>JAOPSE010000422.1:0-618627 GCA_029449295.1 Zea luxurians
GAAAGAGAATGCCGATCTAGATGCATGCTTAATGGAAGACTAATATGGGCTGGCTTTGGCATCGCCGTCTAGCACATGTTGGGATGAAGAACCTTCATAAACTTCTAAAGGGAGATCATGTGTTAGACTAACTGATGTCTGCTTTGAGAAAGACAGACCTTGTGCAGCATGTTAGGCAGGAAAACAGGTGGGGAGCACTCATCATAGCAAGAATGTGATGACAACATCAAGACCACTCGAGCTTCTTCACATGGACCTCTTTGGACCTGTTGCCTACTTAGCATCGGTGGAAGTAAGTATGGTCTTGTAATTGTTGATGATTTTTCCCGCTTCACTTGGGTGTTCTTTTTGCCGGACAAATCAGAACCCAAGGAACCCTAAAGCGCTTTCTAAGGAGGCTCAAAATGAATTTGAGCTAAAGGTGAAGAAGATAAGGAGTGACAACGGGTCCAAGTTCAAGAATCTATAAGTGGAAGAGTTTCTTGAGACAGAAGGCATCAAGCACGAGTTCTCCGCTCCCTACACACCACAACAAAACAGTGTGGTAGAGAGGAGAATAGGACGCTTATCGACATGGCGAGAACGATGCTTGGAGAGTTCAAGACGCCCGAGCAGTTTTGGTCGAAAGCTGTGAACACAGCCTGCCACGCCATAACCGGCTCTATCTGCATCGCCTCCTCAAGAAGACCTCCTACGAACTTCTTACTGGTAACAAACCCAATGTCTCTTACTTTCGTGTATTTGGAGTAAATGCTATATTCTGGTGAAGAAAGGTAGACATTCTAAATTTTCTCCCAAGGCAGTAGAAGGGTTTCTACTAGGGTATGACTCAAATACAAAGGCGTATAGGGTCTTCAACAAATCATCAGGATTAGTTGAAATCTCTAGCGACATTATATTTGATGAAACTAATGGCTCTCCAGAGAGCAAGTTGATCTTGATGACATAGATGAAGATGAAGTTCCGACGGCCGCAATGCGCACAATGGCAATAGGTGATGTGCGACACAGGAACTACAGGAACAAGATCAGCCATGTTCCTCGACACTGGTGCATCCCCAACTCAAGATGATGGACAAGTACCTAGAAGAGAAGCGTGATCAAGGGGGAGCACAGGAAGATCAAATGATGGAGGAAGAAGCACCACGGGTGTCACACCCGGTTTTGGAAGGTAAACCAAATGCGAACAATGTACGTGCCAGGATCAGAAATTCACGTACACGGCGATTACATAAATGACTCATCATAGCACAATGCTCGAATAACAATAAAGATAAGTAATAATATTAAGACTAGAGTCATTTACATAATATAATCAAAGTACAGAATAGAAACGTAGCAACATAAATTAACCCACACAGGCAGCTGACTGGGGGTCGCTAGCCACACCTCGAACTCGTCGTAGTCTGGAACTCCTGGAGTCTCCTCGACGCTTCTTCTCCTGAGTAGTTACAAGGCAACCTGGTGTTTGTGTAAAGCAAGGTGAGTACACATCAACGTACTCAGCAAATGTCCCGTTTGGCTGAAGTGGACTAGCTTTATGTGGGGTTAGGCTCAAGCAGTTGCTTTTAGTTGGTCAGGTATTTATCATTAGTAGAAGCCAGATTTTAGCATTAACCAACCCATGAACCATTTCCTCATCGAGGAACAACATCATCATATTCGAACCAAAACCATAACATAATCCTTGTATCTCGAACCATCTGTATCTCTAATCAAAGAGGATCCCAAGGCTGCTCTTAACCGTGAGCACGGCTGATATATCAGTTTCACTACCCTCTGCAGAGGTCGCACACTTTACCCATGAGTCGTGATTCCCTTTCTGCCCGGGCTTGCAAGACCTTATCCACCCAAGGTGAATGGCCAGGGATTCACTACGAAGCTTTACAAAGATTCCCTAGAGGTCATAGCCGCCCGTTAGGTTTCTCCAGTTTGATAAACACAGTACCCCTCCCCGCAGGAGAGTGACTAACAAAAGCAAACGAAAGAACCTCGGCACTCAGCCTCGGCAGAGCAAGCACTGTGCCTGGACCCCATTGACGACACGACGGCGAAGCAACTACACCTCTAGTTCCTCTAATTAATTAGCTAAGGGCATCCCATTTCACCCTCATGGTTGCACTGTTATCCCGGGTGTCACTCCAAACAGGTCCTTACGGAGAGGCACTCAGGAAACAGCCTGAGCCCCCTAAAGTATCACAGACATCGTCGGGATAACACATAGTATCATAAATATTCACATCATGTTCATTGATTAAGTAACAATAGCATAATGCTAACCATGATAACCCAAAGGTAAACAAGGATAAGGTAAATAGAAAGCTAGTCAATCCTTAGGTTTCAATTAAGTAATGCGGGACAGTGCATTAAAGTGAATGGGACATAATGGGTCAGAGGACACTTGCCTTCACCAAACTGTTGATCGGGAACTTCCTCTGCAACTCCTCGGAAACACAGACTGCTCGTTGTCTACGTAAAGTAATCATTCACACTATGCACTTGGGAAATAACAAACAAAAAAATATACCAAACATATGCAGCAGAGAGATCACAAGTTCATAATAGAAAAGGGATAGGCACTCTGGTATTCCCTAGGTCTAGGGTAGAGGACTATACTAAATGATTCATTATCCACTAATCAGGTTTAAGTCAGTGGTGGGGTTAAATCATTACATGGTTTTAAGTCCATAAACTTAGGTGCTCCCATTTTTATTAAAGTCTTCTATCTTTTATTTATCTCAAATATGGGTTCCAATAACCTTAATCTTATCTTAATGATCAACTATTAATTGGGACATAAAAACAGCAGGGAAACATTGGTTAAATAGGTAGACAAAAATACTATGAGCATTTTGCAATTTGAAGCACCTAATTTGGAGTTCATATGACAAAGTTATGAATTTTACAAGTTTAGGGATTAAAAATATACCCTAAATACTTATTTTGAATTAAATAAAAGGTCCGAGGACCTAACTGCGAGAATCCAGGGACGGCGGGTTAATTTTCAGGAAGCCGGGGGTCTCTTTAAGAAAACGCGCGGGCGAAGGGGTATCGGGCTTTTATAGCCGTTGGATCTCGGATCAACGCCGAGATTAGATCCGCGCGGGGCGCGCGAGCGCGCGGCGGCCTGAGCGGCTGACAGGCGGGGCCGGGCGGGCAGCGGGCGCGGGCGGGCTGACAGGCGGGGCCGGGCGGCAGAGCGGCGCGGGCGGGCTGACAGGCGGGGCCGGGCGAGCAGCGCGGGCGCGGGGTGTGAGGGAAGCGGCCCTGGGCCGTTGGATCTCCGGCGGACGGCCAGGATTGGGCCCGGGCTAATTGAATCAGGGCCGCCCGATCTGGGATGAACGCGGGGGTCGGGTGGCCGGCCTTGGCCTTTCCTACGGCTAGCAGAGGCGGCGGCGCTCGTCTCCGCGGCGGAGGACTCGCCGGAGACGAGGGGCGCGGGCGCTCTGCGGGTCTTTGGGGTGACCCGAGCGGCCGGGAAGGTTGGGGAGGGCGCGGGGAATCGTCCGGTGGGGGCTAGGTCGGGGCAGGGGCACCGGGGGGGCGGTCCACGGCGAAGCGGCTCGGCGGCGGTGCTGTGGGACTCCGGCGAGCAATTAAGCGCAGTAGAGAGCAATAGAGAGGAAGGGAGAGGGCAGGGGAGGTTCCTTACCTCAAGACGGACTCCGGGGACTCCTCGGTGGCGGCAATGGCGCGACGACGGCCCGGGTCGGCGGTGGCGGACCTCCGCGGCTGCACGGAGGACGACGGCGGTGAGCGCGGGCAGAGGGAAATAGGGAGGGGAAGGGAAATTGGAGCGCGTCCCGGGTTGCGGACGTGGGGCGGAGCTCACCGTGGCTGAGGGCACGGCGGAGCTCCAACGGCGACGGGGAAACGAGCTCGGGACGGCGGCGGTTCGTGGCGACGGCGCTCTAGCGTGCGCGCAGCGAGGGGGAGGTGAGAGGGAGGTCTGCAGGTGCGCAAATGAGGGAGGGGGAGAGGGCGAGTGGGGTTCTGGGCTCAAGTGGCCGGGGGCGGGGCGGTTGCGAGCTCCACGCGCGACGTGGGCGCGGAGACCGCGGCAACGCGCAGCTCGGGCGGCGGTTACGCGGGGAAGACGGGGCTGACAGGCCGGGCCCGCGAGCAGAGAGAGAGGGAGGCGGGCGCGGAGACGGCGGCCGCGCTGACGGGCGGGCCCGCCAGGGCAGAGAGAGGGGGGGGGGGGGGAGAGGCGCGCGCGCGGGGTTGGGCCGGCTGGGCCGAAAGGCCGAGGGGCGGCGGGTTGGGCTTCTTTCCCTTTTTCTTTTATTCTGGTATTTGTTTTCTCTTTTCTTTTTATTTTCTCTATTTGATTCAAATTCAAATAAGCCACAAATTCAAATTAGACTTTCTAAGAATTATGCACCAAACAAAAGTGAAATCTAGGGTTCAACATGATGCAACAATTCATACTCCCTTGGAGTTTGAGCTAATAGACTATAGTTACAAATAAAATAACCACTTTTCTCCTATAGAAATGAGAAAGAGAAGATTGGGGAAGGATGAGAAAAGGGAAGTAACACCTGAATTTGTGAATATGAGCAAAGAAATTTTATACCCCCAAATTCAGGGTGTTACAAACCTATCCCCCTTAAAAGAATCTCGCCCCGAGATTCAGGGTTGGTCAGCAAAGAGTTCAGGGTATTTGGCCTTCAGATCATCTTCTCGTTCCCAGGTTGCTTCTTCCTCCGGGTGGTGACCCCATCTGACCTTGCACATTCTGATGGTGTTCCTCCGGGTGACTCTGTCTGCAAACTCCAGAATCTGCGTTGGCTTCTCTATGTATGTCAGATCCTCCTGGACTTCCAAACCCTCCACTGGCAACTGTTCTTCTGGTACTCGCAGACACTTCTTCAATTGTGACACGTGGAACACATTGTGCACTGCCGACAAACTTTCTGGTAGGTTGAGTTGGTAAGCCACTTCTCCACGCTTTGCTTGAATCTGATATGGTCCAACGTACCGGGGTGCTAACTTGCCTTTAACTCCGAACCTTCTGACTCCCCTGATAGGTGACACCTTCAGATAGACGAAGTCCCCCACTTCGAAACTCAGTTCTCTTCTCCTTCGGTCCGCATAGCTTCGCTGTCTTGACTGGGCTATCTTCAGGTTCTCCCGAACCATTTTGATATTCTCTTCGGCTTCAAGCAGGATGTCGGGGCCAAACACCTGTCTCTCTCCAGGCTGGTCCCAATGCAGCGGAGTCCTACAACTCCGCCCATAGAGTGCCTGAAACGGCGACATCTTCAAGCTGGCCTGGTAGCTATTGTTATAGGAGAATTCTGCATAAGGTAACCTTTTGTCCCACCCTGACTTGTCTTGCAACGCACAGGCTCTCAGCATATCTTCTAGGATCTGATTAGTTCTTTCAGTCTGACCGTCTGTCTGCGGGTGATAAGCCGAGCTGAAGTTCAAATGGGTGCCCAAAGCTTCTTGTAGCTGCTGCCAAAAATGAGAGGTGAACTGCGTTCCTCGATCTGACACTATCTTCTTCGGCACACCATGAAGGCAGACTATCCGTGACATGTATAACTCAGCTAACGTTGCTCCGGTGTATGTGGTCTTCACAGGTATGAAATGGGCCACCTTTGTTAAGCGGTCCACAACCACCCAGATGGAGTCATAGCCGGCCCGGGTACGAGGTAGGCCAACTATAAAATCCATCCCGATCTCATCCCACTTCCACTGAGGAATCCGCAATGGCTGCAACAATCCGGCGGGCCTTTGATGCTCTGCTTTGGTCCTTTGACAGCTATCACAGATGGCGACATATTCTGATTTCTCTTTTCATGCCATACCACCAAAACCTCCTCTTTAAATCCTGGTACATCTTTTCACTTCCCGGGTGTATGGAGTAGGCTGTCTCATGAGCTTCCTTTAGGATCAGCTCCCGAATAGGTTTGAGGTCGGGGACACACAATCGGTCCTTGAACCATATTACTCCTCTTCATCCTCTCGAAAGTCTTTGCCTCTTCCTTCTAAGATTAGCTGCCGGATCTTGTTGATGCTTTCGTCATCCTTCTGCCCTTCTTTGATCTCCCGCTCTAGGGTGGGCTCTAATTCCACTGTTACTCCTTGCGTACTGTTCAGGAAACCGAGACTCAGTCTGTCGAACTCCTTGGCTAACTCATATGGCATTGGGTACGTGGCCATCATATTGACTTGACTCTTCCTGCTCAGAGCATCTGCAACCACATTGGCTTTGCCTGGATGGTAATGTATCTCCAACTCGTAGTCCTTGATCAATTCCAACCATCTTCGCTGTCTCATGTTTAACTCTGACTGGGTGAATATGTACTTCAGACTTTTATGATCTGTGTAAATGTCGCACTTCTGCCCATACAGGTAATGTCTCCAGGTCTTCAAAGCATGAACTACTGCTGCCAACTCCAGTGTGTGGGATAATTTTTCTCATGGATCTTCAGCTGTCGAGATGAATATGCTACAACTCTTCCTTCTTGCATTAGCACACATCCCAATCCGGTGTAAGAAGCATCGCAATACACTGAGAATGGCTTGTGAACATCAGGCAGGACTAACACCGGAGCTGTAGTCAATCTATTTTTCAGTTCTTCAAATGCTTCCTGACACTTTTGGGTCCACTTGAACTCAACTTTCTTCGCTAGTAACGCTGTCATTGGTCTAGCAATCTTTGAGAAGCCTTCGATGAAACGCCTGTAATACCCAGCCATTCCAATGAAGCTCTTGATCCCACGAACATCCTTTGGTGCTTTCCAGTTCAGGATATCTGTCACTTCTTTGGATCCACTGCCAACCCATCTTGATTTATGATGTGACCCAGAAACAGGACTTCATGAATCCAGAACTCGCATTTGCCCAGCTTGGCATACAACTGATGCTCTCGAAGTCTTTGCAATACCATCTTCAAATGCTCTACATGATCTTCCTCACTTTGAGAGTATATAAGAATATCATCGATAAACACTACCACAAACTTGTCCAGATAATCCATGAACACACTATTCATCAGGTACATAAAGAAGGCTGGCGCATTTGTCAAACCAAAGGACATAACTGTGAATTCATATAACCCGTACTTGGTGATGAATGCCGTCTTCGGTATGTCCGAGGGTCGGATTCTGAGTTGATGGTAACCTGATCTCAGATCTATCTTCGAGAATACGCTGGCACCTCTGAGCTGGTCAAACAAATCTTCTATCCTTGGCAGGGGTACTTGTTTTTGACAGTGACTTCATTCAAGGCTCTGTAGTCTATGCACATCCTTTTGGTACCATCTTTCTTCTCTACAAACAACACCGGAGCGGCCCAAGGCGAGGTACTTGGTCTGATGTAACCCTTCTCTAACATCTCATCTATCTGCTTCTTGAGTTCCACCAATTCTGGTCCAGACACTCGGTAGGCTCTTTTGGAAATGGGGGCGGTACCAGGGATAAGCTCTATGGCAAATTCGACTTTTCTCTCGGGTGGCATGCCCGTTAGCTCCTCGGGAAATACGTCCGGAAAGTCCGACACAACCTTGATAGCCTCGAGCGGGTTGGCTCCTTACTATCAACTGAAATCTGGTGACAGACACCCTCCGCTGATTTAGGCATCCTTAACTCAGCCACTACCTCTTCTCCTGACGGGGATTTCAATGTTACGGTCCTCTTGTCACAGCTAACATTCGCTGCATACTTCATTAACCAATTCATCCCTAGGATGACATCTATCCCAGGGGTGTCTATTACTATTAAGTCACTGGGGAATCCTATCCCCCTTATTTCCACCCTTATATTTGAACATATTTTATCTGTTTGCACCTTGCCACCAACTGAATTAATCCTCATGGGCGGCATCATTGCCTCTACTGAGATGTTATGCAATTCTACCCAGGTTGCAGTGACAAATGAATGAGTTGCACCAGTATCAAATAGCACTTTCGTGGGATGAGATTCGACTGAGAACATACCTACTGCCACATCTGGTGCATCCTGGATCGCTTCGGCCTCCAAGTGGTTCACCTTTCCACGGTTGTACGCTTGGTTACGATTGCCTGCTGTCGGCTGCAGTACACCTTGCCTTGTTGGAGCATTGGGGTTGGTCTGCTGCTGCGCCGCCTTCTTCGGGCACTGCATCGCCCAGTGGCCTTGTTCTCCACAGTGGAAACATCCTCTGCCTCCTCCTTGTGCTGGGGCTGCTTGGTTGCTCTGGTTTGTTGCTGGGGCAGGAAGGCGAGGTGCCTGGTTGTTCTGCTTCTGATACTGATTACCTCCCTGCTGGCTGTGCTGACGATACTGCTGCTGCTGCTGTGGGTGCTGCCTCTGAAACTGCTGCTGATGCGGACGCTGGTTCTGATTCTGATATCCTTGTGGGTGACCAGGCCTGCCTTGCTGAGATGAACTGCCTGAGAACGTGGACGGCTGATGCCTCCGGTCTGGGGTCCACTCATCTTGCGCTTCCGATCTTCCATATCCTTACGCTTCTTCTCAGTAAACTGCCCTATCGATCAGGTGCTGGAAGGTGGGGAAGGTGTGATTCATCAGCTGTAATGCAGGGGATCCACCAAACCCCTCATGAACCTGTACTGCCTTTTAGCATCAGTGTTGACATCCTCAGGTGCATACCGAGATAGCTGCAGAAACTTGTCTCTGTATTCACTAACAGACAGGGGTCCCTGCTTCAGAGCCAGAAACTCCTCCTTCTTCACGATCATCAGTCCCTCCGGCACATGGTACCTGCGGAAACTCTCGCTGAATTCTTCCCAGGTGATGGCTTCGGGGTCAGCATGTGTGGCGAGGTAGGACTCCCACCAGGACTGGGCTGCTCCCTTAGCTGACGGGGACCATACAGAACCTTCTCCCTGTCGTTACATTGAGCGGTGCGCAGTTCTCTTTCCACTGTGCGCAGCCAGTCTTCTGCATCCATGGGGTCGGCAGAATGGGCGAAGGTAGGAGGGTGCCCTCTCATGAACTCACCACGCTTATCCCGTGGCATCTGGGGCATCTGCACTTGCAATTGGGGTTGGGGTTGCTGTTGAGCCTGCTGCATGGCTGCCAGAGTCTGCCCAATGGCCTGCACTGCCTGAGTCTGCATCAAGAACATCTGCTCCACTGACATCGGGGGTGGCGGGGGAGGCTGCCTCTGTTGTTCCTCCTGCTGGTCATGCTGCTCTTGCTGAGCACGCCTGTTGCATCGGCGCCTGTTGTCAGACATCTGTGGAAGACATTCATACATCAGCATTGATCTTACAACCCTCCAGCATAAGAAAGAGAATACAGAATTCTTCATGACACTGAGTGAACAAAGAGCTTCACTGATCCTCATTACGATTCAACACAGCTTCTCAGATAAGAAGGAAAGTAGAAGTAAATGGCTTCCCAACTAAATAACTGACTTTATTAACATTATAGCTAGGCCAAACTGCAGGAGAAACCCACAGGTTGGCAACAGTCATTACAAAGATTCAAATCCAGCACAAGTTCATCATAACAAGCATGCAAGCAACTGATAAGCAAACTAAGCTAATTGGAAGCAACTGATAAGCAAACTAAACTAACTATTTGAGACTGAGACATCTGACTTAAGAATTATTACAAAACTTCGACGCTAACGATCTAAGGATCCAGATCTATCCTGGTCTTACAGGCAGGGGAACCATAAGTGTGGTGACCACGTGGCGGCGAGCGGTAAGGGTGCTGAGTCCCAACAAGAGCGGGAGAACCACCCTCCTGGTGATGGCGCTCTGCCAGCTCAGCACGCAACTCCGCAATCTCCGTTCGAGCCCTGCTCAGCTCGTCCAGAGAGTGATCCAGCTCAGTGTTAAGCACTGCGACTAGGTTGACTGTGCTGCTCAACCTAGGGTTAGCCTCACCAACAGGTGAGACAACCACACTCTCTGTGCTGCCAGTAGGGCGGCGGGGGTAGTACCGAAGGTTAAGACCGTCGGCCACCCCACCGAACAAAGAACAGTACTGGGAGAGTGCACGTCGTGCTGCATCCTGCATAGCCGCCTCTGCAGTGTCCCTCTCGGAGATGGAATAGTGCTCCGAAACGGCCTCCGCACCCCGGAGGTCGTCCTCCGGACGGCGAACTAGGCAGGTAGCCTCCCAGCGGTCCGGGTACCTCCCGCGACTGTGCTGGTAGACTACACAACGATACTCGATCGACCAGGTATGCCGGTCAAAAGCCTGGCGCAGCAAGGTGTCGAGTGCGTCGTGGAAGTGACAACCGCGAGCGGCGTCACGGGTGATGGGTCGGGGGGACCCATCCTTCCGCCTCCTGCGGCTCAGAAGACTCCGTGCTGTGGTCTGAGTCGTCGTCGGGGTCTCCTCCAGGACTTCCTCCGGTAGCTCCTCCAACAGCGAGGCGTCCCGCGGTGGTGCAGGGGGCGCCTCCAGCTGGGCAACAGAGGAACGGGGCCTCACGGACTCCACCTCCTGCTGGGGTGGGGAGGAAGAGCCCTGCTGCTCTCTGTGCTGGCGTCGGGTTCCTGCTCCTCACGCAGGTGGTGGTGCAGTCTCTCCAGGTGACTCGACTGACCGGACACGGTGCGGTGCAGAGGACGCTCCGCAAGTCGAGACGGCAGGAAAGGAATCACCGACTTACGTGCAGTGTGTCTAAGACGAGCCATCTACAAAAGACACCGTAAGCATAAGAGTAAGAGCAGAACTAATATGACAAGTGAAAAACCATAGACAGAATAAGATAAAAATTTTAACAAGGTATAATATAGTATATATATATATATGTAGTAAAACATAGGGTTGGTCGAGGTGACCGACTTTTGAAGTAACATCAGAGGTCAAGGTGAGGGGGAAGGTCAACAGTCCTTAGTACGACCAGTGCTACTCTAGGTCAGCGGTCCTACAGTCAGCACGGCTTTGATACCACTTATGTCACACCCGGTTTGGAAGGTAAACCAAATGCGAACCATGTACGTGCCAGGATCAGAAATTCACGTACACGGCGATTACATAAATGACTCATCATAGCACAATGCTTTGAATAACAATAAAGATAAGTAATAATATTAAGACTAGAGTCATTTACATATATAATCAAAGTACACAGAATAGAAACGTAGCCAACATAAATTAACCCACCACAGGCAGCTGACTGGGGGAGGTCGCTAGCCTAATCCTCGAACTCGTCGAAGTCCTGGAACTCCTGGAGATTCTCCTCGACGCTTCTTCTACCTGAGCATAGATTGCACCAAAGGCAACCTGGTGTTTTGTGAAAGCAAGGTGAGTACACATCAACGTACTCAGCAAATGTCCCGTTTGGCTGAAGTGGACTAGCTTTATGTGGGGTTAGGCTCAAGCAGTTGCTTTTAGTTGGTCAGGTATTTATCATTAGTAGAAGCCAGATTTTAGCATTAACCAACCCATGAACCATTTCCTCATCGAGGAACAACATCATCATATTCGAACCAAAACCATAACATAATCCTTGTATCTCGAACCATCTGTATCTCTAATCAAAGAGGATCCCAAGGCTGCTCTTAACCGTGAGCACGGCTGATATATCAGTTTCACTACCCTCTGCAGAGGTCGCACACTTTACCATGAGTCGTGATTCCCTTTCTGCCCGGGCTTGCAAGACCCTTATCCACTCCCAAGGTGAATGGCAGGGATCACTACGAAGCCTTTACAAAGATTCCCTAGAGGTCATAGCCGCCCGTTAGGTTTCTCCAGTTTGATAAACACAGTACCCTCCCCGCAGGAGAGTGACTAACAAAAGCAAAACGAAAGAACCTCGCACTCAGCCTCGGCAGAGCAAGCACTGTGCCTGGACCCCATTGACGGCACGACGGCGAAGCAACTACACCTCTAGTTCCTCTAATTAATTAGCTAAGGGCATCCCATTTCACCCTCATGGTTGCACTGTTATCCCGGGTTGTCTCCCCAAAACAGGTCCTTACGGAGAGGCACTCAGGAAACAGCCTGAGCCCCCTAAAGTATCACAGGTACATCGGGATAACATCATAGTATCATAAATATTCACATCATGTTCATTGATTAAAGTAAAACAATAGCATAATGCTAACCATAATAACCCAAAAGGTAAACAAGGATAAGGTAAATAGAAAGCTAGTCAATCCTTAGGTTTCAATTAAGTAATGCGGGAAGTGCATTAAAAGTGAATGGGACATAATGGGTCAGAGGACACTTGCCTTCACCAAACTGTTGATCGGGAACTTCCTCTGCAACTCCTCGGGAAACACAGACTGCTCGTTGTCTACGTAAAGTAATCATTCACACTATGCACTTGGGAATAACAAACAAAAAAAATATACCAAACATATGCAGCAGAGAGATCACAAGTTCATAATAGAAAAGGGATAGGCACTCTGGTATTCCCTAGGTCTAGGGTAGAGGACTATACTAAATGATTCATTATCCACTAATCAGGTTTAAGTCAGTGGTGGGGTTAAATCATTACATGGTTTTAAGTCCATAAACTTAGGTGCTCCCATTTTTATTAAAGTCTTCTATCTTTTATTTATCTCAAATATGGGTTCCAATAACCTTAATCTTATCTTAATGATCAACTATTAATTGGGACATAAAAACAGCAGGGAAACATTGGTTAAATAGGTAGACAAAAATACTATGAGCATTTTGCAATTTGAAGCACCTAATTTGGAGTTCATATGACAAAGTTATGAATTTTACAAGTTTAGGGATTAAAAATATACCCTAAATACTTATTTTGAATTAAATAAAAGGTCCGAGGACCTAACTGCGAGAATCCAGGGACGGCGGGTTAATTTTCAGGAAGCCGGGGGTCTCTTTAAGAAAACGCGCGCGGGCGAAGGGGTATCGGGCTTTTATAGCCGTTGGATCTCGGATCAACGCCCGAGATTAGATCCACGGGCGGGCGCGCGAGCGCGCGGCGGCCTGAGCGGCTGACAGGCGGGGCCGGGCGGGCAGCGCGGGCGCGGGCGGGCTGACAGGCGGGGCCGGCGGCAGAGCGGGCGCGGGCGGGCTGACAGGCGGGGCCGGGCGAGAGCGCGGGCGCGGGGTGTGAGGGAAGCGGCCCTGGGCCGTTGGATCTCCGGCGGACGGCCAGGATTGGGCCCGGGCTAATTGAATCAGGGCCGCCCGATCTGGAATGAAACGGCGGGGGTGGGTGGCCGGCCTTGGCCTTTCCTACGGCTAGCAGAGGCGGCGGCGCTCGTCTCCGCGGCGGAGGACTCGCCGGAGACGAGGGGCGCGGGCGCTCTGCGGGTCTTTGGGGTGACCCGAGCGGCCCGGGAAGGTTGGGGAGGGCGCGGGGAATCGTCCGGTGGGGGCTAGGTCGGGGCAGGGGCACCGGAGGGGGGCGGTCCACGGCGAAGCGGCTCGGCGGTGCTGTGGGACTCCGGCGAGCAATTAAGCACAGTAGAGAGCAATAGAGAGGAAGGGAGAGGGCAGGGGAGGTTCCTTACCTCAAGACGGACTCCGGGGACTCCTCGGTGGCGGCAATGGCGCGACGACGGCCCGGGTCGGCGGTGGCGGACCTCCGCGGCTGCACGAGGACGGCGGGTGAGCGCGGGCAGAGGGAAATAGGGAGGGGAAGGGGAAATTGGAGCGCGTCCCGGGTTGCGGACGTCGGGGCGGAGCTCACCGTGGCTGAGGGCACGGCGGAGCTCCAACGGCGACGGGGAAACGAGCTCGGGACGGCGGCGGTTCGTGGCGACGGCGCTCTGGCGTGCGCGCAGCGAGGGGGAGGTGAGAGGAGGTCTGCAGGTGCGCAAATGAGGGGGGGGAGAGGGCGAGTGGGGTTCTGGGCTCAAGTGGCCGGGGCGGGGCGGTTGCGAGCTCCACGCGCGACGTGGGCGCGGAGACGCGGCAACGCGCAGCTCGGGCGGCGGTTACGCGGGGAAGACGGGGCTGACAGGCCGGGCCCGCGAGCAGAGAGAGAGGGAGGCGGGCGCGGAGACGGCGGCCGCTGACGGGCGGGCCCGCCAGGGCAGAGAGAGCGGGGGGGGAGAGGCGCGCGCGGGGTTGGGCCGGCTGGGCCGAAAGGCCGAGGGGGCGGCCGGGTTGGGCTTCTTTCCCTTTTTCTTTTATTCTGGTATTTGTTTTCTCTTTTCTTTTTATTTTCTCTATTTGATTCAAATTCAAATAAGCCACAAATTCAAATTAGACTTTCTAAGAATTATGCACCAAACAAAAGTGAAATCTAGGGTTCAACATGATGCAACAATTCATACTCCCTTGGAGTTTGAGCTAATGACTATAGTTACAAATAAAATAACCACTTTTCTCCTATAGAAATGAGAAAGAGAATTGGGGAAGGATGAGAAAAGGGAAGTAACACCTGAATTTGTGAATATGAGCAAAGAAATTTTATACCCCCAAATTCAGGGTGTTACAACGGGTCCCTCCAACCCAAGTCCGAGCAATGATCCAAAGAAATCACCCCGTCGAGCAGATTCTGGGTGACATCAGCATGGGAGTAACTACTCGCTCACGCTTAGCTAATTTTTGTGAGCATTACTCATTTGTCTCTTCTATTGAGCCTTTCAGGGTAGAAGAGGCCTTGCAGGATCCGGACTGGATGTTGGCCACGCAGGAAGAGCTCAACAACTTCAAGAGAAATGAAGTCTAGAGCCTGGTGCCACGTCCAAAGCAAAACGTTGTGGGAACCAAGTGGGTGTTCCGCAACAAGCAAGACGAGCACGGAGTGGTGACGAGAAACAAGGCTTGACTTATGGCAAAAGGTTATGCCCAAGTCGCAGGTTTGGATTTTGTGGAGACTTTTGCTCCTATGGCTAGGCTAGAGTCAATTCGAATATTGTTAGCCTATGTCGCTCACCATTCCTTAAGGCTATTTCAAATGGACGTGAAGAGCGCTTTCCTCAATGGGCCAATCAAGGAGGAGGTATACGTGGAACAACCCCCTGGCTTTAAGGATGACAGGTATCTCGACCACGTGTATAAGCTCTCTAAGGCGCTCTATGGACTTAAGCAAGCCCCAAGAGCATGGTATGAATGCCTTAGAGATTTCTTAGTTGCTAATGCTTTCAAGGTTGGGAAAGTCGATCCCACTCTTTTTACCAAGACTTGTGATGGTGATCTCTTTGTGTGCCAAATTTATGTCGATGACATAATATTTGGTTCTACTAACCAAAAGTCTTGTGAGGAGTTTAGCAGGGTGATGATGCAGAAATTCGAAATGTCAATGATGGGCGAGTTGACATACTTCCTTGGATTCCAAGTGAAGCAACTCAAGGACGGCACTTTCATCTCCCAAACGAAGTACACTCAAGATCTTCTCAAGAGGTTTGGGATGAAGGATGCCAAGCCCGCGAAGACACCGATGGGAACCGATGGGCATGTCGACCTCAACAAAGGAGGTAAGTTCGTTGATCAAAACGCATACCGGTCCATGATAGGTTCATTACTTTATCTTTGTGCTAGTAGATCAGACATTATACTTAGTGTATGCATGTGTGCTAGATATCAATCTGACCCCAAGGAATGTCACCTTGTGGCCGTTAATCGAATTCTTCGATATTTAGTTGCTACGCCGTGCTTCGGGATCTAGTATCCAAAGGGGTCTACCTTTGACTTAATTGGATAAACATACTACGATTATGCTGGGTGCAAGGTTGATAGGAAGAGTACATTAGGGATGTGCCAATTTCTAGGAAGGTCCCTGGTGTCCTAGGGTTCCAAGAAACAGACATCCGTTGCCCTATCCACCGCTAAGGCCGAGTATGTTGCGCAGGACAGTGTTGCGCACAACTACTTTGGATTAGGCAAAACCCTCTGGGACTTTGGCTACAATCTAAGCAAAGTCCCACTCCTATGTGACAATGAGAGTTACAATCCGCTTGGCGGATAATCCTGTGAACACAGCCGCACTAAGCACCATAGACATCCGGCATCACTTCCTGAGGGATCACCAGCAAAAGGGAGATATCGATATTTATCATATTAGCACCGAGAACCAGCTAGCTGATATCTTCACCAAGCCGTTGGATGAGAAAACATTTACAGGTTGCGTAGTGAGCTAAATGTCTTAGATTCGCGTAACTTGGATTGATCTATGACATACATGTGTTCTATACCTGTGATCATTGTTACCTTAAGCATTTAAATTATTCGTTGTATATTTATGGTGCTCAAGTTGTACAAGTCCTCCCCGGACCTCACAAGTCCATATGCAAATGGTGCAGATAGCTAGGGGGAAGATGTGCTACAACTTGACCCTTTGAGACTAACCTGGTTGTTTGAGTATACTTGATGTAGTCTCAAAGGTGCATTGAAAGGGAAAAGTGAACTTGGATGATGAAAAGACTTCCACTGCACTACGGTATTAGTGTATTTAATTCCAAGTTCATACTTATGCTCTCATTGCCTTTTTGCTCTTAATTGACATTTTTGGTGAGGCAATGGGGTTATGGGGCCAAAAATGATCCTGTTTTGGTGCTTAATGCCAAAGGGGGAGAAATTAAGGCCAAAGCAACTGGATCAGCCAACCACTTACGAATTTTGAAAATAGTAGAGTTAGAATTTGTGATTTGTCCAAAATACTCTTAATTGCAAAATTTGGTCTCTTGTCACGGAGAACTTTGATTATGGGAAAGGGGGAGTATTTGTGTCGGCGTTTCGACCCCGGGGGGGTCCCTGGACCGACGAGTAAATTGTCGCTGTGTGTCCCAGCCCAGATGGGTCAGCGTGAGACGGGACACAAAGGGGGGAGAGCAGTAAGGGGGAAACCGCGGCCTTCGTGTTGTCCTGCGCCCAGGGCGGATGGATGCGCTTGCAGTAGGGGGTTACAAGCGTTCGCGTGGGAGAAGAGAGCGAGAGCCTTATGCGTCAGCCCGTTCTCCCACGCGGTCAACCTTCTCGTACGAGAGCCAGGACCTTCCTTTTATAGGCGTAAGGAGAGGGTCCAGGTGTACAATGGGGGTGTAGCAGTGTGCTAACGTGTCTAGCAGAGAGGAGCTAGAGCCCTAAGTACATGCCGTCGTGGCAGTCGGAGAGGTTTTGGCACCTTGTTCATGTGATGTCGTGGCCGTCGGAGGAGCGCTGGAGCCCTGCGGAAGTACAGCTGTCGGGGCTGTTGGATCCTTGCTGATGTCTCCTTGCTGACGTAAGGGGCTGGGGAGCTGCCGTCGTCATGGAGCGTGCGGGGTGTCATCATTACTTTTTACTGGGGCGAGCCAGATGGGACGTCGGTCTTGTTCCCCGTAGCCTGAGCTTGCTAGGGGCAGGGTAATGATGGCCCCCCTGGCGACGTGGCCGGTCCGGACCCGAGTTTTGGGCGAGGTGGCGATTTCTCCGAGGTCGAGGTTGAGTCTAAGCCCTGGGGTCGGGTGAGGCGGAGTCCCATCGTCTTCCGGAGCCGAGGCTGAGTCCGAGCCCTGGGGTCTGGCGAGGCGGAGTTCGTCGTCTTCCGGAGCCGAGGCTAAGTCCGAGCCCTGGGGTCGGGCGAGGCGGAGTTCGTCATCTTCCGGAGCCGAGGCTGAGTCCGAGCCCTGGGGTCGGGCGAGGCGGAATTCGTCGTCTTCTAAGTCATGGTTGAGTTCGAGCCCTGGGGTCGGGCGAGGCGAAGTCCATCTTCCGAGGCCGAGACGGGGGCCGAACCCTGGGGTCGGGCGAGGCGGAGCTTCCTATGTCGCCCGAGGCTGGACTTAGCCGCTGTCGACCTCACTCTGGCGAGTGGCACGACAGTCGGAGCGGGGCAGGCGGCGCTGTTTTCTTGTCAGGTCGGTCAGTGGAGCGGCAAAGTGACTGCAGTCACTTCGGCTCTGTCGACCGAAGAGCGCGCGTCAGGATAAGGTGTCAGGCGATCCTTGCATTATATGCTTCTGCGATACGGTCGGTTGGCGTGGTGATCTGGCCAAAGTTGCTTCTCTGCGAAGACTGGGCCTCGGGCGAGCCGAAGGTGTGTCCGTTGCTTGAGGGGGCCCTCGGGCGAGACGTGAATCCTCCGGGGTCAGCTGCCTTTGCCCGAGGCTGGGCTCGGGCGAGGTGAGATCGTGTCCCTTGAGTGGACTGAGCCTTGGCCTTAATCGCGCCCATCAGGCCTTTGCAGCTTTGTGCTGATGGGGGTTACCAGCTGAGATTAGGAGTCTTGGGGGTACCCCTAATTATGGTCCCCAACAGTAGCCCCCGAGCCTCGAAGGAAGTGTTGATACTCGCTTGGAGGCTTTTGTCGTACTTTTTTGCAAGGGGACCGGCCTTTCTCGGTTGCGTTTTGTTCTGGTGGGTGCGCGCGAGCGCACCCGCCGGGTGTAGCCCCCGTAGCCCTCGGAGGAGTGGTCTGACTCCTTCGAGGTCTTAGCGCGTTTCGTGATGCTTCGGCCGGTCTAGTTGTTCCCTCATGCGAACTGGCCGTAGCCCGGGTGCATAGTTGAGTCCCAAGTTCTCGAGCTGGTATGTTGACGCTGTCAACGGTTTGGCCGGAGCCGGGTTTGCGAGAGCAGCCCCCGAGCCTCCGCATAGAGCGAGAGGACGGTCAAGGACAGACTCGGCTTTTTTCATACGCCCCTGCGTCGCCTTTCCGCAAGGAGGAGGGGGGGAAAGCGCCATGTTGCCCTCGGAGGGCGCCGAACATGGTGTCTCCAGTGAGTTGCTAGCGGGTGATCCGAGTGGACGCCCGTGCCCTGTTCGATAAGGGTCGGCTAGTGGCCCAGAGGCGCGCTCCAAAAGTACCTGCAGGTGATTTGCCGGACCCCGGTCCCGTTTGATAGGGTCCAGGGACTCGATGCCTCCCTCTGATGGGATTCCGTTACGAAATCGCTCCCGCTGGTCTCGGAAATGTCCTAGGGTACCTCAGGAGCGTAGCCCGAGCCTTGGTTGTGTATCGAACGTACCCAGAGTCATCCCTCGCTCTGCGTGCTCTGAGGCGGCTGTCGAACCCTTCGGGGGCCAGCCTACGAACCCCTGATCAGTAGTGGGCGCGGAGCCTGACTGGCCTGAGGCGGTCGTTGAAACCCTTCCGAGGGGCCAGCCTTCGAACCTCTGACCAGTAGTGGGCGCGGAGCCCGAGTGCTCTGAGGCGGCTGTTGAACCCTTCCGAGGGGCCAGCCTTCGAACCTCTGATCAGTAGGGGGGCTCGGGGCCCGCTTCCTTCGTGGAGAAGGATCTCTTTCGGAGTATCCCCTTTCTCGGTCCCTATAGCAAGAGAGAGAAAGGGGAAGAGGAAAAGGATACAAAATTGAGCAACGTGGCGCACCTTTTTTGACGCGGTCATTATGGCGGAGGTGAAGCGTCGCCCGCTTCGCCTGCCAAAGGTGCCGCCTGCCCTGCCACAGAGTTAATGCGACGGGACGAGTGGTTCGCGGGGCAGCCGTTGTGCGTGCGCGAGCCGTTCGAGGAACGGGCGTCTCGCTTTTGAGTTTTGAATCTCGAGGCGGGTTCGGGCGAAGTGTTGAACGGGTCTCGCCTGGGCCTTTATATATTCGGGAGAGGGACTGGTGTCGGTTCTTTACTCTGCTGCTCGCCTCCCACTTAGGTTTTCGCAAACCTGATGGAATAGCCAGAGAAAGGAAACCGCGCACCTTGTCCTCTCCGCCGCCACCTCTTCGGCTTGGTGATGGCCGAGCGGGTGACAGTTGTTTCGCCGCGCGACCCGTGGCCTTTCTCCACCGTCACGGCGGATGATCTAGAGGCCCTTGTTGCTGATGGTTTGCTTCGCCCCTCTCTCCGGTGACTCACAGCCGGAGTGGATGGCCCCTCCGAGCGGAGCCGCCCCATCCCCGCCGCCGGGGTATGTGCTGAGCTTCGTCTCTTTTTCACGAGCGGGGGTTCGGCAGTGCCGGCAAGCTGTTTTATGCGGGCGATTCTACACGTCTACGGGGTGGAGCTGCACAATCTCAGTCCCAACTCCATCTCGCAAGCAGCCATCTTTGCGGCGATTTGCGAAGGATATTTGAGGATTAACCCCCACTGGGACCTGTGGACCCATCTCTTCTCCGCGGAGCTTTTTGCCTCGACGACGGGGGAAAGAAGAGTTCGCATGGCGGTGCGGGCCAGCGGTTGCATCCTCCAGTTGAGGCAGGCGTGGGCGCAGCAGTACATCCCTGCCATCCTCACGTCTTTGAACAAAGGGTGGCAGCGCCGGTGGTTTTTATCTCCGAAATGACGACGGGAGGCTCCCGTCGTTTTCCTCAACGAGTGGAGACCGCCGCCGGAGGTAACTAGCGCTACGGGGCCCCACGCGAGAGACAGAAGAATCTCCAGCCCCTTTTGAAGGCCTTGGAGGAGCTGCGAAAAGGAGGGCTCACCGCCGCGGGGGTGGTTGCCTCCATTCATCGCCGGAGGGTGCTCCCCTTGACGGAGCGGCGGCTGCCGCTTTGGGAGATGACGTCGGGGGTCGACTTGGAGGGTTTGCAGATGTCCTCGGACCCCCTTCCCGCCGACGACCTCCACAGGCGGGTAGCCGGCACGGTAGGGAAGTTAGACGCCGGCGCCTTTTCCCAGCTCTCGATGCGTCCCGATCGCGGGTGTGTGTCCCTGGTGAGTGTCCGCTCCTTCTTCCTTCTTGTGTCGGATTGCCCTTGGTTCTCACAGCCGAGACTTTTCGTCCGTCTCCAGGAGTGGGGTTTCACAAGCCTTCCCTGCCACCGATCCCAGGGGACGCGGTGGACCGAGCTACGCGGAGGGTCGTCGCGGAGAAGAGGAAGGAGAAGAGGGACGCGAAGAAGGCTCGGGCCCGCGAGCGGATGCGGGCTCGGGATGCCTTGGAAAGGCTTCGTCGTCGGTAGGAGAGGGATGGGCTCCCGAGGGAGCCGTCGCCGAAGACGCCTGATGATGATGACGACGACGATGATGAAGACGACGACATGGCTGCCTGCCTCGGCCTCAACCCAGATCTGAGGCTGGGCCAGGGGCTGTCGAGCCAGCCCCCGAGCGGGCTGGCGCCGTCGGTATCCGGGGCTGGGACGTCGGGGGTCTCGGTTCGAAGAATGGGGGTAGGCCGAGGGGGTACTTGACCCCTTGGCCGAGGTAGTTGAGGTGACCCCAGGGAGTCAGGCCGAGCTGCCTGTTCCCCAAGAACTGTTGCCCGTGCCGACTGCGCAGGAGGGTGATCCTCGGGTCGTCGTGGCTGCGCCTGGGCAGTCCGTCCCTCTGGTGCCTCGGGCGCCCAAGGCAAGGATGGTGCCGAAGCCGGCAGCGGGGCCGACCTCAGTGGTACCTTCGGGGATCGAGGCTCGAGAGACCTCCCCACAGGCACGATTGATCGTGGCCCGGAGTGGGTAAGTATCTTAGGATATCTTCGTCCTGGCTCCTCCTTCGTGTGTCCTGATCCTGCTCTTCCTTTTTCTTCCTAGCAAACGGAGGCATGGTTCGACCGGTCTGGCTCCCCGGAAGGCCCTCAAAACGGCGTTGGCTTCTTCAGCCAGTGCCGCACCGGGCCTTGCCGGCCAGCTGGCCTTCTTACAAGATGCCCCAAAGCGGGGGGCCTAGGCGGCACAAGTTGCCGTGGGGCGAGCTCCCGAGGCCGACTCCTCCGTCGAGGCGGCCGTCGTGCCGAGGGAGACTGCTGGCGCGGCTACGGCCTCGAGCCCACCAGACGCGTTGCCGGCGCTGGCACCGGCTTCTGCCGAGGTGGTTGCCGTTCTGGCCGTGGAGCCACCCGTCGCCGTCGACGCTGAGATGGCCGAGGCATCGCTACTTGATGCCTCGGAGGAGGGGGCGCAGAACCGCGACCCGTCCTGGGGAGCGGCAACCTTGTCCTCGCGCGGCGCAGTCCCGACGGGCAGCGTCAGTCGCTCTGGTTCTGGACCAGTGGGGCTTCGGATGCCCTCTTCTTTCTTGACGATGAGCGAGAGGAGCAGTCTTGGGATGGGCTTTGTGAGTGTGCCGAGGCAACGGTGGGGTCGCTTCGGTCGACCTTGGAGGTCCTTTGCAGGGACGTTCCCAAGATCCTCCAGGTAATGATTTCAAGCATACCTTTCACGTGATCAAGGCATTCTTCGTGACGCCCCGCTTCCTTTCCTCAGGATCTGATGGATCTGAGCGCTGCCAAGTCGTCGTTTATCCACCGCGAGGCCGATGTCTGGGGTTCGCTGCGTTCCCTGAGGACCACGCATACCGGGGCTACCGAGCGCCTCTCCCAACGGAGCGCCGAGGTGGCGGACCTTCAGTTGCTCTGTGTCGATCTGGGAGCAGAGGCAGCGGCGGCACGCGCAGAGGCGCAGCGGCAGCAGTTGGAGCTTGGCCAGGTCATCGGCGAGCGGGACCAATCTCGGGGCCGGGCCGCCGAGGCTGAAAGCCGGGTTGAGGCTCTTGGAGTCCAGTTAGCCGAGGCGTCTGCTCGGGCCGGAGCCCTTGCAGCAGACCTAGCCGTGGCCCAAGCCGCATCCTCGGAGCAGCGTGCCCGAGCCGAAGGTATGTCCTGGTTGTTTTAAGATTTTGATTCAGCTTCGTTCCTCAACTCGTGTTTGAAGTCTTCTGCTTTGGCTATTTTCAGAGCTCGAGTCTGCCCTCGATGAGTCCACCAAGGCACTTGCCCAGGCGACCGAGCAGAGGGAGGCCGACCACGCGGCCATGTCCGAGGCCATCTCAGCCTTCTGCCGGGTCTTTGGTTTCGACGATGTCCCCTCGGGAAGCTCCCCTCAGAGTCGCCTGTAGGCCTTGGGTGACCACGCGCGCGGCAGACTCCGCGAGGCGCTGCATCATGGCGTCAGGCGGGCCTTCGCCGTGCTCGCTTCCCACTACGACGTGGATCTAGAGCGGGTCAGCGAGGGGTATTGCCTTCCCGACAAAGATGAAGCTGCCCTGGCCAAAGTCCAGAGGCTTGACGCGGCCGCCGCGGGCCCAAGTGCGGTGCTGGCGACCACCTTCGAAGCAGAGATCCTCCCGCTTGCACCATCGTCCGAGGCCGGGGCGGATCTCGCCGAGGGTGGAGACGAAGCCGAGGGCGCGGCTCCTTCCCTGGGCGACGCCTGATTCTGCCGGAGCAGTTTATTTTGAATGCATATGTGTCTTTTGCGGCCGCCGAGGCCTGAACACTTTATCATCGTAATATAAGGTTGTGTCTCTTTTCCTCCTGTTTCGCGTATCCGGACTCGTTCGTCAGTAGCAGGATTGCTTACCCAAGTAAGAGTTATTTTTCGCGGTAGGCGACGAGTGAGGTATCCGTATCCCAGAGGCGTAGGAGTCCCTCGGCTCGGTCGGCCTTGCCACTTACATGCACTCTTATTCGTTTCTTGGGGTCCTGTTACTGATATAGCCGGGAGACGCGAAAGTCGTTTTGATGGAAGACTTTTTTCGAGGAAAATTTTGACGCAGAGGGGGTTCGCCCCTTCTAGCCCCCGAGGGAGGGTCGGGCTTTGCCGAGGCAAGGCTGACCCTTCCTTGATGGTTAGACTTTATTGGCGTATGTAAACGAGGTGTATGAACGACTTGAAAACATCTTAAGGGTAGAAGCAACGTAGCTGTCGGATGTTCCAAGCGTTGCTGTAGACCTCGCCTTGACTGTTGGTCAGCTTGTATGTTCCGGGCTTCAAAATCTTGGCGATGATGAATGGCCCTTCCCAGGGAGGCGTGAGCTTGTGGCGCCCTCGAGCGTCTTGTCGCAGCCGAAGCACCAAGTCGCCCACCTGGAGGTCTCGGGATCGAACCCCTCGGGCGTGGTAGCGTCGCAGGGACTGCTGATACCGCGCCGAGTGTAGTAAGGCCATGTCCCAAGCCTCTTCCAGCTGGTCCAGTGAGTCTTCTCGGTTGGTCTGGTTGCATCGGTCGTTGTACGCCCTCGTCCTCGGGGAACCGTATTCTAAGTCTGTGGGCAAGATGGCCTCGGCCCCATAGACTAGAAAGAACGGTGTGAAGCCCGTGGCTCGGCTCGGCGTTGTCCTCAGGCTCCAGACCACCAAGGGGAGTTCCTTCATCCATCGCCTACCGAATTTGTGGAGGTCATTGTAGATCCTCGGCTTGAGTCCTTGCAGAATCATGCCGTTGGCACGTTCTACCTGCCCATTCGTCATGGGGTGTGCCACGGCGGCCCAATCCACCCGGCTGTGGTGATCCTCGCAGAAGTCCAGGAACTTTCTGCCGGTGAACTGGGTACCGTTGTCGGTGATGATGGAGTTTGGGACCCCGAAGCGATGGATGATGTTGGTGAAGAATGCCACCGCCTGTTCGGACCTGATGCTATTTAGGGGTCGGACCTTGATCCACTTGGAGAATTTGTCGATGGCAACCAGTAGGTGCGTGTAGCCCTCGGGTGCCTTCTGCAAGGGACCGACAAGGTCCAGACTCCACACAACAAACGGCCAGGTGATGGGTATTGTTTGCAGAGCCTGAGCGGGTAGGTGCGTCTGGCTTGCGTAGAATTGACACCCTTGGCAGGTGCGGACAATTCTAGTGGCGTCGGCCACCGTGGTCGGCCAGTAGAAACCTTGTCGGAAAGCGTTTCCAACAAGGGCTCGAGGCGCTGCGTGATGACCGCAAGCCCCCGAGTGTATTTCTTGTAAGAGCTCCTAGCCTTCGGCGATGGATATGCATCGCTGGAGGATGCCGGAGGGGCTGCGGTGGTAGAGCTCCTTCCCGTCACCCAGCAAGACGAATGACTTGGCGTGCTGCGCCAGTCACCGAGCTTCGGCTCGGTCGAGGGGCAGCTCTCCTTGGTGGAGATATTGCAGGTACGGGGTCTGCCAGTCTCGATCAGGCGGGACCCCATTCCGCTCTCCCTCGACGCGCAGTGCCTCACCCTCGGGGCCGAGGGTGCCTCGGGCTGAGCCGAGGGCGCCTCGGGCAGGGCCGAGACCTTCTCGGGCTCGGGCATGTCGTTGGTCTTGACTGAGGGTTGATGTAGGTCCCGGGAGAAGACGTTCGGGGGAACCGTTGTTCGCACCGAAGCTATCTTCGCCAGCTCGTCCGCAGTCTCGTTGTACCGCCAGGCGACGTGGTTGACCTCGAGCCCGTAGAACTTGTCCTCCAGGTGCCGGACCTCGTCGCAGTAGGCTTCCATCTTCGGGTCGCGACAATGGGAGTTCTTCATGACTTGGTCGATGACAAGCTGCGAGTCGCCACAAGCGTCGAGGTGTCGGACCCCTAGCTCGATGGCGATGCGCAACCCGTTAACCAGAGCCTCATACTCGGCCACATTGTTGGACGCTGGGAAATGGAGGCGCAGCACGTAGCGGAGGTGCTTCCCAAGGGGTGAGATGAAGAGCAGGCCCGCGTCTGCCCCTGTTTTCATCAGCGACCCGTCGAAAAACATGGTCCAGAGTTCCGGTTGGATCGGAGCTGCCGGGAGTGGGTGTCGACCCATTCAGCCACAAAGTCCGCCAAGACTTGGGACTTGATGGCCTTCCGAGGGGCGAACGAGATTGTCTCGCCCATGATTTCCACCGCCCACTTTGCAATCCTACCCGAGGCCTCTCGGCACTGGATGATCTCCCCCAGGGGGAAGGATGACACCACAGTCACCGGATGAGACTCAAAGTAGTGTCGCAACTTCCGCCGCGTCAGAATCACCGCGTACAGCAGCTTCTGAATTTGTGGGTAGCGGATCTTGGTCTCGGACAGTACCTCACTGATGAAGTAGACCGGCCTCTGGACGGGCAATGCATGCCCTTCTTCTCGTCTTTTGACCATGATCGCGGCGCTGACCACCTGAGTGGTAGCGGCGACGTAGATTAAGAGGGCTTCTCCGGTAGCGGGAGGCACTAGGATGGGTGCGTTCGTAAGGAGCGCCTTCAGGTTCCTGAGGGCTTCCTCGGCCTTGGGGGTCCAAGTGAAGCACTCGGTCTTTCTTAAGAGGCGGTACAGAGGTAGGCCTCTTTCGCTGAGGCGCGAGATGAAACGGCTCAGAGCCGCAAGGCATCTCATGACCCTCTGTACGCCTTTCAAGTCCTTGATGGGCCCCATGTTGGTGACGGCCACGATTTTCTCCTGGTTGGCCTCGATGCCCCGCTCGAAGACGATGAACCCCAAGAGCATGCCTCGGGGGATTCCGAAGACGCACTTCTCGGGATTGAGTTTTACGCCTTTCGCCTTGAGACACTTGAATGTCGTTTCAAGGTCGGAGAGGTGGTTGGAGGCTTTTCTCGTCTTGACTACGATGCCATCGACATAAGCCTCGACGGTTCGACCAATGTGCTCTCCGAACACGTGGTTCATGCACCTTTGGTTTGTCGCACCCGCATTCCTCAAACCAAATGGCATAGTAACGTAGCAGTACATGCCAAAAGGTGTGATGAAAGAAGTCGTGAGCTGGTCGGACTCCTTCATCCTGATTTGGTGATACCCTGAGTAGGCATCGAGGAAAGACAGGGTTTCACACCTAGCAATGGAATCCACGATTTGATCGATGCGAGGCAGAGGGTAGGGAACCTTCGGACATGCTTTGTTTAGACCAGTGTAGTCTACACACATCCGCCATTTCCCTCCTTTCTTTCTCACAAGCACAGGGTTGGCAAGCCATTCGGGATGGAATACCTCTTTGATGAACCCTATAGCCATCAGCTTGTGGATCTCCTCGCCTATGGCTCTGCGCTTTTCTTCGTCGAATCGGCGCAGAGGCTGCTTCATGGGTCGGGCTCCAGCTCGGATATCCAGCGAGTGCTCGGCGACATCCCTCGGTATGCCAGGCATGTCCGAGGGACTCCATGCAAAGACCTCGGCGTTCGTGCGGAGAAAGTCGACGAGCACTGCTTCCTATTTGGGGTCGAGCTCGGAGCCGATTCATATCTGCTTGGAGGCGTCGTTGCTGGGGTCGAGAGGGACGGACTTAACCGTCTCTGCTGGCTCGAAGTTGCCGGCGTGGCGCTTCACATCTGGAACCTCCTTGGAGAGGCTCTCCAGGTCGGCGATGAGGGCCTCAGATTCGGCGAGGGCCTCGGCGTACTCCACGCACTCCACGTTGCATTCGTACGCGTGTCGGTACGTGGGGCCGACGGTGATGACCCCGTTGGGGCCCGGCATTTTGAGCTTGAGGTAGGTGTAGTTGGGGACGACCATGAACTTGGCGTAGCATGGCCTCCCCAGTACTGCGTGGTAGGTTCCTCGGAACCCAACCACCTCGAACGTGAGGGTTTCCCTTTGGAAGTTGGAGGGAGTCTCGAAGCAGACGGGCAGATCGAGTTGTCCGAGGGGTTGGACGCGTTTCCCGGGGATGATCCCATGAAAAGGCGCCGCGCCTATCCGGATCAAGGACAGATCGATCTGCAGGAGCCCGAGGGTCTCGGCATAGATGATGTTGAGGCTGCTGCCTCTGTCCATGAGGACCTTGGTGAGCCTAACGTTGCCGATGACGGGGTCGACAACGAGCGGATATTTTCCCGGGCTCGGCACGCGGTCGGGGTGGTCGCCCTGGTCGAAGGTGATGGGCTTGTCGGACCAGTCTAGGTAGACTGGCGCCGCCACCTTTACCGAGCAGACCTCCCGACGCTCTTGCTTGCGGTGCCGAGCCGAGGCGTTCGCCACTTGCCCACCATAGATCATGAAGCAGTCGTGGACCTCGGGAAACTCCTCTGCCTTGTGATCCTCCTTCTTGTCGTTGTTGTGGGCCCTGCCACCTTCCGCAGGTGGCCCGGCCTTGTGAAAGTGGCGCCGAAGCATGACGCACTCCTCAAGGGTGTGCTTGACGGGCCCCTGATAATAGGGGCACGGCTCCTTGAGCATCTTATCGAAGAGATTGGCACCTCCAGGAGGTTTCCGAGGGTTCTTGTACTCAGCGGCGGCGACAAGGTCCGCGTCGGTGGCGTCGCGTTTTGCTTGCGACTTCTTCTTGTTCTTCTTCTTGGTGCCACGCTGAGCGGACGCCTGGGGGACGTCTTCCGGCTGGCGGCCCTAGGGCTGCTTGTCCTTTCGGAAGATGGCCTCAACCGCCTCCTGGCCAGAGGCGAACTTGGTGGCGATGTCCATCAGCTCGCTCGCCCTGGTGGGGGTCTTGCGACCCAGCTTGCTCACCAGGTCGCGGCAGGTGGTGCCGGCGAGGAACGCGCTGATGACGTCCGAGTCGGTGAAGTTGGGCAGCTCGGTGCGCTGCTTCGAGAATCGTCGGATGTAGTCCTGGAGAGACCCTCCCGGCTGCTGGCGGCAGCTTCGGAGATCCCAGGAGTTCCCAAGGCGCACGTACGTGCCCTGGAAGTTGCCGGCAAAGGCTTGGACTAGGTCGTCCCAGTTGGAGATCTGCCCCGGAGGCAGATGCTCCAGCCAGGCTCGAGCGATGTCGGAGAGGAACAGGGAGAGGTTGCGGATGATGAGGTTGTCATCGTCCGTTCCACCCAGCTGGCAGGCTAGTCGGTAGTCCGCGAGCCACAGTTCCGGCCTCGCCTCCCCCGAGTACTTTGTGATGGTAGTCGGGGTTCGGAACTGGGTCGGGAACGGCGCCCGTCGTATGGCCCGGCTGAAAGCCTGCGGACCGGGTGGTTCAGGCGAGGGGCTCCGATCCTCCCCGCTGTTGTAGCGTCCCCCACGCCTGGGGTGGTAGCCTCAGCGCACCCTCTCGACGAGGTGGGCTCGACGGTTACGGTGGTGGTGCTCGTTGCCGAGGCGACCCGGGGCAGCAGGCGCCGTGTTGCGCGTGCGCCCGGTGTGGACTGAGGCTTCCCGCACGAATCGGGAAGTCACGGCGCGATGCTCCGAGGGGTACTCCTGCCTTCGGGAGGCAGAGCTTTCGGCCCGTCGGACTGCGGCATCCTCTAGGAGATTCTTGAGCTCTCCCTGGATATGCCGCCCTTCGGTGGTCGATGGTTCCGGCATCGCGCGGAGTAGTATTGCTGCTGCAGCCAGGTTCTGGCCGACCCCATTGGAAGCCGGTGGTAGCCTTGCCCTGACGTCGTCGGTAATGCGGTGCTGGATGCCCTGGGGTAGATGACGCGCTTCTCCGGCCGGAGCTTGGTCTGCCCATTCCTGCCCGATGTTCTGCCGGAACTGCTCAAGTGTTCCTGCTCCCTCGTCGAGCCTGGCCTGCATCTCGCGGATTTGCTCGAGCTGTGCGTCCTGACCCCCCCGCAGGGACTGGGACCACAGCTAGCTCCCGAAGGATGTCAACGTGAGATGCAGGCCTAGGGGATCGCTGTTTTCCGGCATACCAAGATGGTTGCCTTCGCCGGGACCCCCTAGATCGATGTGGAAACATTCACGACTTGGGCCGCAGTCCTCGTCGCCGAAGCTGCGGCTACCATCGGAACAATCGGAGAGGCAGTAGTCGCATGCGGTCATGAAGTCCCGCATGGCACTGGGGTTACCGAGCCCGGAGAAATCCCAACAAAAGTCAGGCTCGTCATCTTCCTCGGAACCCGAGGATCCGTAGGTCGAGACGGCCGTCAGTTTGTCCCAGGGCGACCGCATATGGTACCCCTGAGGGTTGGTACATGCCTCTATGAAGGCTTCCACCGAAGCGAGGTCGCTTGGTGGGTCGAAGCTGAATCCAAAAGGCACGAGATGGGAATCAGTCGGTACCTCTTGGTCGACGGGCGGTGACGAAGTCGCGTCAGGGGCGGACTGCACCGTTGTCTCAGGTGCGAGGGCGATGCCTAGCAAGTCCTTCGCGAGCGTGCTGGCGTCGTTCGTCTACTTGGGGTTGGCGTATTGCGGGGAAACGACACTCGTCTTCGTCTCAGACGCAAGGTCGAAGCCCGACGTGTCCCCCGCTGGGGCGCCGGCGTCGTCGACTTGCTCGACAGCCGACGAGGTGCCGCCTCCTGCTTGGCCATGGTTGCCCCGCCTCCTCCTCCGTCGGTGGGGGAGGTGACGGGACAAACCCGGATGTTGTTCTTCTACCATGTGGGGAAGACATCGTTGATTCCGCCGCCGGCAAGCGGGCTGACGGCCGCCATTGTCGCTGTCGCACGGTGGAGGAAGGAGTATCATGTCGTAGCTGCCGTCGAGGGACATGAACTCAAGACTCCCGAAACGGAGCATCATCCCGGGTTGGAAAGGTTGCTGGAGACTACCCATCTGGAGCTTGACGGGAAGTTGTTCATCAACACGCAGCAGGCCCCTACCTGGCG
Source organism: Zea luxurians (assembly GCA_029449295.1). Taxonomy (NCBI): domain Eukaryota; kingdom Viridiplantae; phylum Streptophyta; class Magnoliopsida; order Poales; family Poaceae; genus Zea; species Zea luxurians. The sequence goes on from JAOPSE010000422.1 coordinate 29,893, forward strand.
CGCCAACTGTCGGCGTTTCGACCCCAGGGGGTCCCTCGACCGACGAGTAAATTGTCGCTACGTGTCCTAGCCCAGATGGGTCGGCGCGAGACGGGACACAAAGGGGGGAGAGCAGTAAGGGGAAACCGCGGCCTTCATGTTGTCCTGCGCCCAGGGCGGATGGATGCGCTTGCAGTAGGGGGTTACAAGCATTCGCGTGGGAGAGAGAGAGAGCAAGAGCCTTATGCGTCGGCCCGTTCTCCCGCGCGGCCAACCTTCTCGTACGAGAGCCCTGGACCTTCCTTTTATAGGCGTAAGGAGAGGGTCCAGGTGTACAATGGGGGGTGTAGCAGTGTGCTAACGTGTCTAGCAGAGAGGAGCTAGAGCCCTAAGTACATGCCGTCGTGGCAGTCGGAGAGGTTTTGGCACCCTGTTCATGTGATGTCGTGGCCGTTAGAGGAGCGCTGGAGCCCTGCGGAAGTACAGCTGTCGGGGCTGTTGGATCCTTGCTGACGTCTCCTTGCTGACGTAAGGGGCTGGGAGCTGCCGTCGTCATGGAGCGTGCGGGGTGTCATCATTACTTGTTTACTGGGGCGAGCCAGATGGGACGCCGGTCTTGTTCCCCATAGCCTGAGCTAGCTAGGGGCAGGGTAATGATGGCCCCCCTGGTGACATGGTCGGTCAGGACCCGAGTTTTGGCGAGGTGGCGATTCCTCCGAGGTCGAGGTTGAGTCCGAGCCCTGGGGTCGGGCAAGGCGGAGTCCATCGTCTTCCGGAGCCGAGGCTGAGTCCAAGCCCTGGGGTCGGGCGAGGCGGAGTTCGTCATCTTCCGGAGCCGAGGCTGAGTCCGAGCCCTGGGGTCAGGCGAGGCGGAGTTCGTCGTCTTCCGGAGCCGAGGCTGAGTCCGAGCCCTGGGGTCGGGCGAGGCGGAGTTCGTCGTCTTCTAAGTCGTGGTTGAGTCCGAGCCCTGGGGTCTGGCGAGGCGAAGTCCATCTTCCGAGGCCGAGACGGGGGCCGAACACTGGGGTCGGGCGAGGCGGAGCTTCCTATGTCGCCCGAGGCTGGACTTAGCCGCTGTCGACCTCACTCTGGCGAGTGGCACGACAGTCGGAGCGGGGCAGGCGGCGCTGTTTTCTTGTCAGGTCGGTCAGTGGAGCGGCAAAGTGACTGCGGTCACTTCGGCTCTGTCGACTGAAGAGCGCGTGTCAGGATAAGGTGTCAGGCGATCCTTGCATTATATGCTCCTGCGATACGGCCGGTTGGCGTGGCGATTTGGCCAAGGTTGCTTCTCTGCGAAGACTGGGCCTCGGGCGAGACGAAGGTGTGTCCGTTGCTTGAGGGGGCCCTCGGGCGAGACGTGAATCCTCCGGGGTCGGCTGCCTTTGCCCGAGGCTAGGCTCGGGTGAGGCGAGATCGTGTCCCTTGAGTGGACTGAGCCTTGGCCTTAATCGCGCCCATCAGGCCTTTGGAGCTTTGTGCTGATGGGGGTTACCAGCTGAGATTAGAAGTCTTGGGGGTACCCCTAATTATGGTCCCCGGCAATTTGGAACTTGATCAATTTTTCTCTTGGAATATCTCTCGATTTGCCCAAACAAGTGTGTTTGACTTAGAGATAGGAAAAAGAATTTGATTTACAAAAACAAACCAAGTGGTGGCAAAGAGTGATCCAAATATGCCAAATCATAAGCAAAAATAATTTGGTCTTCAATTGCATTGATGTTGCACTTCTTTTGGTTGCTTTTGGATGTGTTGGCATAAATCACCAAAAAGGGGGAGATTGAAAGGGAAATGTGCCCTTGGGCAATTTCTATAAGTATTTTGGTGATTAGATGCCCAACACATTAATTGAGTACTAATGTGCAAAATGTGTGAAGAGTGCAAATTAAAGTGTAAGGTATGTTTCTAGACTTGGTGAATTGTTTTATGTACTAACATGGCTATCTAAGTGCTAGAAATAGCGCCAAGAAAAGAGGATTTAAATTGAAGAAAAGTTGGCAAAGTTCAGCCAACACCAACTCTGGCCAGGCACACCGGACTGTCCGGTGGTGCACCGGACAGTATCCGGTGGTGCACCGGACAGTATCCGGTGGATAGTGTCCGGTGCGCCAGGGTGGCCGACGGTGAAGCGGCTGCTCTCGGGAAAACGCAGAGGCGTACGACTATAATTCACCAAACTGTCTGGTGGTGCACCAGACTGTCCGGTGAGCCAACGGTCGCCAGCGCTAATGATCGGGTGCAAAATCCGCGGGCAACACATGGCCCGTAGCAATGGTCGGTTGGGCACACCGGACTGTCCAATGTGCACCAGACAGTGTCCGGTGCGCCAACCAATCCCAAGGACCAACGGTCGGATGCACCAGATATGGAAGGAGATCACGCACCGGACAGCTACAGTGACTGTCTAGTGGTGCATCGGACTGTCCGATGCACCACCCGACAGAAGGCAAGTTTGGCCTTCCAAGTTGGCCTCCAACGGCTCCTAGCTGCCTTAGGGCTATAAAAGGGACCCCTAGGTGCATGGAGGAGAACACCAAGCTTACAAGAAACATCCTAAGACATCTAGACTCTGCTTTCACGCAATCGGTTCATCGTTCTTGAGATTTAAGCACTATTCGAGTTGTAAACTCCTCGTGCTGTGTTTGTGTGCTCACCTTCTCACTTGTGTGCGTGGTTGTGCTGTGGATTTAAGTCTTGTGTGTGTTGATCTTTCCAACCTTACTCTGTGCTTTCTTTGTGATCTCAATTGTAAGGGCGAGAGACTCCAAATTGTGGAGATTCCTCACAAACGGGAAAAATACTCTAAAGGAAAAGATTGTGGTATTCAAGTTGATCATTGGATCGCTTGAAAGGGGTTTAGTGCAACCCTCGTCCATTGGGATGTCACAACGTGGAAGTAGGCAAGTGTTACTTGGCCGAACCACGGGATAAAAATCGCATGTCTCGTGTGTTGCTTATTGTGATTGCTTTGTTCATACAAGCATGTTCCTTAGCCACTTGATTTCACTAACACTTTGATAATCAAGTTTGTGGCTATTTAGCGTTTAATTTTATAGGATCACCTATTCACCCCCCCTCTAGGTGCTCTCAGTAATAATTCTTACTGCTTCAATCGGTATCATTGATAAATATTTTATGAGGGCAAGTCTTATTTGCTTCCTACATGCTTTTAATGTCTTCTTTTTCGGTGGTTGATGCCAAAAGGGGAGAAGTTGTATGGACCAAAGTAATGAAAATTGTATCAAACACCAAACACCACCAATTTAAAATTTTGATCCTTCAAGTGGTTTTGGCTCTTTGGTCTAAAATAGGAAGTAAGTGAGTTATGGAGGTAGGGGGAGGCTTAAGTCCATAATATCACATTGTGGGGACACTCATGCATCCTGGCAAGTAGATTGCATATTTTCACTCAAATGTTTGTTATATTTGCTTGCTTTGGTTGTGTTGTCATCAATCACCAAAAAGGGGGAGATTGTAAGGAAAATAGACCTCGGGCCATTTGGCTCAATAGGATTTGGTGTTTGATGATCAACATAACATGTGGACTAATGTGTTTGCTAGTGTTTATGATTGTAGTTCACAGGATACTAAAGTGACTTGGACTAAGGCATGGAGGAGAGCAACACATCAAAGGAAGACATTATGAAGATCACAAGTGAAGATCAACAAGTATCAAGCGAAGTCCAAGAAACGAAGAATAGTGTTGCCACGACGGACTGTCCTGCTGAGAGCACCAGACTATCCGCTGCACCAGGGAACTGTAGCCCAACGACTAGTTCCAGGTGGCACTGGTGGAGAGAAGCCACCAGACTGTCCGGTGTGACGTCTAGACTGTCTGGTGTAAAAGCCTACAGCGCCAACGGTCACTTATAGTGTTAGATCCAATGGTTAGGCGCACCGGATAGGGGCACCGGACCGAACTGTCCGGTGTGTCGCAGAGATCAGCAACTTTTCTCCAACGGCTAGAATTGTGTTGGGGCCTATAAATACCACCCCAACCGCCATTTCAAGGTGTGGGAGCCCAAGCAACATACCAAGGCATAATATAGACATTTCCAAGTGCTCATACACCCAAGTGCTTAATAGAATCACTCGATGATTAGCGTAGGTGCTTTGTGAAGTGCTTAGGTTAGTTAGACCGCTTTAGCGCTTGCTCTAGGTAAATCCTAGTTAGTTAAGTGAGTTTAGAAACCCACAAACCCCTTGGCTCTTGCGCGAGTCGTTGTAATTATACCGAGTGAGGCAAGAGTCTTGCGAGACCGTGACAACCATGTTTGTGTCATGGCCGCCACCGTGTACCGGAGGGAATGAGGCCCATGGCGTTTTTGGCCAGAAGCTCGATAGTGGAGACGGCGGGGAGCGTCCGAGAGGAGCCAGAAGCGGAGCACCACTTGCGTGTGGAGAAGGCACATGGCTCTCTACGGAGTTACTCAACCGTGGTGCTTGGCCCTCACGTGGGCTTCCCTTTGCGTAGGGGCACCAACGAGGATTAGTTGGGACCTTGTGTGGTTCCTGATACCTCGGTAAAAATACCGGCGTCATCCACGAGAGTTTGCATCTCTACCTTGCTCTTTAGCTTTCACATTTATACTAAGCATTTAAGTTTCAATCTTGTTGTTATACTTAGATTGTTTAGGATTGAAACTTAGACATTGCGGTAGAGATAGCAACACTTAGACAAAACCTAGTTTGCACATTCTAGTTTGATTATTTGGATAGGTTTTGCTCTAGGGATTTATTTGTGGCCTAGTTTAGAGAAAGTTTTAGAAGTCCTAATTCACCCCCTCTTAGGCGTCACCCATTTCCTTCAATCACAATAATTCTTAAGAGATTGGATATCGTGGGATGGCATAGTTTTACTCACAGTGAGGGGCTACCGTAATGCCGTCAGGGAAGCACACTCTACTTCCCTCACCCGGACAGCCTTCTGGTGACAATTCATCCTGAAGTGCGAGAGGTACCACCTCTCCATCTCCTTCTCTAGCTTATTCTTATAGTCTTCAAATCCTTGCTGGTCGTATGTCAACAAACTCTCAAAACTCGACCCAAGGATGTCGTTGCCTGGGGTAACATCGTCAAGATCTTTAGAATCAGCCATTGTGGACTAATTTTAATAAGTCTAAAATGCAATCGTCCCTAACGGAGTCGCCAAAAGTGTTTTGTCACCTTTTTGAAACAAACGCTAACGATCCCTAGATCGCCCTCATAGAGAGTCTAGACATTGGGGATGATCCCTATGTCTCGCCCATAGGGAGTCGGGACCTTAGGGAGCGAGTTGGTAGATAATATGGAACACAAATAACACTATATCTGCAATGCGGTCTTTAACTCCACCTCTATGTTGGCCCTTCTTAGGGCTAAATAGCAATGAACTCTAGGGCCTTCTCGTGATGAGCAAGATCTTGGGTTTGGCTATGTGAGGTGCCGGTTGGTCCGCAATAGGTCGCCGGGTCGTTTGGTGGTGCTCCCTGAGGCAGCGCGAACGGTCCATGGCTTGGGTCGGACGGTCCGCGACACTGTACAGGAGCGGATCTTCCATGCAGACAGTCTGGTGCCCCTATCCGGTGCGCCTAGCCGTTGGATCTGTCACCACTAAGAGTGGTAATGGATCGTGATCCAAATGCTTCTTCACAAAATGGTAGGGCCCTAAATAATTTGTAGTTCAAAAATGAATAGAAATAGGGTCGGATCCTAATCCGATTCGATCCTTAAATCTTAGTGTAAAATTTAGAGCCCATTGTCACCACTAGACATCGCAGGTGACCGTTGGCGCTGTAGGCTTTTACACCGGACAGTCCGGACGTCACACCGGACGGTGTGGTGGCTTCTCTCCACCAGTGCCACCTGGAACTAGTCGTTGGGCTACAGTTCCCTGGTGCACCGAACAGTCCGGTGTGTGCCACCAGACAGTTCGGTGCTCTCAGCCGGATAGTTCATCGTGGCAACACTATTCTTCGTTTCTTGGACTTTGCTTGATACTTGTTGATCTTCACTTGTGATCTTCATAATGTCTTCTTTTGAGGTGTTGCTCTCCTCCATGCCTTAGTCCAAGTCACTTTAGCATCCTGTGAACTACAATCATAAACACTAGCAAACATATTAGTCCATATGTTATGTTGATCATCAAACACCAAAATCTATTGAGCCAAATGGCCCGAGGTCCATTTTCCTTATAGTGATGACACATTCAAACTCCTGAGGGATTCTATTGATAAGTTTATCGCACATGTAAAAGTTCATATGCCTATTTTTTCAACACATAAATCGAGCACTGAAACAATTGTGCCAAACACATCGCCAACAAATGTGCTTTCTCAGTCTTAGCCATATTATGGTACACCGATGAATTCACATCCGGAGCAACCATTGACATTGTATCCTCCGTACGGTACGTCGGCTCTGAGCACGCTCGAACAATCCGAGCATGATCTTGGACTATCCGACCCTCCTACAGACCATCCGACACTTTATGCCAAACAGTCCTGAACCATATCGGGACCGCCATACGTCTCGCAAGTGATGTCTGGCAATACCAAACCATACAAATATAATCTCGGACCGTTTGGTCCCTTCACGGACCGTTCGACACCCTACGTCGGACAGTCCAGAACTACACAGAGCCCACTATAAGGTCGTAGGCAATGTCTGGCACGACCGAATAGTTTGGGTATAGTACCAGTCCATTTGGTCCCTTCGTAGACCGTCCGACCACATAGGTCAGACCGCTCGAAATACTAGAAGCCACCTGTGACCGTCCTAGTGTAGAAGGCTGGCATAAAGATAGCCGACCACCTGAGCCCCAGGATGAATATCACGACGATAGTAGCCCTGGGGATGAGCCAGAAAAGTTACATGTCACTGAGTTTGTTTGACACGCTGAGGCCAAATCTTTTGTTCACTCTCACATGCACTCAACACAAAAAGGGAAAGTTAAGTTCACATTCAATGTTGCTAAGTGTGATAAAATATTTGATGAGTTACTTAAGAATGGTAACATTAAATTGTCACATACAATTCCATTAATGGAAGAATTGAAACAGCATGTGTATTGTAAATGGCATGGATCCTTTATTCATAACATCAACGATTGTAATGTCTTTCGTCGGCAAATACAACCGGCTATAAATGAAGGCCAATTGTTATTTCAAGAAATGAAGATTGGCATACCACCAGTCCCTATCAGCACATTAGAGCCGATGAGCAAAAAAGTATTGGTTCGGCCATGTGCTCCCGATAAAGGCAAAGGTAAAAATATTATCATTAGTGGCCCTCGCATGCCAAATATATAGCGCTGAGTGGTTACTCTGAAGGCTCCAAAGAAAAGAAAGGCTAATAAGATCAGAGGTGCTGGGGGGCATGGTAAACTAGGTATGCTCAAATTTTAAAGTTTTAGTGGTGAAGATCGTGATAAACAATAGGGTAAAAGGACAAAAATACTTTTGAGCAACTTCTAGCTAAATATCACAAGCAAATCAAAGCAAAGGGTGTTGATCAAACTAGCAATGCTAAGTCATCTAGAGCACCTTTGAAGTCATCAAGATCACCTCCGAAGCGCAAATCTAGAGATCAAGGTTGGTGAGGAGAAGGGTTTCATGCATCAGCAACATATCCTCCTTTTGTGCCACCAATGCCAATGTAATATGGTTCAACATCTTCATACTTTCATCCTTATCCATCTTGGAGCTGGTATGATTCAAATGCTTATTCTTCTTCATATTTTAGACCATATAAGATAGAGTATTCAACTCATACCAATTCTGATTTTGAGAAACAATCATATAACAAAGATTGTTTTATTTCTAAGAATCGATCAAGAGCTCAAAATAAGAATACAATGGTCAAGCAAGTTTATGTAGTGAAGAAGGATAATATAAAAAAACAAAAGTTCAGATCTGAATTCATGTGTTACAGAGCCAAAGGAACTATTATATGCTTCGTCTAGTAGTGACCAAACAATAGAGATATCATCTAGTGATAGTCCAGGTACTAAATCTGAACTTCTAATGTGCCACATGTTAAGAAAGATGTGTCGCTATCCAAAACTAATTCACAACCAAGAACCCACTCAGATTATCAATCTGGCACAACGTGAGGCTAGAAAAACTCGGTGCACAAGAGTTGAAAAGGAGAGGCATGACATGGGTTCTTGATGGGAGTTCTCAAGATCAAGGTAAGGATGATGCTCTAGGAAGAGGTGGAGTGAAGGCAAACAGAAGGAAGAAAGCAAGTACAAGATGTTTGGGTGAAAGGTTTATCCCAAATCATCAAAGCTATTGGTCATTGCATCGTCCATATTTTTTAGCCATGCCATATATCAGTACGTCATGTAGTTCATCCCAAGGTATATTTAGTTATACTTCACGACATCATTTTGCTTCATATGCGTCTTTATATTATGGAGGGGCGCAACCGAATTATTATGCATATGGATAGTTGCGATATGTTACTTCTTATATGAAGCCGAAGTATTTCAATTATTTGTAGTTATCATTCTTGCTATAATTTGCTTCGGTCATATTTATTCATGGGATGAACATGCTTATAATATTTGCTTGACTATTCAGTTATTATTTAATTGCAAACTACATAATTAGTGTTGCCAAATAGTTTCAAGTAAATGGTTCATTTGTTAGAAACAACCAATACTCAAGCTTATACATCATTGAGTTGGCTATTATGTGTTTCTTCCATGTGAGTGAGTTCTATAGTTCAATAAACATAATTGTTCTCAATGGCTGATATGGCCGATGAAAAGTTACTAATCATCGTGCTAAGTTTATATCCCCATCCAAAGGGTAGGTTGGATGCTCGGGGGGTAGGCACGATCAGATACCCAATCATGGTCACCTGTCCTGAGTACATCAGATGGTACAGGCACTAAGGCCGGACAGTCAGGGATAAGCGCGGACAGTGTAGCCATGAAGGCTGGATGGTCCGCGGACAACCAGAAGCAGTAGCGATCTCAGGCCATGAGACCATAATGTCCTAAGATAGGTACTAGGAAGCAAAATACTTTCAGGACGTCTGGCTACCTCAGCAGAGTCGACCCTACTTGTGATCAGCGGCTTGCTAAATATATGAAGAAGAAGACCGTTCCACACGACCGGCCAATAAAACGAACAAAGTCAAAAGGGCGATCTGTGCAAAAGCAGAGGCTAACTAAATCAACACAAGAAGTGGTGCAAGGTGTTTTCCAGTCTGTTCATCGCCGATGTGTTGTCCTACTCAAGTTTGGGGTGGCACGACAATAAATCAGTATTACTGGCCCAATTCATTTGCTTATTCAAACTGGGAGTACCACAAGCTTTTTCCTATTGACATGTTGATCAGATAAATATGGCCGAAGAAGATGCAATTTGAAACGACTTCTGTGCATTAGAGTTTATCAAATAGTTATATTATCTGATCACTAGAGCTGGTGACTTACATCGAGCTAGAGTTCATATTTTAGGAACAAGGCAAGTTGTGGAATCTATTGTTTCCCAAAAGAGTCTGGCAGTACCAAGTGCTTTTGGTTCACCAAGCTCCACCAAAAGGTATGGGGCATGTGTTGAACACCATATTTGGCACCTAGGCATGCCCGGACGGTCCGGCCCTATGGCCCAGACGGTCCACGCCCTTGCGACCAAATAATCACGGGCGAGAGTACTTATCCCATTTGTGGTTATCCTAACCTATCCATGGGGATCTACTGGATCTCGCCTACAAACAGGTCTAGACCATCTCCCCTATAAATATAAAGGGATACGACCGATTGAGAACCTCCGAACACAATTCAATCGAACTAATCTATTTTCCTGCATTTATCTTTCATGCCTTAGGAGTAGACATAGCGTAGCCTTAGCTTAGATCTATTTGTGGCCTGCCACGACCATCTCTCTTAGGAGTAAACATTTGTGTGCAACGACGGCTCAAGGAATCCGCTGTACGACTATGGCCCAGTTTGTTTTAGCTTTTTCCAGCTTCTGGCCACTAGAAGCTACTACGCATTGCCAAATGATCAGCTTTTCATCCTACTTATATAAAAATTGATTTGGTAAAAACCATCCAAAAAGAACATGAACACAAAATTGGCCGAGTCATTGCAATAGTAGGAATCCATCACTTTTTCTAGATCCTGAACCCTATGGATATCTTTATCTTTCTCCACACATAAGCCCCATAATACTTAGATTCTCTCTGCAACTAGATTCTTAGAAAAGTTGATCAGAGAAAAGTAGAACCAAATAGCTGAGAGATATTTGCGGCCGCTGTGGCTGCCTCTGGCTTTAAGTAGAAACGAACTAACTGAGCGCGGTGAACCACTCGTAGCTTATCTCGGATGGCAAGGGGGCTAATATTGGTCATTTACATAGATAAGTTGATAGGAGTCTTCTAGAGGTGTGATCCATACACAAAATAAATCAAATTCTCAAGATTTGGAGGTAGCTACCCGATCCAGTCCGGATCCCGCTCGTCCCACGCAGCCGGATCCCGCCCGTCGTCCGCCGGATCTGCCGCTCCGCTGGGCCGCTGGACCCCGCTCGCCCTCCGTCAGATCTATCGCTCTGCCAAAAAGTGATGGCCATCACAGACACGCCTGGGAACAGCGGCACCGACCCGCCGCATACACCTCCGACCGCCTCTCCACCAGCCGCACCCGCCCCACTCCCAACCGAAGATCGTTGACCGATCTGACTCTGCACATGCATTCGGCCAAGGGCCACCGCACCCTACCACCCAGTGTAGATCCCAACATCCCGCGTTTAGGTAATCCCCTATTGGCTTGATTTCATTTCATTTCCTTTGATTCCCAAAAGCCTTGGAATCCATACATGCGGGCGACCAGAGCGTCGTGCCCTCGCTTTGGGTGGACGGAGGTCTTTTGGGTGGGGAAGGTGAGAAGATAGGCGATCCAAAAGGAGGAACGCCAAGCTAGACCGCAGGAAGAAGCCAAGGAGGTTGCGGCGTACTACGAGCGTATCCACGGGAAACACGTTGTTCTCCGAACGTGTATCTAGAGAACACCAGGGAGGTGCTGCCGAAATTCTGTCTCGGATCATATTAGAGCATGGAAACTAACCCCGTCTACGCAATTGCGGGTGGGATTAGGACCTATTCTCACCTATTAGAAGGTAGGAACACAATGTACATGCATTACATGTTTATATTAAACTATACTCGGTTATATATTTTAGAGGATGGAGGACCGTGAGTGGATGTACACAGACCATATAGGAAGGAATGATGTCACCCTTGAATCGATTAGAAAGACTCTAATGCTTTCATGGAACAGACATTTGGCGAAGCTGCTAAAGGATTGAGTCTAGTCCCATGCCCGTGCAGCAAATGTGACAACATGAAAAGAAAATCAAAGAAGGACATGGTAGGACATTTTTGGAAGAATGGATTTACATCGGACTATACTCGGTGGATCTTCCATGGTGAAGCGCATCGTACAAAAGAGGAGGTGGTGAGATAACACATCAAGGATTATGATGCTGATGCTGGGGTAGCGGATATGTTAAACAACTATCATGGGGCACAGTTTGCCAGAGGATGTACGGAGTACGAGCCAGAGCCGACCACAAAGGCGTTCTGCGACATGTTTGACGCGTCAAAGAAGCCCCTTCACTGCAAGACAAAGGTTTCTTAACTGGATACCATTGGGCGTGTAATGACGTTCAAGTCGCAATACAACATGAGTCGAGACGCATTCGATGGTTTGTTGACAGTTATTGGCAGCCTGCTTCCGGAGGATCACGTTCTGCCAAAGAGCATGTACGAGGCACAAAAACTCCTTCGTGCATTCAAGATGACGTATGAGCAGATACATGCTTGTTCGAAGGGCTGCATGCTATTTAGGAAAGAACATGTGGAGGCAAAGTACTGTCCGATATGTAAATCATTTATATTCATGGAGGTAGACTCTGGTGATGGACAAAAGAGGCAGCTCGACATCCCCGTGACAATCCTACGCCACCTTCCGTTCATACCGAGGATCCAACGTCTATACATGACCATGGAATCCGTGAAATAGATGACATGGCACAAAAATGGCAAACGATACAATCCTGATAAGATGGTGCACGCAACCGATGGTGAAGCATGGAAACACTTTGATGTCATTCACCGTGAGAAAGCTGAAGAGGCTCGTAATGTACGTATTGCGCTGGCCACAGATAATTCAATCCCTATGTGAAAGTCGCCTAGATGGGGGGTGAAAGGCGAAACCTAAAAATTATAAACTTTGAACATACACTTCACCTAGGGTTAGGGTTAGAAATAAATAATTGTGAATTCGGAGTGCAGAAGATAGTTCTTCTTGCTATGAGTTGCTTAATCAATGTGGATAACTTTGGGAGCTAACTCAAAACAATGTGAGCAAGAGAACTTTTAGTGAGAGAGGAGAGGGAAGAAACAAATCGAGTGGTGAAGATCAACACAAATGGACACTGTGATTTGTTTCCTGAGGTTCGGTTCCAATGAACCTACTCCCCGTTGAGGAGGCCACAAAGGCCGGGTCTATTTCAACCCTTTCCCTCTCTCAATCGGTCACCTAGACTGGTCGAGTGCTTCTTCTTAATCTCTTGGGTCACAAAGACCCCGCAAGGATCACCACACACTTAGGTGTCTTTTTCTTGCTTTACAAATCACTTGGGAAGATTAGAAGGAGAAGAAGAAAGCAACCAAGCAACAATTGAAACACAAATCACCCTCTGTCAAGTCACTAAACATTTTTGATCACTTGACCTGATTATGGCACTTGGAGAGGATTGGAGGCTTTGAATGTGTCTTTGGATTGTATTCTTTGCTCTTGTATTGAATGTTGAGAGTGGAAAGCTTGGATGACTTGAATGGTGGTGGTTGGGGGGTATTTATAGCCCCAACCACTATTCTAGCCTTTGGCCGAGTCTCTATCGATGGGCACACCAGACACTCCACTGTTCATTGTCCGGGGCGTACCACGTCAGTCGACTGTTGGGGTTTGGAGCTATTGACCATTGAAGTCGTCTGTCCTTGTGCTGCACCGGATAGTCCGGTGCGACCTGACATCACAGACTGTCTTCTGACTTCTGACGCTTCAGACTGTAGAGCAGTCGACTGCAGTCGACCGTTGGCGAAGTTGACCGTTGCTCCATGGGCTCACCGGACAGTCCGGTGCACACCGGAGAGTCCGATGAATTTTAGTCAAGGAGCGCTGAGAATTCCCGAGAGCGGCCAGTTCGCTGGGTGCTCCAGCCTAGGCACCGAACACTGTCTGGTGCACACCGGACAGTCGGATGCGCCACGGGCTGGTGTAAATCTGTTTTGCTCCAAACTTGTAGAATTACCCCAAGGCCATTTTCCTTGTATGTGTATATGAACTTTATACACCTGAGAAAAGATCAACTAGGCAAACTAGTTAGTCCATAAGGTTTGTGATGGTCGTCAAACACCAAAATCGATTATAGGAAATGTTGAGACCATTTCCCTTTCAATCTCCCCCTTTTTGGTGATGGATGCCAACACAAACCAAAGCAAATACAAAGTGTAGAAATGTAGCTACTTTGCATTTTGTCAGATGTGCATAAGTTACTTCAAAATGAAAGCATTTTTAAGCATACATGATTGTTTTGATATATTTAACATTTTGGACCATATTTGCACCACTTAGCTTGTTTTTGCAAATCTTTTGGAGAAGTCTTTTCAAATTCTTTTGAAATTAGCCAATGGTATAAGAATATGATTTCAAAAGCATTTTTAAGTTTTGAAAGATTCTCCCCTATTTCAAATGCTTTTCCTTTGGCTAAATGAAAGCTCCCCCTGAAAAAGTTCTCCCCTTAGCTGTCAAGAGGGTTTTTGTAAATGCAATTTTTTTGTAAAAAGTTTTCAGAAAATAGGGTGATAGTGCGGTCTTTTTGCATTGGCCTATTAATTTCTCCCCTATGGTATTAAGCACCAAAAATAAAGAAATCGAGAGGCCTTTAACAATACAGATATGAAAGTAAGTACATGAGTAGGGCAAAGGGTATATGATACTGACAGAGTCGTAGTGGAAGCCTTGCTTTTGCCTATTACTCCATTTCCCTTTCAATCTAAGACTAAATATAGAAATACTCTCAGAAGCACAGTAGTCTTAGCTTTGGCACAAGAAGAATAAGAAATATGCATTTGTACCAAATGAAAGAGATATCATATGATCAAAGGTATAAAATGAGCAATATGTGCAAGATTTGAATCAAAGTTTCGAGAATCTAAGATGTTTAGTTCATTCCTAAGCTTGCTAAAAGTCTTCTCATCTAGGGGCTTGGTGAAGATATCGGCTAATTGGTTGTGAGTGCTAACATAGGCAATTTTGATATCCCCCTTTTGTTGGTGATATCTCAAAAAGTGATACCAGATGTCTATGTGCTTAGTGCGGCTATGTTCAACAGGATTATCCGCCATGCAGATTGCACTCTCATTATCACATAAGAGAGGGACTTTGCTCAATTTGTAGCAATAGTCCCTAAGGGTTTGCCTCATCCAGAGTAATTGTGCACAACAATGTCCTGCAGTAATATACTCGGCTTCGGCGGTGGATAGAGCTACAAAATTTTGTTTCTTTGAAGCCCAAGACACTAGGGATCTCCCTAGAAACTGACAAGTTTCTAATGTGCTCTTCCTATCAATCTTACATCTGGCATAATCAGCATCAGAATACCCAATTAGATCAAAGGTAGATCCCTTGGTACCATAGCCCAAACTTAGGAGTGTAAACTAAATATCTCATGATTCTTTTCACGGCCCTAAGGTGGATTTCCTTAGGATTGGCCTAGAGCCTTGCACACATGCATACTAAAAGCATAATATCCGGTCATGAAGCACATAAATAGAGTAAAAATCCTATCATCGACCGGTATACCTTTTGATCTACAGATTTACCTCCTGTGTCGAGGTCGAGATGCCCATTTGTTCCCATGGGATTCTTGATGGGTTTGGCATTCTTCATTCCAAACTTCTTGAGTATATCTTGAATGTACTTAGTTTGGCAGATGAAGGTGCCCTCTTGGAGTTGCTTGATTTGGAATCCAAGGAAATTTCTGTATCATAATCCTACTAAACTCTTCAAAAGATGACTTGTTAGTAGACTCGAAGATAATATCATCAACATAAATTTGGCATATAAACAAGTCTTCATCAATTGTTTTAGTGAAGAAAGTAGGGTCAGTTTTTCTGACTTTAAAACCATTAGTGATAAGAAAGTCTCTTAGGCATTCATACCATGCTCTTGGGGCTTACTTGAGCCCATAAAGCACCTTTGAGAGCTTATAAACATGTGAAGGATACTCACTATCTTCAAAGCCGGGAGGTTGCTCAACATATACCTCTTCCTTGATAGGGCCATTGAGTAAGGCACTTTTCATGTCCATTTGATATAACTTAAAGCCATGGTAAGTAGCATAGGCAAGTAATATTCGAATTGACTCAAGCTTAGCTACGGGTGCATAGGTTTCATCAAAATCCAAACATTCGACTTGTGAATATCCTTTGGCAACAAGTCGGGCTTTGTTCCTAGTCACCACACCATGCTCATCTTGTCTGTTGTGGAATACCCACTTGGTACCTACAACATTTTGGTTAGGAAGTGGAACTAAATGCCATACCTCATTCCTCAGAAGTTGTTGAGCTCCTCTTGCATTGCCACCACCCAGTTTGGATCTCTTAGTGTATCCTCTATCCTATATGGCTTAATAGAAGACACAAAAGAGTAATGTTCACAAAAATGAGCAACTCGAGATTGAGTGGTTACCCCCTTGTGGATGTCACCAAGTATGGAGTTGATGGGGTGATCTCTTTGAATCGCTTGGTGGACTCTTGGGTGCGGTGGTTGTAACACCCCTAGTGTTACTGTCACTAAAACTTGAGCATAACATCATGAGCATTAGAATATCATGGGTTTTTTACACTTAGAATGCATTCACTAGGTAAAAAGTTCAAACAAGTTGTATTGATGTGACATGTCATGAGTAAAACCCTAGTGTAGGGTATTTAACCCTAAACTGGGCTTAAAAGAGTAAACAAAGCCTAAATAAGAGAAAATTCACAACTTATTAGTAATGAGCATAAAATGTCACCATTAATGGACTTAAGCGACATCCAAACCCTAGAAGTACCAAAAACCCTAAATAGACCCCAAAAAACCCTGGACTGAAACCCTAGGGGGTTATATGCAAATGTTGCTCACTTTTGGGCTTAAGTGCAAAAATCATGGAAATAGGGTACCTTAAGTCATATAGTTCACATGTTTGAAGATTTGCAAAAGAAACCATGAGTTTTGGACTTATTTGCAAAAAGGCCACCCTAGTGCTCCAATGGTTAAGTCTGAAAATAGTGGAATAGAGCTGATTTTAGAGCTCTATAGATCCCAAAATATTAAGAATTTGCCTAGGGTCAACACCCCAAACTTGTAAAGTTACTATAGAAGTACAACTTTGCAATAGGGATTAAGCCTTGATGCCATTAAAATTTTTGAGAAAATTGGATCCAAAGTCGGGCTATCAGGCAACCTTAAGTCTGAACTTTCAGTGACAGTGAAGTTGGATGAACTTAGGGCCTGATTTTGAGTAAGATCTATTGCTCGATTGCGGGTAGTTGCTATAGCATAATTATAGCTGGATCATAGGGCTACAAGTTTGCTGCAGATGGATTGGCATGTTCTGGCACAAAAATCTGAGATCTAGGCGTTGCAAGTTGTTCTGTCAGGCGCTCTGTCGAACGCTTCCAATGGTACAGTGAACAGATTGGATCAGGTTCAGATCCCCTCGCTGTCGACGAGCCATGCGCTCGGATTCGCGCTTGCCACGGTGATTCGCGCTCGGCTCAGTTAGATAACGTTGTGGGGTAAGTAAATAGCACACCGTGGATACACTCCGGCCACTATTTTACGCTGGCCATCGTACCCGAGCATGTCACGGCCGCTTTGGATGAGTTCGCCGGAGATAGCCACCTTGCGGTCTTACGCCACGTGCCTCAGCATTTACCACATCGCGGTCGCTCGTGTTATGCATACCCGGTGATCGCCGGTGAGCCCACCACAGTGAAAGACACACAGCTCTTGCGCTAGTGACCCCTTTCCTCCCCGACCGCCGCGCGTCTCCATCAAATTCACCGGCCACCGCTTAAGCATGCTATAAATTGAGCACACCGTTGGGTCTGTAAGGTAGTCAAGCACCGATCCACCAAACTGTGCCTCCAATTGCTCACCAGCAAGCCCCAATTTCAGTTTTCCCCCAATTCGGTCCGAAACCCCACACCTTGCAGCCTCGCCGTGGTCAGCGTACTCCAGGTCCGCTCAGGCCCCTTGCTCTTTTGTTTCAGTGTCCTTGTGTGTCCCTGATGCTCCTCGACCCAGCCAATTAGGCTAGGACCCCATAGATCACCGAGAACACGTCGTGCTGTCCGTTATGCCCGCTGTCACCATGGACAGGGTGAGGTAGAACTCCAATCCAACAATTAAGCGGGGGGAAACACTTGTTAAGGGTAAAATTAGGTCTCAGCCAAATTAGAGCACCGGTAGTTAAGTGATCCTGCCGATATGAGCTCGCTGGAGCTCGGTTCTCCGCCGTGCGACGTCGTGGACTTTGGGTTGTGAAGGAATAGAAGCGCGGGGGTGTTTTTGCAAGTGTCAGTGAGACATGGGAATAGCGCCGTGACCCTTTTTTAGTTATTCAAATTGATAGGGGCATTTTTGCAAAACCGGCAGCGGGCGCGCGCGGGCGCGCTTTCGCCTGTATATGGGCCGACTTGGGCCGGTTTTCAACCCAATACTGTAGAGTCTTTCTCCTTTTCTTTTTCTGCTAGGACTAAAGAATTTCTAGAAAATTGTAGAAAATGCTAAAAATACAAGACCAATTTTGCTATGTTCCAAATTTTCTATAGAATTTAATAAAAATAGTTTCATGATTTTTAGTTCAAATAGGGAATTGTGGGGTATTTAAAATAACCAAAATCCATACTTATAGAATTTTAGAAAGTAAATAATAAATCCAAAATTCACCAAACTTTTTAGATAACCTTTAAATGTTATTTAGAAGCCTTGGGTAAAATTTGGCATGATTTGGACCATGTTTCGTACCTAGAGCCCAAAACCCTAACCCCCTGCCCTAGGAACTCCACTATAGACTCCAAAAACCCTAGTTTCCCGGAGATCCGTGAAGGAAAGTTATATTCAAGGCCTAGGATAATATACTTTTAATATCTTTGCATTTTCATGAGCATTACATGAGCATTCATAATTATATATGGCTATATATAGAAAATGAGGAAGAGATAGAAGTTGAAGAAGCAAGGACTACACCACCACCACTTGAAGAACCCCAGGCCGGGAACTACTTTTATTTTGACATCTGTGGAGCAGAACCTGACTCACCAATAACACAAGGCAAGCCCCGGTGCATTTTCCACCTCCTTGCTATTTAAAAAAATCTTTCTCATTTGCTTGATGCATTAGGTGATAGGGGTTGTGTGCTAAACAAGTTGCTGCATTTCCTCCCTTGAGAATTTGATTACCTTTCCTCGATCCCGGTTTTACAAAAAGGTTTTTCTTATGCTTAGCTTTGCTCTAGAAAAACAAAATGTTTTGTTTTGACAAAAGATGATGCTTCAAGTGGCTGGGATGTTTTCAAAATAAAACTTGATGGTGGATCCATCATGGCCATGATGGGTTCAACATCGGAAAAGATGTACCTTTGCCAGGTACCAAACTTTGGGTTGAAATGATAAAGCTGAGACCGGGCGGGTGACTTGCACGAGAAGAGAGCCTCGGTGTAGTGTCTCCGTCTGAGTCGATTAAGGACCTTCTCGATGTAGGCTTGATGATCGAGGACCTTTTAACTGGTCACATGCCTCATCATGGGTAAGCTTAGCCTTGGGCAGACTAATACCAGAATAAGATAACACGCAATGGGAGTGGAGAGATGGCGAGAGTAGCGTGTACCCTCCGTGGCAAAAGGCTGGACAGTGGTGTATCTGTGTTCTCGGTTGGCGTGAACCTGATCTGGTCTTAAGAACCCCGGTGGCGAGTTGACATATGCAAGGGTTAATTGCTACATATGTCGTGTGATTGGAGATCCTCAGCTGAGTATTAATCGATTCGGATCGCCGTTACTTCTCGGACATGAAGACTTGGTCACTGCCCTACACGTAGCATTCCAGTGAACATGAAGGGTTGATAAGAAATTGGCTAGTATAGGTCAAGTGCTTGAACTAGGGTAGAAAGAACTCTAGAACTCAGGTAATGACTTAACTTGCTAATAAAACTGCACCTTTAAGGATCCACTATTAGTAAGCATTTCTGCAAACAGAGTCTTTGATTATTGATAAGCCATACCTTGATTCCCTTCAAACCAGCATATCCTTGAGAGTCTTTTACTTTGACGGGTAAGACTTGCGAAAGTACACTTCGTACTCAGGGCTTTGTCCCATGTTGTTTTAGGTGAGGAAGCAGCAAATTTTTGTTGCTTTTGTTCCAAGGTGGTGCCTAAGGAAGAGAATCAAGACTGAAGCCTCGAGAGGTGTCCTCCTTTAAGAAAAACTTTTTACTGTTTATCAGGAGGGGTTTTTGCCTCCCAAGTTATGTAATAATATTACTCCAGCACTTTTATATTTGCACTGATCTATAGTAATACTACTCTATCTATACTTTAATGTAAAGTAAGTTATTGTAACTGCTTCTGCATTTTTGTTCCTCCGATGTATTGTAATATCTGCATGATGGGTGAAACGCTCTTGAGCAAGGTAAAGAATACAGATACCGAACTTGTCAAGTGATCAGGGGCACCTGTAGGGTTGTCTGAGGTCCGTTGGACAAGGACAACTGTAGGTGGGCCTAATGACTTGGGAGGTTCCCTCACAGTTGGTATCAGAGCGAAGCCCATCTCTGCAGATGTTATGAGGCATTTTCAAAAAGAATTTTCAAAGACTTATCTAAGAAAATTTCTTTCCTTCTTATCTAACTACCTTCTGAAGTACTTATTTTAAAGACCAGATAGTAGAGTGTGATGTATAGAAGGTTGTGAATCAACTAAGGTTGTATTTTAAAGACCAGATAGTAGAGTGTGATGTATAGAAGGTTGTGAATCAACTAAGGTTGATTCTGTAATTATGCATGCATCATATTACAAACTATATTAATAAGATTTTCCCCCTTATGGAGACATGCCGTCGCGCACAAGGAAAACTACGCGCAAGTCCACTGGACCGATTGGTGTGCCTCGGCACCAACTGGCTCCGAGACATGAAGATAGCAGTAGCGGCAGCAATGATCCCATTGGTGATCTAGAAGCTCAGGTAGAGCGGCTTTGATCGGAATTACGTCACAGAAACAATGTGTGGGTCGAGGATGGTCAACGAATAAATGAGTTAAGAACTGACATCCGACATCTGCAAGACCAACTTGCTGAACGAGATTTAGCACTCGATTGGGCTGTTAACTCACGTTCACTTGCTTGGGCCAAGGAAGCCAAAGCTCGAGCCCGTGTGGAGGAGCTTAGCACGGCCATCGACCGCTTGCAGGTGTACTGTAATACATTGCATGAGGAAGTTCATGAATTGTATTCGCGACTGCACCCTGACGTACCTACCGAACCTGTCGGAATGGGAGCCGGACCTTCTGGAGCAGCGGGAGAAGCACTTGGTGGGGAGTTGGACCTTTTCAGGCCCCCTCCTTCAATGAATCTGGCTGATGAATGGTCCCCGACACCCGACAGTGAAGCCACCAAAAGTGATAAGAAACTAGAATAGTGTACTTTAAACATGATAATAATGTATAATAGGTAATATGATCCTGTTGTAAATTCGAGTCTGTATCATTACCCTTTAAGTAATATAAAATGATGGTGTGCTTTGGCATATTATATTCTCCAAATGTTTCTTTGCCTCAGATGTCGTCTAGGACTCGTGGACAGGATGGTGCGGGAACCTCCCATGAGCGGGAGACTACTCCCAACCCGCCACCAGTACCTCCAACCTTGGTTGAGGCTATCGCTGCCTTAGTCAATGCAACAGCCAACAACACCTGCTTCCTTCGCGAAATGGTGGGACAACAATATCAGCAGTAAGGCGAGCGAGCTTATCCGCAAGGGCCCCGTGAAACTTCATATTTAGATTTCTCGGAAACACGTCCCCCACTATTCGTCAAGGCCGAAGATCCCCTCGAAGCGGACGAATGGATTCGGGTTATTGAGCAAAAGTTTGGGCTCCTCTGCTGCACGGAGACTCAGAAACCCTTGTTTGTGGCGCAGCAATTAAGAGGCCCTGCCAGCACCTAGTGGGGAAATTATGTGGCCGTTCAGCCAGCCGGCCATCAAGTCACCTGGGACGAATTTAAATTGGCATTTCGGGAGCACTACATTCCAGAAGGAGTGCTCCATATGAAGCAAGAAGAATTCATGAAGCTTAAGCAAGGAGGAGATACGGTTATGTAGTATCTCTATAAATTCAATCATTTGTCCCAGTACGCCATTGACCAGGTCAACACTGACCTAAAGAAGAAGAATTGTTTTATGAGGGGCCTTAATGACCGGCTACAACGGAAGATGGCCACCTGTCTCGACCTCTCTTATAGCAGGGCTGTCACCACGGCGCTGGTAGTTAAAGCCAAGTATGCAGGCCCAGGGAAGTCAAAGGGCTATGGAGGTGACAGGCCCAACCAAGGGCCTGAAAAGCGACAAAGGTTGGTGATCCGACCTTTTAATCCAAACCGTTCTTCACCACGTCCACCCTCCTACCCCTTTAAACAACCTGTTTTCATTCGTCCCGCCACTGCCCCCACTTCAACCACACAGCCGAGTGCCCCTGGTACTCATTTCCCTGCACTCCTAAGTTCATCAACTGGCTATTTTAATTGTGGGAAGTCCGGCCATTTTATCAAGGACTGCCCATATCCAAAGCAGAACAGATCCAATAATCAGTAGAGCTCAGAGAGCTCAACCCAAGGCAAGGGAAACCCGACAAATAATACAGTGGGCAAGAATATGAAGAAAACTGGGCGAATCTATTATACATAAGTGGCCATTACACCGGAAGGAGAACCGGTCATGATGGGTACGTTTCTCGTGGCCAATCACCCTGCAGTTATTCTCTTTGATTCTGGTGCTTCACATACATTCATAAGCAAGAAGTTTGTGGAAAAATATTGCATTCCGTACATTGAATCAAGGGAAGGGTTTATAATTCATTCGCCTAGGGGACAAATATTCACTAAAGAAGTGGCTTTCCATGTGCCCGTAACATTGGCTGAATGGGACATTCCCACAAACATGATTGTTCTGAAAGGCCAAGATATAGATGTAATTTTGGGCATGAATTAGTTAGCCCAACACAAAGCTATTCTCAACACTGATCTGAAAACCATCAGGTTGAGCTATGGCCACGAAGAAGTTCTTTTGTCCATCCCTGTAGATATTCCGGCTAAACCATTTGGCAGAGTTTATGAAGCCATCATACCGGAGATCCAAGATATTCCGGTAGTATGTGAGTTACCGGACGTCTTTCCAGAAGATTTGCCTGGATTGCCTCCAGAGAGAGATGTAGAGTTTGTGATTGAATTGAAGCCCGGTACGGCTCCTATTTCTAGAAGGTCGTACCGAATGCCTCTGAATGAATTGGCAGAGCTCAAGACACAATTACAAGATCTGCTAGAAAAGGGATTCATCCGACCAAGCTCGTTGTCATGGGGTTGTCCAGCCCTCTTTGTTAAGAAGAAGGATCAAACGCTTCGGATGTGCGTGGATTACAGACCCCTTAATGAGGTCACAATCAAGAATAAGTACCCTCTTCCCCGGATTGATATTTTGTTTGATCAACTGACTGGAGCAAGGGTCTTCTCTAAGATTGACCTCAGGCCGGGTTACCATCAAATCCGTATCCGACCTGAAGATATGCCCAAGACCGCATTCACTACGCGGTATGGATTATTTGAATATCTGGTTATGTCTTTCGGATTAACAAATGCTCCTGCCCACTTCACATATCTGATGAACTCGGTATTCATGCCTGAGATGGATAAATTCGTGGTGGTCTTCATTGATGATATTTTAATATATTCCAAGAATGAAGAGGAGCATGCTCGGCATTTATGGATTGTATTAACGCGCTTAAGGGAGCATCAATTATATGCTAAATTTAGTAAATGCGCATTTTGGCTGGAGGAGATCCAATTTTTGGGACACGTATTGTCTGCCAAGGGGATTGCGGTTGATCCCAGCAAAGTCAAGGATATTTTGGAATGGAAACCACCAACCACGGTATATCAAGTCTGAAGTTTCCTTGGACTGGCTGGTTATTACCGCCGATTTATTCCAGATTTTTCCAAGCTTGTGAAGCCAATCACAAGTTTATTGAAGAACGACACTAAATTTAATTGGTCGTCAAGATGCAATGAAGCCTTTGAGCAGCTGAAGGTATTATTGACCACTAATCCGGTGTTAGCTCAACCGGACATTGAAAAGCCTTTTGATGTGTATTGTGACGCATCAGGCAGTGGTCTGGGCTGTGTTTTAATGCAAGAGGGCCGAGTGATAGCTTACGCTTCAAGGCAGTTGCACCGGCATGAAGAGCATTATCCAACTCATGACCTGGAATTAGCTGCTGTGGTTCATGCCCTGAAAATATGGCGTCATTATCTGCTGGGGAATATCTGTCATTTTTATACAGATCATAAAAGCTTGAAATACATCTTTACCCAGACAGAGCTGAATATGAGGCAAAGAAGATGGCTTGAGCTAATAAAAGATTATGAATTGGAAATTCACTATCACCCGAGCAAGGCTAATGTAGTGGCAGATGCATTAAGTCGCAAGGCTTCCTGTCATTGTCTTACGATGAAGACTTCTGACATTACACTATGCCAAGAAATGGAAAAGTTGAACCTAGGAATGATTCAACATGGAACTTTAAATCACTTGAGGCTTGAGTCGATTCTTCTGCAAAGAATAATTGATGCACAAAAAAAATGATGAGGGTATGAAACACATTCATGAGAAAATGGAGACTGGTAAAGCCAACTGCTTCCGAAAAGATGATCAAGGCGTTGTATGGTTTAACAACCACATAGTTGTGCCCAAGAATGATGAAATCCGCCAGCAAATTCTAGATGAAGCACATCTTAGTCGCTATTCTATTCATCCCAGAAGCACTAAGATGTATCATGATCTAAAGCAGCATTATTGGTGGACGAAGATGAAGATTGAAATTGCACGCTATGTGGCAAGATGTGACACTTGCAGATGTGTCAAGGCCATACATATGAAAACTGCTGGTCCATTGCAATCATTACCTATCCCAACTTGGAAATGGGAGGATATAAGCATGGACTTTATTGTGGGATTGCCCTGGACAGCAAAAGGGTATGATTCTATTTGGATTATAATCGATCGGCTTACAAAAATCGCTCATTTTCTGCCAGTCAAGACATATTACCCGGTCATCACGTATGCCCAGATGTATATTACTCGCATCCTCAGTCTGCACGGTGTTCCGAAGACAATAGTGTCAGATCGTGGACCTCAATTCGTATCCAAATTCTGGGAAGAACTTCACAAATCCTTAGGTATTAAATTGCTCCACAGTTCAGCCTATCATCCTCAAACTAGTGGACAGACTGAGAGAGTAAATTAGATACTTGAAGATATGTTGCGAGTGTGTGTTCTGGAATTCCCACAAAAATGGGATGATTGTTTAACCTTAGCGGAGTTCTCATACAATAATAGCTATTAAGAGAGCATCAAAATGGCACCCTTTGAAGCCTTGTATGGACGACAGTGTCGTACTCTGTTAAACTGGTCTGAACCCGGAGAAAGATGGTTTTTCAGGCCTGATATGGTAAAAGAAACGGAAGAGAAGGTTCAATGAATAATTCATAATTTGAACGAAGCCCAAGCTCGCCAAAAGAGTTTTGCAGACAAGCGACGCAAACCCTTGTACTTTCAAATTGGAGATTATGTCTACCTAAAAGTCTCACCAATGAAGGGTGTATCGCGTTTCGGGGTTAAAGGGAAGCTTGCACCTCGGTACATTGGTCCTTTCCCTGTTCTTTAACAATGTGGACCGGTAGCATACCGACTCCAATTACCCGAAACATTGTCTACAATACACAATGTGTTCCACGTATCTCAATTGAAGAAGTGTCTTCGGGTTCTAGATCGAATCATTGAAGTGATAGATGTTGCCTTAGAACCCAACTTGACATATACAGAACATCCTATTCGAGTCTTGGATCAAAAGGACATGATTACCCGAAGGAGAACTCTCAAGTTTTATAAGATACAATGGAACCAACACAGAGAAGACGAAGCTACTTGGGAAACTCAAGACTTTTTAGAAAAGAATTTCCCAGGCTTTCTAGCTTCATGTAAATTATGAGATATGTACACTTGTTGTAATAAAGGAATGAACCCCATACCACCCCTGCCTTGTACAAGAAATAAGGAAATAAAAATGTGAAGCATTTCCTTTTCCATTACTTGCCCTAGGACTTTTTAATCTCGGGACGAGATTCTTTTATGGGGGGAAGGATGTAACACCCCTAGTGTTACTGTCACTAAAACTTGAGCATAACATCATGAGCATTAGCATATCATGTGTTTGTTACACTTAGAATGCATTCACTAGGTAAAAAGTTCAAACAAGTTGTATTGATGTGACATGTCATGAGTAAAACCCTAGTGTAGGGTATTTAACCCTAAACTGGGCTTAAAAGAGTAAACAAAGCTTAAATAAGAGAAAACTTCACAACTTATTAGTAATGAGCATAAAATGTCACCATTAATGGACTTAAGTGACATCCAAACCCTAGAAGTACCAAAAACCCTAAATAGACCCTAGAAAACCCTGGACTGAAACCCTAGGGGGTTATATGCAAATGTTGCTCACTTTTGGGCTTAAGTGCAAAAATCATGGAAATAGGGTACCTTAAGTCATATAGTTCACATGTTTGAAGATTTGCAAAAGAAACCATGTGTTTTGGACTTATTTGCAAAAAGGCCACCCTAGTGCTCCAATGGTTAAGTCTGAAAACAGTGGAATAGAGCTGAATTTAGAGCTCTGTAGATCCCAAAATATTAAGAATTTGCCTAGGGTCAACACATCAAACTTGTAAAGTTACTATAGAAGTACAACTTTGCTATAGGGATTAAGCCTTGGTGCCATGAAAAATTTTGAGAAAATTGGATCCAAAGTCGTGCTGTCAGGCAACCTTAAGTCTGAACTTTCAGTGACAGTGAAGTTGGATGAACTTAGGGCCTGATTTTGAGTAAGATCTATTGCTCGATTGCGGGTAGTTGCTATAGCAAAATTATAGCTGGATCATAGGGCTACAAGTTTGCTGCAGATGGATTGGCATGTTCTGGCACAAAAATCCGAGATCTAGGCGTTGCAAGTTGTTCTATCAGGCGCTCTGTCGAACGCTTCCAATGGTACAGTGAACAGATTGGATCATGTTTAGATCCCCTCGCTGCCGACGAGCCGTGCGCTCGGATTCGCGCTTGCCGCGGTGATTCGCGCTCGGCTCAGTTAGATAACGTCGTGGGGTAAGTAAATATCATGTCGTGGATACACTCCGGCCACTATTTTACACCGGCCGTCGTACCCAAGCATGTCACTGTCGCTTTGGATGAGTTCGCCAGAGATAGCCACCTTGCGGTCTTACGCCACGTGCCTCGGCATTTGCCACGTCGCGATCGCTCGTGTTATGCATACCCGGTGATCGCCGGTGAGCCCGCCACGGTGAAAGACACACAGCTCTTGCGCCAATGACCCCTTTCCTCCCCGGCCGCCACGCGTCTCCATCAAATTCACCGGCCACCGCTTAAGCATGCTATAAATTGAGCACACCATCGGGTCCGTAAGGTAGTCAAGCACCGATCCACCAAGTCGTGCATCCAATTGCTCACCAGCAAGCCCCAATTTCAGTTTTCCCCCAATTTGGTCCGAAACCCCACACCTTGCAGCCTCGCCATGGTCAGCGTACTCCAGGTCCGCTCATGCCCCATGCTCTTTCGTTTTAGTGTCCTTGTGTGTCCCTGATGCTCCCCGACCCAGCCAATTAGGCTACCCCTTAGATCGCCGGGAACATGTCGTGCTGTCCGTTATGCCCGCTGTCACTGTGGACAGGGTGAGGTAGAACTCCAATCCAGCAATTAAGCGGGGGGAAACACTTGTTAAGGGTTAAATTAGGTCTCAGCCGAATTAGAGCACCGATAGTTCAGTGATCTGGCCGATATGAGCTCGCCGGAGCTCGGTTCTCCGCCGTGCGACGTCGTGGACTTCGGGTTGTGAGGGAATAGAAGCACGGGGGTGTTTTTGCAAGTATCAGTGAGACATGGGAATAGCGTTGTGACCCTTTCTCAGTTATTCAAACCAATAGGGGCATTTTTGCAAAACCGGCAACGCGGGCGTGCGCGGGCGCACTTTCGCCTGTATATGGGCCGACTCGGGCCAGTTTTCAACCCAATACTGTAGAGTCTTTCTCCTTTTCTTTTTCTACTAGGACTAAAGAATTTCTAGAAAAATTGTAGAAAATGCTAAAAATACAAGACCAATTTTGCTAGGTTCCTAATTTTCTATAAAATTTAATAAAAATAGTTTCATGATTTTTAATTCAAATAGGAATTATGGGGTATTTAAAATAACCAAAATCCATACTTATGGAATTTTAGAAAGTAATTAATAAATCCAAAATTCACCAAACTTTTTAGATAAGCTTTAAATGTAATTTAGAAGCCTTAGGTAAATTTTGGCATGATTTCGACCATGTTTGGTACCTAGAGCCCAATACCCTAACCCCCTGCCCTATGAACTCCACTATAGACTCCAAAAACCCTAGTTTCCCAGAGATCCGTGAAGGAAAGTTATATTCAAGACCTAGGATAATATACTTTAATATCTTTGCATTTTTATGAGCATTACATGAGCATTCATAATTATATATGGCTATATATAGAAAATGAGGAAGAGATAGAAGTTGAAGAAGCAAGGACTACACCACCACCACCTGAAGAACCCCAGGCCGGGAACTGCTTTTATTTTGACATCTGTGGAGTAGAACATGACTCACCAATAACACAAGGCAAGCCCTGGTGCATTTGCCACCTCCTTGCTATTTAAAAAAAATCTTTCTCATTTGCTTGATGCATTAGGTAATAGGGGTTGTGTGCTAAACAAGTTGCTGCATTTCCTTCCTTGAGAATTTGATTACCTTTCCTCGATCCTGGTTTTACAAAAAGGTTTTTCTTATGCTTAGCTTTGCTCTAGAAAAACAAAATGTTTTGTTTTGACAAAAGATGATGCTTCAAGTGGGTGGGATGTTTTCAAAATAAAACTTGATGGTGGATCCATCATGGCCATGATGGGTTCAACATCGGAAAAGATGTACCTCTGCCAGGTACCAAACTTTGGGTTAAAATGATAAAGCTGAGACCGGGCAGGTGACTTGCACGAGAAGAGAGTCTCTGTGTAGTGTCTCCGTCTGAGTCGATTAAGGACCTTCTCGATGTAGGCTTGATGATCGAGGACCTTTTAACTGGTCACATGCCACATCATGGGTAAGCTTAGCCTCGGGCAGACTAATACCAGAATAAGATAACACGCAATGGGAGTGGAGAGATGGCGAGAGTAGCGTGTACCCTCCGTGGCAAGAGGCTGGACGGTGGTGTATCTGTGCTCTCGGTTGGCGTGAACCTGATCTAGTCTTAAGAACCCCGGTGGCGAGTTGACATATGCAAGGGTTAAGTGCTACATATGTCGTGTGATTGGAGATCCTCAGCTAAGTATTAATTGATTCAGATCGCCGTTACTTCTCGGACATGAAGACTTGGTCACTGCCCTACACGTAGCATTCCAGTGAACATGAAGGGTTGATAAGAAATTGGCTAGTATAGGTCAAGTGCTTGAACTAGGGTAGAAAGAACTCTAGAACTCAGGTAATGACTTAACTTGCTAATAAAACTGCACTTTTAAGGATCCACTATTAGTAAGCATTTCTACAAATAGAGTCTTTGATTATTGATAAGCCATACCTTGATTCCCTTCAAGCCAGCATATCCTTGAGAGTCTTTTACTTTGATGGGTAAGACTTGCGAAAGTACACTTCATAATTAGGGCTTTGTCCCATGTTGTTTTAGGTGAGGAAGCAGCAAATTTTTGTTGCTTTTGTTCCAAGATGGTGCCTAAGGAAGAGAATCAAGACTGAAGCCTCGGGAGGAGGTGTCCTCCTTTAAGAAAAACTTTTTACTATTTATCGGGAGGGGTTTTTGCCTCCCAAGTTATGTAATAATATTACTCCAGCACTTTATATTTGCATCGGTCTGTAATAATACTACTCTATCTATACTTTAATGTAAAGTAAGTTATTGTAACTTCTTCCGCATTTTCGTTCCTCTGATGTATTGTAATATCTGCGTGATGGGTGAAACGCTCTTGGGCAAGGTAAAGAATACAGATACCGAACTTTTCAAGTGATCAGGGGCACCTGCAGGGTTGTCTGAGGTTGATTGGACAAGGACAACTGTAGGTGGGCCTAATGACTTGGGAGGTTCCGTCACAGTGGTCTTTGATCTTGAATCTCTTGATCATCTTCCTTTTCTTGATCATCTTCATCTCCTCCTTGATAAATGTCTTCCTCTTGAGGTGGCTCATCGTCTTAATCTTGATCCTCGTCTTCCTGAGCCCATTCCTCATCTTGAGTTGGTGGAGATGCTTGTATGGAAGATGATGGTTGATCTTATGCTTGTGAAGGTTCTTCAGGTTCTTTTGGTCACACATCTCTAATGGACATGTTCCTTAACGCAACACATAGAGTCTCTTCATCATCTAATTCATCAAGATCAACTTGCTCCACTTGGGAGCCATTAGTCTCATCAAACACAATGTCATAAGAAACTTCAACTAATCCAGTGGACTTGTTGAAGACTCTATATGCCCTTGTGTTTGAGTCATAAACAAGTAAAAAGCCTTCTACTGTTTTAGGAGCAAATTTTGAATTTCTACCTCTCTTAATAAGAATAAAGCATTTGCTCCCAAAAACTCTAAAATAAGAAACATTGGGCTTTTTACCGGTGAGGAGTTCATATGATGTTTTCTTAAGGATTCAGTGAAGGTAGAGTCGGTTGATGGAGTAGCAAGCGGTGTTAATCGCCTCTGCCCAAAACCGATCCGCTGTCTTGTATTCATCAAGCATGGTCCTTGTCATATCCAAGAGAGTTCTATTCTTTCTCTCCACAACACCGTTTTGTTGAGGTGTGTAGGGAGAAGAGAACTCATGCTTGATGCCTTCCTCCTTAAGAAATCCTTCAATTTGAGAGTTCTTGAACTCCGTTCCATTGTCGCTTCTAATCTTTTTGATTCTCAATCTGAACTCATTTTGAGCCCATCTCAAGAATTTCTTCAAGGTCTCTTGAGTTTGTGATTTTTCCTGCAAAAAGAACACCCAAGTGAAGCAAGAATAATCATCCACAATTACAAGACAATACTTACTCCCGTCGATGCTTATGTAAGCAATCAGGCCGAATAGATCCATGTGGAGTAGCTCAAGCGGCCTCTCGGTCGTCATGATGTTCTTGTGTCGATGATGAACTCCAACCTGCTTCCCTACTTGACATGCACTACAAATCTTGTCTTTCTCAAAATGAACATTGGTTAGTCCTAAAATGTGTTCCCCCTTTAGAAGCTTGTGAAGGTTTTTCATCCCAACATGAGCAAGTCAGCGATGCCAGAGCCAATCCATGTTAGTCTTAGCAGTCAAGCAAGTGTCTAGTTCAACATTGTTATCATTGAAATCAACTAAATATAGCTAACCATCTAACACTCCCTTACAAGCTATTGAATCAACACTTCTTCTAAAGACGGTAACACCAATATCAGTAAATAGATAGTTGTAGCCCATTTTACATAATTGAGAAATAGAAAGCAAGTTGCAATCTAAGGAATCTACAAGAAAAACATTAGAAATGGAATGATCAGGAGATATAGCAATTTTACCCAATCCTTTGACCAAACCTTGATTTACATCCCCGAATGTGATTGCTCTTTGAGGATCATCATTTTTCTCATATGAGGAGAACATCCTTTTCTCCCCTGTCATATGGTTTGTGCATCCGCTGTCGATTATCCAACTTGTTCCGCTGGATGCATAAACCTACAACACAGTTTAGGCCTTGTTCTTAGGTACCCAAACAGTCTTGGGTCCTTTCACATTAGAAACAACTACCTTGGGTACCCAAACACAAGTCTTTGGACTCTTGTGTTTGCTCCCAACATATTTGGCAACTACCTTGCCTAATTTGTTAGTAAGCACAAATGCTGCATCAAAAGTCTTAAATGAAATGTTATGTTTATTTGATGCATTAACGGTTTTCTTAGGTATTTTAACATGAGTTGTATGCCTAGAGCTAGAAGCCTCATTACTATAAAAATAAGCATGATGCAAAGCAGAATGAGATTTCTTAGCATGAATTCTTTTAATTTTATGCTCAGTATAGTTTTTAGGATATAAAATGTAGCCTTCCCTATCCTGAACCATGGGAGCCTTTCCCTTAACAAAGTTAGAAAGCTTGTTTCTAGGGACATTAAGTTTGATGTTGCTTTGGCTTCCAGATTGGAAGCTAATGCCATCCTTAATGCCAGGTCGTTTCCCATTATAAAGCATATTACAAGAAAATTTAAATTTTTCATTCTATAGCTCATGTTCGACAATTTTAGCATTTAATTTAGCTATGTGATAATTTTATTCTTTAATTATAGCGAGGTGATCATTCATAACATCAACATTAATATCTCTACATCTAGTGCAAATAGTGACATGCTCAATGGTAGATGTAGAAGCTTTGCAAGCATTTAATTCCTCAATCTTAGTATTTAAACTAACATTCTCAATTCTAAGACAGAAAATTAAATCATTGCATATATCTAGCTCTTTAGTCAAGTTTTGGCACTTTTCAACTTCAAGAGCATAAGCATCTTTTAGCTTAACAAATTTTTTATTTTCCTTAATGAGCAAGTCCTCTTGGCATTCCAAGATCTCATCCTTCTCGTTAGTGGTTTTAATTAATTCATTAATTTTTCTTCTTTTTTCCATGATAAGGTTTGCAAAAAGAGAAGTCAAATCATCATCATTTTCACTAGAGCTACCCTCATCATCGGAAGTAGTGTATTTGCGGGTATCTCTAGAATGTACCTTCTTTTTTTGCCCTCCTTGGCCATGAGACACTTGTGGCCGATGTTAGGGAAGAGAAGGCCTTTCTTGATGGTGATGTTGGTGGTGTCCTCGTTGGAGGAGGTGTCGATGGAGCTCTTGTCGGAGTACCATTCTCGTCCTATGTGTGCCTCGCCACCCTTCTTGTTATAGTGCCTTTTCTTCTCCATCTTCTTCTTCCCTTTCTTGTTGTCATCCCTGTCACTGTCACTTGTATATGGACATTTTGCAATATAATGACCGGACTTACCACACCTCTAGCAAACCCTCTTGGAGCGGGGTTTGTAGTCCTTCCTCTTCCTTTGCTTGAGGATTTGCCGGAGGCTCTTGATGATAAGAGCCATCTCCTTGTTGTCAAGCTTGGAACTATCGATTGGGAGCCTACTTGTTGGTGTAGACTCTTTCTTCTTTTCTTCCATTGCCTTGAATGCAACAGGTTGTACCTCGGGTGTGGAGGTAGCGCCTTGCTCCAAGTTGAGAATATGTTTTGAGTCTTTGATCATAAGTTCAAAGCTCACAAACTTGTCAATTACCTCCTTGGGAGACATCTGTTTATATCTAGGATCTCCCCGAATTAATTGTACTTGAGTGGGGTTACGAAAGACAAGAGATCTTAGAATAACTTTGACCATTTCATGGTCATCCCACTTGGTGCTCCCAAGGTTGCGGACTTGGTTCACTATCGTATTGAGCCAGTTGTACATTGCTTGTGGCTCTTCTTCTTTGTTGAGGACGAACCGACCGAGTTCTCCCTCAATTATTTCGCGCTTGGTGATCTTTGTCACTTCATCTCCTTCGTGTGCCGTCTTGAGGACGTCCCAAATTTCTTCGGCACTCTTCAACCCTTGCACCTTGTTGTACTCCTCTCAACACAAGTTAGCGAGGAGTATAGAGGTGGCTTGGGAGTTGTAGTGCCTTATTTGGGCGGCCTTATCGGAATTGTAATCCTCGTCGCCCATCTGTGGTACCTACGTCCCAAACTCAACAATATCCCATATACTTATGTGGAGTGAGGTTAGATGATGCCTCATTTTATCACTCCACATGCAATAATCTTCACCATAAAAATATGGTGGTTTACCTAGGGGAATGGAAAGTAGAGGAGCGCGTTTAGAAATACAAGGATATCGAAGGGGATCTTACTATACTTCTTGCGCTCTTAGTGCTTAGAAGATGTAGAATCAGCGACGGAGGTTGAGGGTGAGGAAGAATTGGTCTCGTAATAGACCACCTTCTTCATCTTCTTTTTCTTCTTGTCACCATTCTTATGTGACTTGATGGAGCCGACAGATTCCTCCTTGTGCTCCTTGTGCTTGTCACTGGCCTTCTTTGATGGAGTCCTTTCTTCATTCTTCTTACCTAAAGATCCAGGCTTTTCCCCGGTGACCATCTCCCTTTGGCGTGTTCTCCTGACATCACTTCGAGTTGTTAGACTCTAATGAAGTACCGGGCTTTGATACCAATTGAAAGTCGCCTAGAGGGGGGGTGAATAGGCAAAACTTGAAAGTTATAAACTTTGAACACACACTTCACCCAGGGTTAGGGTTAGAAATAAATAATTGTGAATTCGGAGTGCGGAGGATAGTTCTTCTTGCTATGAGTTGCTCAATCAATGCGGATAACTTTGGAAGCTAACTCAAAACGATGTGAGCAAGAGAACTTTTAGTGAGAGAGGAGAGGGAAGAAACAAATCGAGT
This sequence comes from Zea luxurians, assembly GCA_029449295.1. NCBI lineage: Eukaryota > Viridiplantae > Streptophyta > Magnoliopsida > Poales > Poaceae > Zea > Zea luxurians. The sequence goes on from JAOPSE010000422.1 coordinate 63,757, forward strand.
GGTGAAGATCAACACAAATGAACACGGTAATTTGTTTCCCAAGGTTCGCTTCCAATGAACCTACTCCCTGTTGAGGAGGCCATAAAGGTCGGGTCTATTTCAACCCTTTCCCTCTCTCAATCGGTCACCTAGACCGGTCGAGTGCTTCTTTTTAATCTCTTGGGTCACAAAGACCCCACAAGGATCACCACACACTTAGTTGTCTCTTGCTTGCTTTACAAATCACTTGGAAAGATTAGAAGGAGACGAAGAAAGCAACCAAGCAACAAGAGCAACAATTGAAACACAAATCAGCCTCTCTCAAGTCACTAAACACTTTTGATCACTTGACTTGATTATGGCACATGGAGAGGATTGGAGGCTTTGAATGTGTCTTTGGATTGTATTCTTTGCTCTTGTATTGAATGTTGAGAGTGGAAAGTTTGGATGACTTGAATGGTGGTGGTTGGGGGGTATTTATAACCCCAACCATTATTCTAGTCGTTGGCTGAGTTCTCTATCGATGGGCACACTGGACAGTCCGGTGCACAGCGGACAGTCCATTGTTCATTGTCTGATGCGTGCCACGTTAGCCAACCATTGGGGTTTGTAGCTGTTGACCGTTGAAGTCGTCTGTCCTTGTGGTACACTAGACAGTTTGATGTGACCTGACGTCGCAGATTGTCTTCTAACTACTGACGCTTCAGACTGCAGAGCAGTCGACCGTTGGCGAAGTTGACCATTGCTCCGTGGGCTCACCAAACAGTTCGGTGCACACCGGACAGTCCGATGAATTTTAGCCGAGAAACGCTGAGAATTCCTGAGAGCGGCCAGTTCGCTGGGTGCTCCAGCCTAGCCACAGGACACTGTCCGGTGCGCTACAGGCTGGTGCAAATCTATTTTGCTCCAAACTTGTAGAATTACCCCAAGGTCATTTACCTTGTATGTGTATATGAACTTTATGCACCTGAGAAAAGATCAACTAGGCAAACTAGTTAGTCCATAGGGTTTGTGATGGTCATCAAACACCAAAATCAATTATAGGAAATGTTGAGGCCATTTCCCTTTCACTATGGAATGAGCGCTGTCCGTACACATGTTGGCCCGTGTTTGTTTTCCCCATCAATCTCCCCCAGTGTATGCTTTCAAAGATAGAACATATTTGTGTCGTTGATAATTCCCGGACACCCGAGGAATAAAATGGGTATGTACATGGAGCCTTTGATTGATGAATTGGTCCATGCTTAGGAGGAAGGGTATGGATGTATGATCGAGCTATGAAGACAAACTTCAAAATGCATGTTTGGTACCAGTACTCCATGCATGACTTACCGGCGTATGGGCTATTTAGTGCCTGGTGTGTTCATGGTAAGTCCCCATGCCCAGTTTACAAGGAAGCTCTTAGGTTCATTTGGTTGAGGAAGGGTGGCAAATATTCGTCATTCGATAAACATCGACAATTTCTCCCTCCCTACCATCCATTCCACCTAGACATCAAGAACTTTACGAAAGGTGTCATAGTGACAGGCCGCCCACCTGCAATGATGACTAGTGCCGAAATTTGTCAATAGATAGATGGGCTCGTGGCCAATCTAGAAGGTGGTTTTGTGGTATATGGTGAGCAGCATATGTGGACACATAACTCGGGCTTGACTCGGCTCCCCTATTATGTCGACCTGCTCCTTCCACACAACATTGACGTGATGCACACTTTCAAAGCCTCTTCGTCTTCCTTCACAGACCGGGCAGCTTGCCTGCTCAAAATGCTGACAACCCTTTTTCTTTTTACTCCCTGGCCCCTTCATCAAGTCTGTCATAATCTAGGTACTCAAAATTCAGGGCGTCCATCACCCGATTCAACCTTCGTTTCGGCCGGGTGTCGAAGGCAGTAGTCATTAACTGATCTTCTTTCTTGGTGTAATTTCTAAGGATTTCATTACACATAGTTTCTATCATTTCTAAACATTCAGTACATGGTATTTTGAATTGCTTTTCAAACTTGAAACGGAAGGGGAGTCGAACAAGTTCATATTTTTCCCTCCCTCCTTCTTCGGCATCCCCCAACCACTAGAGGATGGAAAAGTTTTGTTCACCAGATATTCCTGCACTAAGTCCCTAGTGCTAATTTGAGCAGCCACCACTCTGAATTCAACTTCGGCCAGCTGGCATGGGGGCCGAGTTGCATGTTGCACAATGGCCTCGTCATGCCGAAGCTTAATCTCAGAGGACTCATTAACATTGTCATGAGTTTTTCTCTCTTCTTCTCATCAGCCTTCACATAAAACCATTCGCTAGTCCACCCGGTCGGCCACTTAGTGCGGTAGCCGATCACCGGGGCCTTGGTGTCTTTCCGGTATGCAAAATTATGACATCCAAAGTTTTTATGAAGACCATCGGCTCTGGCCTTCGTCTGATAGTGCAACTCATGCACTCGGCAGAAACCTTCGACATTGGCACTTTTGCCTTGGCTTCGGAGAGCCCATATGTAGACACTGAGCCTGACAATGGTATTCGGTGTCAGCTGATGAAGATATATTTCAAATCTTTTCAAAACTTCCCCTATTATATCATACAGAGGGAACCGCAGCCCTGCCCTGAAGAAGCTTCTAAACACAACAACTTCATCTTACCTCGGCTCCGGAATCACTTCTTCACCAGCAAAGCAAATAAGTTTACTTTCTTCCTCCCCAAAGTAGCCTAGTTTTTTCATCATAACCAGGTCCTCTTCTGTTACGGTCGATTTTCTGAATTCAATATGACTAGGTTTTGATGGGCTTAGAATATTGTTGTCTTCTTCGATTTCATCATCACTCCTGTCTTCAACTACAGCCTGCTCAGCTTCCGCAGTTCCACCTTCGACAACAGTTTCTTCCGACACAAGTAGACCTGATCGTCTCATCTCTTCCGATATTGGCGATGTTTCTGTCACTTCAGCCTCATCTCCCTCGCAGGACACCCTAGTAGTGGATCTTACTCGGGCCATTTCAAGTGCTTTGGTTCCTTAAGACGAAGCTAATTTTCGAACGATGAAGAGCTTGCTTGGAAAGCGCAATCTAAAAAGCTTCGGCTTTGGTTAAAATTTTTAACAGTACAACAGTGCGATGGCAATCAATGCTGTGGTAACTCCTCACCAACCTGTCTGTTATATAGTGCCGCAGAGGAAGAAGGCGAACCGCCAGACCGTCTATACTGACTGAATGGTGGACCGACCGACGCTCAGAATATTTTAATCGTTTTTCGATAACAAGCTCAAGGAAGGTGTTTTTCGGACCTTCGGCATTCCGAAGCCTTTGTATTTTTCGTGGATCGAGCTCATTACGAAAAAACGATCTAGCATCATGAAGGGGCTACTGTTGGGGGTCTTCTTCTCCACCGAAGGTCCTTAAGACAAAAACACCTTCGGCAAGATAATGCAAAGGCCCGCCGAAGCTATCATCAACCTCGGCTCAGCTTCTCAAGATGAAGACCTTGCGTACAAGCAACGTTGCAGAATGCCGAAGCTTAATAGCTTCGGCTCGGGCCAAGCAAAAAAGGAAAAGACTAAATAGACCTTATTAGCTTTAGTTGCTTGTAAATAAACATTCAAGGTATGGATGTAATTTCACCCGGGCTGCGTCCCGTGCCTATAAATAGATAAATAGTAACTCCGTACTGTTCACGCTGGATGGTAATCACTCTCTAGCATTCACTCCTTTGAGCAAGCCGAAGGTATCAATGTAATATTAATATTGTTAATATTCATATGTGATTTATGGAATGCAAATATAAATGAATTAATGAGATGTAGCTACTATCTTTATCATTTTGTATTCCTATTTCACATATTAATTGATGAAGGTACGTCCTTCCTAACCTTCGTCTGATGAACATTATACCCATGTGGGGATAATGCGTCGAAATACGAAGGTCTGTAATAATTAACAATTGTGTTGCCTTTTTCTTGACATACAATATTTGAGAACAAGTGACTAGCAGTCGAGTGCTTCAGACACTGGGTAAAGAAGTTGTTTTCGGTAGTATGGCCGTGGAGTTGTTCGCGAGTCACGGGTGGCGGTTCCATGCAAGAATTGAAGCGGCTTAGTGCAGTGTGTTTTTATTTTACTCCATATTGTGATTTAGTTGAAGGTCGTTTGAACTATAAATTATTGTAGATTGATGTAATAATTGAGTTGTAAGACTGTATGCATGCAAATAAAAAAGACCGGAACGATGTTCTATTTTCAAAAAATAAAAATAAAAAATCTCGGATGGCATGACAGCTTAACATGGGAGAAATACCGCAGCTTCGGACGCTGCAGATCCGATACACCAGACAGCCGATCCTTGGTAGCATGTCACGAATTTTTTTTAAAAAAAAGAAGAAGAGCAGCACGACTATTTATTTACAGCTGGCTGGCTGGATGTAGGCTGTATAGAGATTTTTTTCTTCCTTCTGCATTTGAGCTCTTTGTGCGGCACCGTTAATCCCGTTCCCGTCCAAATCAGCACCCTCCAGACAAGCTAGCCATATGCCCATATCCATACGACGCGACTCGCGAGAGATCAGAGAGTTGACACGTCGTCTCCTCGTAAACGGACACAGGCTACTGGTACGCCTAGCCTCATCACAATAATAACAACAAAAAGACGATGTAACCATTTGGAAGGCTAAAGTGAAACCGAAGTGCCGATTTTTCGCTTGGACTCTACTCCATAAGAGAATTCTGACTGCCGATAACCTTGATAAAAGAGGTTGGCCATGTAACCCAATATGCTGCCTCTGCAACTCAGCTCCAGAAACAATTCTCCACTTATGCAAGGATTGTCCCTTTAGTAGAGAGGTATGAATCAAAGTTGTGTCTCGGGCCAACCTTCCTTTACTAACTAGGTCTCTCAGTGTCACTTCTTTGTATGAGTGGTGGACGGACCTGCGCAGCCTTTGCAGTAGACAGGCACGACGTGACTTCGACGGTCTGCTAATTCACTTTTGGTAGAGTTTATAGCTAGAAAGAAATAACAGAATCTTTCATAACCAACATAGAGGTGTAGATCAAGTTGCTATGACAGTCAATGACTGTGCTAGTAACTGTAGATTAGTTGGTTTGGTCTAGTGGTCTTTTTCTTTTCTTTTAATTTCTTTTTAATTCTTTTTAGTTTGTTTTTTCTCTTCGTCTGCCCTTAAGTCTCTTGGAGTCTGTTTTATCCCTGTCTTTCCTCTATCTTCTAATATAGATCGAAGCGACAAATTTTTTGCCACTTTCTTTCAAAAAAAAAGACGATGTCGCCAGAGGACCACCAGGAAATTACCACTATACTATCACTTTTATGTCACGATGTGTTTGGCTAGCTGTTTGATTTCCGACCACAGTCGTGATACATAGCATTTTCCCTCGGCAATCTCTTCATCTTACGCGTCATAAATTTTTTTGTTAAACTTTAACTTAAGTGTATCTTCAATTTTTTTTAAGAAAACGCGTCTCTTCAGTTTTCTTCACCATATTTTTGTGGCGCGTCTTTAGTTTCTCTACAATTAGATGTAGTACACTACGATATCATCAACCGAATAGTCGCGAGTGACTGACATCCCCTTCGCTGCATGCCTTTCATAATTCTGCTGCCATGAGTCTTCTATCAATCGCGCTCTATCGCCATATATAAACACAAAGGTTTCTAATTGGCGAAATCGCAGTCTGGAGTAGACTCCAACTGTTCGAATAATTCAGCATTATTTATTTATTTATTTATTTAATATATCATTCATAAGGCAGCTTCTCTCAGCCGAGTGCATTGCGTGCTTCACGCGTAGTGCTGGGAATATGGGCCGGGCTTTTCGGGCCAGCACGAGCACGGCCCGAAAATAGGAGTCCAAAGCACGGCCCAGCACGAAATAATTCGGGTCGGGCTAGCACGGCCCGAAGGCGGGCTTGGGCCGGGCCTCAATTTCCGGCCCGTCGGGTCCCAGCACGGCCCGTATAGATGGGTCGGGCTTGGGCCAGCACGGCCCAATTAAGCCCAATCTATTTAATTTCTTTAATTTAATAAGATATCGACTTGATATTGTTGTTATATTTAGAGTTTATGTGGTCAAATAATGCTAAATTGTTTAATATCTTTAATTTAGTAAGTTATGAACTTTATATGTTTGTAATATTTTGATTTTATGTGGTCAGATTCACGGGCCGGCACGGCCCAAAAAAGGCACGACGTGGTTTAGGGTCGGACTGGGCCACTGTTTTTATACTTCGGGCTGGCACGGCATGGCCCAAAAATCATTTGGGCTTTGCTGGCCTAAACCCGTTTGGCACGAAGCACGATGGGCTCGGGCCGGGCTGGCCCGGCCCGGCCCAATTCCCAGCACTATTCACGCGTACAGTACAAAACTACAGATGTACTGGAAAGTCTCGCGCCGCCCGACCCCGAGCTCCAGCAAGCATAAAGACAGCGAGAGAGAGAGAGAGGAATCTTTTGTGACGACGAACGCAGGGTGGTCGTTGCCATGGGGAAGCTCGCGGCGAGGCTGCGGGCCTTCTCCAGGAACCGATGGCTGGTGCTGGTGGCCGCAATGTGGGTGCAGTCCATGGCCGGCATCGGCTACCTCTTCGGCGCCATCTCGCCGGTGCTCAAGGCCCGCCTCGGGTACAGCCAGCGGCAGCTGGCCGCGCTGGCCGTCGCCAAGAACGTCGGGGGCTATGTCGGCGTCGTCGCCGGAACGCTCTCCGCCGTGCTGCCGGCGTGGGCGATGCTGCTCATGGGCGCGGCGCAGAACCTCCTCGGCTACGGATGGCTCTGGCTCATCGTCACCGGACAGGCGCCGCCGCTGCCGCTCTGGATGGTGAGCGACGTCCTCTACTTGCTTGTGTTGCGTTGCGATGGCTCTTTTCTGGTTGCATCCTCTGCTTGTGTTTGTGTTGCGCAGGTTCTTTCCTGGTTGTTCTTTGATGAAATCGGAATCTTTTACTTGTTCGCAAAAATGTTTTTTTTAAATAATGGAAATATCCGGCTCTGACCTTAAAACGAGAGACTAGGGCCAACGCTTACAAAAAAAAAGTAGTCATATAGATTACAACATCAAAGAAGGACAAACCTTCGACACATAGTATAGGCTCACGAAAACAAAGAAAAATAAAAATTATAATGACAGTCTGTTTATGAATCTATAGCTATAGTGCGTGAAGATGTGTATCAAAAGTTCAAAACTGTCTCCAACTCTCCATCCTTCTACAGCTTTTTATTTTTGTCTTCATCTTTTACTCTCAACTGAATCTTCAGCCATAGTGCGCGAAGATCCATGATTCCACACAAAATCGGAGAACATTTAGATTTGTTTGGGAGCAAGAGTGTTGGAGAGAATCGAGGGATTAAAGTGCCCACTATTCAAAATCAAATAGCAAGAGATTTTAGACTCCTGAGTTGCTCATCATCTCACCATTTCCGCATGCTCAAACGAACGGATTAAAGCAAAGATACATGGAACTGATTCTTCGTTTGTTTCGTTATTATCCCTCAGATGTGCGTGCTTATGTTCGTCGGAAACAACAGCGCCACGTACTTCAACACGGCGTCGCTGGTGACATGCGTGCAGAACTTCCCGGCGAGCAGGGGCCCGATGGTGGGCATCCTGAAGGGGTTCCTGGGCCTGACCAGCGCCATCCTGACGCAAGTCTACGCGGTGACGCGCGCGACAGACCAGGCCTCGCTCATCCTGATCATCGCCGTCGGCCCGTCGCTGGTCGCCGTTGCCGTGATGCTCGTCGTCCGCCCAGTCGGAGGCCACCTGCAGGCGCGTGCATCCGACAGGGCCAGCTTCGTGTTCGTCTACGCCGTGTGCCTGCTCCTCGCCTCGTATCTCGCCGGCGTCAAGCTGGTCCAAGACTTCCTGCACCTGTCTGACGGCGTGGTCGTTTCTCTCACCGTGGTTTTGCTCGTCCTCCTTGTCTCGCCGGTCGCGGTCCCTGTGGCCTTGACGCTGACGCCGGAAGCCGAGTGTCCGATCCGGGAGGCACTCCTGTCGTCGTCTGAACCACTGACGGGAGAGGGGAACGCTTCGCAAGAATCGCCGCCTCCATGCGCATCTGAGAGCGGGGGCAGGCCGACACCGTACCTGGGGGAGAACTTCACCATGATGGAGGCACTGGTGAAGGCTGACTTTTGGCTGATCTGGGTGTCGTTTTTGCTTGGGTCGGGATCAGGGCTGACGGTGATGGACAATCTGGGCCAGATGAGCCAGGCTCTTGGGTTCGAGGATGCGCATATCTTCGTGTCGTTGACGAGCATATGGAACTTCCTTGGTCGTATTGGAGGTGGCTACTTCTCTGAGATCATTGCCAGGTATCGACCCTAAGCTATATATGCACAAGCACATTACGATTTAATTATCAACACTTTTAGTCAACACAAAATTTCACAAATAGTTTTCTGTTTACATCGGTAGGCACATTATTTCGCTTCCATTCTAACGTTCGGGGCATGATTTCTCTGATCATGCTATGATATTTGAATTTCAAACTTTGGAGTTTGCTCTAAGGTGCAAATAAGGGCTCGTTTGATATAGTTCTGCTCCTTAATTCTCTAACTCCGAGATTTGATTCTTTAATAGAGTGATTTCAAATGATTCTCTCTTATAAAAATTGTTTGGCAAATAATGTGTGAAGTGATTTTGGAAAGGTTGAATAGTGTGGAGTAGGTTGGGAGGGGCGAGAAACATATATTTTTTTTGGCTCCCACTCTAGTACAAAATGGTACTCCACTTCCACCATAGAGTAGTTTAGTTTTTTGCCGTTTGGCTACATGAGAGTGATTCTCGCTGGGAGTGCAGCTATGGGAGCTCTGCTAAACGTCCCCTAAAGCTTTTACATCTTGTTCGATGTGACTTTAATTCGGCTACGACTGGATTTTATATTATTTGTCTTTATGGATTATAGCTGCAGCAGTTCGAACAGATGCATCATCTGCGGCACCGAACAAGCTAGCATTGCTATGATAAAACTTCTAGATAATAGTATAGGTAACATCTCGAGTAAATTATAGCCGTTGACTTTTCTCGTTTAATACAATCATTAAGTAACTAAAATATATGATTATGTCACATTAATTAGTTTTTTTATAATCGACATGTCATATTATTATTATTATTATTAATCGGTAGCATATCACCTTTAATTTTTAAGCATCATGCCGCATTACTTTTGTTTGTCATGTTATTTTCATGCATAATGTCGCATTATTCTCTACAAACGACATGTCATCTTACATTCCATTAGAAGTGTCACCTGCCATGTTAAGACCGTGTTTGTTTCCTTCCAAGGTTATATAATCGAGCTCTGGATTATATAAGCATTTAATGATCTGTTTATGAATTATCGTAATCCAGGTATCTAAGATTATATAATCTATCTAATAATATGTGTTGTTTGTTTGTCTCTTAAATTATTTAAGCTGAATTATATAATCCTTACTGTAAACAAACATAGCCTAAATAACTTATCATCGTGAACTATCAAAGCTGAGCTGTAAAAAACTTGGGGCCAATTTAAAATTATTTCATTTTCATGTAGTTTTGTGTTACTGTAGTCCATTGACTACTGATAAAATAAATATGAAAGGTCAATATGGATATCCACTTAAAATCGATACCGATCTCTGAACAACGTAAATGATAGTAATTTCAATAATGCCAATGACATGCATAATTTAAAAGATTTATCGCCTGATTGGTTGACCTTATAGTCTGTATATCGTGTGCGTTAACTTTGTCTAAACATACGTTTGCTCATGCTTAAACCTCACATTTACGATCTTTCTCCGGTGTATGCGTTTGTTTTGGTCCTGACTTGGGCTGTTCTTTGAATCAGGCAACGAGCATATCCAAGGCACATAGCACTGGCATTTGCTCAGGTGCTGATCGCCGCTGCGCACTTCCTCTTCGCCATGGCCTGGCCTGGAACTATCTACATCGGGACCTTCCTAGTCGGGCTCGGGTACGGAGCTCACTGGGCCATCGTGCCAGCTGCCGTCTCCGAGCTTTTCGGCATAAAGCACTTCGGCGCCATGTACAATTTCCTCGCTCTAGCAAACCCCACTGGATCCCTTGTCTTCTCCAACCTCATCACCAGTACCCTGTATGATTACGAAGCCGAGAAACAGGCTCGCCAGCGTCGTCGTCAGGTCATGGCGGAACTGCTGGCGTCGTCTCCAAGCTCGCTTCACAGCGCTGGTCTTTTTGCTGCTGGTGGAGGAGGAGGAGGACCACTCATCAAGTGCGAAGGGCCTGCTTGCTTCTTGGTCAGCTCTCTGATTATGTCGGTGCTGTGCGTTGTTGGAGCCGGCCTGAGCCTCGTCACTGTTCACAGGACCAGACGGGTTTATGCTCGTCTGTATCGGTCCGTACGAACGTGAAATTTTAGTAGATAGAAGTATAAAATCCTCGTGCTACTTTCTTCGTACCAAATTATATATGCTTGTATATACACATAGAGTTACGTTGTAAGAGACCATTCTTTGTGTAAATATGTACAAGTTTTGAGTGTAAAGCGTGTTTTTTATAAAAAAAAACACTATTACATGAATAATAACCATTAGTATAAGTTGGAAACCATAGTACCGAATTGTCGTCAACTGAGACTATGCAAAACGTGACTGTAGAGGAGCCACGATCTGAGCACCTCTTTAGAATTGATTTTAGTCATCAACCCTATTAAAAGGGTTATATAAGCATGGTCTCAGAAGAGCCACGCTCTAAGACCCCTTTAGTACCGGTCACCAACGAGTACTAAAAGGGTTATTTAGTATTGATCGGTGGATACAACAATTTATTAAATAGCGTATATATATTTATTTACATCACTTATAATATATGAGTACATATTTAACTTCTTTTATATATATATATATATATATATATATATATATATATATATATATATATATATATATATATATATATATATATAGGGCAGGTATAACGGGAGCTCTGGGCTTCCAATAGTTAAAGGAAGCCCAGGCCGACCACCCCTGCAAACTGGTTCAACCAGCGCGCCCAAACAGGCTGTCGGGTGCGCCACCTGCCCCACGTCTGTTAGCACAAAAAAGGGAATGCATGCATGAGTCAAACACGATCCAATGCATGCACATAAATTTAGGAAAGATGCATGCGCATAAATTTAGGAAAGATATGTGCGGCAGTTTCTGTTTTTAAAATCCTTTATTTCCTCCATAAATTTAGGATCGCTGCAACAGCCATGCAGCTAGACGCGTAAGGACCATTTTATGATATATACTGAGACTAAATATGCTACACTGTGTTAATAATTATGCAACTCGATATACTGCGTAAAAATCTGTTACCAGCTGCATGCACACGAATTTATGATAAAAATAATGTGCAATGAAAGGAAATGAATTACACGCATAGAAACAAAAAATCGTATTTAATGTTTTATTTCCTTCATAAATATAAGATCTCTCCAACAGCCATGCAGCTAAAACACATTAAATCTAGTTTATGATATATACTGATACAAATTATACTACATGGTGTAGGTATTTATGCAATTCGTTACACTGCGTAAAAAATCTGGCATGTTGTTCACTGGTGGACGCACCTCCGGGTTGGAGCGTAATAACCTTAAGTTTTGAGCATAAAATCCCTCAATTATAAGCGTATATACCGAGCCAATGTGAGAGGTTGATAGCTCTAGTAGGTTGTTATTACGATCCTATTTTTATGGCAGATTCGAAAAACATGGCAGTCGCATGCATGCGGTTATACAGATCCTAAAATTATGGCAAAATGCATGTATGAGTCAAACACGTTCCCTTGCATGCGCGTAAATTTAGGAAAGATATGTGTGGCGGTTTCTATTTTAAATGCTTTATTTCCTCTATAAATTTAGGATCGCTGCAACAGACATGCAACTAAAACTCGTAATGACCATTTTATGCTATATACTTATACTAAATATGCTACACTGTGTAGATAATTATGCAATTCGGTATACTGCGTAAAAATCTGCTACAGGCTGCATGCACACGAATTTATGATGGAAAGAATATGCAATGAAAGGAAATGAATTGCATGTATAGAAACAAAAAATCACATTTAATGTTTTATTTCCTTCATAAATATAGGATCCCTCCAACAGTCATGCAACTAAACACATTAGAACTAGTTTATGATGTATACTGAAACAAATTATACTACACGGTGTAGGTATTTATGCAATTCCTTACACTGCGTAAAAAATCTGGCATGTTGTTCACTGGTGGACGCATCTCCGGGTGGAGCGTAAAAACCTTAAGTTTTGAGCATAAAATCCCTCAATTATAAGCGTAAATACCGAGTCAATTAGAGGTTGATAGCTTTAGTAGGTTGTTATTACGATCCTATTTTTATGACAGATCCGAAAAACATGGTAGCCGCATGCATGCGGTTTCTATTTTTATACAGATCCAAAAATTATGGCAAAATCGTGGGAGTTTCCATTGCATGCGCGCAAATTAAGAACAACATAAATCAAGGAATTGTCTTTCCAATGTGCATGCAGTAAACTGATATACGAACTCTGTGTTAAAGCATAAAATCATACAGTTTTTAGCGTAAATAATACATGTGGTAGGCATAAAACACAATAAACGAAAAGAAAAATGCGCCGGATCAGAGGATGTCACGCGCGATCATCGCTGCGCGCATCTCGCCCCTTCCATGACGTCGCTCGCTCGAACATCGCGCCTCATGCGTCGCCGTCGCTACTCGCACGTCGACGGGCGTCGCTTGCTCGCCGGCCTTGGAAGTGCCGCCTCCTCGGGGCTTCAGGGACGCCGCCGCTTGCCTGCACAAGGGCGTCGCTGCGGATCGAGGAACCTCCGCCACCGCGTGTCGAGGTAATGGAGTTGCGGCCACCGGCCTGGGATCCGCCGCGGCTCGCCCTCTGGATCGGGGGCCGCCACCGCCGGCCTAGGAACCGCCGCCACCGCATGTCGAGGTCGGGGAGCCACGGCCACCGCAGCCACTGGCCGGGGTCCACCGCCGCGCGCGCTATCGGGCAACCGTCGTCGCTAATGAATCGAGATGGGGCGTGAAAAACTGAACCCTAGCACTCCGGGTCCTGTTTTATAGACGTCCGAATGTGGTCCGGCTCGACCGGATTGCACTGTCTGGCCCGGGCTTCCTTTAGTTATTGGAAGCCCAGGGCTCCTAATATACAATCTATATATATATATATATATATATATATATATATATATATATATATATATATATATATATATATATATATATATATATATATATATATATATATATATATATATATATATATATAAAGCCACTGACTTCCAATAACAAGAGTAAACTCTAGCTAAACAATGCTATCTGGTTTAGTCGTACTAGACCCGGGCGTCTATAAAAGCACCATCGTGCTGCTAAGGATTAAGGTTTTAGCGGCGGCGGCCATCGTCGAGGCACGGGCGACAGCAATGGTGGCGACCCCTGAGGCATGGGCTGCGGTGGCTCCCAAGGCGTGTGTTGTGGCCACGCGAGGCGCGGGTGGCTCCGACAGAGACAGAGGTCGCGCAAGGCGCGGGCTGTGACGGTCGGCAGTCTGCACGGCGATTCGGGCGTCATTCGATCCGGTGGCCTCGATAGCGTTTTTCGGTGACAACTGTTGGGGGTCTTCTTCTTTGCCGAAGGTTCTCAAGACGAAGATATTGTCAATAAGCGACAACATCGAATGTCGAAGCTACAGCCTGTAAGTCGCCTAGATGGGGGCTGAATAGGCGAAACTTGAAATTTATAAACTTAAACACACACTAAGGTCGGGGGTTAGCGTTAGAATTAAGTTCAAGTCCAAAAGAATATCTCTCTTGCTAGGAGTTGCTCAAGGATTGCGGATGACATATGGGAGCCAACTCAAATTCACACTAGCAAGGAAACATTAGAGAGGGGAAAACAAATCAAACAAGAACCAAGGCGAGTGAACACGATGATGCACCGTTGGCGCGAGCTAGCCATTGCTCCGTTGGTACACCGGACAGTTCGGTGAAATATAGTGGAGCGCGCCTCCATTTTCCCGAGAGTGGCTGGTTCAAGTCTGTACGGCCCTGGTGCGCTAGACACTGTCCGGCGCACACCGGACAGTGTCCGGTGCGCCAAAAATCAGCACACTCAAGTCCTTTTGCTCCAATTAAATTGTCCCTAACTTGATTTCTTTCTTGGTTTGTGTTGAACCTTATGCACCTGTAATACATGGATTCTCGACAAACTAATTAGTCCAAATGTTTGTGTTGGCCATCAACCACCAAAATTAATTATAGGAAATGGTTAATCCTATTTCCCTTTCAATCCTCCCCCTATGGTCAGGAAACCTAGAGCTAGAAGCCTCATTTTTATACATAAATGCATGGTGAGAAAGAGAATGAGGTTTCCTAGCATGAATCTTCCTAATCTTATGTTCAGGATAGTTTGCAGGATATAAAATGTAATCCTCACTATCCTGAACCATGGGAGCCTTGCCCTTCACAAAGTTAGACAATTTCTTAGGGGCATTAAGCTTGACATTGGATTGGCTCCCTTGTTGGAATCCAATGCCATCCTTAATGCCAGGGCGTCTCCCATTATAAAGCATACTACAAGCAAATTTAAAATTTTCATTTTCTAGTTCACGCTCGGCAATTTTAGCAGTTAATTTAGCTATGTGATCTTTTTGTTGTTTAAGTCTAGCATTCTCATCTCTAAGACAGCAAAATGAATCATTGCAAACATTCAATTTTTCAATTTTAGAAGCTAAATTAGCATTCTCAGTTCTAAGACTTGAAATTGAATCATGACAGATGTTAAGCTCCTTAGATAAGTTTTCATATTTTTCTATTTCCTGAGCATAAGCATTTTACAAATTTTTTGTTTTCTTTAACGAGGACGTCCTCTTGGCTTTCCAAGAGATCATCCTTCTCGTTAATAGTTTCTATTAATTCATTTAGTTTTTTTCTTTTGGTCCATGGTAAGGTTGGCAAAGAGAGAAATTAAATCATCTTTATTATTGCTAGAGCTACCCTCATCGCTAGATGTTGTATATTTGGGGGTGGCTCTAGAGTGTACCTTCTTTTTCTTGTCGTCTTAGCCATGAGACACTTGTGGCCGACGTTAGGGAAGAGGAGTCCCTTATTGACGGCGATGTTGGTGGCGTCCTCGTCGAAGCAGGAGTCGGTGGAGCTCTCGTCAGAGTCCCATTCCCGGCATTTGTGCGCATCGCCGCCCTTCTTCTTGTAGTATCTCTTCTTCTCCTTCTTGTCTTTGTCCCTGTCACTTTCACTAGAAATTGGACATTTAGCTATGAAATGACCGGACTTACCACAACGGTAACACACTCTCTTGGAGCGGGACTTGTAGTCTTTCCCCCTCCTTTGTTTGAGGATTTGGTGGAAGCTCTTGATGATGAGCGCCATCTCCTTGTTGTCGAGCTTAGAGGCGTCGATTGGGAGCCTACTTGGTGTAGACTCCTCCTTCTTTTCTTCCGTCGCTTTGAATGCGACGGGTTGCACCTCGGGTGTGGAGGTGGCGCCTTGCTCTAAGTTGACAATGTGTTTGGAGTCTTTGATCATAAGTTCAAAGCTCACAAACTTGCCAATAACTTCCTCGGGAGACATTAGCTTGTATCTAGGATCCCCACGTATTAATTGTACTTGAGTAGGATTATGAAAAACAAGGGATCTTAGAATAACCTTGACCATTTTATGGTCATCCCATTTGGTGCTCCCGAGGTTGCGCACTTGGTTCACCATGGTCTTGAGCCGGTTGTACATGGCTTGCGGCTCTTCCCCTTTGTTGAGGATGAATCGACCGAGTTCTCCCTTGATCATCTCGCGCTTGGTGATCTTGGTCACCTCGTCCCCTTCGTGCGCGGTTTTGAGGACGTCCCAAAACTCTTTGGCTCTTTTTAACCCTTGCACCTTATTATACTCCTCTCGACATAAAGAGGCGAGGAGTATAGAAGTTGCTTGTAAGTTAAAGTGTCGTATTGGGGCGGCCTCGTCCGAGTCGTAGTCCTTGTCCCCCACCTTTGTTACCTGCGCTCCAAATTCAACAGTATCCCAAATGCTTTTGTGGAGTGAGGTTATATGGTGCCTTATTTTATCACTCCACATATAATAATCTTCACCATCAAAATATGGTGGTTTGCCTAGGGGTATGGAAAGTAATGGAGCGTGCTTTGAAATACGAGGATAGCGTAGGGGCATCTTACTATACTTCTTACGCTCATGGCGCTTAGAAGTAGTGGACAATTTGGAGCCGGACGTGGAGGGTGACGAAGAGTCGGTCTCGTAGTAGACCACCTTCTTCATCTTCTTTTTGTCACCCTTCCGATGTGACTTGATGGAGGAAGAGGATTCCTCCTTATACTTGTTGCCGGACTCCCTTGAGAGAGTCCTCCCCGAGCTTGCGGGCTTTTCGTCGGTCATGATCTCCCTCTTGGCGTGATCACCAAACATCACTTCGAGTTGGTTAGGCTCTTGAATGAAGCATTGGCTCCGGTACCAATTGTAAGTCGCCTAGAGGGGGGTGAATAGGCAAAACCTAAAATTTATAAACTTAAACACACACTAAGGTCAGGGGTTAGTGTTGGAATTAAGTTCAAGTCCAAAAGAATATCTCTCTTGCTAGGAGTTGCTCAAGGATTGTGGATGACGTATGGGAGCCAACTCAAATTCACACTAGCAAGGAAACGTTAGAGAGGGGAAAACAAATCAAACAAGAATCAAGGCGAGTGAACATGATGATTTGTTTTACCGAGGTTCGGTTCCAAAGAACCTAGTCCCCGTTGAGGAGGTCACAAAGACCGGATCTATTTCAACCCTTTCCCTCTCTCAAACGGTCACTTAGACCGAGTGAGTCTTTTCCATAATCTCTCCGGTCACTTAGACCCCGCAAGGACCACCACACACTTAGGTGTCTCTTGCTTCGATTACAAGTCACTTGAGAAATAGAAGGGAAAAAAGGCCAATCCAAGCGACAAGAGCAACAAAAGAACACAAGTGATCCTCTCACAAGCCCTAATGCACTAGAGTTGATTTTGGGGCTTTGAGTGGATTGATTGCTTTGATTGTGTCTTGGAGTGTTGGGCTTTTGCTCTTGCAATGAATGAGAACTCAGAAATGCTTGGATAGAAGTGAATGAGGTGGTTGGGGGTATTTATAGCCTCACAACCACTTCTAGCCGTTGGCTGAATTCTGCTGGCAATGGGCACATCGGACAGTCCGGTGCGCCATCGGACAACCACCGTGCACTGTCCGGTGCGTGCCACATCAGCGCAACCGTTAGGGTTCAGAGCTAGTCGACCGTTGGAGCCTTTGTTGTCTTGTGGCACAGGACAGTCTGGTGCCACACCGGACAGTCTGGTGCTCTATGACTTCCGTGCTCTGACTTCTGTGCGGCACTGTTCATTACTGTTCACTCTGCACAGTCGACCGTTGGCGTGAGCTAACCGTTGCTCCGCTGGCGCACCGGACAGTCCGGTGGCACACCGGACAGTCCGGTGAATTATAGCAGAGCGCGCCTCCATTTTCCTAAGAGTGGCTGGTTCAAGTCTGTACAACCCTAGTGCATCGGACAGTGTCCAATGCGCCAAAAATCAAGTCCTTTTGCTCCAATTAAATTGTGTCCCTAACTTGATTTCTTTCTTGGTTTGTGTTGAACCTTATGCACTGTAATACATGGATTCTCGACAAACTAATTAGTCCAAATGTTTGCGTTCGTCGTCAACCACCAAAATTAATTATAGGAAATAGTTAACCCTATTTCCCTTTCACAGCCAAAGGACGACAGCTTCGACTTAAGGTGGCGACGAAGGTCAAACATGATGCCAAGTCGAAGAGAAAAAGACTAGTTAATCCCTGATGTTTTGTGTTACGATATGTGTACATGTTAAGGTCATAAATGTATTTTTACTCAGGCTGCACCCCATGCCTAATTGCTCTCGCATCATCACCTTCAAACAAATGTAAGAGCCTTCAAACATGGGTAGTGCAGTAGACATTATTTTCGCAAAAGCCTTTAGACAAATGCAAGAGCAAGATGACAAAATACATGATGCAACGCACCCCCTGTGTGGCTTCAGAGGAAAGTAGATAGTGGCACTTGGAAAAATAACAATGCCAATCACCTTCGGTTATGTCCACAACACCAGAATAGAGCAAGTTGTATTTGACATCGTAGACATGGATTATCCTTATAATGCAATCATTGGACGAGGGACATTGAATGCTTTCGAAGCAATACTTCATCCAGCATATCTGTGTATGAAGATACCATCTGACTAGGGTTCTATTGCTGTGCATGGAAGCCAAGAGGCTGCTAGAAGGGCCGAAGGGAATTATATAGATTCTAGGGCCATTCACAATATAGGTGAAGCCAAAGCTCATCAGTAGCATAAGTATATAAGAGATAAAGCTGCTTTAGCGGATCAACCAAAGTTTATGCTTTTATGCGAAGACATAGCTGAACAGAAGGTGTTGTTTGAGTCCCAATTATCCGATGAACAAGAAAAAGTTATGTTAAAATTCTTGTTCAATAACAAGGATGTTTTTGCTTGGTCAGGCAATGATCTTTGTGGTGTCAACAGAGATGTTATCGAACACTCTCAATGTAGACCCAACTATTAGACCGAGAAAGCAGAAGCTTCAGAAGATGTCAGATGATAAAGCCTCATGCTTTATGTTGAGTCTCAATGCTTACTCAATATCCTCTTTTATTTTTTGTAGGTTTGATAAGGAATTGAATAAAGAGGTTGCTATAATAGTCATCGATCTGTTTGTTTTAAAATTCTATAGACAAATTCAGGAGAGGATTTCTGTGGAAGGGCAAAAAGGATGTCAGAGGTGGCCATTGTGTTGTGGGTTGGAATAGGGTTTGTAAACCCTTAAGCCTAGGAGGTTTGGGCATACACAATCTTGAAATTCTTAGTTGGGCATTGAATCTGAGGTGGCTATGGCTCAAAAAAACTCAGCCAGACAGGCCTTAGGTTGAATTTGATGTACATGTCCATCTTAATGTTATAGCCATGTTCTTAGCCTCAATCTGCTCCATAGTGGGGGATGGTGCTAGAACTCTTTTTTGGACTGACCGTTGGCTGCATGGTTAATGTATCTCAGAAATTGCCCCTTTTCTGTTAAATAGAGTTTCAAAAAGATTGAGAAAAAGGAAAACAGTTCAGCAAGCTCCCAGGGATAACAATTGGGTCAAAGACATCTCTGGTAGTTTACCTGTAGAAGTGATTGTTGAATTCTTAGTAATTTGGGACTTAACACAGAATATTCAGTTATAGTTTGGAAAAGTTGATGCTTTCCGTTGGCTACCAGGTGCTTCGGGGGAATACTTTGCTAAAACAGCATAACAACATTTCTTGGTTGGTTCTGTGGATTTTGAGCCGGGTGAAAGGATATGGAAGAGTTGGGCGCCCCCTAAGTGCAAATTCTTCATTTGGCTTGCTTCCCGTAATAGGTGCTGGATAACGGATCGTTTAGCACGTAGAGGTCTTGACCACCTGGGGAAATGCGTTCTTTGCGATCAGCAGCAGGAGACAATTCAACACATCTTGATTTTTTGTGTCTTTTTGTCACACCCGGTTTTGGAAGGTAAACCGAATGTGAACCATGTACGTACCAGGATCAGAAATTCACGTACGCAGCAATTACATAAATGACTCATCATATCGCAATGCTTCGAATAACAATAAAGAGTAAGTAAGAATGTTAAAGACTAGAGTCATTTACATAATATAAATCAAAGTGCACATAATAGAAACGTAGCCAACGTAAACGAACCCACCACAGGCAGCTGACTGGGGGAGGTCGCTAGCCTAATCCTCGAACTCATTGACGTCCTGGAACTCCTGGAGATCCGCCTCGATGCCTTCTTCTCTTTCTTTACCTGAGCATAGATTGCACCAAAGGCAACTTGGTGTTTTGTGAAAGCAAGGGTGAGTACATATCAACGTACTCAGCAAATGCCTCGTTTGGCTGAGGGGGACTAGCTTTATGTGGGGTTAAGCTCAAGCAGTTGCTTTTAGTTGGTCAGGTATTGATTATTAGTGGAAGCCAAGTTTTAGCAATACCAACCCGTGAATCATTTCCTCATCGAGGAACATCATTATCATCATCGAACCAAAACCATTAATAGAACCATTGAATCTTAGATCATCGGTATCTCTAATCAAAGAGGATCCCAAGGCCACTCTTAACCGTGAGCACGACTGATATATCAGTTTCATAACACTCTGTAGAGGTTGCACACTTTACCCATGAGCCATGATCCCCTTTCTGCCCGAGGATCACGACTCCCCATTGATCACTTCCAAGGTGAACTGGTAGGGTCTCACTATGTGGCTTTTCCCTAGGGTCCTCACTATGCGAATGTTGGAAATGACCATTGCATAAAGTCCTTCTGACGTCCCAAAACCTATACCTCTGCCCTCAGGAAAAAGCCGTGGGACGATGCCCGTACCCAGATCCCTGAGCGAGAATATAGGAGCCATAACATATGCCTCCGTTCCCTAATAACCAAAACCAACACCCAACATAAGACTTCCTTAATTACTTGTCAAGGGCGTCCCATACCACCTCATGGTTGCACTGTTTTCCTAGGTTATCACTCCCTGAACAGGTCCTTACGGAGAGGTACTCAGGAAAATGGCCTAAGTCCCCTAAAGTATCACAAGATCATTATCGAGATAACATCATCGTATCATAAATATTCACATCATGTTCATTGATTAAAGTAAAGTAGTAGCATGAAGCTAACCATAGTGACCCAAAAGGTAATCAAGGACAAGGTAAATACAAAGCTAGTCAATCCTTAGGTTTCAATTAAGTAATGTGGGACAGTGAATTATAAGTGAATGGAACATAATGGGCCAGAGGACACTTGCCTTCAACAAACAGATGCTCAGGGTCTTCAACTTTGTAGAACCCGAAGAACCAGATCACTTGGTCGCCAACGCTTGACCATCGATTCCTCGAAGCTCAGAAGAGAATCACGATCTAATCGCAACGCGAAGCGATGACAAACAGGCACAAGCAAACAAACACACACACACACAAATATATATATATATATATATATATCATATATATATGCATAAGAACATTACACTATTCAAGGAAAACATAATAAAACATGCAAAACGAAATAGAACGCGTTACTACGGTCACGCAAGGAAAAAGAAACGTCGAACTCGAAGTACGGCCAAGAAGATATCGCGTTTACGCTAAATCAATATTAACTATAACATTTAATTCGACATTATCAAATATAAATAATATCTACCATTTAGTTTCGGTTAGCCTCGATTAGCCTGTTACACTAGCAGCTATCAGTTAAACCAGTACTTTAATTAAAGCGAGAGAGTTTAAGCGAGGCGAATTTACGACGCACGAAACAACACGACAGCGTGCAAACGACGCGTGGATACACGCGACATAGCACGCTGATGACACATGAAACAGTGAGTGCGACCAGCGCGAATCAGCGCGGGACCACGTGCAGAATAGCACGCGCGACAGGCGAGAAAATACTAAATATACGACATATTTATACTAGATAAGTATTAAATAAATGAAAAGTAGTTAAATCAATATTAGCCAAGTTAGTATTTATTATAAAAGCGCAAGTTGAACACTACACATTTAATCTAATCGGAATATTAATTTAATAGATATTAGTCGAGCAAATCTTAAGTTAATTATCTAAAATATGTGACCTAACGAATTAACGTTATTAACATGAGTGTTTATATGGGAAAACAATTTATTATCACACGCAGATGTCGCGTGACACATGTGAACGGCGCGCGACAATGCATGCGAACGGCACGTGCGACACTCGCGAACGACACGCGACGACATGCGCGAAACAGCACTGCGACACGTGAGACTGCGCACGACACCGCGCGACACGCGTGAGTCAAGGCGACAACGCGCGCGAACAACATGATGACGCGCAAACAATGTCGTGCACGAACAACAACAAACAAATAATTAATTAAAAGTATTTAAGCTAGTATTAATTAAGTTAATTAACATTCATATTTATAAAAGCCCGAGTTAAAAACTACGACCTAGTTTTAATTATAAGGTCATTTTGAATAACTATAGAATACTGAAAATGTAGATAATTAATTAATCAATTAAACTTGTGACATGACTAGATAACATTACTACTACAAAATCGACGATATGGCGCGTTCTCATTAGCTATGAAATCGACCACACAGATGACCACAAGATGCAGAAGATCCGTAGAGGAATGTGTGGGGCGATTTTGCATTTGGTGGAATCGTGTCGCATGCAGCAGCTCTGAATTTGCGTGGTGCATGCGATGGGGTCACGGTCAAACACACGACAATGGAATAGTGGGAGAGAAAATAGCCATGCAGGTGGGGCCCACATGCAATTTCCCAGCAGCAATCACGCACAGGTGGGATATGCATGTCGAGTGGGGACAGTTTCTCCTCTCCTCTTTCTTCGCCACGGGAATCGCACGACATGGGATGAGGATTGGGATTGCGAGGTGGGTCTAGGAGAAGTCGCGGCCAGCAAGGTGTGGGTCGCCGGGGCTCATAAGGTGTACGACCATAACATACAGCCGTGCATGGGGGCATGCAGGGGGGTGCTGGGCTCGGCCAGGGAAGCTGCTCCGAGAACCAGCCATGGCGACATCTGCACGAAAGAGAAAAATGCAGGAATAAACAGAGGAAGAAGAAGGGAGCTCACTGTAGCGGCGGCGGGGCGTTGGATGCGCTAGACCTCGCACCGGGAACGGACCGCGCGCCGGGGACGTGAGCCACCGGGCTGGTCGCAACGGACCGCACGCCGGGGCTGGCTGCTCAGGTTCCTGAGGCCCACGCGCCGGGGGCGGGCGAGGACGTGGCAAGGGACACGATGCTCGCTGGAAGGGAGAGAGATGAAAGCACACAACAAGAGCTACAAGCATTTTCGGCGGCCCCCACTATTTTCGGCGGTTAGGGGAGGGCCGCCGAAAATAGCACGCTATTTTCGGCTGCCTGACACAGCCACCGAAAATAGAACTACTTTCGGCGGCCTCTGACACAGCCACCGGAAATAGTACTATTTTCGGCGGCTTCTGACACTGCCGCCGAAAATACTGTGCTATTTTCGGCGGCCCTTCCCCAGCCGCCGAAAATTGTCTTTTTAAAACGGTCGGGTCCGTTCTTCTTCTCTGTTTCTCTCCTCTACATCTCATCTCACTAGACGCCGCCACCGTGCCGTGTAGCCGCCGCCCGCGCAGCCGACGCGCCGTGCCCCTGCCTGCGCCGTCGCCCGCGACAGCGCCCGCGCCCGTGCCCTTGCGCACACCGTCCTCCGCCCGCCCGCGTGCGCTGTCGACGACCGTCCCCACGCCGTCCGTCCCCGCGCTGCTCATCCGCCGGCCCGCCACTCCACCGCCGTCGTCGAGCCGCCGTATTGAGAGAAGGTAATTTTTTTAAGTATTTTATTTCTTATTTTCGACGGTTGTTATTTAGGTGCCGCAGAAATTATTATATATTTGTAATTGTGTTTGTTTGATTACTGTTTGTGATTCGTATTATTGTTTAATTTGATTACTATTATATTATTAGCTTTAATAGTATATTATATTGTTTGATTACTATTATATTACTAGTATGCAAGTAATTTATAGTATATTATGTTATTTAATTTGATTACTATTATATTATTAGCTTTAATAGTATATTATTAGTATGCAAGTATTTTATTTCTTATTTTCGTATTATTGTTTGATTACTATTTTATTATTAGCTTTAATAGTATATTATATTGGTACGTATAATAGTTGCATAATTAGTGTATGTGGTACTTATTTTGATTTGATTAGTATTATATCATTGTTTGTTTTGTATATAAGTAATATTATTTAGTGGCAGCGAAGTTATGCTGCCGAATTTTTTTTGGGTCCTGCTAGGTTCATGTGGGTTTAGAACCTATCCTTGTCTATACATGTAGGACCGATACCCTTGACGAAGTTGAATAATTTTTTCACGATATGGTTCCGTTTAACAGTCTCAGGAATGGCTGACGATCGTGCATGGATGTACAATGGTTGGAGTAGGAATGGACGTTATTCTGATGATTGGGTAGCTAAGACCAAAGATTTTGTGGACCACGTATTCTCCTTGTCATTAACCAGCACTGTCAGATGCCCTTGTAGGCGGCACGAAAACAGTATATTTCTTAATAAGGAAAGAGTTAGTCTAGATCATTGTCAGTTTGGATTTATGCCCGGATATGAGGTGTGGGAACATCATGGTGAGGTAGTACCCAACCGGAATATAGAAGAGGAGGAGAACAATGATTGGGCTGGCGATGATGCGATGCATGAGATGCTAGAACACATAGATGTGAGTATACTCGCTTTTGTGACTCGGCTCATGGCCATTAAGTCCAAGTACTTTTTCTCGAACAATTGTTACAATGAGATTTTAAAGTTATTAGGAGATGTGCTCCCAAAGCCCAATAAGTTGCCTAAAGACATGTACCATTCAAAGACAATTATCAAAGGTCTCCGTATGGATTATGAGAAGATTGATGTGTGCAAAAATAATTGTATGCTTTTCATGAAGGAGCATGCAGAAGAGAAAAAATGTCTGAAATGTGGACAATTTAGATTTGTGGAAGTTGTTAATGATGAGGGTGAGAAGGTGATGACAGATGTTGCACATAAGCAGCTCCGCTACTTGTCACTAACTCCTCGAGTGAAACGGATATTTCTATCTAAAAAACCGCTATGCACATGCGATGGCACAAAGAAGGTGTCCATGATAACGATGACCTAATCGTGCACCCTTCAGATGGGGATGCATGGAAGGCTCTCGACATGTTTGATCCCGACTTTGCATCTGATCCGAGGAATGTTCGAATCGGCCTCGCGACCGATGGCTTCACACCTTTTGGTCAAATGGCATCATCATACTCATGTTGGCCCATCTTTGTTATTCCATACAACCTTCCACCTTCTCTTTGTATGAAATATGAATTTATATTTCTTTGCTTAATCATTCCTAGCCCAGACTATCCTGGAAAGAACCTCAATGTCATGTTAAAACCCTTGATTGAAGAGTTGAAGGAGCTTTGGAAAGGTGTTGAAGCATACGATGTTTTTACAAAACAGATATTCAAACTTCGAGTTGTGTATTTGTGGTCGGTGCATGACTTCATGGCGTATGCTATTTTTACCGGTTGGAGTACACATGGTAGATTGACATGTCCATATTGCGGTTCAGATACAGATTGCTTCTGTCTTGCTCATGGTGGAAAGATCACTTACTTTGATTGTCATCGACGCTGGTTGCCCAGGAAACACCCCTTTAGAAGCGATAAGAAAAACTTTATAAAGAACACTGTTGTCGGAGACCATAATTAGGGGTACCCCCAAGACTCCTAAACTCGGCTGGTAAACACCATGAGCACAAAGCTGCAAAGGCCTGATGGGCGCAATTCAGGTCAAGGCTCCATCCACTCAAGGGACACGATCTCGCCTCGCCCGAACCCAGCCTCGGGCAGGAACAGTAGACCAAGGCAAATTCACGCCTCGCCCGAGGGCATCCTCAAGTAACGGGCGCACCTTCGACTCGCCCGAGGCCTAGTGCGGGCAGGCTTCGTGGAGAAGCAACCTTGGCCAAATCGCCACGCCAACCGACCGCTTCGCAGGAGCATTCAATGCAAGGATCGCCTGACGCCTTATCCTGACGCGCGCTCCTCAGTCGACAAGGCCGAAGTGACCGCAGTCACTTCGCCCCTCCACTAACTGACCTGACAGGAAAACAACGCCGCCTGCACTGCTCCGATAGCTATGCCACCCGCCCGGGTGAGGCTGACAGCAGCCAAGTCCAGCCTCAGGTGCCATAGGAAGCTCCGCCTCGCCTGACCCCAGGGCTCGGACTCAACCTCGACCCTGGAAGACGGCCTCCGCCTCGCCCGACCCCAGGGCTCGAACTCAACCTCGACCTCGGACGACGGTCTCCGCCTCGCCCGACCCCAGGGCTCAGACTCAACCTCGACCCCGGAAGACGGCCTCCGCCTCGCCTGACCCTAGGGCTCAAACTCAACCTCGACCTCGGATGACGGTCTCCGCCTCGCCCGACCCCAGGGCTCGGACTCAACCTTGACCCCAGAAGACGGCCTCCGCCTCGCCCGACCCCAGGGCTCGGACTCAACCTCGACCCCGGATGACGGTCTCCGCCTCGCCCGACCCCAGGGCTCGGACTCAACCTCGACCTCGAACGACGGTCTCCGCCTCGCCCGACCCCAGGGCTTGGACTCAGCCTCGACCTCGGAGGAGCCTCCGCCTTGCTCGACCTTGGGCTCGGGCCGACCATGTCGCAGGGGGTACATCATTACCCTACCCCTAGCTAGCTCAGGCTACGGGGAACAAGACCGGCGTCCCATCTGGCTCGCCCCGGTAAAACAGGTAATGATGACACCCCGCGTGCTCCATGACGATGGCGGTTCTCAGCCCCCTATGGAAGCAAGGAGACGTCAGCAAGGTCCCGACAGCCCCGATAGCTGTGCTTCTATAGGGTTTAAGCGCTCCTTCGACGGCCACGACATCACATGAACAGGGCACCAACACCTCTCCAACAGCCACATCGGCATGTACATAGGTCTTTGGCTCCTCTCTGCTGGACACGTTAGCACACTGCTACACCCCCCCATTGTACACCTGGGCCCTCTCCTTACGTCTATAAAAGGAAGGTCCAGGGCCCTCGTACGAAAAGGTGGCCGCGCGGGAGGACGGGCTGATGAGCAGGCTCTCTCTCTCTCCCTCGCGAACGCTTGTAACCCCCTACTGCAAGCGCATCCGCCCTGGGCGCAGGACAACACGAGCCGCGGTTCCCCTTATTTCTTTTCCCCCTTGTGTTCCGTCTCGCACCGACCCATCTGGGCTAGGACACACAGCGACAATTTACTCGTCGGTCTAGGGACCCCCCGGGGTCGAAACGCCGACAGTTGGCACGCCAGGTAGGGGCCTGCTGCGTGTTGGCGAATAGCTTCTCGTCAAGCTCTAGATGGGTAGTCTCCAGCAACCTCTCCAGCCCGAGACGCTGCTCCGTTTCGGAGTCTCGAGTTCATGTCCCTCGATGGCAGCTACGACATGGTACTCCTTTCTCCGTCGCGCGACAACGACAATGGCGGCCGTCAGCCCGCCCGCCGGCGGCGGAATCGACGACGTCTTACCCACATGGCGGAAGGACAGCATCCAAGTCTGTCCCATCACCTTCCCCGCCGACGGAGGAGGAGGCGGGGCAACCATGGCCAAGCAGGAGGCGGCACCTCGTCGGCTGTCGAGCGAGTCGACGATGTCGGCGCCCCAGCGGGGGACACGTCTGGCGTCGACCTCTCGTCTGAGACGAAGACAGGCGTCCTTTCCCCGCAACACGCCAAGCCCAAGCGGACGGATGACGCCAGCACGCTCGCGAAGGACCTGCTAGGCGTTAGCCTCATACCTGAGATAACGGTGCAGTCCGTGTCCGACGCGACTCCGTCACCATCCGTCGATCAAGAGGTACCGTCCGTTTTCCACCCTTTACCTTTTAGATTCAGCTTCGACCCACCAAGCGACCCCGCTTTGGTGGACGCTTTCATAAAGGCATATCCGAACCTTCCGGGGTATCATATGTGGTCAACCTGGAACTGATTAACGGCCGTCTCGACCTACGGGCCCCCGGGTTCCGAGGAAGATGACGAGCCCAACTATGGTTGGGATTTCTCCGGTCTCGTGAACCCCAGTGCCATGCGGGACTTCATGACCGCATGTGACTACTGCCTCTCCGATTGCTCCGATGATAGCCATAGCCTCGGCAACGAGGATTGTGGCCTAAGTCGCGAATGTTTCCACATCGATCTAGGGGGTCTCGACGAAGGCAACCACCTTGGTATGCCGGAGGACGGTGATCCCCCTAGGCCTGTGCCTCGCGTTGACATCCTTCGGGAGCTAGTTGTGGTCCCAGTCCCTGCGAGGGTCAGGACGCACAGCTCGAGCAAATCCGCGAGATGCAGGCCAGGCTCGACGAGGAAGCAGGACAACTTGTGCAGCTCCGGCAGAACATCGGGCAGGAGTGGGTAGGCCAAGCACTAGCCGGAGAAGCACGTCATCTGCCCTAGGGCGTCCAACACCGCATCACTGACGATGCCAGGGCAAGGCTACCCCTAGCTTCCAGTGTGGTCGGCCAGAACCTGGCTGCAGCAGCAATACTACTCCGAGCAATGCCGGAACCATCCACCACCGAGGGGCGGCGTATCCAGGGAGAGCTCAAGAATCTCCTGGAGGATGCCGCGATCCGACGGGCCGAAAGCTCTGCCTCCCGAAGGCAGGGGTACCCCCGGAGCATCACGCCGCGACTTCCCGATTCATGCGGGAAGCCTCGGTCCACACCGGGCGCATGTGGGACACAGCGCCTGCAGCCCCGAGTCGCCTCGGCAACGAGCACCATCGCCGCGACTGTCGAGCCCACCTCGACGAGAAGGTGCGCCGAGGCTACCACCCCAGGCGTGGGGGACGCTACGACAGTGGGGAGGATCAGAGCCCCTCGCCCGAACCACCCGGTCTGCAAGCTTTCAGCCGGGCCATACGACCGGCGCCGTTCCCGACCCGGTTCCGGACCCCGACTACCATCACCAAGTACTCGGGGAAAACATGGCCGGAACTGTAGCTCGCGGACTACCGGCTGGCCTTCCAGCTGGGTGGAATGGACGATGACAACCTCATCATCCGCAACCTCCCCCTGTTCCTCTCCGACGCCGCCCGAGCCTGGCTGGAGCATCTGCCTCCCGCGCAGATCTCCAACTGGGACGACCTAGTCAAAACCTTCGCCGGAAACTTCCAGGGCACATACGTGCGCCATGGGAACTCCTAGGATCTCCGAAGCTGCCGCCAGCAGCCGGGAGAATCCCTACGGGACTACATCCTGCGATTTTCGATGCAGCGCACCGAGCTGCCCAACATCACCGACTCAGATGTCATCGGCGCGTTCCTCGCCGGCACCACTTGCCGCGACCTGGTGAGCAAGCTGGGTCGCAAGACTCCCACCAGGGCGAGCGAGCTGATGGACATCGCCACCAAGTTCGCCTCTGGCCAGGAGGCAGTCGAGGCCATCTTCCGGAAGGACAAGCAGCCTCAGGGACGCCAGCTGGAAGACGTCCCCGAGGTGTCCGCTCAGCGCAGCACGAAGAAGAAGGGCAAGAAGAAGTCACAAACAAAACGCGACGCCACCGACGCAGATCTTGTCGCCGCTGCCGAACACAGGAACCCTCGGAAGCCTCCCAGAGGGGCCAACCTATTCGACAAGATGCTCAAGGAGTCGTGCCCCTATCATCAGGGTCCTATCAAGCACACCCTTGAGGAGTGCGTCATGCTTCGGCGCTACTTCCACAAGGCCGGGCCACCGGCAGAAGGTGGCAAAGCCCACGACAACGACAAGAAGGAAGGCCATAAGGCAGAGGAGTTCCCCGAGGTCCATGACTGCTTCATGATCTACGGTGGGCGGGTGGCGAATGCCTCAGCTCGGCACCGCAAGCAGGAGCGCTGAAAGGTCTGCTCGGTGAAGGTGGCGGCGCCAGTCTACCTAGACTGGTCCGACAAGCCCATCACCTTCGACCAAGGCGACCACCCCGACCGCGTGCCGAGCCCGGGGAAGTACCCGCTCGTTGTCGATCCCGTCATCGGCAACATCAGGCTTACCAAGGTCCTCATGGACGGAGGCAGCAGCCTCAACATCATATACACCGAGACCCTTGGGCTCTTGCAGATCGATTTGTCCACGATCCGGGCCGATGCGGTGCCCTTTCACGGGATCATCCCCAGGAAGCGCGTCCAACCCCTTGGGCAACTCGATCTGCCCGTCTGCTTTGGGACTCCCTCCAACTTCCGAAAGGAAACCCTCACGTTCGAGGTGGTCGGGTTCCGAGGAACCTACCACGCAGTGCTGGGGAGACCATGCTACGCCAAGTTCATGGTCGTCCCCAACTACACTTACCTCAAGCTCAAGATGCCGGGCCCCAACGGGGTCATCACCGTCGGATCCACATACCAACACGCGTACGAATGCGACATGGAGTGTGTGGAGTACGCTGAGGCCCTCGCCGAGTCCGAGGCCCTCATCGCCGACCTGGAGAGCCTCTCCAAGGAGGTACCAGAGATGAAACGCCACGCCGGCAACTTCGAGCCAGCAGAGGCGGTTAAGTCCGTCCCTCTCGACCCCAGCAACGACGCCTCCAAGTAAGTACAGATCGGCTCCGAGCTCGACCCCAAATAGGAAGCAGTGCTCGTCGACTTTCTCCGCGCAAACGCTGAGGTTTTTGCGTGGAGTCCCTCGGACATGCCTGGCATACTGAGGGATGTCGCCGAGCACTCGCTGGATATCCGAGCTAGAGCCCGACCCATGAAGCAGCCTCTGCGCCGATTCGATGAAGAAAAGCGTAGAGCCATAGGCGAGGAGATCCACGAGCTGATGGCTGCAGGGTTCATCAAAGAGGTATTCCATCCCGAATGGCTAGCCAACCCTGTGCTTGTGAAAAAGAAAGGTGGGAAATGGCGGATGTGTGTAGACTACACTGGTCTAAACAAAGCATGTCCAAAGGTTCCCTACCCTCTGCCTCGCATCGATCAAATCGTGGATTCCACTGCTGGTTGCGAAACCCTGTCATTCCTTGATGCCTACTCAAGGTATCACCAAATCAGGATGAAAGAGTCCGATCAGCTCGCGACTTCTTTCATCACACCCTTTGGCATGTACTGCTATATTACTATGCCATTCGGTTTAAGGAATGCAGGCGCAACATACCAAAGGTGCATGAACCACGTGTTCGGACAGCACATTGGTCGAACGGTCGAGGCTTACGTCGATGACATCGTAGTCAAGACGAGGAAAACCTCCGACCTCCTCTCCGACCTTGAAACGACATTCAAGTGTCTCAAAGCGAAAGGCGTAAAACTCAATCTCGAGAAGTGTGTCTTCGGAGTCCCCTGAGGCATGCTCCTGGCGTTCATCGTCTCCGAGCGGGGCATCAAGGCCAACCCGGAGAAAATCGCGGCCATCACCAACATGGGGCCTATCAAGGACTTGAAAGGAGTACAGAGGGTCATGGGATGCCTTGCGGCTCTGAGCCGTTTCATCTCGCGCCTCGGTGAAAGAGGCCTGCCCCTGTACCGCCTCTTAAGGAAGACCGAGCGCTTCACTTGGACCCCCGAGGCCGAGGAAGCCCTCGGGAACTTGAAGGCGCTCCTTACAAGCGCGCCCATCCTGGTGCCCCCCGCTGCCGGAGAAGCTCTCCTGATCTACGTAGCCGCAACCACTCAGGTGGTCAGCGCCGCGATCGTAGTCGAGAGACGAGAAGAAGGGCATGCATTGCTCGTCTAGAGGTCGGTCTACTTCATCAGTGAGGTACTGTCCGAGACCAAAATCCGCTACCCGCAAATTCAGAAGCTACTGTACGCGGTAATTCTGACGCGGCGAAAGTTGCGACTCTACTTCGAGTCTCATCCGGTGACTGTGGTGTCATCCTTCCCCCTGGGGAGATCATCCAGTGCCGAGAGGCCTCGGGTAGGATTGCAAAGTGGGCGGTGGAGATCATGGGCGAGACGATCTCGTTCGCCCCTCGGAAGGCCATCAAATCCCAAGTCTTGGCGGATTTCGTGGCAGAATGGGTCGACACCCAGCTTCCAGCAGCTCCGATCCAACTAGAACTCTGGACCATGTTTTTCGATGGGTCGCCGATGAAAACAGGAGCGGGCGCGGGCCTGCTCTTCATCTCACCCCTCGGGAAGCACCTCCGCTACATGCTGCGCCTCTATTTCCCGGCGTCCAACAACGTGGTCGAGAATGAGGCTCTGGTTAACGGGTTGCGCATCGCCATTGAGCTAGGGGTTCGGTGCCTCGACGCTCGTGGCGACTCGTAGCTTGTCATCGACCAAGTCATGAAGAACTCCCACTGCCGCGACCCGAAGATGGAAGCCTACTACGACGAGGTTCGGCGCCTGGAAGACAAGTTCTACGGGCTCGAGCTCAACCACGTCGCCCGACGCTACAATGAGACTGCGGACGAGCTGGCTAAAATAGCCTTGAGGCGGACAACGGTCCCCGGACGTCTTCTCCCGAGACCTACATCAACCCTCCGTCAAGACCGACGACACGCCCGAGCCTGAGAAGGCCTCGGCCCTGCCCGAGGCACCTTCGGCTCAGCCCGAGGCACCCTCGGCCGCCGAGGGTGAGGCACTGCCCGTCAAGGAGGAGCGGAATGGGATCCCGCCTAATCGAAACTGGTAGACCCCGTACCTACAATATCTCCACCGAGGAGAGCTACCCCTCGACAGAACCGAGGCTCGGCGATTGGCGCGGCGCGCCAAGTCGTTCGTCTTGCTAGGTGATGGAAAGGAGCTCTACCACCACAGCCCCTCAGGCATCCTCCAGCGATGCATATCCATCGCCGAAGGTCAGGAGTTATTGCAAGAAATACACTCGGGGGCTTGCGGTCACCATGCAGCGCCTCGAGCCCTCGTTGGAAACGCCTTCCGACAAGGTTTCTACTGGCCAACCGTGGTGGCCGACACCACTAGGATTGTACGCACCTGGCAAGGGTGTCAATTCTACACAAGGTAGACCCACTTGCCCGCTCAGGCTCTGCAAACAATACCCATCACCTGGTCGTTTGCTGTGTGGGGTCTAGACCTCGTCGGTCCCTTGCAGAAGGCACCCGGGGGCTTCACGCACCTGCTGGTCGCTATCGACAAATTATCCAAGTGGATTGAGGTCCGACCCCTAAATAGCATCAGGTCCGAACAGGCGGTGGCATTCTTCACCAACATCATCCATCGCTTTGGAGTCCCGAACTCCATCATAACCGACAACGGCACCCATTTTACCGGCAGGAAGTTCCTGGACTTCTGCGAGGACCACCACATCTGGGTGGACTGGGCCGCCGTAGCTCACCCCATGACGAATGGGCAGGTAGAGCGTACCAACGACATGATTCTATAGGGACTCAAGCCGAGAATCTACAACGACCTCAACAAGTTCGGCAGGCGATGGATGAAGGAACTCCCCTCGGTGGTCTGGAGTCTAAGGACGACGCCAAGCCGAGCCACGAGCTTCACGCCGTTTTTTCTAGTCTATGGGACCGAGGCTATCTTGCCCACAGACTTAGAATACGGCTCCCCGAGGACGAGGGCATACAACGCCCGAAGCAACTAGACCAACCGAGAGGACTCACTGGACCAGCTGGAAGAGGCTCGGGACATGGCCTTACTACACTCGGCACGGTATCAGCAGTCCCTGCGACGCTACCATGCCCGAGGGGTTCGGTCCCGAGACCTCCAGGTGGGCGACTTGGTGCTTCGGCTACGACAAGACGCCCGAGGGCGCCACAAGCTCACGCCTCCCTAGGAAGGGCCATTCATCATCGCCAAGACTTTGAAGCCTGGAACATACAAGCTGGCCAACAGACAAGGCGAGGTCTACAGCAACGCTTGGAACATCCGACAGCTACGTCGCTTCTAGCCTTAAGATGTTTTCAAGTCGTTCATATACCTCGTTTACATACACAAGTAAAGTCTAACCATCAAGGAAGGGTCAGCCTTGCCTCGGCAAAGCCCGACCCTCCCTCAGGGGCTAAAAGGGGGGAACCCCCTCTGCGTTAAAATTTTCCTCGGAAAAAGTCTTTCGGCCAGAACATCTTTCGCGATTTTCGACTACGTCGATAGTGGGATCCTGAAAATGACGGAGTACACGTAAGCGGCAAGGCCGATCGAGCCGAGGGACTCCTACACCTCCGGGATACGGATACCTCACTCATCACCTTCTGCGATAAGTAACTCACGCTCGGATATGCGATCCTGCTAACCGAACAAGTCTTAACGCTCGAAAACTTCTCTACCGAAACGATTTTTCGTGCCTTCTCGACTATATCGATAACAGAATCCTGCGGATGAGCAAGAGTACACGTAAGCGGCAAGGCCGACCGAGCCGAGGGACTCCTACGCCTCTGGGATACGGATACCTCACTCATCACCTTCTGCGATAAGTAACTCTCACTCGGATAAATGATTCTGCTACCGACAAGCAAGTCCTGATACTCGAAACAAGAGGAAAAGAAACGCAGCTTTATAACACGACAATGACATGTTTGGGCCTTGGTGGCCGCAAAAAACATGCGCACACTACAGACAAACTGCTCCTGCAGGTTCAGACATCAATAGGGGGAGCAGCAGCACCCTCGGCATCGTCTCCATCTTCGGCGAAATCCGACCGGGCCTCGGACGGCAACACGGGCGAAGGATCTCCACCTCGAAGGAAGATGTCAGCACCACGCCTAGGCCATCGCCGCCAGGGTCTCCTCCAGGAACTCGGCCCAAGCAGACGGCTTGTCCGGCCGCTCCGTGGCCTCAGCCAGCTGTCCCCCGAGGACACCAGCCTAGCTCATGGCCTCGGCAGCCCGACTCCGGGGTTGGTCCCGCCAGTGGATGACCCGGCCAGGCTCCGGCCACCGCTGCTACACCTCCCCGGCCTGGACCGACG
Source organism: Zea luxurians (assembly GCA_029449295.1). NCBI lineage: Eukaryota > Viridiplantae > Streptophyta > Magnoliopsida > Poales > Poaceae > Zea > Zea luxurians. The sequence goes on from JAOPSE010000422.1 coordinate 98,289, forward strand.
AAGCCCCCTTTTTGAGCCAACTCCGCCTCTGTCCATGCTGACACCGCTGCCTCTGGCTCCAGCTCATCGCAGAGCGGCTGAGGGTTTCTTTAACTGGGCAAGAGAAGCCTTGAGTGGCAAGGCTGACCGAGCCGAGGGACTCCTACGCCTCCGGGATACGGATACCTCACTCGTCACCTTCCGCGCAGGGCAACTCACACTTGGTTAAGTGGTTCAGCTAGCCGACAGGCGAGACCTGGTGCTCGAAATGGGGAAGCAACACGACTCTACGCCCAAGTACACAGATGTTCAGGCTCCGACAGCCGCAATGAACATACGCCGGCACTCAAGATGCCATTACAAACGGGACTCCGGTTCTGTTCCTGCGGGTATGAACAACCTCCATACCAGGAGGCCCACGGGACGACAAACTCCAAGCTACCCACCAACACCGCACCAGCGAGCGCCGGCCGCCCCAAAGCGCACCGACAGGTCCTCACTCCCGTCCTCGCCACGAAAACAAGAACGGGACCGTCCCAGAACACGAGTACCGCCCTCGCGGCGTACGACGTTTTGTGAGACCCCCTGGTGCGACTGGCCGCCGTCGCCTGGGCAAAGGACGGAACGCTGCACCCTGTCCAGGTAGCAGCAGTTCGCCTTCGCTCGCATGGCTGAAGGAAGCCTCCGCAGGGCTGGAGGATGCCTTTCTCCCCCAAACGCTAGGGGAAGAAAAGGGTTACCGACCCACGCGGAGGCAACCCCCCGGCTCGCCTCGCTCCTCCGCCTCAGCCCGGATGACGAAAATCCTTGATGCTGAGGGCGGGGCGGAGGCCGTAGCCCAGCTCGCTTCTCCCCACCAAACTGCCCATTGGTGGGGGAATGCAGCCGGGCTGCACGACGAAAATCCTTGAAGCCGAACGATGGCTGAAAGGTACCGATCTCCACGAGATCGCGCTCCTCCAACGGCAGTAAGAGCAAGGCGACGCTGGGGCACCCCATCCGGGGGCTCAGAAGGTGGAAGGGCGCAATGCATGAAGAGAATGCAGAGGCGTGACTGCCACCCAGGGATCCTTTCCCTTTTTAAAGGCAACTCACCCCACTCGCGTCCTCAGGCGTCGCGGGCTAAGTCTTCACCAACGCGCTCAAAGATCCTCCCCCTACGACACGAGGGCTGGGTTCCACACGACATGCAAGCTGGTCCAGGACAGAAGAAGCCAAACCGCCGTGCGCGAAGCGTGTAACCGCCCAGTAGTTACAAGCATTCCTCCGTCTTCGCCTAAACCAGCGGGTGAAAGGGCGGACCGCCATGCAGGCAGCATGCAACCGCGCCATGGAGATGCACCCTTTCGACTTCGACGCGTCCAGCATGAAGTCCCAGGCCCACACGTCATGTAACCGGCGCGCCGGTTACTACGTGCGAAAAACTGCAGCGCCACCTCTGCCAGCGCCGCGCCTTCTCGACTGCGGAACCGGTGCCGCAATTCGAGGCAACCCTGCGCGTGGACCAGCAGTGCCAGCCAAACACACCGGTCATGGGTCAGTCTGCCGCGGGAGAAGGCGCGACGGTCGATATGGCCAGAAGTGGGCCGACAGTAATGGCGGTAGCAGGCGGGCAGAAGAGGCGGTCAAATCGTCTGTAGGCTCACATCCCCTCCTAGAGTAGCAGAAGAGCCCTCTCCCACGGCGTGAAGACGACGCGCCCGTGTTCCGTTCCTCGAACGGCTCGCGCATACACAACGGCTGCCCTGCGAACCACTCGTCCTGTCGCATTAACTCCGCGGCAGGGCAGGCGATACCTTTGGGAGGCGAAGCGAGCGACGCTTCACCTCCGCCATAATGACCACATCAAAAAAGGTGCGCCACGTCGTTCAATTTCGTATCCTTTTCCTCTCCCCCTTTCTCTCTCTTGCTATAGGGACCGGTAAAGGGGATACTCCGAAAGGGATCCTTCTCCATGAAGGAAGCGGGCCCCGAGCCCTCCTACTGATCAGAGGTTCGAAGGCTAGCCCCTCGGAAGGGTTCGACTGCCGCCTCAGAGCACTCGAGCTCCGCGCCCACTACTGGTCAGAGGTTCGAAGGCTGGCCCCTAGGAAGGGTTCAACAGCCGCCTCAGGCCACTCGGGCTCCGCGCCCACTACTGATCAGGGGTTCATAGGCTGGCCCCCCGAAGGGTTCGACAGTCGCCCCAAAGCATGTAGAGTGAGGGATGGCTCTGGGTACGTTCGATACATAACCAAGGCTCGGGCTACGCTCCCGAGGTACCCTAGGACATTTCCGAGACCAGCAGGAGCGATTCTATAACGGAATCCCATCGGAGGGAGGCATCGAGCCCTCAGACCCTATCAAACGGGACCGGGTCCGGCAAATCACCTGCAGGTACTTTTGGAGCGCACCTCTGGGCCACTAGCCGACCCTTATCGAACGGGGCATGGGCGTCCACTCGGATCACCCGTTAGCAACTCACTGGAGACACCATGTTCGGCGCCCTCCGAGGGCAACATGGCGCTTTCCCCCCTCCTCCTTGCGGAAAGGCGACCAAGGGGCGTATGAAAAAAGCCGAGTCAGTCCCTGACCGTCCTCTCGCCCTGTGCAGAGGCTCGGGGGCTGCTCTCGCGAACCCAACTCCGGCCAAACCGTTGACAGCGTCAACATACTAGCCCGAGAACTCGGAACCTGACCATGCACCTAGACTATGATCAGATCGCATGAGGGAACAACCAGACTGGCCGAGGCATCACGAAAGGCACTAAGACCTCGAAGGAGTCAAACCACTCCTCCGAGGCCTCGGGGGCTACACCCGGCGGGTGCGCTCGCGCGCACCCACCGGAACGAAGTGTGACCGAGAAGGGCCGGTCCCCTTGCAAAAAAGTGCGACAAAGCCTCCAAGCGAGTACCAACACTCCCTTTGAGGCTCGGGGGCTACTGTCGGGGACCATAATTAGGGGTACCCCCAAGACTCCTAAACTCGGCTGGTAAACACCATGAGCACAAAGCTGCAAAGGCCTGATGGGCATAATTCAGGTCAAGGCTCCTTTCACTCAAGGGAAACGATCTCGCCTCGCCCGAACCCAGCCTCAGGCAGGAACAGTAGACCAAGGCAAATTCACGCCTCGCCCGAGGGCATCCTCAAGTAACGGGTGCACCTTCGACTCGCCCGAGGCCTAGTGCGGGCAGGCTTCGTGGAGAAGCAACCTTGGCCAGATCGCCACGCCAACCGACCGCTTCGCAGGAGCATTCAATGCAAGGATCGCCTGACACCTTATCCTGACGCGCGCTCCTCAATCGACAAGGCCGAAGTGACGCAGTCACTTCGCCCCTCCACTGATTGACCTGACAGGAAAACAGCGCTGCCTGCACTGCTCCGACTGCTGTGCCACTCGCCCGGGTGAGGCTGACAGCAGCCAAGTCCAGCCTCGGGCGCCATAGGAAGCTCCGCCTCGCCCGACCCCAGGGCTCGGACTCAACCTCGACCCTAGAAGACGGCCTCCGCCTCGCCCGACCCCAGGGCTCGGACTCAACCTCGACCTCGGACAACGGTCTCCGCCTCGCCCGACGCAAGGGCTAGGACTCAACCTCGACCCCGGAAGACGGCCTCTGCCTCGCCCGACCCTAGGGCTCAGACTCAACCTCGACCTTGGACGATGGTCTCCGCCTCGCCCGACCCCAGGGCTCGGACTCAACCTCGACCCCGAAAGACTGCCTCCGCCTCGCCCGACCCCAGGGCTCGGACTCAACCTCGACCCCAGACGACGGTCTCCGCCTCGCCCGACCCCAGGGCTCGGACTCAACCTCGACCTCGGATGACGGTCTCTGCCTCGCCCGACCCCAGGGCTCGAACTAAGCCTCGACCTCGGAGGAGCCTCCGCCTCGCCTGACCTTGGGCTCGGGCCAACGTCGCAGGGGGGTACATCATTACTCTACCCCTAGCTAGCTCAGGCTACAGGGAACAAGACCGGCGTCCCATCTGGCTCGCCCCGGTAAAACAGGTAATGATGACACCCCGCGTGCTCCATGATGATGGCGGTTCTCAGCCCCCTACGGAAGCAAGGAGATGTCAGCAAGGTCCCGACAGCCCCGAAAGCTGTGCTTCTACAGGGTTTAAGCGCTCCTTCAACGGCCACGACATCACATGAACAGGGCACCAACACCTCTCCAACAGCCACGTCGGCATGTACATAGGACTCTGGCTCCTCTCTGCCGGACACGTTAGCACACTGCTACACCCCAATTGTACACCTGGGCCCTCTCCTTACGTCTATAAAAGGAAGGTCCAGGGACCTCGTATGAAAAGGTGGCCGAGCGGGAGGACGGGCTGATGAGCAGGCTCTCTCTCTCTCTCCCTCGCAAACGCTTGTAACCCCCTACTGCAAGCGCATCCACCCTAGGCACAGGACAACACGAGCCACGGTTCCCCTTATTGCTTTTCCTCCTTGTGTTCCGTCTCGCGCCGACCCATCTGGGCTAGGACACGCAGCGACAATTTACTCGTCGGTCCAGGGACCCCCCGGGGTCGAAACGCCGACAACTGTGGTCACCAAAGGACCGCCTAAACGTCTTAACGCAGCAGAAATATATGCTCAGCTGAACAACCTTGTCTTAAACGAAAAGGGGGACAAGTACGAAGGATTCAGAGTGGACCACAACTGGACACATATATGTGGTCTCTGGGAGCTCTCTTATATGTTGTCATTGATTCTTGTGCACAACATTGATGTCATGCACCAAGAAAGTAATGTTGCTGAAGCCCTCATACACATCTGCATGCATTTTGAAAAAAACAAAGGACAATCTGAAAGCTCGAAGAGATCTAGCAATGCTTTGTGACCGACCAACCCAAGTGCTCAATGCCAACGGTAAGCCACCACGTGCCTTGTTTTGTCTTACCTCTAAAGACAAGATCGAGGTAATGAGATGGATGAAAAAAATTAAATTTCCCGATGGATATGCTGCGGGCTTGAAAAGAGCTGTGAATTTGAAAACGGGAAAACTAACTGGGTTAAAGAGTCATGACTTCCATATATTAATGGAGAGGATTATCCCTGTCATGTTTCGTGGTTATATGCCCGACGCCATGTGGCAAACAATAGCTGAGCTAAGTTATTTCTACAGGCAGATCTGTGCCAAAGAAATAAGTAAAAATATGATGGAGAAGTTGGAGAAAGAAATACCAGTGTTGTTATGCAAGCTAGATACGATGCGACGACATGGGAGGCAAAGAAGACCTAATTTTGTTGACTGGTTTCGCGAGCATGTAAACTCTTTATATTCCTTACTTTCATGTCATTTAACCTTTTACACGAGGTAGTCAATTTAACTGTATGTTATTTGCAGTGCACAAAGACTCCTAACATACACGAGGACTTGAGACAGCTATCTTATGGGACGATGACTTGCAGAACCTTTGGTAGATACGATGTGAATGGCTTCCGTTTTCGTTCAGACCAATTTGAAAAGTCCCGTCCTCGTGCAGCCACACGTAACACTGGAGTTCTGACTAGGGCACTCGATGCACTCGGCAGAGAAACTAATTATTATGGCATCATTCGAAACATCCTAGAGTTTAATTTTGCAGGGAACAAAACTTTGAAATTAGTATTCTTTCTATGTGATTGGTTTGACAGCACTAATGGGATTAGACAAAGTCAATATGGCATAACTGAAAGTAAAGCACAAGGAACGACTTTGAGGCCATGATAATTTTATCCTTGCACACCAGTGCGAGCAGGTCTACTATATGTCGTACCCAAATCCAAAGTTTAAAGCATGGTGGGTAGTTCATAAGGTGAACCCTAGGGAACATTTACATACTCCTTGCACTGCTGGCTATCAATTCGAAGACGAACATGCCGATGATGTTTATCAAGAAGAAGAATTGCCAACCACTTTTACTATCGATGAGGGTGTTGCACTGAACTCACTAGTCAGAGACCGTAATAATGTCACTGCTGATTAGTGTGTTGCACCGAAACAAAAATGAAATCCAAGGAACAAAAAGCCACATTGCGAGCTTTGGATCAAAGAAGACTCCTTGATCGTGATTCTGATGAATTTTGATGTGTAATGCATAATTTCATATTATGTGATGTATTATTTGATTTTTTACTAATTCACTTAATTTTATGGAGCTAATACATTTAATGTTTTTCTATTGAACAGGATGAATGGTAGGAAAACAAAGCGCACCGCTAGGGGGTTTCTTAATGTGGCTAGCAGGATACTCCCTGGTGCACGTTCTCTTTTCCAAGGGAGTTCTTCTAGCCAGAGCAGACAGGAGGCGTTGCTGAGACACGCCCGGCCAGAACTACGTGATACACCTATCGATCTACAACGGAGTACCGATGTAAATGTTTATGTAATTGATCTTATTTGTCAGTCACTTATGTAATTGATCTTATGTAAATGTTTATGTAAATGTTTACGTGTCTCTATTTCATGTCCATAGGAAGAGGAGGACGATGAGGAGGAGGTGCAACACCATGAGTAGGAGGACGAGCAGGCCCATGAGGAGGAGGTGCAGGCCCATGAGGAGGAGGTGGGCATAGATGCTGAGGCGGATGACGATACCACCGAGGCTCCTGTCGTTCGACGAAGGGGCACTCAGAAGGGCCACTTTGTCCTACCTCCATCAGCGCCTACACAATCTGAGGCTCGAGTACTGATCATCCCGATTGGTGATAGGTACTCACGTTTGGCCACTTTGTTCTTACTTATTTGTTTATTGTACACTATATATGACATGACTTCCTTGTTTTTTTGTCATGCAGCCAATGGGAAGACACGTCATTTGACGGTCGAGGTCACCATAGACAGGTTAATCAAGTCTTAGGTAACCTCTGTCGTCTACATAATCCAGGAATTGTCACCGACCCGAAAGGTGTGGTGGTTCCTTGCACTAGCTGGTCGTACTTCGCACTAGCTCCACATGCTACATATGGAATAGCTTAAGGCGCCGTCAAGCACGACTTTTGGGTAATGTTTCAAACTAACATTTATTAGTTGTTTCAAACTAACATTTATTAGTTGTTTTCAAACTAATTTTATTTTCGATGTTGGACAGAGACGCTATCGTGTGGAACCTGAGGCTCAAGAGCATGCAAACCGAGTATTAGAGAAAAATGTGAAGAAGGTGTGCAGGGATGCATTTTCCAATGCTCGTCTACAGGTTGTGAACGCGTACATGAAGCACCGAGGTCATTCTATCAACAACTTTCGACAATATTCGGATGTCTACTTGACTGTAGACCAATACATGGAGGTAAAAATCTAATTTAGCAGCTCATTCAGATGTGAATGTAATTTTAAGCTAATGCTTTATAAGCAGGTAACTCTTCCATGGATGGAACACCGGCCGTAGGCTTACAAGGCTTTGTGTGAGATATGGGCTTCGCCCGAGTGGATTGAGAAGTCTAACAGGAATCGACATAGGCAACGCCATCAGCAGGACGAGGACGATGATGTGGTCGTAGTCAACCATACCTATGGGGCTGATGGACACATTCGGTTGGCGAAGCGAATGGTGAGTATGTAGTATTCTGTTTTACTCAGAAATGAAACCGGATTAAACTCATATATTTGCAGGAGGCTCAAACTAGAGTTGTCCCGAGCCCAATCGATGTTTATAGGAGAGGGCATAGAGCAAAAAACAGTGAAATCTCTGATGAGATGTGTAGTCAAGCGGCCGTTGAGCGTATGGTTAGTTGTTGTTATGATTAATGTTTTCTTGCCATATATCTATAAATTACATGTGTGCTGAACCTTCATATTATATTGCAGGAGACATACGGGCAGTAGATGGTTAGGAAGTATGGAGAAGACTACGATTGGCGAGGAGCGCCTACCATCGACGCTGAAGTTGTGCATTCTATGGAGGCAAGGCGCATGGACGGTATGAACTTGTGAATTTTTTTCAATAATATTGGAACTATGACCGAATAGCTAATTTTCTTGTTTTTCAAGATATTCTATGTTTACCGGTGTTATCGATTCGACGGAGTTGCGTTCTCGTGGTGTCTCTTTGTCGCAGGCGGGTTGTGGTAGTAGCAGCCATAGTCGCCGCTCTGTATCTAGCATGGAGGACGCTATGAGGGAGCAGCAAGAAAAGTTTCGTGAAGAGCTACGGCAACAACAAATGGCATTCCTCAAATAGCAATCAGAGTATATGGCTGCTTACAACGCACAGGCGCAACAAACAATGAACGTGAGTGTCTTATTTCTTCTCAACACGCTCGATATTGGTTCTATAACTAACATATTATATTTGCAACAGTCTTGGTTTCCACAGCAGGCACAACAACAACCATTTGTTTTCTCTCAGTTTCAGCCGCCGATGCCTCAGTGGGGATTACATGCTCCGCCACCTCCACCTCCACCTCAGGTGCTTTAATTTAATTAAGAATTGTCGTTTGTATCAACATAATTTAAAATCTTTACTAAAGTTGATTTTGTAGGGATCCGGGGTCATGGGCCATAACACGCCATCACCGGTCATACCAGCACTAGGAGGAGCTTATGCAGGGGAGGGAGCTACTCCAGGAGAGGTTAGTTTGAGAAACAATTTGTTTGAATAATGGTCATACATGTAACCAATGCCGTTATTAATGTCTTCTTTTTTCTTTAGAATCCAAACCCGTTACACGACTTCGTCAACGAGTTTTTCGCTTCTGGAGGTAGTGGATACAACTCCAACGACCTCGATATGTGATGGAGTTAGCTTTGTGCCGCATTGTGCGTTGTAATGGACTATTTGTGGACTTTATGTTTGTATGGACTATTTGTGCACTTTATGTTTGTATAGACTCAAGTTTTATGTTGTGAACTCAAGTATGAATTTTCTGTTATTGTATGAATTTTCTGTTATTTTTTGCATTTTTTTAAAAAAATTTTCTCTGAAATTGTTAATTTTCGGCGGCCTCCATGGCCGCCCAAAATAAGAAATACTATTTTCGGCATTTGTTATTTTTTGCGGCTCTCTCACGGCCGCCGAAAATTACCTGTTATTTTCGGCGGCTGACTTGGGGCCGCTGAAAATAAGCTACCTACGGCGGCTAAACCTTGGCCGCCGAAAATATAGCCTTATTTCTGGCTATTTTTTTATGACGGCCAGGAACCGCCGAAAATAAGCCTAAAGCTGCCGAAAATAGCTTATTTTTGGCGGCAAAGGCCTTATTGTCGGTGGCTTCTGGCCACCGAAAATGACCGTAGCTCTTGTAGTGGCAGGAGGGGCTCCCGCGACATGGACGTACTCGACCACGGCGAAGAGAAGGAACACCGGTCAAGGAACATAGTGAACGAGAAGCGACAGCGCCGTCGACCTCCAGCTCGAGCGTCCGCGGCCCTGCTGGGCTGAGCACCGGGTCGTCCCTGTTGGTGCCCTCGGGCAGCGCCAGCCACGCGTACCGTCCATGGCGAGGGGCAGTGCACGAGAAGAGGGATCTGGCGGCGACAAACTGCACAGGAGAAAAGATGTGGAGCGGACGGTTCTAGCTTGGGGATGTAGGCGCGGACTCGCGAAGTGAGAGCGAGGGAGAAGAATGAAGCCCCGCGGACGCAGCCACGCAGGGACCGAGACGTGTCCAATTTTCTGCAGCGTGGGCAGTTGCCGACGGCGTGGCCAGGCACTGCAACGACGCGGCACTAGGAACGCGCGTGATGGGGCTGGGGTGGGCAGCGCGCTGCTGAGTGAGCGCGTGGCCAGCAGGGTAGCAGGCCAGGACATGGGCCACCGAGAGGATTGGGGAAGGGCCGGTTTGTTTTTATTTTTATTTTTTCTTTCTCTTTCTCTTTTTGTTTTTGTTTTTTATTTTCTTCTATCAAATTTATTTACAATATTGAGCCACATATTAAATAGATACACACTAAAGTAAGACATGAGACAAAAAAGATAAATATATTTCAGCATGATGCATCAATCATTATTTCCTTAGGATTTTATTAACAGCTATAACTGGGGTAAAATTTCCTATTACTTGGAAAGAAATGAATAAAGGAGCGAAAAGAAGGGGGAACAAGAAAGTAACACCTGAATTTGATGGATATTAGAGAAAAATTTTACACCCCTAAATTTAGGGTGTTACACTTCTCCAGGAATATATGGTGGCAGATCTTAAGTAGAGTGGGGCTGCAGCTTGTGTCACTAGGGCTGGAGGTATCTATGTTCCAGGATTGATGGAGTGTGGCTGAAGGTCTTGTGCCAGTTTTGCACAGAAATGGTTTCAACACATTGGTTATTCTTGTGGCTTTATAAATGCTTTTGGTTTTTATGGTGTTACTCCAAACACGAGTTTAGTTCTACAACATATCCATGAGGATGCCAGGCTTTGGGAATTGGCAGGTGCTAAGGCACTGAGAAGGTTTTGACCTTGATTTGAGGTTTGTCTTAGTTATTTCTCTTTTTTGTATAGTCCTTGTACCTTTCTCTCTACTTAATATAATGATGCGCAGTTCTTCTGCATGTTCGAGAAAAAAATATTCAAATTGAAAGATGCAAAAGGTGGTTAGGTATAATGTGGCATAAGCACAATTAATTTCCTTCACAGTATTTTGTTATCAACAGTCAAGGAGCATTCTTATTTTCCTATTAATTATACTAAACATCATATTTCAGTCTCATGAGTCATGATTGGTTGTGATTCATTAATGACCATTACTTTTTGCTATATTCTCATGGCAAAAAAATTATTTTGTATTGATAAAGATTTTAAGCATTATAGTCTTCTTGATTGTCATAATGTGTTCTTGTCATTGTACAGGTGCTGATGGCACAGGAAATTGCAAAGGAAAAGGGCTATTCTGATATACTCTACTTGGACATTGTTCACAAGAAGTACCTGAAGAAGTTTCTTTATGCAATATTTTTTGTTATCAAGGTAACATTGCCAACACCTTGTTTTTGATTTCATTCAACTTCATTGGCGTCCTGATGGTTCAGTTAGTTCTGAAGAGCATCAGTACATCCTGAAGAATCCTGGGAATATAATGAACAAAATGATCTTCTTTGTGTGTCTGAGCAAACAATTTGTTGCTCAAAATATTTGAAGACACAGGAGGGTTTGATATGTGATACTGAATCAGCATGTGTCACTGTGTCAGGTACTCCATTTCTCCAACAAGTTCTTTTCGTGATGGGTTCAGTTTCTATCTTCTTTATCCATAGGCGTTGCACTGCAAATTCAGCTTCGAGCAGTTGCCGTGATGAATGAACCAATTCGCTTCCTATAAAAGGACATTAGGTTTGCCAGTTATTTAGGAAATAGTCGAAGATAAAGCCAGAGTGGCAAAGACAGGAGCTATTAAGTTTTCCAGTTAAACAGCTGAACCAATATTCTAAACTGAGACAATATACTCACATATTAACAGCTCCCTTACCGTGCTAATGGAAATAAAGGAAAGTAACTACTACTGGTTGAATACAAAATTAAAGGAGTGTGGTGGTGAGCAAAACATCATCTATGACTCGTTCTACCAAGTTGAAACATTCATCTTTTATGATGTGGTGCGCTATATTATTTAGTTCTATTTAGTTATCAATTGAAGTTTTTATTGTTCTGACTTCAAGAAAATACATTTACATTTAATTAATAAAATAATAACTCAAAATTGCAAAACGAAGTTAATTGCTAATAAGGGGCTTTTGAAAATCAACACAAAGGCAACTGCTCTCTTATTAAGTTGATTGCTTCCAATTTCAAGGGGCCTTATTTTCTCCACGTCAAATTGAAATGTTCGCTACAAGGGGTTCTTTCAGGATCACTATGCTACATAATATTCTCAAAGAAGGTACCCAAAAAATTAGTAACTAAAGTACTTAGTAACTAAAGCCTGTAAGGTATGTCGTTTGGTGAAAACTAAATCTAGCTATGGTCCTATGAGCTGCTGTCCCATTTGGCATTGCTAGTGTTGGAATATGACTCTAATTCCTTTTATATATTTAGAATATACCTTGGAATATGCTTTCCTTTACGTCTATAAATATAGGTCCTCCCTTTAACTTATACTCTGCAATTAATAGTGGATCTGTTTCCTTGTGATTGTTTACGCCTCCATATTGGAGGTGATTTTTCTACGTTAATCTTTGTATCAAAGCTAGGGTTAGACACATTGTTTTTATCTACATTGTGGCCGCCACTGCCGTTGACTTCGAATTTTTTATCTCGCATTATGTCAACTAAATTTGATATTCCGAAGTTTAATAATAAAATTAGTTTTGCTATTTGGCAGATTCAGATGAAGGATGTCCTTACCCAGTTGGTTGTTCAAAAAGCGTTGCAGGCACGACCTGCTGACATGACTGATGATAAGTGGCAAGATATTGATGAGAGAGATTTGTCCGCCGTACAACTCATTTTGTCTTTTGTTCTGCATGAAGTAATGCATGAAAAATCCGTAGCAACATTGTGGAAGAAATTGGAGGAGCTGTATATGACCAATAGTCTTGCAAACAAGCTACGCTCAAGGAGCGTCTTTACACTATTCGCATGTCAGAAGGTACATATATGCAGTCACGTCTTAATGAATTTAATTCAATTATTGTGAACCTTAAGAGTCTTGATGTAAAGATAGATGATGAAGATAAGACAATTTTGTTGGTAGTCTCATTGCCCCCTTCTTTTAAGCATTTTAAGGAAATTATGCTTTATGATAATCATACTTCACTATCCTTTGAGAATGTTAAGTCAAATTTGTTGTCCAAGGAAAAATTTGATGTTGATTCTCGTTTTTTGAAACTTTGGATAGTGGAGAAGCTCTATTTGTTGTCTTTGTTGAAAAGTGCTCTTCTTAGGTTCTCGATTTCGCTTGCACTTTTCATATTTGTTCGCATAGAGATTGGTTTTTTGATTATGTACAGTCTCATGCTGGTGAGGTTGTTATTGGAAATGGATCCATATGTAAGATTATTGGAATCGTCTCTATTTATATCCAAGTTCATGATGGCAATATTAAGAAACTTATCGATGTCCGTTTTGTTCCAAAATTGAAGAGAAATCTTATTTCTTTGAACACTTTATAAGCAATGGGATTCAAGCTGCTATTGATGGTGTTCTTAAGGTTTCTCGTGGCAATCATATTATCTTGAAGGGCAACCATTTGAATAATCTCTGTTACTTGCAATGTTCAACAGTTGATGCTGAAGTTGTTTCTATTACGTTCCAGAAGAGAGGTTATTTTGATGATACGAAGTCGTGCTCCAGTTCCAAGTCTAATGTTTCCTTAGACTTGGTTGATATTCATATTTAGCATCCTAGTGGTGTTTGGGAAACAGTTCTATGGATTTAGAGTTAAGGGGAGATTTGTTGGAATATGCTCTAATTCCTTGTATATATTTGGAATATGCTTTCCTGTACGCTTATAAATATAGGCCCTCCCTGTAACTTGTACTCTGTGGTTGATAGTGGATCTGTTTCCTCGTGGTTGTTTGCTCCTCTATATTGGAGAGGATTTTTCCACGTAAATTTTTGTGTTTATTTTATTTCCTAACTGTTTCCTAACAGCTAGCACTGCATGTCATTGTTTGAATTTGTTTAGTAGTCATGGCAAGTACAACATTTTTATTCGTTATAGCATGTTGGTTCGCAATTGCTATGGTTTTATTTGTCTAATTTTGTGGCCACATTAAAGTTTTAGAGAAGTAGAAAACTACAAATCAAACTTCATACAAAATGTATACTTTTGGCGGTCTGTCCTGGCCAAAGGTCCTCAAAATATTAAATATCAATCATATCTAAGTTTATTTCAAGAAAAATGAAGTGACCTTCATCCCGGTGACATCCATGAGTATGAGACGAAGGTGAAAGCTTCAGCATTGTAGCAGAAAGGGAAATGCCCTTAAACCATTTTCTATATTGATTTTTGGTGCCTGGTGGCCATCACAATCATATGGACCAACTAGTTTGCCAACTCTTTGATTCACAGGTTTATAAGATCATCATTTGAGTCTATAAGTTAAAAATAGCTTAAATCCAACCAATTAGGGGTATAACTTGGAATAGAAGAACTTGAAATAGTTTTAGTTTTTGGATAAGTTCTAAATATGCCTAGGAACCTATTTGATACATCTAAGTAGGTTGTAAAGATAAGATTCATCAATCCACTCTTTTGGAGCTAAGTTGAGCAAAATCCAAAATATGAGTTAGGGAAAACAGAATGTAAAAGTTTCCTAACTTAAACTAGTTGGATTGCCACTAGAAACATTTGTCTAAGTCTTAGGAACACCTTCAAGTAGAACCAATTCAAAATAGAGAAGACACTACTACATAACATAGTTTTAGTAACATCAGCTTGTGTTACTATATTCTAATAAAAGAATTATTAGTTATCCTAGTACTATATCCAATGTTACTAGTATCTAATCTATTGGAACACAAGACATATGTTCGTTATTATTAAAAAAGTGTTACCATTCTATAACACAATTGCTTTTTTGGAACATTTATTGGTGTTACAATAATTTTCTAGTGTAACTTTTTAAACTGTAGTAACACCTTTTCATTACGGTAGTAGCACTTGGTGATAAGATACATTGGGATTTTAGGAACATGCACTAGTACAATTTGGCCGCCTGGGATGTCCCAGGCTATTCGGACCGCCTGTGATGTATTAGTATCACAAGCGGTCTGAAATACAAACCGCTTGTGGTGCTCGATTTGCTTAACAAACAGTCTGTAATTAAAAAAACGCTTGTGATGCACTATTCGTATCACAAGCGGTTCTCAATTAGAACCGATTGTGATTTGATTACCATATTAATATTTTAATTTTTAACAAAAAAATGCAAATACAATTTAAATGAATTTTAATAGCACACATAGATAACTAGAGAGATTTTAAATTAACTGGCAACCACAATGCATAGTCAATCATACATGCTAACAAATACAATTTGATTCATACAATTTTTTATGAACTACCATTTTTCCGCATGTATGGCTTTAAGTTCTTATCAATTTTCTTTTCCACACGCTTGATTCTCTCTGGACCGTTAAAGACGAACATCTCTTCATACTTATTGTATTCCTCATCTCCGTCTCCCACATTCTCAACTCCAACAATTTTTTGCTTTCCAGAAATAACTACATGCATCTTCTCATCTGTTGGATCGAGTACATAGAATACTTGTGCAACACATTCGGCGAGAACCCACGGGTCATCTTTATATCCTACTTTTTTAAGTCTACCAGTGTGAGTCCGTAGTTATCCACTATCACCCCCATGGGATGTTGTACCCATTGGCACTTAAATAAGGGTATTTTCATGCTTGGACCATAATCAAGTTCCCATATTTCCTCTATGAATCCAAAATATGTGGTCTTCTGTCCCTGTAGGTCAAAAGCATCGATACGAACACCGTTATTTTGTGCAACACTTTTTATGTCTTTTGATTTAGTGTAGAATGTGTACCCATTGATGTCATATGCTTGCCATGATGTCACAAAACACGATGGCCCAGAAGCCAAATTCTTCATTGTTTTCTCTTCCAAAGAGTCACCGAATGGGATGTTTTTGTCCATTAACCATTCGCTGAAACGATGTTTGTGCTCCCTCATGATCCAGTCCTCTGTGCGGTTCTGATTTTCTTTACGAAGCTGATCCAGGTGTTCCTCTATGTAAGGCTCTGCTATCGCGAGATGTTGTAGTACACTACCATGAGCACAATGTACTAGTTTGTAATCATCAACGCGAAAAGTTTTCTTGCCCATTCTCCCTCTCCCACATAGTTTACCCTCATGTTTAGGTACAAGCACACCTATCATTGTTCCATCTCTGATGTAATCTATACAACTCTCAATCACTTCTTCTGTAGTGTATCCCTCCATGATTGAACCCTCTGGGTGAGCGTGATTTCGCACATAACCTTTTAATACTCCCAGGTATCGCTCCAACTGAAACATATGATGTAAATATAGTGGCCCTAATATTTTTATCTGATCCACGAGATGTATGATTAGGTGTACTTGCATATCAAAAAATGATGGAGGAAAACACATTTCAAGCTTGCACATGGTCTCGATGATGTATGCCTTCAGATAGTCCAAGTCTTCTAAAGCTATTACTTTTTGTGACACCGCATTGAAAAAGTAACACAAACGTGTGATGACAACTTTGACATGCTTCGTTTCGAGGGGTCTTACCGCAATTGGGAGGAACACCGTCATCATCACATGGCAGTCATGAGAGTTGTAGCCAAATAGAGACAAGTCCTTCATCCTGACTAGTTTGCGGATATTGGATGAGAAACCTGTGGGCACTTTGACCCCACACAAACATTTGCAAATTTTTGTTCTCTCCTCAACTGACAAGTTGTAGCTAGCTGGGAGGATGTAAGGCTTCCCTTTGCCACTATCCACTGGATGAAGTTCCGATCTGATTTGAAGATCTACTAGGTCATTGCATGATTTAAGTCCATTCTTTGTCTTACTCGGCATGCCCAGCAAGGTTCCAATGATGCTGTCAAAAACATTCTTTATTACATGCATCAAATCAATACTGTGGCAAATTTCCATATCCTTCCAGTATGGGAGGTACTTGAAAAAAATGATTGCTTCTTGAAAGTTGTGTAAGTTGAAGGGTCAGTTCTCTTTCTCTTTTCTCCTTTGTTTTTTCCCTTTCCGAATACAACATGGATGTTCTTTACAATTTCAAAAACAAGTTTCCCACTATAAGGCTTTGGTGCACCTTCACTTTCCAGTTCATTGTTAAATTCCTCTTTCATCTTTCGGTACTTATGCTGCTTCATCAAGAACCGTCTGTGTCCCATGAATACCAACTTCTTGGATGATTTAAGGTACAAGGAAGCGGTTCCATCGACGCACACTACACAACCATTCTTTCCTTTAGTCTTTTGCCCAGGTAGTGTGGCGCCACCGGGAGAATCATGGATGGTAACAAATATAATTTCTCTTAAGTTGAAATACTCATGGCAATACTCATCCCATATTCGAACTCCTTCATTCCAGAGCTTTGTCATATCTTCCATAAGAGGTTCTAGGAACACATCAATATCAACACCAGCTGATTTCAGACCTTGAATAAGAATAGTCAACATAATGTACTTTCTTTTGTGACATAGCCATGACGGAAGGTTGTACATCGTTAAAGTCACGGGCCAGGTGCTATGTACACTTCTTTTTTCACTAAATGGATTCATTCCGTCTGTACCCAAAGCAAATCTTACATTTCTGGTTTCTTTGGCAAACTCAGGATACATAAGATCGAAAATTTTCCATTGTGATGCATCAGCAAGGTGTTGAATCTGTTTGTTATTCTGCTTGCGATTTTCAGCATGCCAACGCATAAGCTCAGCCTCCCTAGGATTTGAGAACAAACATTTCAAGCGATCAATTACTGGAAGATACCACATCACCAAAGCTGGGATCTTTGACTTCTTTTCCCATCCATGTCATCAAAAGTGTCATCGTCACTTTCAGGTCCAATAGTGGATTTCTTGTTTTTATTTTTCTTCGAGAATTTTTTTACACAGTCTTGATTGTAGCTCTTCTTGTATCGATTAACATTGCAAACTGGGCATCTTTCTGCGTTCTCAAAATCGCCACGATACAGAATACAATGGTTCAGACATGCATGAATTTTTTGCACACCTAGAGCTATGGGAGATATAAGCTTCTTCGCTTTATAAGTGCTTGTTGGTAGTTTGTTGGGTTTTGATAGTAATTGGGACAGAAAATTCAAAAGATCTGTGAAGCTAGTATCAGACCATCCGGCGCTATCCTTCAACTTAAGAAGTTCTAGAGCTGTACATAGTGTAGTAAACTCTTTGTCACAACCCTTTGATTCATCATATAAAGGTTCTTTTGAGGCACTTTCTAGTCCCTCCATTTTAGATAGCCCTTTCTGCGATCCCACAGAACTCAACATTTCTGGTTCCATATGGCGCAACATCTCTTCGCAATCAAATTCTTCAAAATCTTGATTAGCATCCACATAATCCACTTCACCATCAACTTTATCTAAAATTCCGACAACTCTCTCGTCATTACCAGGCACTTCACACGGATCTAACTCACCATGTTCTGACCATATCGTGTAATTGTTTTTAAACCCTCTTTTTAGTAGATGTGATTGGATTACTCCTGTATCTCTCCAAGCTATCTTATTATCACAATCGATGCACGGACATAATATCTCCTTACTCTTTCGCAAATTCGTGTGCTTGTTGGCCGCTTCAATAAAGCTTCTCAAATTTCGAATGTACGACGGATGTGGTCTTTGCACATTGTACATCCAACCTCGGTCCATTACCTATCCCTATATTGATTAACGTCAATAAAATCATTAATTAATTGAATTCATCCCTAAATCATGAAAAAATAAATGTACATGAAAGTGAAACAAGATCATATCGAGATGTACCTAGCACATGAACTACAAAAAATATTTAAAAATATCCCTAATTAATTGAATTTAACCTCTAAATCATGAACGAATTAATGTGCATGAAAATGAAACAAGATTGCAGCGATATAGGTACCTTGAGGTGAGACAACTCTTTATGAAGAATCTTTAAATTAATCAACTACAAGTCCAAATCTTGGAATTCCTGAGTTTTTCTTCAATTCCGATCTATACTACAAAATTGAGGCAAAAAATCGTATCAAAATGAGAAAGAAAACAAACAGAGATCATATATATGCATAAACTCTTGAAATCAATCAATAAAATCAAAAACAAAACCTTCTCCCCATAGATCAAAAAAATCCGCCGCCGCTATAGTGCTGTGACTGTTTCTGGGAGATAGGGTTCTGGAACCCGTGGGCTAGTCTTTTTATACTGTGTACACATCACAGGTGGATTTTTAGAAAAACCGCTTCTGATATATAACATCACAAGCGCTTTTTTATTTCGACCGCCTATGAAGTTTACATATCACAGGCGGTCGAAATAAAAAAGCGCTTGTGATGTTATATATCACAAGCGGTTTTTCTAAAAATTCGCCTGTGATGTGTATACAATATAAAAGGCTCGCTGGTTTTTCTAAAACCCTAACTCTCCCGGAGCCCAACATGCCGCCAAGCTGATACTGCGCCGCCGTCCCTGTCCCCGTCTCCGAGCTGTGAGCGCCCGCCACGCTGTCACCGAGCCCAAGCGCCGCTGTCCCCATCCCCGTCTCCGAGCTAGGCGTCGATCACACTGTCCCCCGAGCCCAACGCCACCGTCCCCGAGCCCGAGCCCGAGCCCAACGCCGCCGTCCCCAACACGCCGCCAGGTTCGTGCTCAGACCCAACGCCGCCGTCCCCGGCACACCGCCAGGTTCGTGCTCAATCCTATATGGATCGAACCATATACATTTACACACGCGATTGTACTCCAGTGTTAGTTTTGTTTAACAATCTGTGCAATCAAAGCACTTGTGTAGTCAAAGCAATCTGGAGAAGAGCGAAGAATATCTGTTCTAGCCGTACTCCAGTGTTAGTTTTGTTTAACAAACCCTAGGTAATAGTTTATGGATTAGTCCTGATTGTGCCTGGCCAAGTATCAGCCGAACCCAAGCATCCAAGACCAAGAGTTTTTGAATTATGTCTGAACTCTAAATAGGACTTGTACTCTGCCTCTGCGTACATTTCATCGACTCAAATATGTTAGCAACGAAACATAGATATAAGTTGGTAGTAACGTTACAAGACCAAATACAAATAATGTAGGATGGAATATGTTGGAACTTGCTCTCAGCTGCAAGGGGATCCAACAAGGGTGAACAGTGATGACAACAGGGCACTCGCGTTAGATGGCAAAAGCTCTGTTAATCTGGCCTCTCACGGGCACTGTACAGGGGTATTTATAGGTACCTGAGCGCACAGCACCTCGAGCTAAGGACACATGTGCCCTCAGGTACCTAGATTATCCCAAGAATATTCCCATAAAGCGGGGTTACAGACCGTAATTACAGGAATGCTTTTACAAAATAGGCCCGTAACACGGGGCGGCCAAGCGGGGCCCGTTACGACGGGCCGGATTGCTCGTGGGCCTCCGAGCTGGGCGAGGCCGAGCCGTGGGATGCCCTTCGCCGCCAGTCTTCGCCTCGAGCGGAAGAAGCGAAGGGTGTCCCCGCCTGTTTTATTTCTGTCAGTTCAGCTGCTGCAGCGAAGGCTTCGAGCGAAGGGTGGCGCCTTTGCCTTCGCCCCAACATTTGCCCTCCGAGGGACCAGTTCGACAAAGTCACCTGGTGCCGAAGACGTCGTTAGATGGCGGAGACGCTGCCCTCGCTCGAAGTGGTTCCGCGGGGGTTTTTGATGTGACCGTTGATTGATGGCGTACTGTTGGATTGCGGGTTTCCCGAAGCACCGCGCCCTGTTGGATTGCGGGTTTCCCGAAGAGCCACGCCCTGTCTATAAAAGGGGGCGGGGGTCGGCGCTTTTTGAACTTCACCTTCCGCGCTCCGCGAAAACCCTAGCCGCCCTTTCCGCCGACTTGCTGCTCGTCTGCCTGCCGCGGTCTCGTTCGCCGGAGATCTGGCTCGAGTGAAGCAGACCGCCCGCCGCCGCCGACGGTACGTTGCGATGCCGTCCTCATCTTCTTCCGCTGCCGCTACGCCGCCGGCCGTTCCCTCGCCGCCGGCCGCCGCCTCGTCTAAGGAGACGCTGAGTAGCTTAATGGCGGAGGAGTTGCACGCCGGCGACTCTGTTGATTTCGGCGTATCGCGGATGTCATCGGCCCGCGTGCAAGATATGCAGCGGTTGGGTTACTTCGGCGGCGGAGTTGGTCGAGTCCCGGGGGCGGAGGAAGTCCCCGAGCCAGAGGGCGAGTTGGTCGTTTTCGAGGCGTTCTTCGCCGCCGGACTCCGCTTGCCTGCGCACCGATTTGTTGGCGAAGTCCTGCGCAGGTTCAACGTTCAAATACACCAGCTGACACCGAATGCCATAGTGGCACTGTCGAAGTATGTCTGGGCGACGACTTCGTACGGCGGACGACCATCGGTGGAAGTTTTTGCGAAGTATTATTGTTTGCATTGGCAGAAGAGGATGATTGGAGGCGAAGTCGCTCAGTTTGGATCCTGCACATTCACGCCGAAGACCGGCAAAACCACGATGCAGGTGGTCGAGTTGGTTCCTTGCGCCCGCAACAAGTGGGGCAACTAGAATGAATTTTGGTTTTACGTCGCTGAGGGTACCGTCGAGGGCCATGAGGGACTCCCCGTGTCCGCGATGTGTTCTCATTTTTACTCAGCGTATCCGCCTTTTGAAGTGGCGGAGGAGGATGAGGACGAAGGGGCTCTTCGGTGCACCGCCGGCCTGAGCAGTGGGCGCGACTTGGTTGAAGAGTTTGTGGCGTATGGGGTGTGGCCATTGGCGCGTGGCTGGGCGTTGGGCGAAGTATGCCTTCGCCAGATGCCTTTTCATGGTGGAAGGGTGGTGCGGAGTCCCGCCTTCGCCCTGAATCTACAAAGTCGCGATCCGGCCGCCGTTGTGCGTGAGGCGGAGGATGGGGCGGTGCGGCTTGTTGGACGCTACGTGCCGAGGACAGAGGGCCAGCGCAGCTGGGATATCCGCGGGTCGAATGACCGCTTGAACAGGGTTTTTGAATTAAATCAATTGCCGTATGACGGCTACCCTGGTCAAGACGATGTGGACCGCCGTGGGAAGAGACCGGCGGTGGAGACCGGAGACGACCCTGCGTCGGCGGCCGCCCCGTCCTCTAAAAAGAGAAAATTAGGTACTGCTATGGGAGGACTTGGGGTTTCTGATCGTTTTGCTAGAGAGTTGACGAGGACGTGCGCGGCCCCGGGGGAAAGGATGTCTTCGCCCGAGCTCCGGGAGTCTTCGGCTCGGATGCTGAGGGTTACCGGGGGTTGCTGGCCTAGGAATGTTCCTGTCCCCCGCGCGGCTGGCGAGGACTTTTTTACATCTTGCATGGTTCGTGAATGGAGGGTTTTTCCTTACGGGCGGAATATTGCTGCTGTTGTGTCAGCAGTGATGGACAAGGATCGCCAGGGAGCTGCACAAAAACGCCAGGCGGCTATCAGGCTCGTTGAAGCCAGGCCGAAGAGGCAGCGAGGGACTGCGAAGGCTGCGGCCTCCGGCGGAGGCCGGCCGCCGCTGGCGGCGAAGTCGAGCGTCCCTGCATCTAGCATGGCGCCGGAGGCAACGGCAGGCGCCGAAGGCTCGAAGTCGGCGAAGGCGGTGCCGCCGTCCAGCGAAGTGGCGGAGGTTGCGAGGGTGGCCCGAGCGTTGCCGTTGGCGGGCAAACGTGTCGCCGACTTCGTCACCGATATTAGCGTGGACGACTATCTCGGTGGTAGGTCGTTGGCTTTTCTTTTTTTTTTGATTGGTTCATTGGTACGCTGCAGGGCTGGGCGAAGGCCAACTTGCTGTGGTTGCGCCTGGCGCGGCGACCACGACGGCTGCCGCAGCGCCGAAGGCGAAGGTCGGGGCTCTTAGCGCCGGTGGCGAGGCGTCGGCCCTCGCGGTTGTCATGGATGAGGCGGGCGCTGTGTCCCGCCGGCTGGCGGAGGCGACGGAGGCGCTACGTCAGGTCCGCTGAGTTGGACCTCGTCCCCCCCTTTTTTTTGGGACCGCAGTCTTACGATTGTTCTGCAGGTGGCTGACTTCGCTAGCCGCACTGTGTCGGGGGCCCTCACGGCAGCCGTGGCTGCCGAATTTGAAAGACTTCGGACGCAACACGCTGACGCCGTCCGCGAAAAATCGGCCGCCGACAGCAAGTGCCGCAAGCTGGCGGAGAAGGTGGCCACACTGGAGGACGAGAAGGCCGCCCTCCGTCGCCAGCTGGCGGGGGAAAGGAGGGAGACCAACGAGGCCCTTGTCAAGGCGCAGGCTGCGCAGGCGGAGGCCAACCTGGCACGGGCGGAGGGCAATCTTTCCAGGGAGCGCGCCGAGCAGTTGCAGGAGCGGCTCACCGCCCTGGAGAGCCGCGTGAAGGGGGCCGAGGCCGCGGCACGAGCGGAGGCAGAGCGGACGCGCCAACTGCTCGTAGATACATACCGTGGCTTGGGCGCGGGGACCGGTGAATTCGAAGTACCGGACCGAGAGCCCGGACTTCGGTGCCTGGAGTGGGTGCAGGAGGAGTTGCAGGCGCTCCCCTCTGTCGTGGAGGGGTTTATGGCGTATGCCTCCCTGGTCACCTGCGAGGGGGCGATGAACGCGCTCTCCCGCGAAGGGTGCCGGCACTTCGAGGTCTTCGACCAAGTCGAAGAGGACTTTGAGCGAGATATCTTCAAGGTCGAGGACCCCGTAGTGAAGGATTCTGCCGGGGCTATCTTCGACCGGCTGTGGGGTCCACACGGGCGCGAGGTGGTCAGGGAGCGCGCCGAGACGGCGAGGGCTCAGGTAACGTTTTCGCTTGTTTGGTATTTGTTGGACGTGGGCTGTGTGCGTGTTTGATGAATTTTGTGTGTTTTGGCTTAGGCGGCGCGTGGCGAGAGGGTCGACGACTTCGGGGCGCTGAACAGCATGTTGGCTGACCCGGAGTCAACCCCGGCGGAGGCTGTGTCCGAGGTCGCCCTGGCGCCGACCCCGGCCACATCCGCTGCGGCCGGCGAAGGCCTGCCCCCAGAGGTCGCCGAAGGCGCGCCTGATGCTTCTGTAGCTGCCGCGCCGAGTGCTGAGGATCCCGCAGCGGTAGCGGCGGAGATAACAGCGGAAGCAGCGGCAGAGCCAACAACGGAGGCTCCCGCGACGTCAGGGCCGTCGCAGGTGGCGTAGTAGGTGTAGAGGGTTGGGGAAGTTTGTACATGTTACTGAATTTTGGTTGCTGCGCAGGTTCAATATTTTGGGCCTGCGCACGCAACCGCTACTACTAAATTTTTGGCGGCTACGACCGCGGAAGATGGTAATGAATGTGGTGGTTCTTCATCTGAGTTTTTTGATTGTGCTGACTCTGGGAGCTCGATTGAGTGGACTGAGTCGTCGGAGGACTTGGACTACTTCGCGGCCTTGGATGTGGCTGCGACGGAGGCTTCGCCGCACGCCGCGGATGCAGGAGAAGTGCCAGGTCCTTGCACCGGGCGACGGCGACGGAGGGCAGTTGCGAAACGTATGGTTAGTGGGGCGGAGGGGGCTCGGCTTCGTGTGGGTGGGGCTGGTCGGCAGGAACTGTTGTCTTTGCCGACCGCCGAGAATATAGGTGAAGGGGAACTGCGAAGTCTTTTTGCGGGTGAGGAGCTTAGGATAATGTTATTTAATTATAGGGAGATGGGAATTATTCCTAAGGTTGAGCCGATGTAGAGTGTGGTGCCCTCGCTTGTATATGTAGAGGCTTGTATGATGAAATTGTGTGCCCTCGCGTGCATATATGTGTGCGAAGGCGTTGTGTACTTTGTCTGGTTTGTTTTGTAGCGCTGTGTTGGCGTGATTAAAGTTGGTCTTGGCGTGGACGGTTTTATGTTGTCGTTTCTGCCTTTGTTGTGCTAGTCCGGTTGTACCCTTAGGTGTCTTCTGCACGGATAATCTTCGATTTTTTCGCACTTGTTGTGCTAATCTGGGTGCACCGTTAGGCGACTTCTGCGCGGATAGTCTTCGCGATAGAGTTAGATTTTCTTCGCACTTGTTGTGCTAATCCGGCTGCACCCTTAGGCGACTTCTGCGCGGATAGTCTTCGCGATAGACTTAGATTTTTTTCGCACTTGTTGTGCTAATCCGGCTGCACCCTTAGGCGACTTCTGCGCGGATAGTCTTCGCGATAGACTTAGATTTTTTTCGCACTTGTTGTGCTAATCCGGCTGCACCCTTAGGCGACTTCTGCGCGGATAGTCTTCGCGATAGACTTAGATTTTTTCCCGCACTTGTTGTGCTAATCCGGCTGCACCCTTAGGCGACTTCTGCGCGGATAGTCTTCGCGATAGACTTAGATTTTTTTCGCACTTGTTGTGCTAATCCGGCTGCACCCTTAGGCGACTTCTGCGCGGATAGTCTTCGCGATAGACTTAGATTTTTTTTTCCCGCACTTGTTGTGCTAATCCGGCTGCACCCTTAGGCGACTTCTGCGCGGATAGTCTTCGCGATAGACTTAGATTTTTTTCCGCACTTGTTGTGCTAATCCGGCTGCACCCTTAGGCGACTTCTGCGTGGATAGTCTTCGCGATAGACTTAGATTTTTTTCCGCACTTGTTGTGCTAATCCGGCTGCACCCTTAGGCGACTTCTACGCGGATTTGTCGCACGCGAGGGTAGCTAGCGCTTAGCCTCGCGGTGACCTCGTGTTGGTCGAATGTCGAAGACCGTCGTCGCGGTCTTTTTCGACGCATGTCTTTGCGGGAGATTTTTCACGCATATATTACATGGCTCCGCCTCGTTAAAAACCTCACCCCCCGGGAGGAAAAGAGTGCGGGCCGGTGCAAGATTGTTTTTGCGAATTACAAGGGCGAAGACAGCCCTGAGGAATCAAACAAAAAATTTGTGGAGGTTGTCGATGTTCCAGGAGTGCTCCAGGTCCTCGCCGTTTGGCGTTGTGAGCCTGTAAGCGTTGGGGGAAGCTTTTGTCTTGACGATGAAAGGGCCCTCCCACCTGGGCTCCAGCTTGCCCTTGGACTCCGTCCGAGCTGTTCGAATGAGTACGAGGTCCCCCTCGCTGAACTCCCTCGGGATGACTGAGTGGTCGCGCCATGCTTTGGTCTGGGCTTGATATTTGTTCAGGGCCTGTAGGGCGAAGACACGGTCTCCGTCGATGAGATCCTTTGAAGTTGGCTCGTCCACATCAGGGACGGCTGACGGGACTGTTCGCGGGGACCCGTGCTTTATTTCTTGCGGGGTCATGGCCTCCGATCCGTATAGAAGACGGAAGAGAGTAAACCTGGTCGCCCTGCACTCAGTGGTGTTTAGTGCCCAGACTGCCTCAGGTAAGAAATCGGTCCATCTGCCCTTTTTTTCATCATGGAGCATTTTCTTGATAGCTGTGAAGATTTTCCCGTTGGCGCGCTCCACGACCCCGTTGGACTGCGGATGATAGACTGAGGCGAAGGCAAGCTTGGTGCCAATGGAGAAACAAAAATCCTTGAAGTCTTGGTTGTCAAACTGCTTGCTGTTGTCGACTGTTAGTTCGGACGGTACTCCGAAGCGGCAAACGATGTTCTGCCAGAAGAATTTTTGGGCAGTCTTTGATGTTATTGTAGAAACAGCCCGTGCCTCGATCCATTTGGTGAAGTACTCGACCGCGACGAAGGCGAACTTAAGGTTCCCCTGAGCGGTGGGCAGGGGTCCGACAATGTCGAGACCCCAGCGCTGGAGAGGCCATGTATGGGCGATCAGCTTTGTATACTGCGAAGGGCCGCCTGACCGAGGAGAAAACTTCTGGCAGGCTTCGCAGGACCGAGTGACCCGATTTGCGGCGCAGATCATTGCGGGCCAGTAAAAGCCCTGGCGGATCACCTTAGCAGCTAGGGCCCTCGGCCCCGCGTGTGAGCCGCACGTGCCACTGTGGACTTCACGTAGAATCTGCATGCCTTCGGCCTCGGTGACGCACTTAAGCATTGGCTGACTGACCCCTTTTTTGTAGAGTTGGCCTTCAATCAGAGCGAAGTCTCGGCTTCGATGTCTGAGACGCTTGGCCTCACTGATGTCGGCTGGATGATAATACCCCTGCAGGAACAGGGTTATGGGTGCCCGCCAGTCTTCGGTCATGATGAGGTTGACTGTGCGGTGGCCCTCGCTGTCATTGGTTATTTGGAGCCCTTCGGGGCTCCGGACTACTGGCGTGCCGATGACATGAAAGAACACGTCGGAGGGCAGAGTTTCGCCCCTGGCCGCGGCCTTGGCCAATGCGTTGGCCTCCTCATTCTTGGCCCGATCCACATGCTGCAAGGTGAACCCCTTGAACTGCCTCTCGAGACTTCGGATGGCCGCGAGGTACTGCATGAGTGCGGGGTCCTTGGCTGCATAGTCTTTCTCGACTTGGCCGGCAACTACCTTGGAGTCTGTTTTGATGATGCAGGTGGTGACTCCGAGGGCCCTTAGCTTGCGGAGGCCGAGGATGACTGCTTCGTATTCTGCTATATTATTTGTGCATCTGTCGGATTCCAGATTGAAGCTGAGTCATGCTGCATATCTGTGCTTGACCCCGACTGGTGAGGTTATGACTGCAGCGACGCCTGCCCCCGCATGGCACCATGCGCCGTCGCAATGGATCGTCCAAGTCTTCTCTGCGGACGGATCTGGCTGTGTTGTTGGCCCAGTCCAGTCGACGACGAAGTCTGCCAGGACTTGAGACTTGATAGCTGTCCTGGGCTCGAAGCAGATGTGGTAGCCGGAGAGTTCGGCCGCCCACTTGGCAATCCTCACCGACGCCTCCGGGTTTCTGAATAATTTGCCGAGCCCCCTGTTTGAGGTGACTCGGACATTGAATGCTTCGAAGTAATGGCGCAGTTTGCGCGACGACATGACGACTGCATAGGCAATCTTCTCCAGCTCTGTCATGTTGCACTTGGACGGTGTCAGCACTTCGGAGACATAATACACGGGGCACTGCCGGACCATGCCCTCGACAGTCTGCTCCTGCACTAGTGCCACGCTGACCGCATGTGGCGAAGCCGCGACGTAGAGCAGCAGGGGGAGCGAGGGGTCGGGGCTGGTAAGGACGGCCAACTCTGTCAGGTACTGTTTTAATGAGGCGAAGGCCGCCGCCTGCTCTGGTCCCCAGGCGAAGTCTTTTGCACCACGGAGTGTCTTGAGGATGGGGAGACTTCGCTCGGCGGACTTGGATATGAATCTATTGAGAGCGGCCAATCTGCCTGTCAGGCGCTGGACGTCCCTGACGGACTGCGGAGGCGTCATGTCCAAGATAGCCTGAATCTTGGTTGGGTTGGCCTCGATGCCGCGGTGTGATACCAGGTAGCCCAATATTTTGCCCTGGCGAACGCCGAAGACACACTTTTCCGGGTTTAGGCGGAGTTGTGCGTCCCGCATGTTCGCGAATGTTTCGACGTGGTCGGCGAGGTGGTCCTCCTTGCTCTTGCTGGCGACGACAATGTCGTCTACATATGTGAATATGTTTCTGCCAACCTGCCCCTCGAGCACTGTTTTGGTAAGCCTGGAGAAGGTGGACCCGGCATTCTTGAGTCCCTCCGGCATTCTGATGAAGCAATATGTGCCGAAGGGTGTTATGAAGCTGGTGCTAGCCTTGTCCTCTTCCTTCATGTATATCTGGTGGTAACCGGAGAAGCAATCGAGGAGGGACATGACCTCGCATCCGGCCGCGCTATCGACTATTTTGTTGATCCGTGGCAACGGGAAATTGTCCTTTGGGCAGGCTTTATTGAGACTGGTGAAGTCGATGCACATTCGCCACTTCCCGCTCTTTTTCTGCACCATTACGACATTGGAGAGCCATGTGGGGTAAGCCACCGGCTCGATGAATTTGGCCTCCAGGAGGCGGTGCACTTCTGCCTTGGCGGCCTCCGTCTTTTCGTCGGACATCTTGCGAAGCCGCTGCTTTCTCGGCCGTACCGAAGGGTCGATTCCCAGACTGTGCTCAATTATTGAACGGCTGACCCCGACCAGATCGAGGGCCGACCAGGCGAAGACATCTTTGTTCTTGGACAGGCAGCAGAGGAGCTTTTCTTCTTCGTGCGAAGTAAGGTCTTCGCTGATAATAACTGTCTGCCTGGGCGTGGCCTGGTCGAGGGGGACGGTCTTGGTCCCGTCGTGGCTCTGCAGCTGCGCCTTGTCATGCTGCTTATTGGTTGGGCTGGCAGGCGCGGGGGCTTCGCGTTGGGCCGTGAGGCAGTGCACGTTTCTTTGATCGGGCACGAAGTCCCGCTCTATGTTACGCGCAGTCTGTTGATTGCCGAAGACTGTGATAACGCCGAACGGACCTGGTATCTTCATACATAGGTACAGTCCGTGAATGGCTGCTTCGAACTTATTGATGGAGCCCCGGCCCATGATGGCATTGTAAGGGTATACCATATCCACAATGTCAAAGGTTATTTGCTCGCTTCGGGCATTGGGTGCTACACCGAAGGAGAGAGGCAGCTCTATTTTGCCGACGGGGAAGGTGCCCTTGCCGCCGAAGCCATACAACGGGTTGTCCGAAGGCTTAAGCAGGCTGTGGCTTATGCCCATGCGATCGAAGGCGTGGAGGAAGATGATGTCCGCCTGGCTGCCGTTGTCAACGAGGACCTTGTGCAGGTCCCAGCCTGCCACGCTGCAATTGATAACCATGGCATCGCAGTGGGGGGCGCTGCGCAAGTCGACGTCCCGTGCGTCGAAGGTTAGCGGTATGTGAGACCACTTTGTCTGCACGACTGGGCCCGTGACGGCGACATGGTTGATGCTGCGGTAGTGGTCCCGCTTCTGCCGCTTGGTGTCGAAGTCGGTGCTGGACCCCCCAGTTATCATGTGGATGACTCCGTGATATGGTTGATCGGCGAAGTCTTCCTGCTTTGGGGCATGGGGGATGTTTTGGTGTTGTTGGTGTGGTGGTGGGGGTGGAGGAGGTACGATTTGTACTTCCTGATGGTGTTGGTAAGCGTGGTGCGGTGGATGCGGGGCAGGAGCGTGGATATATGGCGGAGGGGGTTGCTGGTAATTGTGCGCGACAATTCTGGGGTTGTCGGCTGGCTGCGCCCGTGCCATTCTGTCTCTGGTAGCCTTCGTCTCGGGGCAGTCTTTGGTTTGGTGGGCGCAGTCTTCGCCATGGAAGAGGCAGTAGGATCGGCGCGGCGGCTGCGCACGCCCTCGGCCCCTGCCACGAGTGCCGTTACCGCGGCCCTGGGGGGGATATTCCTGGCGACGAGGGGGGTCGGCAGCGGGGTGCTGGTTGGCGATGTTGTGCACCTGCTGCTGATTGCGGCCGTCTCGACCGGAGTCTGGCTGCGGAGTCCTTGTCCACGTGCGGCTCGACTGTGGAGCATCTTTAGGCTTCCTCTGGGACTCAATCTTGTGCTGGTGGAGCTCTTCGGATCTGGCGTACTTTTCAAACAGCTGGTATAACTCTTGGAGGTTCTTTGGGGGATCTCTGATGCAGTGGCTGTAAAGGACGCCGGCGCGAAGACCACTGATAGCATAGTGGATGGCAATCTGGTCATCGACTGAGGGTAGCTGTGACTTGAGTGTTAGAAATTTGCGGTAATACTCCCTCAGGGTCTCCTTTTCTAGCTGCTTGCAGAGCGAAAGTTCGACCGGGGCGTCGGTGTCTGGGCGGTACCCTTGGAAGTTGAGCAGGAACTTGTCCCGGAGACTTCTCCAGGAATCAATGGACAACAGAGGCAACCTGGTGAACCAGGTGAGTGCGGGGCCCTCGAGGGCGATGATGAAAGACTTCGCCATTGTGGCGTCGTCCCCCCCGGACGATGCAACGGCGACCTGGTAACTCATTATGTATTGAGCCGGGTCGGTGCTGCCGTTGTACTTGGGATAGGTCCCTGCCCGGAAGTTAGCTGGCCACGGCGTCACTTGCAGGTGAGGCGCCAGGGGACTTCGCTCATCGAGATAGTTGACCCCTTGGAATGGCGCGGCGTGCGGGAAGGTGTGGTCGCGTTGAGGGAAACGCGGGTCCTCCGGTTGCGCGCGGTGCTGCAGGGGTGGCCCATGCTGCAGGCCGGGGTGGCCTTCGTGCGTGTCTTCGTCTTGTGCGCGCTGCTGGAGGGGTGACTCGTGCTGCAGGCCGAGGTGGCCTTCGCGCTGCATCAGCGCAATCTCCCGCTCGAGTTCCTTGGCCTTGTGCTCTTCGTCGCGTATCATTTGCCGCACTTTGGCTAGTGCGGACACGCGTCGGCGCTTGGCCTCCAGTATCTCCTTCTGCCTCTGGAGATTGCGGTTCTTGAGGCGCAGGGCGCGCAGCTGTAGCTGTTCTTCTGCTGAGACGCCGAGGACCTCACCGTCCTCGGTAAGGTCCGCGCCCTCCGGTGGTGCGAAGCCTGAGGGTGGCTGCGGTTGTCCCTCAGGGTCGCAGGTGCGGAGGGTGTCGTCTTCGTCTGCGTGAGGGACATCGTCTTCAGTGGCCTCTTGGTGGGTGGATTGGGTGAGGGCGAGGGCCTTGCCCTTTCTTGCGGCGAGCAGTGCTGCCTTCACAGCCTCGTCAGCCTTCGGGTTAGCTCTTTTGGGTGCCATCGCGAGTGGTTTTCTCGTAGCACGAACGGTGGGCGCCAAATGTTGGAACTTGCTCTCAGCTGCAAGGGGATCCAACAAGGGTGAACAGTGATGACAACAGGGCACTCGCGCTAGATGGCAAAAGCTCTGTTAATCTGGCCTCTCACGGGCACTGTACAGGGGTATTTATAGGTACCTGAGCGCGCAGCACCTCGAGCTAAGGACACATGTGCCCTCAGGTACCTAGATTATCCCAAGAATATTCCCATAAAGCGGGGTTACAGACCATAATTACAGGAATGCTTTTACAAAATAGGCCCGTAACACGGGGCGGCCAAGCGGGGCCCGTTACGACGGGCCGGATTGCTCGTGGGCCTCCGAGCTGGGCGAGGCCGCGCCGTGGGATGCCCTTCGCCGCCAGTCTTCGCCTCGAGCAGAAGAAGCGAAGGGTGTCCCCGCCTGTTTTATTTCTGTCAGTTCAGTTGCTGCAGCGAAGGCTTCGAGCGAGGGGTGGCGCCTTTGCCTTCGCCCCAACAGAATACATGATTTCCTTAGGGTCAAAGTAGCTGTAATGAAATAGACTCCGTAGACCATCAAATTTGGATTTTGATGTTTAATGAACAATACGATCATTTAAAGTAATGTCTTTTGTTAGTTTTCTATAGTCTAGTGATAGGATTTGAACAATATGCTTCTTACCTACGATGCCACCTGCATCTGTGTGCATTATACGAAGCTAGATATTCTTGTTGTGCCTTCATGTCCATACTAGTACCCTATGGATAGCAATGAAGACAAAATCCCTGTGGTAGAGTGCCTAGAACCAAAGTTATGTGGAGCAATGAAGTGCATTGTTGGCTCACATGAATTCCCTGTGCTTCCCAACCCTAGCACCATAAGACTCCACCCACCAAGCTATCATTATAGCTAGCTGTTTTGACATGCACAATAGTCGTCAAACTTCGTGTTTGCTTTATCGTATATATAGTCAATCCTACTTGCCTCCCTTATTACATTAAAGAAGTGCTCCTTTATCACTATCAATTCCATAGGAATTTTATAGTATTTACAGGAACTCAATCCTTTGTTCCAAATGGCCACATAGGAAAATTTCCTATATGATTTCAATCTTTCAAAATTTCTTCACTTTTCCTTTGTTCTAAAGGTTAAAAGACATTTTATCGCTACTCTGAAATTAACTCATGTTTGTTTGCACCATTAGTGAATTAGTTCCTTGTGTCTTGATCTTTTCCCACTATTTTTCCCGGTGAGCCTCGCAATAGTAGGGCATTGTTCGATTATTCCCATTCTACAGGGGTCAGACCGTTTGAGGGGATTAGGAGCGATTTTGACTTGCTAGGAATTTAAACTCACTCAATCTTTTTTGATCAATATAGATTGAGATTAAATGAATAAACCCTAAATTTATTCTAAGAGCACACAACACAGCCATAAAAGCATATAGCTTTGGCCCCTCTAGATGAGAGAACGCTACTACTAGCTCGCTAGGACAGTTGCCAAAAACCATGGAAGCCCATATCTGTTTGGGACTTATGGAGAATGGCTTCGGCTGAATGCCTTAATCGGGCCGGGAAGCACGGAGCAGACAGAAGTGCACTTTCCAATGCTGTTAGACAGAGAAGGCATGGCTATGATGTTATAATGCTGAAGGACCCCAAGAAGAGATTATGGCCTGTCATTTACCACCACTGCCCGTTATTTGTGGGCTTCACCGAGGGCTGGAAACATTTGGTGGCAGCAAACAACCTTCGGGCTTGGGACGTCTGCGAGCTTGTTAAGGGGCCAGACGATGGTGAGCCGGTGTACTCTGTCCGGATGTGTGGTCACAAAATTTAAAGCCGCCCTAGCCTCACAGTTACTAGACATTCTGCCTTCCTGTTTGGGGAGGAAAGGAGGGACACGAAGGCGGGCCTTGAGGCACCGCCATCGCCTTCACCGCCTCCGGCAGATGGGGAGGCCGCCGGCGGCGGGGGTCGAGTACAGCTAGGGTTTGGGCTCGATTTCTTTTGAATCACCTTTTATCCAAGTTCCCTTATTGATGGAACCTGTATATCAGACTAACAGTATATCCTCGGTCGACCCCCTTATTGATGGAACCAGCTGTGCACTAGGTACCTACTAGGATGGATGTGTTCTACACCGGTGCGTCTAACAGAGTTGATGAAGACGCGACCAAACTTGAATGGCAGACAACAAGCAGCTCCGGTGAAGGGAGCGGGGAGGATAGTTCTAGTGAAGACAATCCTTTTCCTCCTATACCTCTAAGGAAGAAAAAACATCAGATGAGCTTGATGCCGACTATATTCCCAACGATGAAGAGGTAAATAGAAATATGCTGACTATATTCTAAAATAATGTTCATATATGAAAGGCCATTAATTGTTTCAATATATAGATTTCAAATGAAGAGAAGAAAGAGGATGCATGTTCTACACGAAACACGGAGGATGCTCCAATGCCTGAATCATCTGTTTCACATAAGCGGAAACAAGGGCGACGAGGTCCCAATCAGATGAAAGAAGGTGTCATTATGTACGTAACAAAACTCAATGCAGAGGGGTTTCCTAAAGAACCACTTGACGTGGTTATAAAGTTTTGAAATTCCTGCGGGTCTACTGTTAGAGATATAATGCTAATCACACTTCAGAAATGGAAGGATTTAGATGAAGACACCCGCAATAAGCTATGGGCTAAGTTGTTTGAGTCATTCAAGGTCCCAAAAGGCATAGAGGATGCAGTAAGGAAGTCGATGCTCTCTGCTATGGCCAAGATGTTTCGTGGGTGGAAGACCGAGATGAATAGGGATTTTGTTAAGAAGAATAAGGTTCCTCCGCCCAAGAAAATGGGGAAAATCACTCATGCTCAGTGGGAGAAATTTGTTCGTCAGAAGACCAAATTGAAGGCCATAGAAGTGGGCGAAACTAATTCTCAGAGAGCGAAGATGAACAAACACACCCATCGCCTAGGGTCAACTGGATATCACCATAAAGTTGTGCAGTGGAACAGGATAATCGAGGAAGCTATAGCTAACGACACTTTGGATCCAATATTAAAAGATATCGATGAGCGAGCTATTCGTTGGATCTTAGGTCGGGCAGGTTTGACCGAGGACGGAAAACTTTTGCATCCAGAATTGGTAGGCGAAGTTTCGACAAAAATTCAAGAATATGCAGAAAAGAGAAAGAAGGGCGAATTTAAGCCTCGGAGGGAGAATGACATACTAACCGCAGCACTAAGCAATCCTGAACACACTAGATGGGCTCGGGGAATCTCTTCTAAGATTTCTTGGAGAGAGGCGTTTCCAGAGTATGCGGCGTCATATAGGAAGCACGAGAAGTCGAAAAGGACCCTTGAAGAGACTATTGATGAAAGGGTACAAAAGGCTATTAATGACGTGATGAAGAAAACAGAATGCATATCATGTGAACTCAAGGCAGGCCACATGAGTCCACCTGTAGTCCCTAGCAGCGTAGGATCTGTGCAAGACTTCATATCGGGTACTAAGTACCATGTAGACGATATTGTTGAGGACAAGCCTTGCTTTCTTCATATTCCAATCAATCGATCTGGGACAAAAACAAAACAAGCTGCTACTGGTTTGGTAAAACCAGGACTTGTTAACTACAAGGATAATCCTGTCTCGCCACACTATGCTGTGGTCCAAGTTCTAGAGATCATAGACAGTGGTTGTGAAGATTGGGAGATAGACTTTTTAGTTGAGGGGATCATAACTTTGCAGGAGGCAATGAACGAGTTGGTCCTTTGGCATCGACGCGACATCAAGTTGGGTGATGAGCCGATCTTAAGCCGTCTATCGCGTCATAAGTCACCAACGCTGAATTCAACACCAATGCAATAGAAAGATAGTTCGATCATTCCATACCCCATGGTGCAGGAAAATATAGCATCGACCTCCACAAAAACCGTTGAAATAATCATATCACCTCTTGCGAAGGAACTTGACGAGGGGGACGTAGACAAAATTGTTCCTTAGAATGTCGACGCAAACATCAAAAAGGAAGCAAAGGTCGACACTAATGTTGAAGGGCCAACTACTTCAAAGAAAATTCATCAGCAAATCGCCACTGACAATGTCAAGAAACCGGCAGAAGCAGTGACACGCTACCTGCAAAAATTGAAGAGAGTTATGACAGATCAATCAAAAGCGGCATCAGCATCTCGTGGAGTACGCACATGGTCCCAAATAGACAATTTCGAAGTATGGGAAGAAGATGGAATGATTCATACTCGAGAATCATTACGTCTTAAAATCAATATCCCGATATACAAGAAGGAGGATGTTCCTCCTAAATTTGTGAATGGGAGACCGTTCTTGACGACGGTGCAACTTTCTAAGTTGTCGACTCCGGAGATTAGAATGCATGAGTGGTACATTGTGGCTAGAAACAAATACAAACTCGAGGACTTCACATTTGTTGTGCTAGAAGATGCATTTTGGAGCAAAGATAATATAGATCCTGTGCGGCATTTATTCTTTGACGATCTGTGGTCGTTGTACCACCGACAAAGGATGGAAACCAACTACTTAACCCTCTTTTGCTTGTAAGTACCTCTAAACTTTCATATTTGTTAGTTTAGTACATGCACACATAAACAAGAGTCTAACGATTAACACTTTTTACACGTAGGATGCAATACATGGATGATAAGAAGAAACAACTCAAGATAGGGTTTCTTGACCCGTTGATGATATCCCAAGCTCGCTACAAAGAAGTTGTTCGGAGACATGGAGAAGAATACAAAGACTTGGATGATGATGAATTTGAGAAAGCCGTCAAACAGAATCAGAGAAACAAAATGAAGGTAATGGCGACATACATTGGACGAGCCATGTATAATCATGTACAACATGGCAAGGACTTAATAATAGCTCCGCACCACTTTAAGTAAGTTCTCGACATGGTTTTGAACTACAAATTATGGCAATCGTGATCTTAACATGTGTTTTCGTCTATGTCTATATAGTGACCACTACATTTGTATCATGATCTTTCCAAAGCATGGTAAAGTCGTGGTCTTCGACTCACTGAGAATGGAAAAGGACGCGTATAATGACTTCTTGAAGATTTTAGAGAAGTATGATTATTATTGCACACTTGTAATTATTACAACTTAACAAATGTATTCTTAATCTCACAATGCTAATCTTATATGCAGTGCATACCGTTTTTATTGGAAAGATCTTGGCGGCGAACATCCAGAGGACAAGCCTAATTTGTCAATATCATTATTTCCATATGGTGACAAACAACCTCCGGATACTGTCCTGTGCGGTTATTATGTATGCGAATGGTGTCGTGTCACCTTCTATTACATGGTCAATCGTGAGGATGTAAGTTCGCTATCATTGTCTATGTTGCAATTTTTATGTTATATTGTTGCTCATCACATTACTCTTAGCACTGCTTGCTTTTTGCTTTCATTGCAGGTTCCTAAATCCAAGATCAATGCTGAATGGTTAGAAAAAGATATGGTTTCCGTCGGCGTGGCTAAGGTTGTAAAAGACTTGCTTTACTTTATGCGCCGTGAAGTTCTTCATCAACAAGGGCTATTCTACAATACAAATGGAAATTTGCAACACTTCCCAGAACTATGTTTGTACACGATATCACACAATGTTTAGATCTTTAGTTTGGAACTTGAGATGTTCAGTTGTCTATGGAACTTGAGATGTTGAGTTGTTGAGTTGTATATGGAACTTGATATGTGTATGAATCTGTGTATGGAACTTGATATGTGTATGGAACTTGTTATGCAACATATATGTGTATGAATATGTGTATGAATCTGTGTATGAATCCGTGTATGAATCTGTTATTAATTCTGTATATGAATCTAGAATCTGCATATGAATCTGGAATCTATATATTGAAATACAGTCGGACCTATATTTAAAACCGCCTGTGGTATGTGTCTAACACAAGCGGCTAGGATTAGAAACCGCCTGTGATGTGTGGCTAACACAAGCGGCTAGGATTAGAAACCGCCTGTGATGTGTGTCTATCACAAGCGGTTTTTGATTGACCTCCTGTGATGTTGTTTTACATCATAGGCGGTGCACCACAAGCGGTTCCTGGAACCGCCTGTGTAGAGGCTAACTGGACCGCCTGTATAGAGGTTTACTGTAGTAGTGATGTTATTTGTAACACATTTTACCCATTGTAACACATTCAAATTTCAAATAGAAAAACTCTTTTTCAATTGCATATAGCATATAACATTGACTTTAATTTTTTAAGGGTTCAAGACACAATGCACAACCACAAAAATCACAACTTTCAGTAATCATGGGTATTTGCATTGAATGGAGGAAGGTAAAATCATAGCACTTGTTCATAAAATATAATTGTATATTTACACAAAGATATGATTCTTGGGAATAAATGTAACAAGTAGTAGATAGTACAGGTTTGTAAAAGTGGACTAGTCTAATAACCGTGTGTTGCGACGGTACCCAACTATATTTGATGAAATTGATTGGGTGAGTAAGCGACACTTGGGAGTCTTAATGGACCCTCCACGTAAAAACACCCATAATAAATGAATTTAATGTCAAAGTGAACATATTGTTCATATACTAGATATTGAACAGGTAAAACAAATATTACACTTGATCTTAGCCAAAAGACCAAAAAAGTAAGTTGAAAAGGAGCCCCTATGCTTGAATTAAATTATAGCCAATGTTTTGGCTTAGGACTTGGGAGCGAGAAGATGGTGTAGATCTGATGCCCTAACCAAAATTATCATTGAGATTCCATAGGTAACACATGCAAATTCATTTATGGTGATGGCTTAATAATTTTCTCAAAGTTTAGCAAGGCATAGAAAAGGAGAAGTACACCAACAAGATCATTCCTGAAATACCAAATACAACAAGTTTATCCTCTAATTCTTAACATGTTTACTGAAATACATACTTGCTCTTGCCTTTAGAGTATCATATCAAACAATAAAAATGTAACTACCTTTGCATGGATCAGAAACATACTGAGAGCACCTAGAGGGGGGTGTGAATAGGTGATCCTGTAAAAATCAAGACTAAACAACACAAACTTGGTTTATAAAATGTTAGTGAAGTCAAGACCAAGGTGCTATGAATAGAGAGGGAGAATGAGTAGAGACAACTTATTTACTTAATTGCTCTTCACAAGATGAGTATTAAACTTAGAGCAATTCTGAAGTGAATAGAAGTAGAGAGAATCGCACAAAAATAAAGACAAGTGACACAGCGATTTTTATCCCATGGTTCGGCCAAGTGGAACACTTGCCTAGTCCACGTTGTGGCGCCCCAATAGACGAGGGTTGCACTCAACCCCTTTCAAGTGATCCAATGATCAACTTGAATACCACGGTTCTCTTTATCTCAAGTTTATCCCTTTGTGAGGAATCTCCACACTTTGGAGTCTCTCAAGCCTTACACAAAATGATGTCGAATGAGCAAAGGAGTAAGGAGGGAATAGCAAAACACACAAAAGTGAGAGTCACAGCACTAACACGCACACAAGACGAAAGCGAGCACACGAAAGCAGCACAACGGAGTTACAACTCAGAAAAGTGCTCCAATCTCTATCAGAGTGAATCAAATGTGCGAATGCAAAGTCTTGGCGTCTTAGGATGTTCAAGAGGTGCTTGGTGTACTGCTCCATGCACATAGGGGTCCCTTTTATAGCCCAAGGCAGTTAGGAGCCGTTAAAGCTCCATTTGAAAGGCAATAGTTGCCTTCTGTCTGTGGGCGCATCGGACAGTCCGGTGCACTACCGGACAGTGAACAATGCGTGATCTCCTTCCTTTTCTGGCGAAGCCGACCGTTGCAGCCATGGCCCACTTGGTACACCGGACAGTCCGGTGCGGCCTAGTGATCGTTGGCGTGGGCCACGCGCCGCCCGCTGATTGCGCGCTGATTGCGCTGTCAATCATTGGCGCGGGCGCGATCGGCTCACCGGACAGTCTGGTGCACAGCGGACAATCCAGTAAATTATAGTCACGACTCCTCCAACTTTTCCCGAGAGCAGCGAGTTCGTCGAGCGCGCCAGCCTAGGCACCAGACACCGCAGGCTGGTGTAAGTCTGGCTAGACGCAGCCGACCTTCTCCAATCCAATCTCATTTGATTTGACAAGGTTCCTAGCACTTAGAGGAATATGTTAGTACTAAAAACAATTCACTAAGGCTAGAGACATACCTTGATTCTTGATTTGCATCTCTTTAATATTTTAGCACATAACAACCAAAACATTATGTGTTGGGCATCTAATCACCAAAACATTTATAGAAATGGACCAAGGGCACATCTCCCTTTCAATCTCCCCCTTTTTGGTGATTTATGCCAACACATTAAAAGCAACTCAAAACGCAACACCATTTTCAAAAGAGAGGCTAAAGAGTGCAAATTGAAGACAAATTACAAATTCTTCTCACATAGGATTTGGCATATTTGGATCACTTTTGCCACCACTTGGTTTATTTTCACAAAACAAATTCTTTTTCCTATCTCTATATCAAAAACACTTGTTTTGGCAAATCAAGAGATCTTTCAAGAGTAAATTTGATCAAATGCCAAAAACTCACCCTTTTCCCATAATCAATTTTCTCCCCCATAAGAGATTTTTTTTGCAATAAGAGAGTTTTGATCAAACAACAAGAATCTAACACCAAAATTTATTAAATTCACAAGTGGTTGGCTGATCCAGTTGCTTTGGCCTTAATTTATCCCCCTTTGGCATTAAGCACCAAAACAAGAGAACTATTTAGCCCTTTAACCCCATTGCCTCACCAAAATGTCTGTCACACCCAGTTTTAGAAGGCAAATCGAATGTGAACCATGTATGTGCCAGGATCACAAACTCACGTACATAGCTATTACATAATTGGACATCATCACACATTGCTCAAAGTAAATAGCGGAAAATAGTACTTTATTACATCAAGATGTCCAAGACATCCACAGAGTCATTAACATAACATTGTCTTTACTAACATCAAAGTGTGGAAAAGCAAATGTAGCAGATAAGGCCTTAACAGGCAGCTGACTAGGGGTTTGCCACTAACATAACTAGAACTCGTCGTAGTCCTAGAACTCCTCAAAGTCCTCCATGTTTCCTGCATCTCCTTCTGAGCACTGAATATAGTGGGGAAAACCTAGGGTGGGTGGTTTTTAAAGCAAGGGTGAGTACACATCAACATACTCAGCAGATGTCCTGTTTGGCTAAAGTGGACTGGCCGTATGTGGAGTTAAGGTTACACAGTTGCTTTTAGTTTGTCAAGTATTTATTACTAATAATAGAGCCAAATTTTAGTAATAAATCCAGTTATTAACCAAATGTACTCCTTGCAAGAGGAAATACCAGAGATCATAATTATAACCATCATCATTAACCATCATCATAAAAGTATCAAAAGTTCTTCTAATCAAAGAGGATCCCAAGGCTGCTCTTAACTGTGAGCATGGCAGATATACCGTTTTCTTACACTCTGCAGAGGTTGCACACTTTTCCCATGAGTCTTGATTCTCTTTTTGCCCGGAGAGCGCTACTCCCCATTGACCAGTCCCCTAGTGCATAGATGTTCGTTAGGTTTTGCCAGTCGTACAAACACAGTACACCTCCCTAAGGTGGGTGATTAACAAAACCAAATTGAATGAACCTCGGCACCCACCCTTAGCAGAGCGAGCACTATGCCCCTGCCCCCATTGATGGCCCTCTAGCAAAGCCAACTACACCCCTAGGTTCATCTAATTATTCAGCTAAGGGTGTCCCATACCACCCTCATGATTGCACTGTTATCCTGGGTGGTCACTCAACAAACATGTCCTTACAGAGAGGTACTCAGAAAATAGCCTGAGTCCCCTAAAGTATCACAAGATCATCATCGGGATAACATCATCGTATCATAAATATTCACATCATGTTCGTTGATTAAGTTAAAGCAATAGCATAAAGCTAACCATAGTAACCCAAAAAGTTACAAGGACAAGATGAATACAGACTAGTCAATCCTTAGTTTTCAACAAAGTAATGCGGGATGGTAAATTATAAGTAAGTAGGACATAGTAGGTCAAAGGACACTTGCCTTCACCAGGTTGCTGCTCAGGAAGGTCTTTGGCAACACACTCATGAACCACGGGTTGCTCGTCGTCTAAATAAAGCGATCATGCATTCAATACATTTGGATAAAGACAAATGAACAACACTCCAATCATGTACAAACAAGTGAACACATCTCAAAAGAATAACATAAACTTAAGAGATAGTTTAGGTTATAGGGTGAACTAACACATTTAGAAGTTTGTTATTCACTAAGTGTTGTCTATCTCCATGGACTACATAATTAGATTTCACTTAATTTAATAAGACACAAAATTACAGCAGTGGTAGATTCATACTTGACATATTATTAATTTCACAAAGTTACACATCTAGTTTACCCTTAGGGTATTCCTTTTTATTGAATCCATCTTGAAAGCACTTGGAAGGAACTTATTGAAACACTTAGAAAAGAGAGCATTAAAAACACAAGAGAGGGTTTCACAAATGGTGATCATTATATGTCGATGACAAATGAATCATCATTCTTGAAACCCATAAGGATAGACTAAATTCCTTTAAATTAGTGCACACATATGGTTGATGTCAAAGTTATATGCACTTTGAACATTTTATATTGCAAGGAATTTAACATATACTATGGTACATTTCACTAAGGATAAAATACTAAAACAACTAAATGGGAGGAAGTTTTCATACCTTGGCCTCTTATCAACTTCATCTTACTTTAGTTGAATAGTAACCTTTAACCTTGTGATTTATCCAATTTAATAATAAGCACCATCTCTTAACATAGATTTTCTATGGATAAAATCAACACAACAGATGGCATTAGTAGCACAAGCACTAGTTTCTTATTTTGCATCCCTTTATATGTGGAAGGTAAGCGAGTTGCTAAAATAGAGAAACCTCAAAATATGGACTAAATTTCCCTTGATCCCTCATGCACAATATATTTTGAATGACATGGATAATATGCATGGTTATTCAATGAAGTCTAAAGGGCTAACTTAATCCATATTATGGTGAGTGTCTAATATAGAAGAATCAACTCCAAATTGACTAGAGAGAGAATACATCACATAATTTTGGATTGTTGACCATATGATAATATTCATTTATCTTCCAATTGGACCTTTATTTCATAATCAATAGGTGATGTATATCCTCAAGTGCTTCTTTTTCCTTAGTGGCTACACAAGTCACAAAAGAGATAAGATTTGAAAATAATATGCACTTGAGATTCAGTTGTTACCACCCTTGCTACTATCTCCAAATATGATTTATACATTCATTATCGAGCACCCAACTTGATCTATTGAAGGAGTGATCCTGCAAAACAAGTTTAGGTTTCATATCTTGGTACCCAATTTGAATTAGGTCCTTTGAGATTAGTAGTAAGAGCCTTGAGTACCCACACAATCCTTATTGTGACCTTTCTCTTTGTGTAGGCACCCACATATACTTCACAACCATCTTACATGGTTTCAAGTTAATATTTAATCACACAGATAAAAAACTAGAGTTAAGAAAAGGATCCTTTTCTCCTTTTGTTATATGATTTTCTTTCAAATTGCTCTTCAAGCAACCCTTGTTGATCATGTTATGAGCTTGGATGGGTTGTAGCCAAGTGCCCTTCGTCCATGGTTGTTTCTAAGGGGCCTATTCTTGGCGTTACCTTTTCTTGATACATTATTTTGTTGCCTTCTTGATGATGTACCTAGCTTGACATTGGGTGCACCTAGCTTATCAAGGTTAATCGCACAAACATTTATATCATAAAGACAAGTTATACATGGAATTTACAACTTAGTGATCCAATCCAGTGTGAAGCATATGGATATCGATTGAAGTAGATTTCTAAGATATCAATATATAGTGTTCCAAAATTTAGAGAGTATGGATCACTAATTGCACCTTTTACAGTTTAAAAAACATATCCATGTTAGTGCATATGCATGTGATGAAT
This sequence comes from Zea luxurians, assembly GCA_029449295.1. Classification (NCBI taxonomy): domain Eukaryota; kingdom Viridiplantae; phylum Streptophyta; class Magnoliopsida; order Poales; family Poaceae; genus Zea; species Zea luxurians. The sequence continues at coordinate 141,305 of JAOPSE010000422.1, forward strand.
ATCAATAAAAAGGATTCTTATGCACTTGATATATGATATAGTAAATTTTTAAACTACATCAAGAGTAGCTATTTAGAAAACGAGGATTGCAATCCATAAAAATGAGATACAATTCTACCATCATGGATTGAGTTAGTATAGCTTACTCAAAAGAAACTTATTCTCTAAGACACAAGATGTATAATATGCTCCCTTTAGATATGTGCATCAAGTATTTGAATGACTTGTCAAATGCACTTTCAATTCAGTTAAAAGTCTTATGAGTAGTACATTACATATCATGGTCAAGGCATGACAAATTTGCAATGAATTATCTTATTCCTATGAATACTTACCACCATATAGAATGTACCATTTGTTATACCAATTTGAAAGATCTTACTATGTATGGTGGTGTCATCGTAGTATTCTTCTTTTCATCATTTGTGGAGACTTCCTTCTTTAGCTTGTTATCTCTTTTCCTTTTAAAACTAGTCGAAAACGCACTTTGAAAAGAGGTATTAGTAGTACATGGAAGTATTTAATGAATGATGATATTTATGAATAGCGAACAAATCATCATTTCTGAGGCATAAAGGCATAAATTAAATTCTTTTTAAGTCAATGCACAAGGAGGAGTGAATTAACAATATGCACCAATTTACAAATTTAAGCCAAAAGGAATTTAACCTTGATATTGACATTTCTTTCCATAAAATAGATTATTACCAATTGAAAGAATGCCACTTGAAAGGAGCTATTATTGATCATATACCAAATGAAACAACTAGTTCCATACCTTTGCCTTTAGCAATTCTAATCTTTCTTTTAGGTGAAGATTAACCTTTAATGCTTGTGATTTCACCAATTGAAAGAGGACAATTTCTACTTATGAATTTTCATGAAATAGCTTAAAAGAGATTGCATTAGAAACACAAGCAATAGTTTCCTATTTAGCAACCTCTAGTATATGAATGACAGGAACCTTACTAAAATCAGGAAACCTCAAGGTATGAATTAAATTACCCTTACAAGCATCATGCATAACACCGATTTAAACAAGGTGAAAATAGCATGATTATTTAATTAAGTTTATATGGCAAGTTTAATTCACAGCATGGTGAGTGAATAATGTAGAAGACTCAAACCAATTTAAACAAGAAGGAATACATCACATATTATTGGATTGTTCTTCTTTGAATGTTGAATGGTATATTCCATGTGAGAAACACATTCTCATGTTGTGAGCAGTGTTTTAAATAGCGGGAAAATGAATTTATACCTAAACTTCCAAAAAGTGTAAATATCGGGCTATATCGGGATATATCCGGCTAAACGTAGTAACTTTTCACTGAAAAAAAGATATATCGGGATATATCGACCGCTATAGCCGGCTATTTAAAACCTTGGTTGTGAGACTACATAAACACTTCGATAGAAATATTAGTCTCACAACTCTAGTCATATATAGAATTTCCCTTTTGATAAGTGCTTTAAGAATTTGAATTTCTTACATAGCACTCTATCCATTTAAGAATTCGGGATAATCTTCTTTATGTCTAGGTCATGTCAATAATACGATAATTCATTTGAAGTATGCCATGAATTAATTATCATCAATTAAAGAATGTAGATTGCCACATATAAGAATAACAAATATGCAATCTACCATATGATTGGAACTTTTCCAAGACAAGGTAAAATATTTTAAGTTCACTCTCAAGTGCTTCATTTTTCCTTATGTGGCTACAAAAGACACAAAGGAATATACTAATTAAAAGCAATATGCACTTAAGATTTAATTGTTACCATCCTTTGGATATCCCTTAGTTGTAGGCCTTTTGCTTGATTCCCACAAAATTTTAATCCTTATTCTCTACAACACAAGTTCTTGCTAGAGATGAATATGAAGTTAGTGTTATAACAACTCAATTCATCTTTGGGCCAATCTTAAAAGAATAATCAATGAAGATTGATAGCTTGAGATATGAATTGAGTTAAACTACTCAAGCACCCCAAAGCTTCATATCATATTTGGGTACCTGCAAAACTTATTAAGTACATTTTGGTACCCATCTCATGATGGGTCCATCAAGGTTAGGCAATAAGGCCTTAGTCCTAGAATGTGGTGAACTCATCACCTTTCTAGCACAAGAGTCAAATTTGGGTCTTCTAAGCATATTTGAAAGTATTGACAAGTTAGGCTTAGGAGTTTTACCCTTTGGACAAACCTTGAATAGATGACCTTTTTCACGGCAATTGTAGCAAATGCTTGCCCTTGCACCTAAAGTCAAACATTAGGGTTTCTATTGGCCCACAATCATATGCATGGCCAACCGAGTAACCCGATCGTGCGAAGCGTGCCAGAAATTCTCGCCCCGAATAGGCGCCCCTTCGCAATTCACCAAGCTCATCGCCCATACTTGGCCACTTCAGCGGTGGGGGCTCGATATTGTTGGACCACTGCCCACAGCCTAAGGCAACCTCAAGTTCAGCTTTGTCGCTGTTGAATACTTTACCAAGTGGATCAAGGCTAGGGACGTACCCATAATAACATCCAAGACAGCACAAAAAATTTTCTGGCAGAATATTGTATGTCAGTTCGGAGTCCCATCTGAGCTAACAGGCGATAACGGCAAGCAGTTCGACAACTAAGAATTTTGGGAATTCTGCAGTTCCATTGGCACAAAGGTGGTGTTCGCCTCGATCTACCATCCACAATCCAACGAAGTAGTTGAGCACGCCAACGACAAGATTTTCAGCGCAATCAAGAAAAGACTTCTCGATGACAAGAAAGGCAAATGGGCGGACCAACTTCCCAATGTTGTATGGGCATTAAACAGAACAAAATCCAGAGCAACTGGGTTCACACCTTTCCACTTGATGTATGGATCCGGAGCAATGACGCTGCAAGAGATAAAGCACGGATCTCCACGAGCAAGCCCCATAGCCACCCATGACGTCAACAAACCAACCTCCAAAGACCTCATCGACCAAGACCGTGTCCTCGCCTTAGAGGCACTGAACAAATATCAAGCGCAAACTAAGGCATGGCGCGACAACACCGTCATTCCAAAAGAGTTCAAAGAAGGAGACTTAGTACTCACCAGGACTACCAGAACAGAGTCTCGAGGCAAGCTTGAACCTAATTAGGAGGGGCCCTACATCGTCAAGACCAAAACATCCCCAAACGCCTACAGGCTCACCTCACCATCCGGCGAAGACTTAGAGCACTTGTGGAATGTGGATAACCTACGCAAATTCTTTGTCTAGTCCCAAGGCCTGAGTGCCCTTGTAATTCTTACAAACAATATGCCAGTTAGGCCCGCACTCTTTTCCTCCCAGGGGGTGAGGTTTTTAACGAGGCAGAGCCATGTAATAAACTGCCACAAAACCGCCCCAAAGAAAAACAAGTTCAAACTAGCACCACGGCTGCGGGTGTCGAAAGAGACCACAACACCTGTCTTCGGCATTTGACGCATAAACAGTCACTGCAATAGGCAGCCTAGATAGCCTCTGCGTGCGATAAATCTGAGCAAAAGTCGCCTATGGATGCAGCCGGAAAAAGCACAACAAGTGTGCAACACCACCTACATAGTGCAAAGTCTTCCACAAAGACATCGTCCGAGCAAAATCGCCTAAGCATGCAGTCGGAAAAGCACAATAAGTGCGCGATACCACCTACATGGTGCAAAGTCTTCCACGAAGACAGTTTGAGCAAAAGTCGCCCAAGGGTGCAGCCGAAAAAAACAAACGTAACAACACCCACAAGGTGTGATATCGCCTACTTAAGACACCATCCGAGCAAAAGTCGCCTAAGGGTGCAGCTGGATAAGCACAACAGATGCGTAGTCACCTATCAAGCGCGAAGTCACCTACGGTGCATACACGCTGATCCTCACCAAAATAGCCTAAAATTGCAGCACACTCGCAATAGGCACAATAAATTACATAGCGCAGTCACAAATGAACAACAAGCGAAGGGCTCAAAGGCACCATCGCACAACACAATAGTATACACTATACAATATTTACCCCTCACAAGCATGACCATCGCAGTTCTATTGCGAAGAGGGGGAGGGCAGTGTTTTCACTCAATATCGCAACAGAACAACAAGAGCAATAGACTGTTACATCGGCTCCTCCTTCAGAATGAGACCTGCATCTTGAAAATTGAACAACATCAACCTCAACTCTTCCCCCTCAAACAGGTCCTGCAGGTCCCCTTCTCTGATGCACGACCCAGATGTCGACGAAAGTAACTCACGCCAAGTACCCCGATCCAGTCACGGCCCACTTCGAAGATGGGACCTTTCCATACCAATTCGACAATGTCTTCTTAGACTTCACGAAGACTCACCAATACTCTGTTTCAACACGCCCATCCTCCACCTTCATGAGTCTCCTGCGCCTGCGTCGGTCGAGGTCACCAGCGCCTCACGAGGGACGGATCGCAGCGGAGACTCCGACGCAGCCAAATCTAATGCTGCAAAATAATCTATCGTCTTCAGAAGATTCGTCCACCCACGAGAAAGGGCTCCCTAATTCCCCATCCTCCGAAGACCACGACCCAAAATCAGACCCCTCGTCCTTGATCATCCTATGCGATGTGGCACATTTCTTCAGCGGCTTTGTCAGTCTTCCTTTGAAGTTCGGCTAGCCAAAGCATCTTTTCCCTTTCCCTCTGTACTTGGTGATGTATAGCTTCTAAGTCTCTGATTTCCTGGTCCAACTCCTCCTCCTGAGGTGTTGGGCTGGTAGCCTTTCTCTTCTGGCTCCTAGCTTCTCTCAGTGAGAGTGTCTCTTGATTGGTGTCCGGTGGCTACACAGCAACCCCTGGCACTGTTGCCTTCTTCGGCAGCATGAAGAAGGTGAACGCTTGCTGAAGGTTGTGGAAGTGAGTTCACCGGAGGTGGGCGCCAATGTTGGTCACTTGTTCTCAAATACTGTAAATCAAGAACAAGGCAACACAATTGTTAAGTATTAAAGACCTTCATCCTCTGAAACATTATCTCCCCATGGATATAATGATCATCAGACGAAGATCATGAAGGACACGCCTTCATCATCTTATAGATAAATAAGAATACATAGAGATGAAAATAGCAAACATAACTCATTGATTCATTCATATTTGTATTCCATGAAGTACGTGTGAATATTAACAAAGTCTGCATTACATCGATACCTTCGGCTTGCTCGAAGGTGTTGATGCGAGAGTGATTACAATCCAGCATGAACAATATGGTGCTACTGTTCATCTATTTATAGGCACAGGACGCAGCCCAGGTAAAAGTACATTTATGTCCTTGACATTTACTTACGATCGTAACATAGGTTATTAAGGACTAAGTATTCTTTTCCCCTTTGGCCAGCATCATCATCATACTTCATCACCATTATAAGCCGAAGCTATCAATCTGGTGATAGCTTCGTCGTTTATTCTTATCATCCTTAGATCATATCTTCATCTCATATGTCTTCATCATGAGAAAAAGGCTTTCATCCTGAAGACGAAGCTCCCTGTAATAGCTTATGCTGAAAACAAATGGTTAATTATGTTTTTGAGGACCTTCGGAAGAGGAAGGCCCCCAACATGTGCATATGTGAGGTTGGTATGATTTCAAATTAGTTAACACAACCTCATGAGCCATTTCTAACATGATATGTGAATCCATAAATTTATTATGAGAGCATACAAACATATGATTGTTGGGGGCCTTCGTCCTCCGAAGGTCCTCAAAAACATGATTTGACAATGTTTTCCAAGTGAATTATATGAATAGGTATCTTCGGACTCAGAATTATGAACATGGAGTACGGTCAGGACGAAGCCTAAGCCAGATGAAGGGGGATTGAGATGAAGGACGAGCTGATTACCAAGCTGTACGAAGGATGGTGCACAGCCGAAGCTATGCGCAGGAAAGCTTCGCCGCGATAGCAGAAAGGGGAACCGACTTAAAGATGAAAAGACTACTTAGGCCTTAATAGATTCCCATAAGTCATTAGCAAATGTAATGGGCATGAATGTAATTTTACATGGGCTGCGTCCCACGCCTATAAATAGATGAACAGTACTCCCGTACTGTTCACGCGGACTTGGCATTTGCTTTTGCGTCATCCTTATACTTTTGCCTTCCTGCAATCCGAAGGTACACTTGTAATCTGAAATCATTTCTATCTTTCTATGATAATAAAATAGAAATGACGTTGTGATAATATTTAAATGTTTATATTACTTCTTATGTTACATATAAGTTCTTCATCATCGTTTATTGTGCTTACGAAGGTATGTTGTTTGTGGTCTTCGTCCGAAATACATTATATCCCGAAGGGAAATAATGTTTCAGAGGACGAAGGACTTTATCATTTAACACTTTTTATGTTGCCTTGTTCTTAATCCGAAGCATTTGAGAACAAGTCCCCAACAATGATGTTTTCTTGCAAAGTTAGATTTTCAATATTTAGCTTTTCTATCGTGTTCTTGAGCATAGCATTTTTATTTTCTAATTGAGCAATATATCATGAATGATTAGCAGCTTTAATTTGCTCAATTGAAATGTCTTCATACCTTTGGACCAAATCATCATGAGAGCACTTTAGCTTCTCATGCTCTGGTCAACTTCTCTAAGTCTTCAATTTTTCTTATGTGGAAATCTTCTTGCTTATGAAGCATTTATTTTTGTTCTTCTACTCTTTTCATGAGTTTGAGCAAGCTCATCCGATTTTTCTTGCTCAGTTGAGCGAAGAATTGTTGAAGATCATCCTCATATTCAGTATCACTTTCATGCTCCTCCTCATCCTCACTTTCGCTTCACTGTCACTCCCATTAGCGACAAAGCACATATGAGAAGTGGATTTGAAAGACGAACCTTGTGAAGAGGTGGATTCGTCATTTGGTCTCCATCGATCATTTTCTTCTTCTTCAATCCTGTTCTTCGCCTCATCTTCCTTCATTTTGAGGAACATCCTTTCAACGATTCTCATGGCAAGGTCTATTGCCCTAGGATCAACATCTGCACCAAAAGTTGAAGTCGAGGCAACCTCAACTTTTTCAAGCTTAGAAGCACTTTCGTTTCTTAGTCCCCCCCGACATGACCTTTTCCTCACATGGTTAAGCATTAGAATGAGGATTAGGCTCCGATACCAATTGAAAGTTGCCAAGAGGGAGGTGAATAGGCAAGCAAAAACTTTTCAACAAAAACTAGAAACGAACTGGGTAAAACCAGTTCAACCGGTGTCAAAACCGGTTCAACTGGTTTGCACGAGCTCAACTAAAGAATGAGTTATAAAACTGAATGGATCTCGAAATTCACCTAGTTAACTTTTTAAATGAGATGTCCTAGATGATCCACAGGGTTCAAAGTAGTAGATTTGAGAAGGGCACTTCTCAAAATCCACACACCAAAAAGATATGAACAATTCTTCCACAGAATGGTGAGAGAACGAAGAACACGAACAAACACAATGAACAAGAACAAAAGAGACACAAGATTTATCCTGAGGTTCGGTCACACCACAAAAGGTGCCCTACTTCCTCGTTGAGGCGCCCACAAAGATCTAGGTCTCTTTCAACCCTAATCCTCCCTTCGCCGACCATAAAGGTCAAGCCCACACACTAATCTTTGCTCAAACGAGCGGGTAATACAAACTTTCTTGTGGTCTTCCACTAGATTTGGAGACTCAGAAGAGACACCTAGTTGTCTAGGAGCTAGAAGCCCCAAGAGTAATGAATCCACAAAGAACTCAATGTAGTACCAAAGCTCGAATGAAAAAGAGCAAGAGGGATTTAGAGATGAAGCACAAAAACTACTGCTCTCAATCTCACACAAAGATTTCTCTCCAAAGATTTGAAATGGGAGAGGCAAGAGGTGTGTGAGAGAGTGGGAGGTGTTTCTCAAGTTAGAAATGGAGTTCAAGTCATGCTCTTGTGTGGGGAGAGAGGTAGGAGTGAGTATATATAGGTGGGGCTTTAAAAACTAGCCGTTGGGCTGAATTTTCCAGGAAGGACCGATTGAACTACCCCTAGTCTAACTATCAGCCTATCTGCTAGTCTGACTGGCAAACTGCTGCACAGTCTGGTCAAGCTGATAGAGATCAGTTGAACCACCCTAGGGGCGGTTGAACCGCCCCTGGCAGACCTGTCAGCCTGTCTGCCAGTCTGACTGGCAAACTGCTGCACAGTCTGGTCAATTTGACCAAAATTGGTTGAACCGCCCTGGTGGGGGTGGTTGAACCGCCCCTGGTAGATCTATCAGCCTGTCTGCTAGTCTGACTGATAGACTACTGGACAGTCTGAGCAGAGGGGTCAGGGACCAGTTGAACTGCCCCTAGGGACCGGTTCAACTGGTCTTGACCAGAAAGTTCAGGAGTGAAAACCCCAGTTCAACTGGCCCAGAGGCAGGTTCAATTGGTGTATGGTCAGAGAGATTCATAGTTGAAGTTGAAGTTCAACTGCAGTTGAGAAGGCTCAACTACAGCTGAAAAAGCTCAACTGCAGTTGAAGAAGTTTGACTCAGCTGAAGTTCAACTCAGCTAAAAAAGCTCAACTGCAGCTAAAGAAGCTCAACTCAGATGAAGTGTAACTCAGCTGAAAAAAGCTCAACTGCATTTGAAGAAGTTCAACTGCTTTTCAACAAGAACACTCTTAGTTTCTCAATCCTAACAACAGTTAGACATAGAGCATTCAAGAGATTTTGGTTTACAAAAATAGCTTTTGAATATATAGGCTTGAGCTTTGGCAAACACCAACCTTCTTTTTGGATCCCCCTTGATAGTATGACGATTTGTATACTCAATTTAAATAAAATATAATTAAGTAAACTCCTTGAATCATTGGTGTCTCCTGTGTGATTTCTCCATGGTGTTGCTCCATAAGGATCACAAACATTTTTGTCTCACCTTTTGAAGCAAACACAAATCAAGCCTGTGACTTGAACCATTTAACCATATCTGAGTTCAAATCATGGCTTTAAGTCACCTTACTGATGCATCAACACAATATAACCCATCATAGCTGATTAGTTCATCGACTCAGTGCAAGTACTCTCTTCTTCACCTTAGCCATGGTACCTCAGTCCACAAGCCGTCGCTTGGCCTTCACCTTCGCTTAGTTCCTTGAAGCCCTTTCCTTGCTATCCTCACCCTATCAAGCCATTCTTGAGCCACATCATATTGAGCATGCATTGAGAGAATCATTTCTTCGATATTGTGAACCTTGCTTGAATGTCATCTAGATATAAATGCTAAGATCAATCAAGCTCTAGTTTGATTCTCATAGAAGCATATATGGACTAATAGTAATATGGTTAAGCCAATTCACGATTCCTCATATCTTATTCACTTTGGCTTGACCTATCCTCTTAATCACTTCAACCTCTATTCTGATCATATGTATGAAGTGATTTCTCAGGTCTTGTCCGTATATATATTCAAACCAATACAGAGACAATATTATATCCATTTGCATTATCTCATTGGTTATTTAACCTTGTGTTGAATTTTTGTTCACTAATCATTATACACTATTCAAGTATGTTCATAATACTGAATTTCCTGTTCAACACTTAGCAAACTTGTTAGACCTTTAAATGTGTCGTTATCCAAATCACCAAAACTCATAAAAGGGATGAATGCAATTTCAGTCTTAACTTGAGGTATTACCCCCGCCATTCAACTAGCAGTACTGGAAGTGTGATTGTCTCACCTATTGGTGAGCGCAATCCTAGGTTGAGCAGCACGGTCAACCTAGCCGTCATGCTCAATACTGAGCTAGACCACGCCCTAGACGAGCTGAGTAGGGCTTGTGCTGAGATCGCTGAGCTGCGGGTTGAGCGTGCGGAGCACCGTCACCAGGAGGATGGCTCTCCCGCCACCGCCAGGACTCAGCACCCGTATCGCTCGCCTCCACGTGGACATCATGCCTACAACACCCCCGACTACAGGACCATGATAGACTTGGAGCCTTAGATCGCTAGCGTCGGAACTTGTAATAAATGATTAAGTCAGGAGTCTTAGTCTTAGGTAGTCTTAATTAGTCAGGATAGTTTTCTTATCTCGTGTTTTTTGCTTGTCATGATGAACTTATGATGGATTTGGATCTTTGTAATGATTGTCATCAGACTCTGGGTTGGTTTAGCTATTAATGTTAATAAAGTCAGTTATTTAGTTAGGAAACCTTTTACTTCTGCTTTCCTCTTTATCTATGAAGATATGCTTGACTGTGTAGATAAACAGTGAAGATGCATGTTCATTCAATGTTGTGAAGAACTCAATACCCCTTTTCATATGCTGAAAGCTTGCAAGATCAATTTGGATGTGTGAATGCCTTCCACAGATGTCTGACCATAGGTGTAGAGGAGGGAGGCGTACCCAGCAGGAGTAGCATGCCCCGCAGGATGAGGCACCCCAGCTGTTGCCTCCCACACCATCCCAATGATAGTGGAGCAGATGTTCTTCATGCAGACTCAAGCAGTGCAAGCAATTGGGCAAACCCTAGCAACCATACAGCAAGCGCAACAACAACCTCAGCCATAGCCATAGATGTAGATGCTGCAGATGCCAAGAGACAAGTGTGCAAAGTCCATGAGAGGTCATCCCTCTGTGTTCACTCACTCTGCTGACCCCATGGACACTGAAGACTGGCTACGCACCGTGGAGCGGGAGTTGCACACCACCTAATGCAATGATAGAGAGAAGGTCCTGTATGGTCCTCGTATGCTAAGCGGAGCAACTCAGTCCTAGTGGGAGTCCTATCTCGCCACCCACGCCGACCCCAAAGCCATGACTTGGGAGGAATTCAGAGATGACTTCCATCGGTGTCATGTTCTAGAAGGTCTGATGATAGTGAAGAAAGAGGAGTTTCTGGCACGAAAGCAAGGACCCATGTCAGTTAGTGAGTACAGAGATAGGTTTCTGCAACTGTCCCGCTATGCTCCTAAAGATGTCAACACTGATGTCAAGAGGCAGTATCGTTTCCTGAGATGCTTGGTTGATCCCCTGCACTACCAACTGATGAATCATACCTTCCCCACATTTCAGCACTTGATTGATAGAGCAATCATGACTGAGATAAAGCAGAAGGAGATGGAAGACCGAAAGTGCAAGATTGGTGGACCTCAGCCTAGGAGCAATAATCGCCCATGTTTCTTAGGCAATTCACCCTAGCAGTTCAAGTAGAGTCACCCTCAAGGATATCAGCAGCAGAACCAGCATTCGCATCAACAACAATTTTAGAAGCAGTACCCTCAACCGCAGTAGCAGTACCATCAGAACAATCAACCGGGAGGGAGGCAGAGTAATCAGGCACCTCGTCTTCCTGCCCCAGCAACCAATCAGAGCAGTCAAGCAACCCCTGTGCCAGGAGGAGGCACAAGATGCTTCCACTGTGGAGAGCAGGGCGACTGGGTGATGCATTGCCCGAATAAGATGGCTCAACAACTATCACACCCGGTTTTGGAAGGCAAACCGAATGCGAACCATGTACGTGCCAGGATCAGAAACTCACGTACATAGCGATTACATAATTGGACATCATCACACAATGCTCGAAATAAATAGCAGAAAGGTACTTTAATTACATCAAGATGTCCAAGACATTCATAGAGTCTAATACATAGCCATAATGTTCAACATAAATATCAAAGTGCGGAGGAACAAAACGTAGATGATAAGCCTACATAGGTAGCTGACTAGGGTTTGCCACTAAGTAAACTAAAACTCGTCGTAATCCTGGAACTCCTCGAAGTCCTCCATGTTGCCAGCATAACCTCCTGAGCACTGAGTACAGTGGGGGCAACCTGGGGTGGGGGTGGTGTGTAAAGCAAGGGTGACTACACATCAACGTACTCAACAAATGTCCCGTTTGGCTAAAGTGGACTAGCTGTATGTGGGGTTGATGTTAAGCAGTTGCTTTTAGTTGGTCAAGTATTTATTATTATTAGAAGAGCCAAGTTTTAGTAATAAACCCAATTACTACCCAAAAGTACTCCCTCAAAAGAGGAAATACCAGAGATCAGATTTATAACATCATTGTTAACGATCATCATACAAGTATCCAAAGTTCTTCTAATCAAAAAGGATCCCAAGGCTGCTCTTAACCGTGAGCTCGACCGATATACTAGTTTTTAACACTCTGCAAAGGTTGTACACTTTACCCACAAGTCGTGATCCCTTTCTAGCATGGGTTGTACAGACCCGATCTTCACTACCGAGGTGAATGGCCAGGGATACACTCGTAGCTTTTACAAAGACTCCCCTGGTGCATATCTGCTCGTTAGGTTTTGCCAGTCGTACCAACGCAGTACACCTCCCCAAGGTGGGTGACTAACAAAAAACAAATCAAATGAACCTCTACACCCCAACCTTGGCAGAGCGAGTACTGCGCCTCGGCCCCCATTGACAACCCTCCGGCAAAGCCAACTACACCCCTAGGTTCATCTAATTAATCATCTAAGGGCGTCCCATTCCACCCTCATGGTTGCACTGTTATCCCAGGTGGTCACTCCACGAACAGGTCCTTACAGAGAGGTACTCAGGAAAAAGGCCTGAGCCCCCTAGAGTATCACAATATTATCATTGGGATAACATCATCGTATCATAAATAATAACATCATGTTCATTGATTAAAGTAAAGCAAAAGCAAAATGCTAACCATGATAACCCTAAAGGTAAACAAGGATAAGGTAAATACAGACTAGTCAATCCTTAGGTTTAGATAATGTAATGCGGGTCAGTGAATCATAAAGTATGTATGACATAATAGGTCAGAGGACACTTGCCTTCACTAGGTTGTTGCTCAGGGAGGTCTCCAACAACACACTCAGGAACCTCGGACTGCTCGTTGTCTAAATAAAGCGAACATGCACTCAATACATTTGGAAAGTACAAATGAACAACACACCAAACATGTACAAACATAGGAATACATCTTAAAGTACACAATACTACATAAGGGATAATGAGTTCAAAGTATAACATAAACTATAACATAAACTAACTTCATTTGGAAATAGATTATTATTCCTCTAAGTGTTACTCACAAATACATAACATAGTTCAATTTATTTTATTGTGACCTAAAAAATTAGACCAGAGATGATTTCATGTAATACACATTATTAATCTTACAAGACTAAACATGTTTAAATCTCTAGGGTTCTCCTTTTATTTATTTTATTAAATAAATAAATCTACACCTACAATAGTTCATACTTAATCATAAAAATTAGAATGTGCAGATAGTAAATGAAACTATTTTATTTAAACAGAGAATAATCCTATGAACATTTTGCAATTTGAATCACTAAAATTGGAGCTCATATGCAAAGGATATGAAATAAACAAGTTTGGGAATTCAAAATATGAAATTAGGTCTATTTCTGTGAATATTTAAAAGTCCAGGGTTCAATCTGCAAGAATACAGGGGCCTGCGCGCGAAAACCAGGGACGGCGGGTTGATTCTAAACAAATCGAGGGTCTCTTTAATAAAACTGCCGCGCGAAGGGGTACCGGGTGATTCTAACTGTTAGATCAGAAACTGGCGGCGGAGATTAGATCTGCGGCCAAGGGCGCGCGCGCGGGCGGGCGAGTGCTGACAGGCGGGCCAGGAGATGTCAGCGACAGAGGGGGAGGGCGCACTGACCGAGCGGGCCCAGCGCTAAGGGACAATGGCGCTGACAGGCGGGCCAGGGGTGCAGGGCGCGCGTGCACGAAGCGGTATCCGCGATCTGGGTCATGCGATCAAGATCGGTCGGGGGAGATCAGACCGAGGGATGAACGGCTTCGGGTAGCGCTGCTCCTCTCCGTGGCAGTGAGGTCACCGGAGTTGGGGCAGGCGCGTGCTAGGGGGGTTCCGGGGTCGCCGGAGTTGGGCAGAGAGGGAGAGAATGCCACAACGAACTTAGTGGCGGGGAAAAGATCACGAATCCGAGGGCAGAGAGGGGAGAACTGCGGGGAGAAGGCCTCGGGCGGACCGGAGAAACTCCAGCGAGGCATTCCGGCCACGGGGAGGGGGCTTAAGGCGCGCTAGGGCCTATGCTAGTTTCTGCAGAGGTAGAGGTGACACAGGGACCTACTCTGGGGAACTAGACCGGGCTAAATCGGCCGGCCACCGCGCAAGCACAGCGGACCGCCACGGTCGAGCACCAGCGATGCCAAATTTGGCCGAGCACAGAGTGAAACTAGGGAAATTAAGCACATGCAATGGTGTCTCACCTCGGGGTGGAGCTTGGGGAGGCTTGGCACGGTCTCCGGCGAGCTAGATGGCCGGGAACGCGGGCGTGGGTCTCCGGCGGTGTCTGGCGGCGAGGGCAGAGCGCGAGAGAGGGCGGAGCTGTGCGAATTGAGGCGGGGGAGCGAGTGCGGGCTCTGGCGGGGCTCTAAGAAGGGAGCTGGGCAAGTGGGCGGGCGTCGTGGCCAAGAAATCCAGCGACGTGCACGAGTGCGCACGCACCAGTCCACGGCGGGCGCGCGGAGGGCGGATCTGACAGGGAGGGTCCACGGCACAGAGAGAGAAAAGGGGCGTGTGCAGGCGAAGCAACCGGTGCCGACAGGTCGGCCCTAGCGGGAAGAGGGCGAGAGAGAGAGCGCGCGGGAGAGAAAGCAGCCGCTGACAGGCGGGGCCCGCCTGTTAGGCGGCGCGGGCGTGCGGCCTGGCTGGGCTGCTTTTCCTTCTTTTCTTTTTTCTAGATTTTCTAATTCCTTTTCTATTTCTTTTCTATAGGGTTTTCAATTCCAAATTCAAATTAGGTTTCAAATTCAAATAAATTCAAACATGTGCAACACTTCAAAGAATATTTTAAGCTCAACATGATGCAACATGTCATGACCTATAATGTTTTGGCAAAAGTAAATAATTAAATCCCCCTAACATTAAGCTAATTCTACCTAAAAGGGAAAAATGGAGAGAGGATCTAGAGAGAGATAAAACCTAGAGTGAGAGAGAGAAGAGTAACACATGAATTTGGGTGATCATTAGAAAGAAATTTTATACCCCCAAATTCAGGGTGTTACAGACCTATCCCCCTTAAAAGAATCTCGCCCACGAGATTCAGGGCTGGCTAGCAAAGAGCTCAGGGTACTTGGCTTTCAAATCATCTTCTCGTTCCGAGGTGGTTTCTTCTTCTTAGTGGTGACCCCATTTGACTTTGCACATCCTGATGGTACTTCTCCGAGTGACCCGATCCGCTGTCTCTAGAATTTGAGTTGGCTTCTCAATATAAGTCAGATCTTCTTGAACTTCAAGTTTCTCCGTTGGCAACTGCTCTCCTGGTACCCTCAAGCATTTCTTCAACTGAGACACTTGGAACACATCATGTACAGCGGACAGATTCTCTGGTAAGCTGAGTTGATAAGCCACTTCTCCACGTCTTGCTTGAATCTGATACGGCCCGATATATCAAGGTGCTAGCTTGCCTTTGACTCCAAACCTTTTGGTTCCTTTGATGGGTGACACATTCAAGTAGACATAGTCTCCCACTTCAAAACTGAGTTCCCTTCTTCTAGTGTCAGCATAGCTTTGCTGTCTGGACTGCGCTGCCTTCAAATTCTCTCGGACCATTCTGATGTTCTCTTCGGCTTCAAGAAAAATATCGGGACCGAACACCTGTCTTTCATTAGGCTGATCCCAATGCAATGGAGTTCTGCAATTCCTCCCATAAAGCGCTTTGAATGGTGACATCTTCAGACTGGCCTGGTAGCTATTGTTATAAGAGAACTCTGCATATGGTAATCTCTTGTCCCAACCTGTCTTATCTTGCAAAGCACAAGCTCTCAACATATCTTCCAGAATCTGATTGGTTCTCTCTGTTTGACCATCTGTCTACGGGTGATAAGCTGAGCTGAACTTCAAGTGTGTGCCCAAAGCTTCATGCAAATGCTGCCAAAAATGAGAGGTGAACTGAGTGCCTCTATCTGATACTATCTTGTTTGGAACACCATGCAAGCACACAATCCGAGCCATGTATAGTTTGGCCAACACCGCTTTGTTATAGGTGGTCTTGACTAGTATGAAATGGGCCGCCTTTGTCAAACCGACTATGAAATCCATTCCGATCTCATCCTACTTCCACTGAGGAATCTGCAACGGTTGCAACAAACCTGCAGGTCTCTGATGTTATGCTTTAATCCTCTAACAATTGTCACATACAGCCACATACTCTGCTATCTCCCTTTTCATACCGTACCACTAGAATCATTTCTTTAGGTCCTGGTACATCTTCTCACTACCAGGGTGTATAGAGTATGCTGTCTCATGAGCTTCCTTGAGAATTAGTTCCTGGATCGATTTGATGTCGGGAACACACAGTCTATCCTTGAACCATACCACTCCTACATCTTCACGGAAATCCTTGCCTTTCCATTCTCAGCAAATGTCTCGTTTGGCTAAAGTGGACTAGCTATATATGGGGTTGAAGTTAAGCAGTTGCTTTTAGTTGGTCAAGTATTTATTATTATTAGAAGAGCCAAGTTTTAGTAATAAACCCAGTTATTACCCAAAAGTACTCCCTCAAAAGAAGAAATACCAGAGATCAGATTTATAACATCATTGTTAACCATCATCATAAAAGTATCCAAAGTTCTTCTAATCAAACAGGATACCAAGGCTGCTCTTAACTGTGAGCTCAGCTGATATACCAGTTTTTAACACTCTGCAGAGGTTGTACACTTTACCCACAAGTCATGATCCCTTTCCAGCCTGGGTTGTACAGACCCGATCTTCACTACCGAGGTGAATCGCCCGGGATACACTATGTAGCCTTTACAAAGACTCCACTGGTGCATAGCTGCTCGTTAGGTTTCGCCAGTCGTACAAACGTAGTACACCTCCCCAAAGTGGGTGACTAACAAAAACCAAATCGAATGAACCTCTGCACCCCAACCTTGGCAGAGCGAGTACTATGCCCCGGCCCCCATTGACGACCCTCTAGCAAAGCCAACTACACCCCCAGGTTCATCTAATTAATCAGCTAAGAGCATCCCATTCCACCCTCATGGTTGCACTGTTATCCCGGGTGGTCACTCCATGAACAGGTCCTTACGGAGAGGTACTGTAACACCCAAAATCCTATTTTGGGAGTCATTGATGAATCTCAAAATAATAATCTATTTTTAACTTAGAATATTCCTCCCATAATCTATACAGTTAGAAATACTATTCCAAATACCCAAGTCACTTTTATTAGAAAATATATTACCCTCTCTTAACAGAAAAAAACAAGTAATCAACAAATAATCATTTGAAGTTTTTTTTAATGAACACACTCTTTAAGATATATACACATATATAAATCGAAATCATTCATGATAAAGATTATAAAATTAACTTTCCTAAACTAAGCAGATAAAAGGTATTGGAATTAGGGATATTTATTTAAATGACTACTCTTTTTAAATACAACCTTTCCTTTAAGTATGTGTGTGGCATATTGGGAGTATTTGCATAAATAAAACAATAAATAAATAGCAATGAAAACTAAAACTTTGCATTAGCATGCTGAATATCCTTTTTGCTGTGCATTCTGAATTCAAAGTCTATTTGAGCTTGATTTGAAATTTGGAAATGGAAATAAGAAAGGAAAAATAGAAATGAAAAAAAAAGATTTAACTGGGCCGATTTCTACTGGCCGGTCCACTTTCTCCACTACGACAAGCCATTTCCTCGCTGGGACACATACCGCGGGCACGGGCTGCTAGCCTCCCTCTGAATTCCCCCAAGCACTCACTGCCGGTGGGCCCCTGCGGCAGGTCCATCTCTTCCATCCCAACAAACTTGACCACGGCTCTGTGCTTCTTCCACCGCGCGTCGATCTCGATGAGGGTTGTTACAACCGCCTGGGCGAAATCCCCTCACCACGTGCCTCGACCACGGTATAAGGAGCTGGTTGCCCCCCAGGTTCGTTTCTTCCATCGCAGAGAGGTTGTGGAGAGCAGAGATTGGGGGAGATCGTGAGCGCCGCCGCACTCGGAGAGAGAGAGAGGAAGTCTCGGATCGGTTAGGGGAGAAAGAGAGGGATGATGGTGCTCGCGCCGTCGCGATGCCGCTGTCACTGCCATGGGTGTCGCAGGGACATCCAGATTTCTCGCTGCCCCTCCTCATCGCCGTGAAGCCGCTGAGAGTCGTCGTCGGACCTCTACTTTGCTCAAGCGCTGGTATGGGGGTTGCTAGTATATTCGCCATCCTCTAGAGTAAGTTTATCGCCATTGGGATTTAAGCTTGGGCCATTGTGACGCGGGACGGTCATCGCCGGCCATGGCTCCGCCATGGGGGCTGCCGGTGCCACCACGTTTTCTTGTCTAGGGTAGGTGACGAGAGAAAACGGTGCTCTGACCGTTGATCTATCAGCCGACGGTCAAAATCATATCGCAGTATAGAAGTTCGGTGACATCAAATCGTGTCCGTCGGATCAACGATTGGGCGGTTTGGATTAAATCTGGGTAGCGTTTCGCCCGTGACCGTTTGATGTCGATCGGATGGCTCGGGGTGGACTTCTGGTATTTAAAATCTGGTGCATTCACGGGGTATCGGACGGTTGTGATTGCGTACCGATTCGAATAGAATTGTTTTAATCCCGGTCGTTCCGATCTAATCCAACGGCCGATAGCACACGATACCCCTTCGCGGCGCACGATTTGTAAAAGAGACCCTGGGAAATGGGGAAATAAACCCGCCGTCCCTTGCGACAGGATAATGAGTCTTAAGGATTCTTGCTCTGTTGCCCCTGAACTTCTCAGAATTAGTGTGCGCAGTCCAGGGAGCAGAGAAAATAAATAAATAATTATATGAAATGATTTTTAGTATATAAATAATTCTAGAAACTCATTTTATTCATAGAAAATTTATACTAACACCTTTTTAGTCCATTCTAGTTCCTATAATTTTGTAATATTATGGTTTATCATATAGTACCACTATTTTCACATGAAAGTCACATTAAAATTTATATCCTATTTAATCTGGTATAAAACACATAAAATCCTCGGAAATTCATAACTCCTCCGTTTTAACTCCGATTTGATCCGTTCAAGTTGCGTTCGTCTCGTAGCTTCGCGTAGGTTGTTATTATTCAGTTTGTACTTATGTTTGGTGTGATGTTAATTTTTGCCTATACCATGTTTGTCTATATTGCTACGTTTAGCAGTGAGGACACGTGTCATCTGAAGATCATCCTGGTACCTGGAATCTCGAGTCTCAGGCAAGTTGTGCCCTTGATCACTTCTTTTTACCCACTCATGTTCTAATTAATCATAATGATCTGCATAGGTTAATTTTGATGGGACCCAATAGGTTACCCTAGTTTATCTATCTTTATACCTTGTTTATCACTGAACTTTTTGGGTAGTACTTGCTAGTGCTTTATGTGGTTTTGGGTATGAAGGTACATTATTCATGATCACACTTTTATTATATGTTTATTATTACTGTTCATGATAAGATCATTATGTTAATTGGAACATGGAGAACCACCCGGGAAAACAGTGCTACCACAAGGGTTTAATGGGACGCCCTTGGCCGATTAATTAGGAAAGCTAGTGGAAGACTACCTTACCCGAAAGGGGCAAGGGCAGTAGGGGAGTGGTCAGTGTAGGGAGGCCCTCGGGAGGATTTTGCTGCGATGGCAGTCCTGCAAGGGATTCCTGCTAGGGAGGCCCTCGGGAGGATTTTGCCGCGATGGCGGTCCTGCAAGGGATTCCTGCATTGGAACTTCCTATAAACTATAGCGGGTTTTCTGAAGCTAGTGGAACTTTGTAAAGGCCTCGTAGTGTTACCCTGCCTCGCCTCCTCGGTAGAGGTGTATGGGATTGGCCGTCTCTTGGCAGATGGGTAACACGACTTGTGGGTAAAGATGCGCAACCTCTGCAGAGTGTAAAACTGGTATACTAGCCGTGCTCACGGTCATGAGCAGCTCGGACACTCACATGATTAAATTATGGAACTAAATTCAATTTGTCATATGCATTGCATCGCAGGTGATGTTGTTACTTTTGTTCTATTACTTAATTGGGTTTGGTATTTACTAATACTTAGTAATTGCTAATAAAATTTTGCCCAACTCTAAAAGCAATGCTCAGCTTCAACCATCCTCTTTGGTAAGCCTTACACTTTCACGTGAGCTCCCACCTTTGGCGAGTTCATGCACATTATTCCCCACAACTTGTTGAGCGATGAACGTATGTGAGCTCACTCTTGCTGTCTCACACCCCCCCCCCCCCCACAGGTCAAGAACAGGTACCACCGGATGAGGCGCATGGAGGATGTCGTGATGTGTTCGTGAGAGGTCTAGGTCGTCGTCTCCCAGTCAACTTTGGGTTGCTGGACCGTAGTCTCCTTATAATGTAATTATTTATTTTGTATAGAACTCCTGTTATATATAAAGATGTGACATTCGATCCTGTGCCACTATACATCATATGTGTGAGACTTGGTCCCAGCATACCTGGTGTTTATGTTCGCGCCCGGGTCTTGGTGCCCCGAAACCCGGGTGTGACAGAAGTGGTATCAGAGGAATGTTGACTGTAGGACGAAACCTAGATAGAACTGGACAACCATTGTCTACTTACCTTTGCCACTCTGATTCTTTCTAAACTCTTCTTAATCTATTCTCATCTATTTCCGCTTACTCTGATTATTCTTATCTTTTCTTTCTAAAGACAAATGTGGATTTCACACTTTGAAATCCTTAACCTAAAGTGACTTTAGGAATAGGAGACCTAATCTTAGGGACAAAAGCAAAACTATTTTTGTAGGTACCTATACGCTTGAGTGTTTGTTTTTATGATACTTGTTTGATTTGGATCTTTGATTGAGTGTGATGAGTTGTGGAGTAATGTCCACAATTGCATCTGCATATACATAATACTTATAAAACTAACTAGACAAACTAGATTATCCCTGATTAAAGTATCTAGCCTATCAATATACATCTCATCTTAAAAGATTCTACCCTACACTCATAGATCCATCTTATCTCAAAAGATCCTAACTTATCCTAATTAAAATATATCCCACTTAATAGATCCATCTTATCTTAAAAGATACTCTAATACCTTAGTAGACTCATCTCATCTTGAAAAGATTTTATCTCATCCTAATAGATCTAACTGACCTCAAAAGATCCTAGCATATCCTCATAATATATGTCCTACCCTAGTAGATCTACCTAACCTAAACTAGTCTAATCCAACCTAATCTAGATTTTATCTAATCTATTATGATCTAATCTAGAGTAAGTTACTTAATGCTGGTACACAAGATAAGGCCATACCCCCATGCACTTGAAACTAAACCAGTGCCTTAAACCAACACAGCCATATGCATGAGATCTAATCCAACCAATAGAGTCATGAAGAATTGTATAATCCATCTATCCCTATCTAACGTCAAACCAACTTTTAACCTACATCATGTAGTCTCTCATTCATACCTATCTTAATCATATATCCCAACCCCGATGATATACACTAACCTCGAATAAATGAGACCAAGGCTAGAGAAGAAAAGATCAACCACGTCAAGGAAGGAGGGAAGTCAAGCACAATCTTCAGATGCATTACCACCCAACACGTAGTTCTTTTTCACCATAAACTTTCTTACCCCAGGCTATGCTTGCCCTAACTTATCCACCTCTTAGATCCTACATAATAAGTAGCTGGATACCCATGCTCTCCTAATCACTAACTAATGAAAAAAAAGAACTCTTGATTTTTGAACTAATTAGAAACTAAAAGTTAAAATTGCAAAGCACTCTTCCTATATCCTCTTTCTTACAAATCTCGAGGACGAGATTTTTGTTAAGGGGGGTAGGATTTGTAACACCCAAAATCCTATTTTGGGAGTCATTGATGAATCTCAAAATAATAATCTATTTTTAACTTAGAATATTCCTCCCATAATCTATACAGTTAGAAATACTATTCCAAATACCCAAGTCACTTTTATTAGAAAATATATTACCCTCTCTTAACAGAAAAAAAACAAGTAATCAACAAATAATCATTTGAAGTTTTTTTTAATGAACACACTC
Organism: Zea luxurians; assembly: GCA_029449295.1. NCBI lineage: Eukaryota > Viridiplantae > Streptophyta > Magnoliopsida > Poales > Poaceae > Zea > Zea luxurians. Next base: position 163,306 of record JAOPSE010000422.1, read on the forward strand.
TTTAAGATATATACACATATATAAATCGAAATCATTCATGATAAAGATTATAAAATTAACTTTCCTAAACTAAGCAGATAAAAGGTATTGGAATTAGGGATATTTATTTAAATGACTACTCTTTTTAAATACAACCTTTCCTTTAAGTATGTGTGTGGCATATTGGGAGTATTTGCATAAATAAAACAATAAATAAATAGCAATGAAAACTAAAACTTTGCATTAGCATGCTGAATATCCTTTTTGCTGTGCATTCTGAATTCAAAGTCTATTTGAGCTTGATTTGAAATTTGGAAATGGAAATAAGAAAGGAAAAATAGAAATGAAAAAAAAAGATTTAACTGGGCCGATTTCTACTGGCCGGTCCACTTTCTCCACTACGACAAGCCATTTCCTCGCTGGGACACATACCGCGGGCACGGGCTGCTAGCCTCCCTCTGAATTCCCCCAAGCACTCACTGCCGGTGGGCCCCTGCGGCAGGTCCATCTCTTCCATCCCAACAAACTTGACCACGGCTCTGTGCTTCTTCCACCGCGCGTCGATCTCGATGAGGGTTGTTACAACCGCCTGGGCGAAATCCCCTCACCACGTGCCTCGACCACGGTATAAGGAGCTGGTTGCCCCCCAGGTTCGTTTCTTCCATCGCAGAGAGGTTGTGGAGAGCAGAGATTGGGGGAGATCGTGAGCGCCGCCGCACTCGGAGAGAGAGAGAGGAAGTCTCGGATCGGTTAGGGGAGAAAGAGAGGGATGATGGTGCTCGCGCCGTCGCGATGCCGCTGTCACTGCCATGGGTGTCGCAGGGACATCCAGATTTCTCGCTGCCCCTCCTCATCGCCGTGAAGCCGCTGAGAGTCGTCGTCGGACCTCTACTTTGCTCAAGCGCTAGTATGGGGGTTGCTAGTATATTCGCCATCCTCTAGAGTAAGTTTATCGCCATTGGGATTTAAGCTTGGGCCATTGTGACGCGGGACGGTCATCGCCGGCCATGGCTCCGCCATGGGGGCTGCCGGTGCCACCGCGTTTTCTTGTCTAGGGTAGGTGACGAGAGAAAATGGTGCTCTGACCGTTGATCTATCAGCCGACGGTCAAAATCATATCGCAGTATAGAAGTTCGGTGACATCAAATCGTGTCCGTCGGATCAACGATTGGGCGGTTTGGATTAAATCTGGGTAGCGTTTCGCCCGTGACCGTTTGATGTCGATCGGATGGCTCGGGGTGGACTTCTGGTATTTAAAATCTGGTGCATTCACGGGGTATCGGACGGTTGTGATTGCGTACCGATTCGAATAGAATTGTTTTAATCCCGGTCATTCCGATCTAATCCAACGGCCGATAGCACACGATACCCCTTCGCGGCGCACGATTTGTAAAAGAGACCCTGGGAAATGGGGAAATAAACCCGCCGTCCCTTGCGACAGGATAATGAGTCTTAAGGATTCTTGCTCTGTTGCCCCTGAACTTCTCAGAATTAGTGTGCGCAGTCCAGGGAGCAGAGAAAATAAATAAATAATTATATGAAATGATTTTTAGTATATAAATAATTCTAGAAACTCATTTTATTCATAGAAAATTTATACTAACACCTTTTTAGTCCATTCTAGTTCCTATAATTTTGTAATATTATGGTTTATCATATAGTACCACTATTTTCACATGAAAGTCACATTAAAATTTATATCCTATTTAATCTGGTATAAAACACATAAAATCCTCGGAAATTCATAACTCCTCCGTTTTAACTCCGATTTGATCCGTTCAAGTTGCGTTCGTCTCGTAGCTTCGCGTAGGTTGTTATTATTCAGTTTGTACTTATGTTTGGTGTGATGTTAATTTTTGCCTATACCATGTTTGTCTATATTGCTACGTTTAGCAGTGAGGACACGTGTCATCTGAAGATCATCCTGGTACCTGGAATCTCGAGTCTCAGGCAAGTTGTGCCCTTGATCACTTCTTTTTACCCACTCATGTTCTAATTAATCATAATGATCTGCATAGGTTAATTTTGATGGGACCCAATAGGTTACCCTAGTTTATCTATCTTTATACCTTGTTTATCACTGAACTTTTTGGGTAGTACTTGCTAGTGCTTTATGTGGTTTTGGGTATGAAGGTACATTATTCATGATCACACTTTTATTATATGTTTATTATTACTGTTCATGATAAGATCATTATGTTAATTGGAACATGGAGAACCACCCGGGAAAACAGTGCTACCACAAGGGTTTAATGGGACGCCCTTGGCCGATTAATTAGGAAAGCTAGTGGAAGACTACCTTACCCGAAAGGGGCAAGGGCAGTAGGGGAGTGGTCAGTGTAGGGAGGCCCTCGGGAGGATTTTGCTGCGATGGCAGTCCTGCAAGGGATTCCTGCTAGGGAGGCCCTCGGGAGGATTTTGCCGCGATGGCGGTCCTGCAAGGGATTCCTGCATTGGAACTTCCTATAAACTATAGCGGGTTTTCTGAAGCTAGTGGAACTTTGTAAAGGCCTCGTAGTGTTACCCTGCCTCGCCTCCTCGGTAGAGGTGTATGGGATTGGCCGTCTCTTGGCAGATGGGTAACACGACTTGTGGGTAAAGATGCGCAACCTCTGCAGAGTGTAAAACTGGTATACTAGCCGTGCTCACGGTCATGAGCAGCTCGGACACTCACATGATTAAATTATGGAACTAAATTCAATTTGTCATATGCATTGCATCGCAGGTGATGTTGTTACTTTTGTTCTATTACTTAATTGGGTTTGGTATTTACTAATACTTAGTAATTGCTAATAAAATTTTGCCCAACTCTAAAAGCAATGCTCAGCTTCAACCATCCTCTTTGGTAAGCCTTACACTTTCACGTGAGCTCCCACCTTTGGCGAGTTCATGCACATTATTCCCCACAACTTGTTGAGCGATGAACGTATGTGAGCTCACTCTTGCTGTCTCACACCCCCCCCCCCACAGGTCAAGAACAGGTACCACCGGATGAGGCGCATGGAGGATGTCGTGATGTGTTCGTGAGAGGTCTAGGTCGTCGTCTCCCAGTCAACTTTGGGTTGCTGGACCGTAGTCTCCTTATAATGTAATTATTTATTTTGTATAGAACTCCTGTTATATATAAAGATGTGACATTCGATCCTGTGCCACTATACATCATATGTGTGAGACTTGGTCCCAGCATACCTGGTGTTTATGTTCGCGCCCGGGTCTTGGTGCCCCGAAACCCGGGTGTGACAGGTACTCAAGAAAAAGGCCTGAGCCCACTAGAGTATCACAGTATCATCATTGGGATAACATCATCGTGTGGCGGAACCACCCGAATTATTCTAGCTTAAGTGCCTAAGTCACGCCTCAGGGCCGTAACACACTTAAATCGGAATAACCCGTTAGTCCCTCAGATCTAGTCTGATAGAGCCACTTAACCAGGATCAAATTCCACAATTCTCACTCGAAGGTGAGTCACAGAAGAAATACAATAAAATAGGAAACCTCAAATTAAGTGCTGAATTATTACATGGATCGAAGTTTTTCAAGTAACAAATAAGAGTTCATGAAACAAAATGCAGCGGATAAACGATTTCGTCGGTATCGAGGAAATGGGCAAGGCCTAGCCCACTACTCCTCGTGCTTCTCTCCTGTCGGAGCAACATCCCACTCGACCGTCCAACCCGGTGGCAGGGTGGTAGGCCAAGTCACACCATCAACCATTTCCTGAATGGTACCTGCAAAAATTATGCCACAAGCAAGGCTGAGTATACTAATACTCAGCTAGACTTAACCGGTGTGAGGAGTCTACTCCTCTACCTCTAGACTATGCAGCTGTTTGGCTGAGGGGGTTTGGTTTGTCAAAAGCACTAGCTGTTTCTAAAATCAATTTTTAGCTTTTCAATTTCTATCATCATTAACTTAGCTAGATTTGCTCCTTCTAAGCATACATGGTGACAAGCATTTAGTTCAATCAACAAATTATCTCATGTAACCTCATTTCACTTCTTACTCGATGCAGTACAAGGGGTCAAGCAGTCTCATTAGCTGCGAGAAGCAGACGATTCGAATCGAGTTTTAACCTTGCAAGGTAAACCTAAACACACGGGATGTCAGGGTACTCCGACCCCAAACATGACAACCGTCCCCATCGATTCCCCGTTCGCGTCCAGGCCTCACCGCCTTGGCATACAATGCTCCACTGACCCCGGCTGCCGCCGTGCAGTGACCGCACTTGTACCCACCATAGCTAGCATGGGAGACCCAGTCTCAGGTCTTATGAGGGATAAAGTCCACGCCTGGCTTCACTCAGTTACTAGGTTTACCAGTTACCATTTTTCCCGGCATGTGCTTAGTACGTTCAAAAGCTTGACTCAAGTATCCACACATTAATCCTTAATTCTTTTTCCCGTCTCATGGTCAAGGCATCCTCCCTGGATCCAAGTCCATAGACTAACATAGATCCCGTTATCAAGATGAATACAACCAATTCCTGACCTTGCGCGAGTGCTAGAAAATCACTCGACTTCTACCGAGATCCTGGTTAGCAAAGCAGCTACTCGACCTAGCATACTAGTATTCATCTCATAAAGGAATCCTATGTTCATGCAACTAGAGGTTTCAAGCAACTCCTACACTTAAGTGCACATCACAATCCTACAAGCATTAAGTGTAGTAAAGTAGCATATAATAATACGGTTATGCATAAAACTGGGGCTTGCCTTCAATTGCTGGGGCTGCGGGGAGATCCTCGATAGCAGCCTCGGAAGCTTGCTCCTGGTCCTCCTCTTGGACAGATCCTTGCTCGGGGATGAGCACGTACTCTCCGTCGGCAAAATTACAATCCAATGAATGCAGTGCGTAAGATATATGCATGATATGATATGTGCTTTAGAAATTATAATTTTTGACGGTGTATGATCTACTTGAGTGAGACAAGGTTAAACCTTACTTATGTAAGACTTCTGGGTGGTATACTTGGTAAATTGGATCAACTTAGCTAAGGTAAGTGGTAGGTTTTATTTTGGGGTTCCACTGAATTCCTTTTAAGCCTTAGTGAGTTTTGACAAGAATTCAAGTTGGGCTCATTGGAGTGAGGTTTATTTCTTCTTTCTTTTTCTTTATTCTCCCTAAGTTTTTGGAGTGGGTTTGAACTACAAGTTGTTTTAATAAAATTCCAAAAATCCTGTAAAAATTACAGTGGCTTATTACTGGTGTAAAATTTTCTGTCTCAAAATTTGGGGATCAGAAAGTGAATAGTTTTCTCTGGACAAAATTACCAAATTCTAGGGCAGAAGGGGTGCTTTGAACTACAACTATTACTTAACAGTAGGTAATTCTCTAAAATTTATTTTTGCTGGCTTTTAGGTGCTATAACATGACTTGACACAAATTGCTAGTCATTATTACCTATTAATTATTTTACTAGGGTTTTCTCAAGTTTCTAGCCCAAGAGGTGCTTTCTACTACCACTATATTTGAAAAATATCAAACAACAGATTTCTGATTTTTCTTAGCTTCTATTTTGTGCAAAAGCAACCATCTTGAAGTTTGGCATCTTTTTGATTAAGGGAAGGGGTGGTATGCATTAATTGGATTAAAAGGCCTTTCTTATACAATATTAGCAATAGGTATTATTTTACATCTTTTCAATGGGTTTGCATTTTTCCCTGGTGGCTTATCTCATCATTGACTTAGCAAAATTTTGGTTGCCCATTATTGCATTATTATGGGTTATTTATGATTTATTTGGAAAATGCCTCATTATCATATTATATTTGTTTGCCTTACTTATAATGATGGGCTGAGGGGTTCATTATTTTTGTAGTGGGGTTCTGGTGGTTATAAGTCCACTGGATTTTTATTATCAATTTTGGGTCTGGTTTTGTAATTCTAACAATTTATTTTCAGTTGGAATAATGCTAAGTAAAACTTTTTATTTTTAAACTGATCTGGACTAAAGGTCTCTTTATTTTTTTCTAGGTTCTCTGTTAGTTAAGCAAACTAGGAAAAATAATTTCACTCACTGTTCATTAATTTCTAATGCCTTTCTGATTTTTCCTAAGTTTTGGGCAAAACAGCTTGAAATGGACATCTACACTATATTTTTCAATACTGGGGTTCCTACTATTTTAAACAGTGTCTAAAAGAGGTTTGAATACCTACAAATTTTCTTAGGTTCAGCACAGAAGAAAAACTAATTTTCCTTAATTAAACAATGTTTGGTCAGTTTCCGTTTTTAACTTTAAACTCTAAAAATTAGAACAGAAAGTATAGGGTTTATTATTTTTAAATGATAGTTCATAATACTTAGGATCTAGCAAAATTAGTTTGACAACTTTGGATTAAGAATTCATCAAGTTATGGATTTTCTAAGTTCTCTGGTTATTTAAAAAGATTAACAGAATTGATTGAATGGAAAACTACTTTGCACTGGGGTCCCTGGCGGGTGTTTCAAGTTTTTCTCACGGATCAGTCCCTAGGCTACTATTCACATGAGACACTGACATTACAGAAACCCCCCCGGGTTCTTCTAATCCTAACCCGAGGTCCTTCTCCTAACTTAAACAGTAACCGCTGTGGAAGAAAAGGCGGAGGGGCTTACCGGCGGTGAGATTGCTCCGGTGAGGTGGTCGAGGACGTAGGGGAGGTCTCGGGGATCACAACGATGTGCGGGTCACCGTCGGGGATGGTCGGAGTCGGCCGGTCCACGTGCGCAGGCGGAGATGCTCGTCGGCGGCGAGGAATCCGGCCTACTCACGGCGCGATAGTTCAATTGAACGGGCCAGAGAGCTTCACGGGATGCCAGAGAAGATGTGGGTGCAAGGAATTAGACGAAGACTCACTGGTTAGCTCGATCCACGCGCGGCGGCGGAAGACCGAAGTCCGGCGAGGGTGAAATCACTTCTTCGGTGAGGCAATGCCTCGACTCAAGCTTGGAGAAGCTTCACGGTGTCACTGGGAAGCGATCCAGGGGCTAGGGCGAGGCTGGAGTTCAACAGAAAGGGGGTGGCCACGATGGCCGAGCCTGGGCAGGGATGGCGGGCGGCGGTGCTCGCTTTTCACGGGGAACTCCGGCGATCTTAGGCTCGGGTGAGGCTCGGGGTGTGCGGTGCCAACGGCTAAGGCCTCTTGGACGCATTTATAGGCGAGGGCATGGCAGAGGCGCGTGGGGCGGGGCGACCACGCGCGGGGCGCGCGCTGCCATGGCCAGTCCGCGCTCGGCCGGTCAGGCAAGCGATCGAACACGTGGCCTTTTGCTTCTGCCCGAGTTCAAGCGCCCATAGGTTGAAGATCTTCGCGAATTTGGGCATGATCGCTGCACAAGATTTGCTCCCCCGACAGAGCTTTGTCGTTTGTGTGTGGAAGTCGAGCGGTTTGGGGCAGTGTACAGAGAGTTGTCGTGTCACAAAGGTGGCAGTGTCACAAGGTGAGTCCTGAGGTAAAACTGCGCCAAAACCGAGTCAAATGAAATTGGTTTGAGTTCAAACTTTTCCAGGGCGTGTTCAAGGGAATTTGGCACAACTTTGATGTTTGGACTTGTTTGATTTGAGCTCTGAAAAAGAGAGAACAAGACTGATCTTTGAGAGGGGGCTGAAATTCAGATTTCTGAATTTCTGAATTTTTCCCAAGTGCATTAGTTTAGGGGCTGTTTTGGGGATTTTAAAAAGTTCAAAAGGCAAAACTTCCTTACTATGTTTTGTCAGTTAATTAGTGAACTAAAACTTTATAATTTGGTTTTCTTCAAAATTGTATTCTTCTCCCAAGGGTTTTTCCCATTTACCCGTTATGCATAAATAGTTCACTTAGGGTTAACTAGGGTTTAAGAATTTTTTCCCTTTTTTTGAACTCATGAAAGGTTTAAGTAGACTTCAACTTAATTCTTTGCTCTTATTTTCAATGTTCACCCTTTTATTAAGATTGCATGTGATCATGGGTTGGGGCTAGCTTAAGGAAGAACCCTAAGTGACACTGGGGTGTCACAGCCTTCCCCCCTTAAAGGAATCTCGTCCAGAGATTCGGGCCAGAGTCCTCCCGGGGTGAAGCGAAGAGTGAGACTTATAGGAAGTGGGTGCTTTATTGTTATTATTAGAGCAAACTGCTCTTCGAATGTCATTCTCTTTGCAACTTCAGAAGGAAGTCCTTTTTAAGTTTTGTTTCATGATTACTTCATTCTGATTTATGATCATATTTCTGAGAATTAGATTCGAAAGGCAGGAGGAGGGGTTGGGGGTGTGATTACGTACCAGCTTCCTTAGCTAGGTAATCGGGGAAGTTGGATCTCAAGAATTCCTCGGTTTCCCAAGTAGTTTCTTCCTCTGAGTGATTACTCCACTGGACCTTGTACATCTTGATCGATTTAGCCCGAGTTGATCTTTCCTTGCAATCCAGAATCTTTGAGGGGTACTCTTGGTACGATAGATCCGGCTCTATCTCCAGTTCTGGCTCTGCTATGATCTCGGTTGGCAATCGAATACACTTCCTCAACTAAGATACATGGAACACACTGTGAATGGCAGACATTTTTGAAGGTAACTTCAGCTTATATGCCACGGGTCCACATGCTTCTATGATCTCATAAGGTCCAATGTATCGAGGGGCTAGCTTGCCTTTGATCCCAAACCTCTGCACTCCCTTGGTGGGTGATACCTTGAGGTACACAAAACTTCCCACCTTGAACTGGAGAGGTTTCCTTCTTCTATCATGGTAACCCTTCTGCCTGGCCTGAGCAGCTTCTAGTTTCTTCCTGATTAGTTTGACCTTCCTTTCGGCTTCAGCCACTAAGTCAGGTCCAAAAACTCCTCTTTCTCCCGGTTGAGACCAATTGAGTGGTGTCCTGCACCTTCTTCCATAGAGAGCTTCGAAAAGTGCCATCCTTAGGCTGGATTGATAACTATTGTTATAAGCAAACTCTACCAAGGAGAGGTGCTTATCCCAGTTTTTGCCACAATCGATTGCACAAGCTCTCAACATATCCTCCAGAATTTGGTTTACCCTTTCCGTCTGACCATCAGTCTGTGGGTGGTAAGCTGAACTTCTGATTAGCTTAGTTCCCAAAGACTCCTGCAGTTGTTCCCAAAATCTGGCAACAAATTGGGCTCCTCGGTCAGAAACAATGGTCCGAGGCAAACCGTGCAAACACACGATTCGGTCAATATACAATTCTGCATACTTCTGAGCCTTATCAGTGGTGTGCACAGGAAGAAAATGTGCCACTTTCGTCAGTCGATCCACAATAACCCAAATCGAATCATGATGATGAGAGGTGTTGAGCAGACCCACAATGAAATCCATGCTGATGTCATCCCATTACCACAAAGGTATAGATAGGGGTTGCAAAGCTCCAGCTGATTTCAAGTGGCTTGCCTTTATCCTCTGACAGGTGTCACATTCCGATACATACTGGGCTATCTCCCTCTTCATTCTGGTCCACCAATACAAAGGCTTCAGATCATGGTACATTTTGGTGCTTCCCAGATGCATAGAGAATTTGGAGAGATGAGCCTCATCCAAAATTTTCCTCTTGAGCTCCTGGTTTTTAGGAATCACCAATCTGCTTTTGAACCATAACACACCTTTTTCATCTTGGCGGAAACAACTATACTTCTCAATCTTCTGTTGGAGATTCTTCTTGATAATCTGCACTCCCTTGTCACTGAGCTGGGCCATGATGATATGGTCTTGCAAAGCTGGCTCAACAGAAATGTGAGACAAAGAACCAGAAGGAATCACTTCTATTTGCATCTTGCTCAACTCGTCACACAAGGTGTTAATGCGAGAATCCATTAGAATACAATTGCATTGCAATTTCCGACTCAAGGCATCTGCTACCACATTGGCCTTTCCTGGGTGATAATGTACCTCCAGGTCATAATCCTTGATCAGTTCTAGCCATCTTCTCTGCCTCATGTTGAGATCAGCCTGAGTAAAGATGTACTTAAGGCTCTTATGATCAGTGAAGATGTTGCAGTGGGTTCCCATTAAATAGTGCCTCCACATTTTTAATGCATGAACCTCTGCTGCCAACTCGAGGTCATGAGTGGGATAATTCTGCTCATGAGGCCTGAGTGCTCTTGAGGCATAAGCGATGACTCGGTTGTCTTGCATCAAGACATAACCTAGTCCAGTGCCAGAGGCATCACAATATACATCAAAAGGCTTGCTGCTGTCGGGTTGCGCTAATACTGGTGCTGTGGTCAGATGCTGCCTTAATGCATGGAAGGCATCTTCGCACTTCTGACTCTAGACAAACTTGGCTTCTTTCTTCAGCAACTCAGTTATAGGCTTCGCAATTCGAGAGAAATCCGGAATAAATCTTCGGTAATAACCAGCTAATCCCAGAAAACTCCGAATTTGACGGACAGTCGTGGGTGGCTTCCAGTTCATCACCTCCTGCACTTTATCAGGATCAACAGCTATTCCTGCCTGGGAGATAGTGTGACCCAAGAATTTGATTTCCCTTAGCCAAAAATCACACTTGGACAACTTGGCATAAACGTGGTGCTCTCGCAGACGTTGAAGCACTACATGCAAATGCCCGGCATGTTCTTCTTTGTTCCTTGAGTACACCAAGATATCATCGATGAAAACCACTACAAATTTGTCCAATTCAGGCATGAAAACAGAATTCATCAGATACATGAAATATGCTGGTGCATTTGTCAGCCCGAATGACATCACCATAAATTCATATAGCCCATATCTGGTTGAGAATGCCGTCTTTGGAATATTGCTTGCTCGTATCTTGATCTGATGGTAGCCAGAGCGAAGGTCGATCTTGGAAAACACCTTGGCCCCGACCAACTGGTCAAAAAGAACATCAATACGAGGCAAAGGATACTTGTTCTTGATAGTTACCGCATTAAGAGGGCGGTAATCTATACACAGCCTCAAGCTTTCATCCTTCTTCTTCACAAATAGTGCTGGACATCCCCAAGGCGAAGTACTTGGGCAAATAAATCCCTTATCCAGCAACTCTTGCAATTGCTTCTTCAATTCTGCCAACTCAGCGGGTGGCATTCGGTAGGGCCTTTTGGAAATTGGGGCCGTTCCCGGTTGCAACTCAATAGCAAATTCAATATCCCGGTCCGGTGGCATCCCTGGCAATTCAGCAGGAAAGACATCTGCATACTCACAGACCACTGAGATCTTCTTCAGAGGTAACTCCGTCATAGAGAAAGCACATGACTAAGTAGAACCTTGACTAGGCAGAATTAAGGTGAAGTTCCCACAGAATGGAGAATTAACTTCCACGGTACGGCTGGCTACATCAAGCACAACTTGGTGCAAGGTCATCCAATTAGCACCCAGAATAATGTCCACATTTTCCAATCCCAACACAAGAAGAGTGGTTTTGACAATGTGGCTCCCTAGTTGAATAGGCACACTTTGGTTTAATTGACTAGTTGAAATTTTACCCCCAGGTGTGACTATCATGAATGACCCTTTTGAGTGAGAGAATGGCAGTTCACATTTAGCACTGAACTTCTGGCTAATGAAACTATGAGATGCACCAGAATCAAACAGAATTAAAGCAGGTTGATTATAAACTGAAAAGATACTGGTCATGATAGGAGCTCCCTCAAGTACTTCCTCCAGAGTAGTGAAGTTGAGCTTCCCTTGCCTGACTTGTACCTTCTACTTTCTTCCCTTGTCTTGATTTGGTGCTGGCATCTGCTTCTGCTGGTTCCTGGGACAATTCTTGGCATAGTGGCCCACATTGCCACAAGTGAAACACTTGTTCCCATTGCCCCGGCGGAACTGCTGCTACTGTGGAGGCTGATTGTTCCTTGGAGCGGGAGCTGGAAAGCGGTTGGGTGTCGGCTGCTGCTGTTGAGGTGGCCTGATCACCCATCTGCCTGCCTGCTGCTAGAAACCCCTGCTCTGATTGTGAGAAACAATCCTGAACCTCTGAGCTTGAGCAGATGGTGCTGCCATTGGTGCCTTTCTCTTCTTCTTTGCCTGGTGAGTTACAATGCAGTCCTCCTGGGAGATGGCCATGTTGACCAACTCATTGAAGCTATCAGCCCGGACAGTGTTGAGTCGTTCCCGCAGCTTGGTATTAATACCCCTGTGAAAGCGGTCTCTCTTCTTTTCATCAGAATCAGCATGGTACCCTGCATACTGGCATAAGTCGTTGAAGGCTTGCGCATACTGCAGTACCGTGCGGGTTCCTTGATTAAGGGCCAGAAATTCATTCAGCTTCCGATCAAGAATGCCAGCTGGGATGTGGTGTCCTCTGAAAGTAGTCTTGAATTCCTCCCAAGATACTTCACGATCAGCGGGGAGCATAGCACGGAAGTGGTCCCACCAAGTCCGAGCAGATCCGCGAAGCTGCTGCGCGGCGAAGCGAGTCTTGGCAGCATCAGGGCAGTCTCCCGTGAGGAGGGGAAACTTGGACTCGATGACGCGAAGCCATACGTTGGTGTCCAACGGATCCTCTGCCTTGGTGAACAAGGGTGGCTGTGTGCTCAGAAACTCCTGATAGGTTGCCATTGCCGGAGGTTGCTGATGCTGGCCTCCACCATGCTGCTGAGGGTGGGGCTGGCGCTGCAAGAGCTGTCGTAGAATCTCATTCTGCTGGGCCATCAGCTCCTGCACTGTGGGAGCTGGAGGAGGTGGCGGGGGAACCTGCTCGTTATGCCCGCGACGTTGCCTGGCTGCCATCTGAAAATAGAGATTGCCGCCATTGTTATCCCATCTCACAGTTTCGAACGACAAGATATCATCTCATATGGAAGGAAAAATGCCATAATCATAATATTAGGTTTGAAATGAAGATAACATGGTGACAAACATCCCACAGATTTCAAAAGTTCACAGGGTTATATCAATCAGGGGAAAGTACCCGTAAGCCTAGTCCAAAATCTGATATTAACTAAGCTCGCATAGGTTTCTATCCACCTAAAAGTGTCGAAGTGGCTGCTTAACCCTGAGCGATGGAAGCGACACTGGATATGGGTGAAGGAGGCATTGCGGAGGTAGTCCCATTGGCACCAGGGGCTGGTCCTAGCTCCTCGGGAGCCTCTTCTACCTCGCTTCCGGCTTCATTGGCCTCCATCTCCAGGTGGTGCATGTCCAGGTGGTCATTCGCTTCTTTGAGTTCCCTCTGCACATCGTGGAGCTGGTTTTCCAAGACATCAATGGTGTTGTCTCAGATCTCCACCTGCTGCTCCAAGGTGGTAATGCGCTGGCTCAGCCTTTTCACCTGCAGATCCTTCTCTACCAACTCGGTGGATAGATGGACCACAAAATCTTCTCGACTGTCGAGAGTGAGCTTGGTGGTTTGAGTGATGTTAGCAAGGAGTGCCATAGCGTCGCTCTGAAGGGCCTAAAGGCGGTACAGCGCACTCATGCACTGAACGGTGACCCTCCCAACCAAGTCAGGATACATCGCCCACACATCCTTCACATGGCTCACGCGGTTACACCACATGGGATCATCTCTCTTCTCAGCAGGGAAGAGTCCCAAGGGGTGCATCACCATCTCCAGGGGATGGTAGCCACAAAAAGTCGTCAGAGTCTTCATGGCTGCTGCTTCAACGGTGTCGTCCGTCCTGAGTCCAATCGTCTCGGAATCAAGAGAACGCCAACCTGGCTGAAGGGGATGAGCCTCCAAAGTCAGCCAGACCTGACAACGAGGTACCCGATGCTCCTCATACAACAGCACCGTGTACAAAGGGGGCATAGGGTAACCGGCAGAGTTAAGCACTTCCCACAAGATGGAAGGGAAGCCATCACGAGAAAGGAAGTCAGAACTGAAACGAGTGTCTCCTCCACTGGCGGGGGTGGGTGAATTCATCTGCGGAAGGGAACCAAAGGTAAAGATTATGGTGGAAGGAAAAAGAAAAAAGAGAGCCCTGACGGTTTTAAAGAAGGTGGGTTAGCTCAAGTTTTTAATTCCTCTTTGTGTTTATAATGCATGCATGCTGAAAGTAACGTTTCCTCTCCAAAAATAGGGTGCTTTTAGGGCATCCTTAGAAATATAAGTACGGCCCACGGGGCCTAATTTAATTAGCCACCTATTTCTCCCTCTATGCCTGACGATCCGTAGCAGTTTTCTAGGCAAGTTTTAGGTTTTGAAAATTGGTATTCATGGTTTATTGTCCTTCTCTGTGGTGGAATTTGCTCCGATACCAGCTGTGGCAGAACCACCCGAATTATTCCAGCTTAAGTGCCTAAGTCGCGCCTCAGGGCCATAACACAGTTAAATCGGAATAACCCGTCAGTCCCTCAGATCTAGTCTGATAGAGCCACTTAACCAGGATCAAATTCCATAATTCTCACTCGAAGGTGAGTCACAGAAGAAATACAATAAAACAGGAAACCTCAAATTAAGTGCTGAATTATTACATGGATCGGAGTTTTTCAAGTAGCAAATAAGAGTTCCTGAAACAAAATGCAGCGGATAAACGATGTCGTCGGTATCGAGGAAATGGGCAAGGCCTAGCCCACTACTCCTCGTGCTCCTCTCCTGCCGGAGCAACATCCCACTCGACCGTCCAACCCGTTGGCAGGGTGGTAGGCCAAGTCACACCATCAACCATTTCCTGAATGGTACCTGCAAAAATTATGCCACAAGCAAGGCTGAGTATACTAATACTCAGCTAGACTTAACCGGTGTGAGGAGTCTACTCCTCTACCTCTAGACTATGCAGCTGTTTGGCTGAGGGGGTTTGGTTTGTCAAAAGCACTAGCTGTTTCTAAAATCAATTTTTAGCTTTTCAATTTCTATCATCATTAACTTAGCTAGATTTGCTCCTTCTAAGAATACATGGTGACAAGCATTTAGTTCAATCAACAAATTATCTCATGTATCCTCATTTCACTTCTTACTCGATGCAGTACAAGGGGTCAAGCAGTCTCATTAGCTGCGAGAAGCAGACGATTCGAATCGAGTTTTAACCTTGCAAGGTAAACCTAAACACACGGCATGTCAGGGTACTCCGACCCCACACATGACAACAGTCCCCATCGATTCCCCGTTCGCGTCCAGGCCTCACCGCCTTGGCATACAATGCTCCACTGACCCCGCCTGCCGCCGTGCAGTGACCGCACTTGTACCCACCATAGCTAGCATGGGAGACCTAGTCTCCGGTCGCATGAGGGATAAAGTCCGCACCCGGCTTCACTCAGGTACTAGGTTTACCGGTTACCATTTTTCCCGGCATGTGCTTAGTACGTTCAAAAGCTTGACTCAGGTATCCACACATTAATCCTTAATTCTTTTTCCCGTCTCATGGTCAAGGCATCCTACCTGGATCCAAGTCCATAGACTAACATAGATCCTGTTATCAAGATGAATACAATCAATTCCTGACCTTGCGCGAGTGCTAGAAAATCACTCGACTTCTACCGAGATCCTGGTTAGCAAAGCAGCTACTCGACCTAGCATACTAGTATTCATCTCATAAAGGAATCCTATGTTCATGCAACTAGAGGTTTCAAGCAACTCCTACACTTAAGTGCACATCACAATCCTACAAGCATTAAGTGTAGTAAAGTAGCATATAATAATACGGTTATGCATAAAACCGGGGCTTGCCTTCAATTGCTGGGGCTGCGGGGAGATCCTCGATAGTAGCCTCGGAAGCTTGCTCCTGGTCCTCCTCTTGGACAGATCCTTGCTCGGGGATGAGCACGTACTCTCTGTCGGCAAAATTACAATCTAATGAATGCAGTGCGTAAGATATATGCATGATATGATATGTGCTTTAGAAATTATAATTTTTAACGGTATATGATCTACTTGAGTGAGACAAGGTTAAACCTTACTTATGTAAGACTTCTGGGTGGTATACTTGGTAAATTGGATCAACTTAGCTAAGGTAAGTGGTAGGTTTTATTTTGGGGTTCCACTGAATTCCTTTTAAGCCTTAGTGAGTTTTGACAAGAATTCAAGTTGGACTCATTGGAGTGAGGTTTATTTCTTCTTTCTTTTTCTTTATTCTCCCTAAGTTTTTGGAGTGGGTTTGAACTACAAGTTGTTTTAATAAAATTCTAAAAATCCTGTAAACATTACAGTGGCTTATTACTGGTGTAAAATTTTCTGTCTCAAAATTTGGGGATCAGAAAGTGAATAGTTTTCTCTGGACAAAATTACCAAATTCTAGGGCAGAAGGGGTGCTTTGAACTACAACTATTACTTAACTGTAGGTAATTCTCTAAAATTTATTTTTGCTGGCTTTTAGGTGCTATAACATGACTTGACACAAATTTCTAGTCATTATTACCTATTAATTATTTTACTAGGGTTTTCTCAAGTTTCTAGCCCAAGAGGTGCTTTCTACTACCACTATATTTGAAAAATATCAAACAACATATTTCTGATTTTTCTTAGCTTCTATTTTGTGCAAGAGCAATCATTCTGAAGTTTGGCATCTTTTTGCTTAAGGGAAGGGGTGGTATGCATTAATTGGATTAAATGGCATTTCTTATACAATATTAGCAATAGGTATTATTTTACATCTTTTCAATGGGTTTGCATTTTTCCCTGGTGGCTTATCTCATCATTGACTTAGCTAAATTTCGGTTGCCCATTAATGCATTTTTATGGGTTATTTATGATTTATTTGGAAAATGCCTCATTATCATATTATATTTATTTGCCTTACTTATAATGATGGGCTGAGGGGTTCATTATTTTTGCAGTGGGGTTCTGGTGGTTATAAGTCCACTGGATTTTTATTATCAATTTTGGGTCTGGTTTTGTAATTCTAACAATTGATTTTCAGTTGGAATAATGCTAAGTAAAACTTTTTATTTTTAAACTGATCTGGACTAAAGGTCTCTTTATTTTTTCTAGGTTCTCTGTTACTTAAGCAAACTAGGAAAAATCATTTCACTCACTGTTCATTAATTTCTAATGCCTTTCTGATTTTTCCTAAGTTTTGGGCAAAACAGCTTGAAATGGACATCTACACTATATTTTTCAATACTGGGGTTCCTACTATTTTTAAACAGTGTCTAAAAGAGGTTTGAATACCTACAAATTTTCTTAGGTTCAGTACAGAAGAAAAACTAATTTTCCTTAATTAAACAAGGTTTGGTCAGTTTCTGTTTTTAATTTTAAACTCTAAAAATTAGAACAGAAAGCATAGGGTTTATTATTTTTAAATGATAGTTCATAATACTTAGGATCTAGCAAAATTAGTTTGACAACTTTTGATTAAGAATTCATCAAGTTATGGATTTTCTAAGTTCTCTGGTTATTTAAAAAGATTAACAAAATTGATTGAATGGAAAACTACTTTGCACTGGGGTCCCTGGCGGGTGTTTCAAGTTTTTCTCACGGATCAGTCCCTGGGCTACTATTCATATGAGACACTGACATTGCAGAAAAACCCCCGGGTTCTTCTAATCCTAACCCGAGGTCCTTCTCCTAACTTAAACAGTAACCGCGGCGGAAGAAAAGGCGGAGGGGCTTACCGGCGGCGAGATTGCTCTGGTGAGGTGGTCGAGGATGTAGGGGAGGTCTCGGGGATCACAACGATGTGCGGGTCGCCGTCGGGGATGGTCGGAGTCGGCTGGTCCACATGCGCAGGCGGAGATGCTCGTCGGCGGCGAGGAATCCGGCCTACTCACGGCGCGATAGTTCAATTGAACAGGCCAGAGAGCTTCACGGGATGCCAGAGAAGATGTGGGTGCAAGGAATTAGACGAAGACTCACTGGTTAGCTCGGTCCACGCGCGGCGGCGGAAGACCGAAGTCCAGCGAGGGTGAAATCACTTCTCCGGTGAGGCAATGCCTCGGCTCAAGCTTGGAGAAGCTTCACGACGTCACTGGGAAGTGATCCAGGGGCTAGGGCGAGGCTGGAGTTCAACAGAAAGGGGGTGGCCACGATGGCCGAGCCTGGGCAGGGATGGCAGGCGGCGGTGCTCGCTTTTCACGGGGAACTCCGGCGATCTTAGGCTCGGGCGAGGCTCGGGGTGTGCGGTGCCAACGGCTAAGGCCTCTTGGACGCATTTATAGGTGAGGGCACGGCAGAGGCGCGCGGGGCGGGGCGACCACGCGTGGGGCGCGCGCTGCCGTGGCTAGTCCGCGCTCGGCCGGTCAGGCAAGCGATCGAACACGTGGCCTTTTGCTTCTGCCCGAGTTCAAGCGCCCATAGGTTGAAGATCTTCGCGAATTTGGGCATGATCGCTACACAAGATTTGCTCCCCCGACAGAGCTTTGTCGTTTGTGTGTGGAAGTCGAGCGGTTTGGGGCAGTGTACAGAGAGTTGTCGTGTCACAAAGGTGGCAGTGTCACAAGGTGAGTCCCGAGGTAAAACTGCGCCAAAACCGAGTCAAATGAAATTGGTTTGAGTTCAAACTTTTCCAGGGCATGTTCAAGGGAATTTGGCACAACTTTGATGTTTGGACTTGTTTGATTTGAGCTCTGAAAAAGAGAGAACAAGACTGATCTTTGAGAGGGGGCTGAAATTCAGATTTCTGAATTTTTCCCATGTGCATTAGTTTAGGGGCTGTTTTGGGGATTTTAAAAAGTTCAAAAGGCAAAACTTCCTTACTATGTTTTGTCAGTTAATTAGTGAACTAAAACTTTATAATTTGGTTTTCTTCAAAATTGTATTCTTCTCCCAAGGGTTTTTCCCATTTACCCTTTATGCATAAATAGTTCACTTAGGGTTAACTAGGGTTTAAGAGTTTTTCCCCTTTTTTTGAACTCTTGAAAGGTTTAAGTAGACTTCAACTTAATTCTTTGCTCTTATTTTCATTGTTCACCCTTTTATTAAGATTGCATGTGATCATGGGTTGGGGCTAGCTTAAGGAAGAACCCTAAGTGACACTGGGGTGTCACACATCGTATAATAAATAATCACATCATGTTTTCATTGATTAAAGTAAAGCAAAATAAAAATGCTAACCACGATAACCCAAAAGGTAAACAAGGATAAAGTAAATACAGACTAGTCAATCCTTAGGTTTAGATAATGTAATGCGAGATAGTGAATCATAAAGTATGTAGGACATAATAGGTTAGAGGACACTTGCCTTCACCAGGTTGTTGCTCAGGGACGTCTCCAACAACACACTCAGGAACCTCAGACTGCTCATTGTCTAAATAAAGCGAACTTGCACTCAATACATTTGGAAAGTACAAATGAACAGCACACCAAACATGTACAAACATAGGAATACATCTTAAAGTACACAATACTACATAAGGGATAATGAGTTCAAAGTATAACATAAACTATAACATAAACTAACTTCATTTGGAAATAGATTATTATTCCTCTAAGTGTTACTCACAAATACATAACATAGTTCAATTTATTTTATTGTGACCTAAAAAATTAGACTAGAGATGATTTCATGTAATACACATTATTAATCTTACAAGACTAAACATGTTTAAATCTCTAGGGTTCTCCTTTTATTTATTTTATTAAATAAATAAATCTACACCTACATTAGTTCATACTTAATCATAAAAAATTAGAATGTACAGAAAGTAAATGAAACTATTTTATTTAAACAGAGAATAATCCTATGAACATTTTGCAATTTGAATCACTAAATTTGGAGCTCATATGCAAAAGATATGATGGGAATTCAAAATATGAAATTAGGTCTAATTCTGTGAATATTTAAAAGTCCAGGGTTCAATCTGCAAGAATACAGGGGCCTGCGCGCGAAAACCAGGGACGACGGGTTGATTCTAAACAAACCGAGGGTCTCTTTAATAAAACTGCCGCGCGAAGGGGTACCGGGTGATTCTAACCGTTAGATCAGAAACCGACGGCCGAGATTAGATCTATGGCCGAGGGCGCGCGCGCACGGGCTGGCGAGTGCTGATAGGCGGGCCAGGGGATGTCAGCGACAGAGGGGGAGGGCGCACTGACCGAGCGGGCCTAGCGCCAGGGGACACGGGCGCTAACAGGTAGGCCAGGGGCGCAGGGCGCGCGTGCGCAAAGCGGTATCTGCGATCTGGGCCATGCGATCAAGATCGGACGGGGGAGATCAGACCGGGGGGGATGAACGGCTATGGGTGCCGCTGCTCCTCTCTGCGACAGTGAGGTCGCCGGAGTTGGGGCATGCACGTGCTAGGGGGGTTCCGGGGTCGCCGGAGTTGGGCAGAGAGGGAGAGAATGCCACGGCGAACTCAGTGGTGGGGAAAAGACCACGAATCCGAGGGCACAGAGGGGAGAACGGCGCGGAGAAGGCCTCGGGCGGATCAGTGAATCTCCGGCGAGGCATTCCGGTCACGGGGAGGGGGCTTAAGGCGCGCTAGGGCCTGGGCTAGCTTCAGTAGAGGCAGAGGTGACATAGGGACCTACTCCGGGGAACTAGATCGGGCTAAATCGGTCGGCCACCGTGTGAGCACGGCGGACCACCACGGTCGAGCATCGGCGATGCCAAAATTGGCCGAGCACAGAGCGAAACTAGGGAAATTAAGCATGGGCAAAGGTGTCTCATCTCGGGGCAGAGCTCGAGGAGGCTTGGCGCGGTCTCCGGCGAGCTGGATGGCCGGGAACGCGGACACGGGTCTCCGGCGGTGTCTGGCAGCGAGAGCAGAGCGCGAGAGAGGGCGATGCTGTGCGAATTGAGGTGGGGGAGCGAGTGCAGGCTCTAGTAGGGCTCTAAGAAGGGAGCTGGGCACATGGGCGGGCGTCGTGGCCGAGAAATCCGGCGACGTGCGCGAATGAGCACGCGCTAGTCCACTGTGAGCACGGGGAGGGTGAAACTTACAGGGAGGGTCCACGGCGCAGAGAGAGAGAGAGAGAAGAGGGACGTGTGGGGCAACGGCTCAGCGCCTAACGAACCGAGCCCGTGAGGCAGAGAGAGAGGAGGGACGCACGCGGGCGAAGCAACTAGCGCCGACAGATTGGCCCCAGCGAGCAGAGGGCGAGAGAGAGAGCGCGTGGGAAGAAAGTAGCCGCTGACAGGCGGGGCCCACCTGTTAGGCGGCATGGGCGCGCGGGCACGCGGCCTGGCTGGGTCGAGCTGGGCTGCTGGGCTACTTTTCCTTTTTTCTTTTTTCTAGATTTTCTAATTCCTTTTCTATTTCTTTTCTATAGGGTTTTCAATTCCAAATTCAAATTAGGTTTTAAATTCAAATAAATTCAAACATGTGCAACGCTTCAAAGAATATTTTAAGCTCTGCATGACGCAACATGTCATGACCCATAATGTTTTGGCAAAAGTAAATAATTAAATCCCCCTAACATTAAGCTAATTCTACCTAAAAGGGGAAAATGGAGAGAGGATCTAGAGAGAGATAAAACCTAGAGTGAGAGAGAGAAGAGTAACACATGAATTTGGGTGATCATTAGAAAGAAACTTTATACCCCCAAATTCAGGGTGTTACACACCTATCCCCCTTAAAAGAATCTCTCCCTCGAGATTCAGGGCTGGCTAGCAAAGAGCTCAGGGTACTTTGCTTTCAAATCATCTTCTCGTTCCGAGGTGGCTTCTTCTTTTGAGTGGTGACCACATTTGAGTTTGCACATCCTGATGGTACTTCTCCGAGTGACCCGATCCGCTGTCTCCAGAATTTGAGTTGGCTTCTCAATATAAGTCAGATCTTCTTAAACTTCAAGTTTCTCCGTTGGCAACTACTCTCCTGGTACCCTCAAGCATTTCTTCAACTGAGACACATGGAACACATCGTGTACAATAGACAGATTCTCTGGTAAGCTGAGTTGATAAGCTACTTCTCCACGTCTTGCTTGAATCTGATACGGCCCGATGTAGCGAGGTGCTAGCTTGCCTTTGACTCCAAACCTTTTGGTTCCTCTGATAGGTGACACCTTTAAGTAGACATAGTCTCCCACTTCAAAACTAAGTTCCCTTCTTCTAGTGTCAGCATAGCTTCGCTGTCTGGACTGTGCTGCCTTCAAATTCTCTCGGACCATTCTGATGTTCTCTTCCACTTTAAGCAAAACATCTAGACTGAACACCTGTCTTTCACCAGGTTGGTCCCAATGCAATGGAGTTCTGCAATTCCTCCCATAAAGTGCTTCGAATGGTGACATCTTCAAACTGGCTTGATAGCTGTTGTTGTAGGAGAATTCGGCATATGGTAATCTCTTGTCCCAACCTATCTTGTCTTGCAAAGCACAAGCTCTCAACATATCCTCCAGAATCTGATTGGTTCTATCTATTTGACCATCTGTCTGCGGGTGATAAGCTGAGCTGAACTTCAAATGTGTGCCCAAGGCTTCATGCAACTATTGCAAAAAATGAGAGGTGAACTGAGTGCCTCTATCTGATACTATCTTCTTCGGAACACCATGCAAGCATACAATCCGAGTCATGTATAGTTCGGCCAACACCGCACTGTTATAGGTGGTCTTGACTGAAATGAAATGGGTCACCTTTGTCAAACGGTCCACTACTACCTAGATAGAGTCGTAACCAGTACGAGTGCAAGGCAAACTAATTATGAAATCCATTCCGATCATCCCACTTGCACTAAGGAATCTGCAATGGTTGCAACAAACCTGCAGGTCTCCGATGTTCTGCTTTAATCCTTTGACAACTATCACATACAACCACATACTCTGCTATCTCTCTTTTCATACCGTACCACCAGAATCTTTTCTTCAGGTCTTGGTACATCTTCTCACTACCGGGGTGTATAGAGTATGCTATCTTATGAGCTTCCTTGAGAATTAGTTCCCGAATCGATTTGATGTCGGGAACACATAGTCTATCCTTGAACCATACCACTCCTTCTGCATCTTCACGGAAATCCTTGCCTTTCCCATCTATGATCAGCTGCCAGATCTCGTTGATTTTCTCATCATCCTTCTGACCTTTCCTGATGTCTTGCTCTAGAGTGGATTCCAACTCAATTGTCACTCCTTGAGTGTTGTTCAGAAATCCGAGACTCAATCTGTCGAATTCCTTCGCTAGCTCATACGGCATCGGGTGAGCGGCCAACATACTGACTTGACTCTTCCTGCTAAGAGCATCTGCAACCACGTTTGCTTTGCTTGGGGTGATAATGAATCTCCAGCTCATAATCTTTGATCAACTCTAGCCATCTTCGCTGCCTCATGTTTAGCTCTGACTGAGTGAATACATATTTGAGACTCTTGTGATCCGTGTAGGTATCACACTTCTGCCCATAAAGATAATGCCTCTAGGTCTTCAATGCATGAACCACGACTGCTAATTCCAGATCATGAGTAGGATAATTCTTCTCATGAATCTTCAACTGTCGAGACAAGTATGCCACTACTCTCCCATCCTGCATCAATACACATCCCAGTCCGGTGTACAAAGCATCACAATATACTAAGAATGGCTTGTGAACATCTGGCAGAATCAGTACTGGTGCCGTTGTCAACTTCTCCTTCAATGTCTCAAAGGACTTCTGGCATGTTACGGTCCACTTGAACTCAACCTTCTTTGCCAACAAGGCTATCATTGGCCTAGCAATCTTGGAGAAACCTTCAATGAAACGCCGATAATAACCAGCCATTCTGATGAAACTCTTGATTCCTCGGACATCTTTTGGTGCTTTTTAGTCCAAGATAGATGTTACCTTCTTCGAATCCACAACCAATCCCTCTCTATTTATAATGTGACCCAAGAACAGGACTTCACTGATCTAGAACTCGCACTTGCTAAGCTTGGCACACAACTGACAATCTCGTAGCCTCTAAAGTACTTTCCTCAAATGCTCCTCATGCTCTTGCTCATTCTAGGAATATATAAGAATACCATCAATAAACACCACTACGAACTTTTCGAGGTAGTCCACGAACACACTGTTCATCAAGTACATGAAATAAGCTGGCGCATTCGTCAAACTGAATGACATGACCGTGAACTCATACAATCCATACTTGGTGATGAATGTTGTCTTTGGTATATCTGAGGGTCAGATTCGAAGCTGATGGTAGCCTGACCTCAGATCTATCTTTGAGAACACACAGGCTCCTCTCAATTGATTGAATAAATCTTAAATTCTAGGCAGGGGGTACTTGTTCTTGATAGTAACCTCATTAAAGGACCTGTAGTCAATGCACATCCTATTTGTTCCATCCTTCTTCTCCACAAATAGCACTGGGGCTGCCCAAGGCAAGGTACTCGGTCTGATGTAGCCTTTCTCTAACAATTCATCAATCTGCTTCTTGAGCTCCACCAACTCTGGTCCGGACACACGATAGGCTCTCTTGGAAATAGGGGTTGTGCCTGGTATAAGCTCTATGGCAAATTCGACCTTACTTTCAGGTGGCATACCCGGCAACTCCTTGGGAAACACATCTAGGAATTCCGATACAACATTGATAGCCTCTGATGGTTTAATCTCCTCAATGTGAGCGGTGACTTGGTGACAACTTCCTTTTCTTGGTCTAGACAAGACCAACTCCACTAGCACTTCTTCTCCTGATAAGGACACTAACTTCACCGTTTTCTTATCGCAACTAAGACTGGCTTGGTACATGGTTAGCCAATTCATCCCTAGGATGACATCTATAGTTGTATCCTGGTTACCCATAACTATTAAATCAGCGGGGAACTCTATCCCCCTTATTTGAACTCTTGCACTAGGGAAAAATCTATCTGTTTGGGTTCTTCCACCAACTGAACTAACCTATAGGTGGATACATGGGTGCTACTGGTATATTATGTGATTCTACCCATGATGCAATCATAAAAGAATGCATTGCTCCAGTACCAAATAACACATTTGCAGAATGGTACTCGACTAAAAACGTACTTTGTCCCACTCCTGGAGTCTCTTGGACTGTGTCGGCCTCCAAGTGGTTCACCTTTCCATACTGGGCACGAGGCTGCCCATGGCTGTTGCCTCCTTGCTGCATTGCATTCGGCCTGACTGGGGCATTGGGAGCTGGCTGCTGCTGAGCTTCTTTCTTTGGGCAATGATTCGCCCAATGGCCTTGTTTCCCACAGTGGAAACATGCACGACTTCCTCCTTGCACTGGCGCCGCTTGGTTGTTCTGGTTGGTTGCTGGGGCAGGAAGACGAGCTGCCTGGTTGCTCTAACACTGGTATTGATTTCCTCCCTTCTGGTTATTCTGACGGTACTGCTGCTGCTACTGAGGAAACTGTCTCTGGTACTGCTGCTACTGATTCTGATGCTGATGCTGGTGCTGGTGACCCTGCTTGAATGGCTGAGGTGGGTTGCCTGAGTAGCAAGGGCGACTGCTACTCTCGACCTAAGATCCACCAATCTTGTGTTTCCGGTCCTCCATCTCCCGATGCTTCCTTTCAGTCATAATAGCTCTGTCGATCAGATGCTGGAAGGTAGGGAAGGTGTGGTTCATCAGCTGGTAATGGAGGGGATCAACCAATCCTCTCAGGAAGCGGTACTGCCACTTGGCATCCGTGTTGACGTCTTCTAGGGCATAATGTGACAGCTGCAGAAACTTATCCCTGTACTCGATGACGGACAGGGGACCTTGCTTTAGGGCGAGAAACTCCTCCTTCCTCACTATCATCAGTCCCTTGGGCACATGGTAGCGACGGAAGTTGTCCCTGAATTCTTCCCAAGTGATGGCTTTAGGGTTTGCATGAGTGGCGAGGTAAGACTCCCACCAAGACTATGCGGCTCCCCTCAGCTGTCGGGGACCATACAACACCTTGTCACGATCGTTGCACTAGGCAGTGTGCAACTCACGCTCCATGGTACGCAGCCAATCTTCGGCATCCATGGGATCAGCAGAATGGGCGAAGACTGGGGGATGGCCCCTCATGAATTCTGCCCCGCTTGTCTCTAGGCACTTGAGGCATCTGAACTTGCACCTGAGGCTAAGGCGGTGGTGGCTGCTGCTGCACTTGCTGCATTGCTGCTAGGGTCTGTCCGATTGCCTGAACTGCTTGTGTCTGCATCAAGAACATCTGCTCAATGGTCATCGGTGGTGGCGGTGGCAAATGCTGCTACGGGGCTGCCTTCTCTTGGGGTGCCTGCTGCTCTGGCTGAGCATGCCTTGCACCTCTGCGCCTGTTCTCAGACATCTATAGAAATCACACACATACATCTCAACTCTGACTCTGCAGTCTTTCAGCATAAGAAAAGATATATAGAAAATCTTCATAGCACTGAACAAATGACCATCTTCAATGACAGCTTCTCAGATAAAGAGGAAAGTGGATGTAAATGGATTACCCAACTAAATAACTGACTTTATTAATAACAACACCAAGTTGCAGGGGACACCCACACCTTGGTGACAATCATTACAAAGATCTAACTTCAGTACATGTCCATCATAACAAGCATTCAACATAAGATAAACAAACTAACTCTAACTAAAACTAACTTAGGCTAAGACACTGAACTAAGCATTATTACAGACTCCGACTCTGTCGATCTAGGGATCCAAATCTATCTGGGTCCTGCAGTCTGGGGTACCATAGTTGAAGTGACCCCGAGGCGATGAACGGTAGGGGTGCTGAATCCCGATAGGGGCGGGAGAACCACCATCCAGATAGTGGCGTGCCGCGCACTCAGCACGCAATTCCGCAACCTCCGCCAGAACCTTGCCCAAGTCATCAAGGGCATGGTCCAACTCTTTGTTGAGCATGGCAGCCAGGTTGACCATGCTGTTCAGCCTGGGATTGCCCTCACCAACTGGCGAGACAATCACACCTCTAGCACTGCCAGTCAAACGGAGAGGACAGTACTTCAGGTCGAGGCCATCAGCTACTCCGCTGAACAACGAGCAATACTGAGAAAGTGCCCGTCGTGCTGCATCTTGCATGGCTGCCTCGGTAGTATCCCTCTCAGTAATAGAATAGTGCTCTGAGAAGGCCTCTACACCCCGAAGATCATCGTCTAGACAGCGCACCAAGCAAGTAGCCTCCCACTGGTCCGGGTATAACCCGCGACGATGCTGGTAGACTACACAACAGTACTCGATGGACCAAGTGTGTCGGTCGAAATCCCAACGTAGCAAGGTATCGAGAGCGTCGTGGAAATGACACCCGCGAGCAGCGTCACAAGTGATGGGTCTAGCGATCCACCCCTCTGGCTCAGGCTCTTCTGAGCGCTCCGTGTCGTGGCTCGAACTGCCACCGGCGTCGTCGTCATCTCCGACTCCTTTAGGGTCTCCTACAGCAGTCGGGATGCCCTGTGGTGGTGCAGAGGGCATCTTTGGCTAAGGTGCAGGGGAAGGCGGCCTCCCAGACTCCACCTCCTACTGAGGCGAGGGGGAAGAGTCCTGCTGCTCCTGGCGTTGGCGCTCCAGCTCCTCGTGCAGGCGACGATACAGTCTCTCTAAGTGACTGGACTGACCTGACACCGTGCGACGCAGTGGACGCTCTGCCAGGCGAGAAGGCAAAAAGGGGATCACAGACTTACATGTAGTGCACCTGATATGGGCCATCTACAAAAGACATCGTAAGCATAAGAGTAAGAGTAGAACTATGAGACCAGAAAGTAAACAGAAAGAAAAGTGAGACAAAAACTTTTTGAGATAAGTAGATAGCATAGAGTTCGTCAGGATGACCAACTTTTGAAAGGACTCTAAGGTCAAGGTAAGAGTAGGGGTCTATAGTCCTTAGGGCGACCATTCTAGTCTAGTTTAGCGGTCCTACAGTCAGCATGGGCTTTGATACAACTTATGTCACACCCAGTTTTGGAAGGCAAACCGAATGCGAACCATGTACGTGCCAGGATAAGAAACTCACGTACACAGCGATTACATAATTGGACATCATCACACAATGCTCGAAATAAATAGTGGAAAGGTACTTCAATTACATCAAGATGTACAAGACATCCATAGAGTCTAATACATAGCCATAATGTTCAACATAAATATCAAAGTGCGGAGGAACAAAACATAGATGATAAGCCTGCACAGGCAGCTGACTGGGATTTGCCACTAAGTAAACTAAAACTCGTCGTAATCCTAGAACTCCTCAAAGTCCTCCATGTTGCCAGCATCACCTCCTAAGCACTGAGTACAGTGGGGGCAACTTGGGGTGGGGGTGGTGTGTAAAGCAAGGGTGAGTACACATCAACATACTCAGCAAATGTCCCGTTTGGCTAAAGTGGACTAGCTGTATGTGGGGTTGAAGTTAAGCAGTTGCTTTTAGTTGGTCAAGTATTTATTATTATTAGAAGAGCCAAGTTTTAGTAATAAACCCAGTTATTACCCAAAAGTACTACCTCAAAAGAGGAAATACCAAAGATCAGATTTATAACATCATTGTTAACCATCATCATAAAAGTATCCAAAGTTCTTCTAATCAAAGAGGATCCCAAGGCTGCTCTTAACCGTGAGCTCCGCTGATATACCAGTTTTTAACACTCTGTAGAGGTTGTACACTTTACCCACAAGTCGTGATCCCTTTCTAGCCTGGGTTGTATAGACCCGATCTTCACTTCCAAGGTGAATGGCTAGGGATACACTACGTAGCCTTTACAAAGACTCCCCTGGTGCATAGCTGCTCGTTAGGTTTCGCCAGTCGTACAAACGCAGTACACCTCCCTAAGGTGGGTGACTAACAAAAACCAAATCGAATGAACCTCTGCACCCCAACCTTGGCAGAGCGAGTACTACGCCCCGACCCCCATTGATGACCCTCCGGCAAAGCCAGCTACACCCCTAGGTTCATCTAATTAATCAGCTAAGGGCGTCCCATTCCACCCTCATGGTTGTACTGTTATCCTGGATGGTCATTCCATGAATAGGTCCTTACGGAGAGGTACTCAGGAAAAAGGCCTGAGCCCCCTAGAGTATCACAATATCATCATTGGGATAACATCATCGTATCATAAATAATCACATCATGTTCATTGATTAAAGTAAAGCAAAAGCAAAATGCTAACCATGATAACCCAAAAGGTAAACATGGATAAGGTAAATACAGACTAGTCAATCCTTAGGTTTAGATAATGTAATGCGGGACAGTGAATCATAAAGTATGTAGGACATAATATGTCAGAGGACACTTGCCTTCACCAGGTTGTTGCTCAGGGAGGTCTCCAACAACACACTCAGGAACCTCGTACTGCTCGTTGTCGAAATAAAGCGAACATGCACTCAATACATTTGGAAAGTACAAATGAACAGCACACCAAACATGTACAAACATAGGAATACATCTTAAAGTACACAATACTACATAAGGGATAATGAGTTCAAAGTATAACATAAACTATAACATAAACTAACTTCATTTGGAAATAGATTATTATTCCTCTAAGTGTTACTCACAAATACATAACATAGTTCAATTTATTTTATTGTGACCTAAAAAATTAGACCAGAGATGATTTCATGTAATACACATTATTAATCTTACAAGACTAAACATGTTTAAATCTCTAGGGTTCTCCTTTTATTTATTTTATTAAATAAATAAATCTACACCTACATTAGTTCATACTTAATCATAAAAAATTAGAATGTACAGAAAGTAAATGAAACTATTTTATTTAAACAGAGAATAATCCTATGAACATTTTGCAATTTGAATCACTAAATTTGGAGCTCATATGCAAAAGATATGAAATAAACAAGTTTGGGAATTCAAAATATGAAATTAGGTCTAATTCTGTGAATATTTAAAAGTCCAGGGTTCAATCTGCAAGAATATAGGGGCCCACGCATGAGAAAACCAGGGACGGCGGGTTGATTCTAAACAAACCGAGGGTCTCTTTAATAAACCTGTCGCACGAAGGGGTACCGGGTGATTCTAACCGTTAGATCAGAAACCGACGGCCGAGATTAGATCTGCGGCCGAGGGCGCGCGCGCGGGCGGGCGAGTGCTGATAGGCGGGCTAGGGGATGTCAGTGATAGAGGGGGAGGGCGCACTGACCGAGTGGGCCCAGCGCCAGGGGACACGGGCGCTGACAGGCGGGCCAGGGGCGCTGGGCGCGCGTGCGCGAAGCGGTATCCGTGATCTGAGCCATGCGATCAAGTTCGAGCGGCGGAGATCAGGCTGAGGGGTTATGAACGAATGTGGGCGACGTTGCACCTCTTCGCGGCGGTGAGGTCAACGAAGTTGGGGCAGGCGCGTGCTAGGGGTGTTCTGGGGTCACCGAAGTTGGGCAGAGATGGAGAGAATGCCACGGCAAACTCAGTGGCCGGAAAAAGACCATGAATCCAAGGGCAGAGAGGGGAGAACGGCGAGGAGAAGGCCTCGGGCGGACCGGAGAAACTCCGGCGAGGCATTCTGGCCACGGGGAGGGGGCTTAAGGCAAGCTAGGGCCTGGGCTAGCTTCAGCAGAGGCAGAGGTGACATAGGGACCTACTCCGGTGAACTAGACTAGGCTAAATCGACCGACCACCGCGCAAGCACGACGGACAGCCATGGTCGAGCACCAGTGCTGCCAAAATTGGCTGATTACAGAGCGAAACTAGGGAAATTAAGCACGGGCAAAGGTGTCTCACCGTGGGGTGGAGCTCGAGGAGGCTTGGTGCGATCTCTAGCGAGCTGGATTGCAGGGAACACGGGCATGGGTCTCTAGCGGCGTCTGGCGGCGAGGGCAAAGCGCGAGAGAGGGTGATGTTTTGCGAATTGAGGCGGGGGAGCGAGTGCGGGCTCTGGCGGGGCTCTAAGAAGGGAGCTAGGCGCGTGGGCGCGTGTCGTGGCCGAGAAATCTGGCGACGTGCGCGAATGCGCACACGCTGGTCCATGGCGAGCGCGGGGAGGGCGGAACTAATAGGGAGGGTCTACGGCGCAGAGAGAGAAAGAAGAGGAACGTGCGGGGCAACGGCTCAGCGCCTAGCGAACCAGGCCCGCGAGGCAGAGAGAGGAGGGACGCGCGCGGGCGTAGCAATCAGCGCTGATAGGTTGGCCCCAGCGGACAGAGGGCGAGAGAGAGAAAGTAGCTGCTGACAGGCGGGGCCCACCTGTCAGGCGGCACGGGCGCGCGGCCTGGCTGGGCCGAGATGGGCTACTAGGCTGCTTTTCCTTTTTTTTTCTTTTTTCTGAATTTTCTAATTCCTTTTCTATTTCTTTTCTATAGAGTTTTCAATTCCAAATTCAAATTAGGTTTCAAATTCTAATAAATTCAAACATGTGCAACACTTCAAAGAATATTTTAAGCTCAACATGATGCAACATGTCATGACCCATAATGTTTTGGCAAAAGTAAATAATTAAATACCCCTAACATGAAGCTAATTCTACCTAAAAGGGGAAATGGAGAGAGGATCTAGAGAGAGATAAAACCTAGAGTGAGAGAGAGAAGAGTAACACATGAATTTGGGTGATCATTAGAAAAAAATTTTATACCCCCAAATTCAGGGTGTTACAATGAACCACGACTGCTAATTTCAGATCATGAGTAGGATAATTCTTCTCATGAATCTTCAACTGTCGGGACGAGTATGCCACTACTCTCCCTTCCTGCATCAATACACATCCCAGTCCGGTGTACGAAGCATCACAATATACTGAGAATGGCTTGTGAACATCTGGCAGAATCAGTACTGGTGCCGTTGTCAACTTCTCCTTCAATGTCTCAAAGGACTTCTGGCATGCTGGGGTCCACTTGAACTCAACCTTCTTTGCCAACAAGGCTGTCATTGGCCTAGCAATCTTGGAGAAACCTTCTATGAAATGCCGATAATAACCGGCCATTCCTATGAAACTCTTGATTCCTCAGACATCTTTTGGGGCTTTTTAGTCCAAGATAGATGTTACCTTCTTCGAATCCACAACCAATCCCTCTCTATTTATAATGTGACCCAAGAACAGGACTTCACTGATCTAGAACTCGCACTTGCTAAGCTTGGCATACAGCTGACAATCTCGTAGCCTCTGAAGTACTTTCCTCAAATGCTCCTCATGCTCTTGCTCATTCTAGGAATATATAAGAATACCATCAATAAACACCACTACGAACTTGTCGAGGTAGTCCATGAACACACTGTTCATCAAGTACATGAAATAAGATGGCGCATTCGTCAAACTGAATGACATGACCGTGAACTCATACAATCCATACTTGGTGATGAATGCTGCCTTTAGTATATCTGAGGGTCGGATTCGAAGCTGATGGTAGCCTGACCTCAGATCTATCTTTGAGAACACACTGACTCCTCTCAATTGATTGAATAAATCTTCAATTCTGAGCAGGGAGTACTTGTTCTTGATAGTAACCTCATTCAAGGACCTGTAGTCAATGCACATCCTCTTTGTTCCATCCTTCTCCACAAATAGCATTGGGGCTGCCCAAGGCGAGGTACTCGGTCTGATGTAGAATTTCTCTAACAATTCATTAATATGCTTCTTGAGTTCCACCAACTCTGGTCCGGACACACGATAGGCTCTCTTGGAAATAGGGGTTGTGCCTGGTATAAGCTTTATGGCAAATTCGACCTTCCTTTCATGTGGCATACCCGGTGACTCCTCGGGAAACACATCTGGGAATTCCGATACTACATTGATAGCCTCTGATGGTTTAATCTCCTCAATGTGAGCGGTGGCTTGGTGACAACTTCCTTTTCTTGGTCTAGACAAGACCAACTCCACTAGCACATCTTCTCCTGATAAGGACACTAACTTCACTGTTCTCTTATCACAGCTAAGACTGGCTTGGTACTTAGTTAGCCAATTCATCCCTAGGATGACATCTATAGTTATATCCTGGTTACCCATAGATTAAATCAGCGGGGAACTCTATCCCCCTTATTTGAACTCTTGCACTAGGGCAAAATCTATCTGTTTGGGTTCTTCCACCAACTGAACTAACCCTCATAGGTGGATACATGGGTGCTACTGGTATATTATGTGATTCTACCCATGATGCAGTCCCAAAAGAATGCGTTGCTCCAGTATCAAATAACACATTTGCAGAATGGTACTCGACTGAAAACGTACCTAGTGCCACTCCTGGAGTCTCCTAGACTGTGTCGGCCTCCAAGTGATTCACCTTTTCATACTAGGCATGAGGTTGCCCACAGTTGTTGCCTCCTTGCTGCATTGCATTCGCCCTAACTGGGGCATTAGGAGCTAGCTGCTGCTGAGCTGCTTTCTTTGGGCAATGATTCACCCAATGGCCTTGTTCCCCACAGTGGAAACATGCATGACTTCCTCCTTGCGCTGGTGCCGCTTGGTTGTTCTGGTTGGTTGCTGGGGCAGGAAGACGGGCTGCCTGGTTGCTCTGACGCTGGTATTGATTTCCTCCCTACTGGTTATTCTGACGATACTGCTGCTGCTGCTGAGGAAACTGTCTCTGATACTGCTGCTGCTGATTCTGACACTAATGCTAGTGCTTGTGACCCTGCTTGAATGGCTGAGGTGGATTGCCTAAGTAGCGAGGACGGCTGCTACTCCCGACCTGAGATCCACCAATCTTGCGTTTCCTGTCCTCCATCTCCCGATGCTTCCTTTCAGTCATGATTGCTCTGTCGATCAGATGCTAGAAGGTAGGGAATGTGTGGTTCATCATTTGGTAATGGAGGGGATCAACTAATCCTCTCAAGAAGTGGAACTGCCTCTTGGCATCCGTGTTGACATCTTCTCGGGTGTAACGCGACAGCTGTAGAAACTTATCCCTGTACTCGCTAACAGATAGGGGACCTTGCTTCAAGGTGAGAAACTCCTCCTTCCTTACTATCATAAGTCCCTCGGGCACATGGTAGCGACGGAAGTTGTCCCTGAATTCTTCCCAAGTGATGGCTTCAGGGTTGGCATGAGTGGCGAGGTAAGACTCCCACCAAGACTGTGCTGCTCCCCTCAGCTGTCGGGGACCATACAACACATTCTCACGATCATTGCACTAGGCAGTGGGCAAAGACTGGGGGATGACCCCTCATGAACTCTGCCCGGTTGTCTCTAGGTATTTGTGGCATCTGGACTTGCACCTAAGGCTGAGGCGGTGGTGGCTGCTGCTGCACCTGCTGCATTGCTGCTAGGGTCTGTCTGATTGCCTGAACTACTTGTGTCTGCATCAAGAACATCTGCTTAATAGTCATCGATGGTGGCGGTGGCAAATGCTGCTACAGGGATGCCTCCTCTTGGGGTGCCTACTACTCTGGTTGAGCACGCCATGCACCTCTGCGCCTATTTTTAGACATCTGTAGAAATCACACACATATATATCAACTCTGTCTCTATAGTCTTTCAGCATAAGAAAAGATGTATAGAAAATTTTCATAGCACTGAACAAATGACCATCTTACTGACAGCTTCTCAGATAAAGAGGAAAGTAGATATAAATGGATTACCCAACTAAATAACTGACTTTATTAATAACTACACCAAGTTGTAGGGGATACCCACACCTTGGTGACAATCATTACAAAGATCCAACTTCAGTACATGACCATTATAACAAGCATTCAACATAAGATAAACAAACTAACTCTAACTAAGACTGACTTAGGCTAAGACACTGAACTAAGCATTATTACAGACTCCGACTCTATCGATCTAGGGATCCAAATCTATCCGGGTCCTGCAGTCTGGGGTACCATAGTCGAAGCGACCATGGGGCGGTGAATGGTAAGGTTGCTGAATCCTGACAGGGGTGGGAGAACCACCATCCAGATAGTGACGTGCCACGCACTCAGCACGCAATTCGGCAACCTCCGCCTGAACCTTGCCCAACTCATCAAGGGTGTGGTCCAACTCGGTGTTGAGCACGGCAGCCAGGTTGACCATGCTGTTCAGCCTAGGATTGCCCTCACCAACTGGCGAGACAATCACACCTCCAGCACTGCCGATCGAACGGCGAGGGTAGTACTTCAGGTCAAGGCCATCAGCTACCTCGCTGAACAACGAGCAATACTGAGAAAGTGCCCGTCGTGCTGCATCTTGCGTGGCTGCCTCCGCAGTATCCCTCTCAGTAATAGAATAGTGCTCTGAGAAGGCCTCTGCACCCTAGAGATCATCGTCCGAACGGCGCGCCAAGCAAGTAGCCTCGCACTGGTCTGGGTATAACCCGCGACGATGTTGGTAGACAACACAATGGTACTCGATGGACCAAGTGTGTCGGTCGAAAGCCTGACGCAGCAAGGTATCGAGAGCATCGTGGAAGTGACACCCACGAGCAGCATCACGAGTGATGGGTCTAGCGATCCACCCCTCCGGCTCTAGCTCCTCTGAGCGCTCCGTGTCATGGCTTGAACTACCACCGACGTCGTCGTTGTCTCCGTCTCCGTCTCCATCAGGGTCTCCTCCAGCAGTCTGGATGCCCTGTGGTGGTGCAGGGTGCATCTTTGGCTGAGGTGCAGGGGATGGCGGCCTCCCAGACTCCACCTCCTACAGAGGCGAGGGGGAAGAGTCCTGCTGCTCCTGCTCCTGCTCCTGCTCCTAGCATCGACGCTACTGCTCCTCGTGCAGGCGACGATGCAGTCTCTCCAGGTGACTGGACTGACCTGGCATCGTGCGACGCAGTGGACGCTCCGCCAGGCGAGAAGGCAAAAAGGGGATCACAGACTTACGTGCAGTGCACCTGATACGGGCCATCTACAAAAGACATCGTAAGCACAAGAGTAAGAGTAGAACTTTGAGACCAGAAAGTAAATAGAAAGAAAAGTGAGACAAAACTTTTTGAGATAAGTAGATAACATAGAGTTGGTCAAGAGGACCAACTTTTGAAAGGACTCTAAGGTCAAGGTAAGAGTAGGGGTCTATAGTCCTTAGGGCGACCATTCTAGTCTAGGTTAGCAGTCCTACAGTCAACATGGGCTTTGATACCACTTATGTCACACCTGGTATTGGAAGGCAAACCGAATGCGAACCATGTACGTGCCAGGATCAGAAACTCACGTACACAGCGATTACATAATTGGACATCATCACACAATGCTCGAAATAAATAGCGGAAAGGTACTTTAATTACATCAAGATGTCCAAGTCATCCACAGAGTCTAATACATAGCCATAATGTTCAACATAAATATCAAAGTGCGGAGGAACGAAACGTAGATGATAAGCCTGCACAGGCAGCTGACTAGGGTTTGCCACTAAGTAAACTAAAACTCATCGTAATCCTGAAACTCCTCGAAGTCCTCCATGTTGCCAGCATCACCTCCTGAGCAATGAGTACAGTGGGGGCAACCTCGGGTGGGGGTGGTGTGTAACACCATAAAATCCATCAACTAAAAATAATAAATTTACTTATTATGTTAAATACGGTAATAATTTTTTTAAGTGTTTAATTATTTATTTGCACTTTGAATCATTTTCTTTGTATGCGCATCGGATGTTTTATAGCAATGCTTCTTAAAAGAAATTCTTGTAATTAATATGATAATTAAATAATTATTAGTCTAAAAATAAATATTGTATTTATAAATAATTTTGGTGAATTTCTGAGAATTTTTGAGCTATCTAAAAATGTATTTCAGAATTTAAAAAAACAAAAAAACCCACCTAACCTAGCCGGCCCAACTAAGGGCCCAGTCCCCAAAACCCTATGTGCACGCACACGGCTGGCTTCGGGCCAAGCCGCCGCCGCCTCCCTCCTGCACTACTCTCTCATCTCTCTCCTCTCATCTCTCCTCTCTCTCTTTGTTCTTCTCTCTCACTCTCGCGCAGCAAGCAGCCGCCGCACACCCAGCGACCCGCGCGCCCTGCGCATCCCTGCCGTGGGCCCCGCGCCATCAGGACGCAGCCGAGCCGCGCCCAGGCCGTCCGGCGCCCTGCACCGCTCGATGCCGCGCCTAGCCCGCGTGCCGCGACCGCGCCATGGCCAGCCGCGCGCCCTGCACGCCGCGCCCTGCCCCACTAGTCTCGCGCGCGAGCCACGACCGGACCCGACCCCGACGACCCGCGCCCGAAGTCCAACCGACACACGCGCCGTCCGTTAGTCTTCGTCTTTAATGGTGCTTGATTGCGTCTGTTTCCCACCCCTCATTCCTCCTCTCCCCATTACGAGCAGGAAACGACAACTCCATTGATGGTCCATGAAGAACCGGCCGACCCTCCATCTCCCTCCCTTCCTCTATAAATTGGACGCCGAGCTCTCTCTCCATTCTTCCCTACCCGAACTCGCCTC
This sequence comes from Zea luxurians, assembly GCA_029449295.1. NCBI lineage: Eukaryota > Viridiplantae > Streptophyta > Magnoliopsida > Poales > Poaceae > Zea > Zea luxurians. Next base: position 200,165 of record JAOPSE010000422.1, read on the forward strand.
TCTCTCTAGCTCTCCTCGCTCGCCATCACTAGTGCACTGCTCGCCACCGGAGTTTGCCGTTCGTCGCCGGAGTTTGCCGGAGCTCGCCGTTCATCGTCGGAGCCACGAACCCGCCATCCGAAGACCAAATCCCTGCTCTTCTCCATCCGGTCGAAACCCGTCGAGCCATCCCAGTCACACGCACGAACCCAAGGTGGAAGACAACCCCAAATTAATTTGTGTATTTTCAAAATAATTTTGATTCGATTCATGAATTGTATATTTAGTTAGTTGTAATATGAACACGTGTGATCCGCAATTCATGTGTATGTGCGTTATGGAATTTTTGGTAGAGATTTGCTATTATTAGTGCACCGTGATAATTCATGTTAATCGATGCGTTGATTTTTGGATTAGAGAAATATGATGAGAATTTAGTAGTCACACGTTGGTGATAAAAAAACAATAGATAGGAATTTTTGTAGTTAAATTTGGTTACAACGAACTTTAGAAACTATTTGGAGAATTATAGTCATAGGTTCATTTTAATGAATTTATAAAATGGTATAGAACTCATAACATATAAACAATATAGGATTTTTAGATGATTTATCACTAGGTTATTTTATTAATATTTTCTTTTTATAAAGAAAGGAGAAAATATCACTAGTAGGACAGAAAGTAGATTTTTACTAGCCAAATAAACATGTTCGCAAGTATAGCACCTAAATTTTTAGATTTAGTAAAGTACTAGTTTGTGTCAAAATAACCTCGCTTGTGTTATAAAAAGTTCAATTGATAATTTATAGGGATTTTTAGAATTTTAAACTCATTTTGGCTATACTCAATAATTCGAGTTAGAAATAAAAAGGATAAAAGCTATTAATTTATTTATTAGTATTAAAACGATAACTATTATTGATGATGTTAAAATATATTAATACTAATTAAAACTGTATTTATTGCACCCACTCATAAATTCATCATTTAGGACTCACAATAATAGCTATAATTGAATTAATAAGTATTTACGCGTTTATGACGTATTTAAGGTGTGATAAGTGCGATGTATGTTTATTTGTGTAATGGTGTATGTTTATGTAATGGTGCGTGTTTATTTATTAGTGTATGTCTTATTTTTGTATGTGCGATGTGCGACTCTATTAGAAGCCGACTGTGTGGTAGAAGAACCAAATACGTTCGAAGACGAAACGCAGGACGCTTTTGAGCAAGGCAAGTGAATTCTCCATCTGCATATTCTTTTTGTACCCACTCATTGCATATAATAATGTTTACTTTTTGATATACTGCATAATTTGATGGGTTTTACCTAATTAAGGATTTCCTAGATTTACCAACTGTATTCCTTGTTTAACCTGGGAAATTATTAAGCTTTGCAAATTTGTGCTACCGCTCAACTTATTGATTTTAATGTTACTCATTAATTGGTATTAATGTTCCAAAATTGAAATTGGCAATTATGACATTAAACAAGTGGTTAAGATAACATTATTTCATATTAATTGGAACATGGAGTGACCAGCCAGGATAACAGTGCAACCATGAGCGCTATCATGGCTCTGGCTTTGGTAATTAGCTTTATATGCTTAGTGCCGGGCAACCTTACCTGAAATATGGGCAAGAGGGGGAGCGGTAGGTGTTGGCAGCCCATGTTAGCATGGGGACGTATTCTTGGCTAAGGTCAGGGCCGGCCCTGGACAGGTGCCGGCGGTGCCGCCGCACCAGGCCTCCAAGAACCAGGGGGCCCTCCCCGTATATACGTGTATGTGTATATATATAGAAAATGTTTATGTAGATTACAACACAAAGATTGATAAAAGGCCAAAGTCCATCCATGTTTAAACTCGATTACGTACTCGGCTTCTCGTGGACGCTTGAGCTGCAATCCTCTTTGCCTTCTCGTGGAAGCCTCCGCTCACGCTGTCCAGGCTACAACAATTGTCCGGCACCAGCAGTAGCAGCTAGCAGCGACAGACGGGAGGGATCACCTTGTCCGCTGCTCTGTCATCTGCCCAGACCAGGCTTGCCGCGCGCCGTGCCTAGCGGTAGTGACAGGGTAGCGTGCCCTGCCTCAATAACTTCGTCAAGTCTGCTACTCTACTTTCGTTGTTCAATTTTCGCCTCAAACCAATCTTTACTAGTTAAATGTTCTTTTATTTCTGAGTATAGGTTATTTTGTGTTCTGATCACCACGTTCCACGTGCATCTAGTAGTGAAAAAGGAAAAAACATAAAGATAAGTTCAATGCATCGTAGTATTCATAATTTTTTGGTATTTGTGATGAATAGGGCCTTAATTTTTGTCTCGCACCGGGCCACCAATTTCTCAGGGCCGGCCCTGGCTAAGGTACCTCACCCAGGGGGCCACCACCATCGTCTTTAGAAACCTTAGCGGGTTGCTTCATATTAAGTGTATTTTGTGAAAGCCTCATAATGGATCCCTAGCCATTCACCTCGGTAGTGTTTAAGGGTCCGATCAACCCAGGCTAGATGGGATACATGGCTTGTGGGTAAAGTTGTACCGCCTCTGCAGAGTGTAAAACTGATATATCAGTCATGCTCCCGGTTATGAGCGACCTGGAATCCTCACATGATAATTGAACTTGAAGATGGAATTAAATTGAGATCCGATGATCTGCCAATAATTTGCTTAAGTGGTTTCACTTAAGTGTTTTTATTATATTCATATTCCTTTGTTTAAATGGGATATTTGGGATTCACACTTATTAGTAAGATAGGTGTTGTTAATAAAATATTGACCAACTAAAATGCTTACTGCTCAACCTTAGCCTCACCTTGTTATACCTGCATTAATTTTTCCCCCACTTGCTGAGCCCCGACCATAAGTGAGCTCACCCTTGCTAATATTTTGATCAGAGGGTGATGCTGGAGACTTTAATGGAGATTTTGACGACGAGGAATTCTAAGTCTAACGATACGCCGGTCATCTTCCAGTAGGAGATTGCCCATGCTATTTATTTTCGCTTTACTTTGATGTGATACTTGTTAAAGATACAATGTTTCAAATGATGTAATAAAGTATTCTACTCTCTTTAGGTCTTTATTGCATTGTCTATTGATATATTACACTTGTGACATCAACATATGTGTGGAAATGTGTAGCATCCCAAAAATTCAAATCTTGAAATTTTCTCAAACTCGCTCTAAATTCAAAATGAATTTCATATTTCGTTTCAAAATGTTTGTTTGCATGTTGATATCAAAAAAAATTATAGTGGTCTAAATTCTCTCCAAAATCCTCCTCAAAATATCCTACAAATATTTCCCCAGTGATCACCCTCAAATTCTTTTCAGAAATACTGCCCAGATATTTCCCGAGTAATCCCCTTCAAGTTCTTTCCAGAAATACTGTCCAAATATTCCACCGATATATCTCCAAGTATTTTTCCTCTTGAGAAATACCTTCAGTATCATTTTTCAAGTCTCTATAAATATTTTCTTCATAACTTTCCTCATACTCATATGTATACGTATGCCTGCAGTGTCATACGGTGAGCTCTACAAGCTAATCTCACTTATACAAGACAAATTCATGCTAATCTCCCACTAATCCTCTCATCCTCCCACTAATCCTCTCATCCCTCCCCCTAATCCCCCACCATGGCTATAAATAGAGGGGCAAGGGCCTCCTCTCATCCCACCCCAAGCCATTTCAAGGCAACCCTTCCCCCCCCCCCCACACACACACCCACTCCACTTCCCACACAAGCACACACTAGCACAAGGATCGTTCGGTCGTTCTTCGATCGTTCGTCCCCCTGTTCTTAGTTTGTTCGTTCGTTCGTCTGATCATTCAATCGTTCGTCCGATCGTTCATGGTTCGTTCGTCCGTTCGTCCGATCGTTCGATCGTTCGTCCGTTTGTTCGTCCAAATAATCTTTTTCCTACCGTTATGCTGCCGAAATTCCGATCGTTCGTTCGTTCGATCATTCGATCGTTCATCGTTCGTTCATAGTTCCTATTCATCATTCATCATTCGTTCATAGTCCCTATTCATCGTTCTTCCAGATAATCTTTGTCCTGCCGTTATGCTGCCGAAATTCCAATCGTTCGTTCGTCCGGTCATTCGATCGTTCGTTCGTTCGTTCATAGTTCCTATTCATCGTTCATCGTTCGTTCATCGTCACAATTCATCGTTCATCGTTCGTTCATACGAACTATTCACATCACTATTTACATTACTATTCACCATCACTATTCATTGTTACTATTCACCATTACTATTCATCATCGTTACTATTCATCGTCCATCCGATCAACCCCAAATTTCAACTACTCATCCATCATGCTGTCCAGTCCACCTAAGACTAGTCAGACCCATATTCCAGTCATACAAACTCCGGTGACTGTGATTTTCCTTCCAGTAGGGAACTTCCCATCTGGTCACCATCCTAGGTTTCTCCAAGTTGAGCACGCTTAACTTTGAGATTCCTTCGAACCAGGCTTCCAAACTCAGATTCCAATAATTCTTGTTTCTAAATTCTTATCAAACTATTCCCTATCCAACTATGTCATCCCTTAAGCATGGTCCATATTCCAGAAAACTCCCAAAATACTCTTGTCCCATATTCTGCCTATAACTCTCCTGTTCATACTAAGTCAGACGATTCATTCGTCACTATTCTCACCAACAGTGAACTTCACTGTGCTACACCACATACACCCAGCTATAAATACACCCAGCTACCCTCTCCCTCTCCACACACACTCAACACCCTCAGCCAAGGCAAACACCCCACCCACACAGTTACTCTGCTCTGCCGGCTACACGCATAGTTTCGCTTCGCCTCCAGTCCACCCTCCTGGTAAGCACCTCCGCTCCACCACCAGTAATATCACAACACCACGTGACACATATTCTACTCAAGACTCTACCCATCCATATATCACTATTCTGACCACTATACTAAATATTTGTTGGTATACTTGCTTGTTTGTATGTTTGCTTATTCATGTTGAATAGTTATCGGAGCGTTCGTGCTGTCTCGTGGAGGCCAGATCTGCAAGTCTATGCCAGGCAGTGGAGCTAGAAGCCAGTTCCGCGAGCTCCCCTTCCCCCTTCGCCGAATAAGCACGGCAAGCTCACTGGATCCCTTTGATGCATAAATTATCTATGATTTTTCAACCACAACCCTCAGCCTGTTATTTTATGCATGATATGATTTTGAGACAAGTTATTATGGCCACCCAAGCTGCTTGCCGCAATCAATCCTTGATATATTTGTTACAAATGATTTGAGAAAAGGTGTGAGTTTTCAAAAGAAAATGCTTTTCAAAATGTGTATGATGAAGGGTTTTCACCCTTATCACCTTGTGAGTGGCATAATCAGGGACTCCCTGGTTTAGGGGAGGGCCTAAGGTGATAACTCAGCTGGTTTAGGCGTGAGCAGAAGGATTGTCCCCTCGTATAAGGACCGGTTTGTCATCTTTCACTACTTGTACTCATGATAAGTACAACCACTCAAGACTGTGTGGGCAGTCACTCAATCTGAACTCGTACGGTCCAACCCCAGGGTTATGAAGGCTGGGGAGCACTGGGAGGATAAGGAGGGGGAATGTTTTGTCTGGTTTGGACATGGCGGTGGCCTGACTCCATCTGGTATAACCGTTAAGGTTAGGACATGCGAGGAAAGAAAGAGATTCGGATTCAGATCTCATTAGCCATGAGATCGCAGAGCTGGACTAGTGGGTAAAGTGTACCCCTCTACGGAGAGTTCAAACCTATTCAAATAGTTTGTGTCCACAGGAATGGACGAGTCTAGTGTGGTATGGCAATTAGTGTTTTGTTTTCAAAAAAAAGAGGTGCGTTTGAGAAAACTGGTTTTTAAAAGGTCCGGCGGTTGAGCCGTGAGCTATGGTTGACGGGAAGTCCAGTAGCTGTTTTTGAAAATGAAAACTAGTGGGAAACTGCTGAGATACCTGGATGGTTTAGTCCAAGGGATTTTGTTCTATTATTGAAAAACTTCCTGCTCATTTGGGAGAGGATGCGCTTTGAAAAATACAAAATGTTTAACAAAACAACCCTGCATAAAATATTGCTGTTTCTACAAAATATCCTGAGCTCCACATATTCCATGCATTATATCTGATTCCTCATTCCGCGGGTGAAGTTGGGCTGCTGGGTACGTTTGTACTCACCCTTGCTTATTTGTTGTTTTTCAGAAAAAGGAGATCGGGTAAGAGTTGCGACTGTTCCCAACCTTGCCTGTGGCTGTTGGGCCGCTGATTTGCTTCGCTGCGTATATCGGGCTGCTTCATCCCCACTCTGATGATATGTCCCGAGTTGTGGATCAACTCTTAAAGTTGATCGCCACCTTTATAGGTTTGTCTCGTTTAAGCAGATCTAGAATCATCTGTTTTATAAATGTGTTTACTAGCCTCCTGGGTCAAGTAATTATATCACATTTGAGTCCCAAAGGATTGGGGCGCTTCAGGTGGTATCAAAGCTATTAGGTTGGCTGCAGGGCGTAACCCTTAGCCTGATCAAAAAGTTTTTGAGTCAAAACTATTTTCTTAAAAAAAATTCTTGCTCTCATCCCTCCATTAAAAAAAGTTTTCCCCTTTCCTTCTCTTAGAAGTCAGATGGAGGTCCGTTGCCAAACCAGCTTTTGCCAGAATGAAGATGGTTTCCCCAAGTTGATGAGAGCATGCACAGTTCGCCTCGGAATCAGGAGCCAGCCAGAGTATGATGGTCGTGAATTCGTCGAGCATAGCACAGACAAGTGTGTCGTGACTGTATACATTGGATCCAGTCCGCACCATGTGGAATGGAGTGTTAGTGCTGCTAGGCACAAATTCAAAGACACCTGCCAAGTCGTCGCTCGCAAGGCATTAAGGACCCTATGTCAGATTTATGAAGAAGAAGTGGCTGACACCACGCTCAGATTCTTTCCGCCCTTTCAGAGAGACCGTCCAGTTTGGATGGCCAGGATGTGTGCATTGGAAGGGAAGCAGCTGCTTGAGGATGACCCCACAGTCGTGTACCTCACTGCATACCTGCTCACCCTGGATGCAAAGTATGATTTCTTGGCTTGGCACCACCGTTAGATGATTGCCCGAGCAGAAGATGCAGAGAAGCACAACCGTCAGCTCCATGTGGATCTCACCTCATCTCAAGCCCATGTAGTTGCCTTGGAAAGTCGTGAAGTCATTGTTGTTGAAGCCCTGAAGCAAGCCAAGGATGAGCATGTCCAGAAGCTAATGGAGGCCTACTTGGTAACCCATAACCAACGTAGAGCCCTACGGATCCAAGAGCCCGCTTCATCCAACCTAGTTCAACTCATGAGAGCTGAAGATCCCCAGATTCTTGAAGGTCATCTGGTCTCTATAAGAGGAGAAAAGAAGGCTTGGGAACTCCCAGAAGAAGCCATAGTCTTGGAAGGTATGCCAGTCTCCCCTCAGGCTATGGATAAGCAAGAGCACCCCGAGTCCTCCCAATATCCCCCACCAGAGTTGTTTGAGCCCCTCACCATGAAGAAGATTCCAGCACCATCCCTTGAGGTCAAGGAAGAAGCTGCAAGCACCCCGCCAGCATCGTCGCCCTCTGAGGAGCTACAAGAGCCTGTCCCGCTTGAAGAAGAGTTTGACCTAGTCTTGCCACCTCAGTCGCCGCCAGAAGAAGTAATCAACATCAGCTCTCTCTTGACCCATCCAAGAGATGTCTCAGATTGAAGTTGTGCGCTAGCCTTGCCAGGAGAGAAGCTACCAGATCTGAAGTTAGTTATGCCCAGTCCTCTGCATGCATTGGGTAATGAAGTTTTTCTTCACTTTGGCTAGAACCCTGCATGTATGAGAGGTAATCGTGTATACCCGTGTTTTGAAAAACTCTATTTGTGTGGCTCCCTAGGGCATTTCAAAATGAATTTCGCTTGATGTTTTCTCCCCTTTCATGTGCATATGTGATGCCTTAATGTTAGTGCTTATAAGTCACACTTAGCATAGTTCAGTTAAGGAGCCAAGCAATAGTAGTTATGCTTAGCCCCCGAATCTGAGTAGTCCGTGCTTTGGAAAAACTCTATTCTTCCCCTATTCAAAATATTTGATTTGTTTGTGCTTATCATTGCTGAACTTATGTGTTTTCTTTCTTTTTAAGAAAGGTTTTCTCTAAAAACATAAATCACAAATTAGATCTTATCCTCACCTTATGCTTCAATTCTCATCTTAACCCATCTCAAGAGAAAAGCACCTTACCCAAGAAGATACCAGGAAGCTTACCCTTGAAGCATGGAATAAGCTACAGAAGAAACCAGTCCAGTCGCTCAGTCAAAAGGACCGACCGTGAGAATCAAAGCACTGCCCCTGAGTCAAAGTGAGCAGGAAAAGAGGACAGAAGAAGTCATTACCATACAGAGAGGCAAAGATTCTTGGAACCAGAGACCACAAACATCAGGGTCATTGACCCCACCACTCACCCGTGCTCCCCGCACGTGTGTCCGCCTCCATGCGCACTACCACCGCCCCACACCCCTTTGCAACGCACCCACCGCCGCCATCATTGCCGGCAACACCAAGTCCCCCCTCCCCTTGTCGCACCTGCTGCAGCGTGGCACCTGCTCCATCACCACCACTCCGCAACCAAACACCACCGCTTGCCTATAAAACTCCCCCACCAGCCCCCTAAACTCCCAACTCGCTCAAAGCAAAGCACACGCCTGATAAAATCCCCTCTGCCAAATCGCAAGCAACTCCATTTTCCCACTCCCTTGCCCCTAAGATCACAATGCTTGGTGATTCTTGGGTTAAAGACTGTTGTACATGGTTCATAGTCTTTGGTTTCCTCCTCTGTATGATGGTAATACTCTTTGATAGAATCTTCCAGTGGGAAGTGCAAAGAGAAAGAAAGGGTTAGTGAAAAGAAGATAGTGAAGAGAAGATAAGAAGAAGGTTCTCCCAGAATCAACCCTATGTCAGTCATCTCTCTGCAGCCTGATCAAGCAGCAACATCAGAAGAAGGCCCCGTAACACCCTTGTTATGTGGTACTTCAAGGAGTTCAAATCCCCAAGATTCAAGGGTTCTACCCTCATTCTTTTTAAGTGGGGTAGTGTTCCAGTAAGGTTCTTGCTATGGAGAAAAAGAAGAAGGCCTATAGCAAGCTTGTGGAGTACCAGATCATCCAAGCATATAAGTTTCTGGATGAGAAGTGGTCACCCAAGTTCCGTTGATGAAGCACTAGAAGACCAATCAAGGAAGGAATCCATGTGGGAGTTCGCAAGAGGATGGTTTGCGTGTTGGCATCGATGCTTCTTCAATAAGCTAGCTGCCAAGCGAAAGCTAGAAGCCTGAAGATGATCTTTGAGTAGCCAGAATCAGCGTTTCCAATCGGCAACCGGATGCTCCTCAAGAGCCAGATTTTGTTGAAGCTCCATCTCCTTGAAGAGTCTGCAAAGTGAAGATATGTAGCTGAAGTGAAGCTATACCCATAACCCTTCTAAGCCGAATCTCGAGGACGAGATTCATTTTAAGTGGGGTAGATCTGTAGCATCCCAAAAATTCAAATCTTGAAATTTTCTCAAACTCGCTCTAAATTCAAAATGAATTTCAAATTTCGTTTCAAAATGTTTGTTTGCATGTTGATATCAACAAATAAATTATAGTGGTCTATATTCTCTCCAAAATCCTCCTCAAAATATCCTACAAATATTTCCCCAGTGATCACCCTCAAATTCATTTCAGAAATACTGCCCAGATATTTCCCGAGTAATCCCCTTCAAGTTCTTTCCACAAATACTGTCCAAATATTCCACCGATATATCTCCAAGTATTTTTTTTTCTCTTGAGAAATACCTTCAGAATCATTTTTCAAGTCTCTATAAATATTTTCTTCATAACTTTCCTCATACTCATACGTATATGTATGCCTCCAGTGTCATACGGTGAGCTCTACAAGCTAATCTCACTTATACAAGACAAATACATCCTAATCTCCCACTAATCCTCTCATCCTCCCACTAATCCTCTCATCCCTCCCCCTAATCCCCCACCATGGCTATAAATAGAGGGACAAGGGCCTCCTCTCATCCCACCCCAAGCCATTTCATGGCAACTCTCTTCGCCCCCACACACCCCCACTCCACTTCCCACACAAGCACACACTAGCACAAGGATCGTTCGGTCGTTCTTCGATCGTTTGTCCCCCTGTTCTTAGTTTGTTCATTCGTTCGTCCGATCGTTCGATCGTTCGTTCGATCGTTCATGGTTCGTTCGTCCGTTCGTCCGATCGTTCGATCGTTCGTCCGTTCGTTCGTCCAAATAATCTTTTTCCTACCGTTATGCTGCCGAAATTCCGATCGTTCGTTCGTTCGATCATTCGATCGTTCATCGTTCGTTCCTAGTCCCTATTCATCGTTCATCGTTCATTCATAGTCCCTATTCATCGTTCTTCCAGATAATCTTTGTCCTGCCGTTATGCTGCCGAAATTCTGATCGTTTGTTCGTCCGTTCGTTCATAGTTCCTATTCATCGTTCATCGTTCGTTCATCGTCACTATTCATCATTCATCGTTCGTTCATACGAACTATTCACATCACTATTTACCATTACTATTCACCATTACTATTCACCATCAGTATTCATCGTTACTACTCACCGTTACTATTCATCATTGTTACTCTTCATCGTTCATCCGATCACCCCCAAATTTCAACTACTCATGCATCATGCTATCAACCTAAGACCAGTCAGACCCATATTCCAGTCATACGAACTCCGGTGACTGTGATTTTCCTTCTAGTAGGGAACTTCTCATCTAGTCACCCATCTCAGGTTTCTCCAAGTTGAGCACGCTTAACTTTGAGATTCCTTCGAACCAGGCTTCCAAACTTAGATTCCAATAATTCTCATTTCTAAATTCTTATCAAACTATTCCCTATCCAACCATGTCATCCCTTAAGCATGGTCCATATTCCAGAAAACTCCCAAAATACTCTTGTCCCATATTCGGCCTATAACTCTCCTGTTCATACTAAGTCAGATGATTCATTCGTCACTATTCTCACCAACAGTGAACTTCACTGTGCTACACCACATACACCCAACTATAAATACACCCAGCTACCCTCTCCCCCTCCACACACACTTAACACCCTCAGCCAAGGCAAACACCCCACGCACTCAGTTACTCTGCTCTACCAGCTACACGCATAGTGTCGCTTCGCCTCCAGTCCACCCTCCTGGTAAGCACCTCCGCTCCATCACCAGTAATATCACAACACCACATGACACAGATTCTACTCAAGACTCTACCCATCCATATATCACTATTCTGACCACTATACTAAATATTTGTTGGTATACTTGCTTGTTTGTATGTTTGCTCATTCATGTTGCATAGTTATCGGAGCGTTCGTGTCGTCTCGTGGAGGCCAGATCTGCAAGTCTACAACAGGCAGTGGAGCTAGAAGCCAGTTCCGCGAGCTCCCGTTCCCCCTTCGCCGAATAAGCACGACAAGCTCACTGGATCCCTTTGATGCATAAATTACCTATGATTTTTCAACCACAACCCTCAGCCTGTTATTTTATGCATGATATGATTTTGAGACAAGTTATTATGGCCACCCAAGCCGCTTGCCGCAATCAGTCCCTTATATATTTGATACAAATGATTTGAGAAAAGGTGTGAGTTTTCAAAAGAAAATGCTTTTCAAAATGTGTATGATGAAGGGTTTTCACCCTTATCACCTTGTGAGTGGGATAATCAGGGACTCCCTGGTTTAGGGGAGGGCCTAAGGTGATGGCTCATCTGGTTTAGGTGTGAGAAGAAGGATTGTCCCCTCGTATAAGGACCGGTTTGTCATCTTTCAGTACCTGTACTAATGATAAGTTCAACCACTCGAGACTGTGTGGGCAGTCACTCAATCTAAACTCGTACGGTCCAACCCCAGGGTTATGAAGGATGGGGAGCACCGGGAGGATAAGGAGGGGGAATGTTTTGTCCGGTTTGGACATGGCGGTGGCCTGACTCCTTCCGGTATAACCGTTAAGGTTAGGATGTACGAGGAAAGAAAGAGATTCGGATTCGGATCTCATTGGCCATGAGATCGCAGAGCTGGACTAGTGGGTAAAGTGTACCCCTCTGCGCAGAGTTCAAACCTATTCTAATAGTCTGTGTCCACAGGAATGGACGAGTCTGGTGTGGTATGGCAATTAGTGTTTTGTTTTCAAAAAAAGAGGTGCGTTTGAGAAAACTGGTTTTTAAAAGGTCCAGCGGTTGAGCCGTGAGCTATGGTGGACGGGAAGTCCAGTAGCTGTTTTTGAAAATGAAAACTAGTGGGAAACTGCTGAGATACCTGGATGGTTTAGTCCAGGGGATTTTGTTCTAATATTGAAAAACTTCCTGCTCCTTTGGGAGAGGATGCGCTTTGAAAAATACAAAATGTTTTACAAAACAACCCTGCATAAAATATTGCTGTTTCTGCAAAATATCCTAAGCTCCACATATTCCATGCATTATATCTGATTTCTCCATTCCGCGAGTGAAGGTGGGCTGCTGAGTTCGTTTGTACTCACCCTTGCTTATTTGTTGTTTTTAAGAAAAAGGAGATTGGGTAAGAGTTGCGACTGTTCCCAACCTTGCCTGTGGCTGTTGGGCCACTGATTTGCTTCGCTGCGCATATCGGGCTGCTTCAGCCCCACTCTGATGATATGTCCCGAGTTGTGGACCAACTCTTAAAGTTGATCGCCACCTTTATAGGTCTGTCTCGTTTAAGCAGATCTTGAATCATCTGTTGTATAAATGTGTTTACTAGCCTCCTGGGACTAGTAATTATATCACATTTGAGTCCCAAAGGATTGGGGCGCTTCAAAATGGATCTTGGCACACATATGCTATGCGCTCGGTTCTACCCCCTAGAACCGGGTGTGATAGAAGTGGTATCAAAGCTATGCTGACCCTAGGTCATTAGATTAGTTAGAAATGGAAAGCCTAGTTGTTCAAAACTTGCTAATTTCATTCTTATAAATTATTTTACCAGCCTCACCTCTTTAAAAATTTCAACTGAGTTGACACTTCTCTTGTAGATGATTCATACTCTCCAAACTACCCGCATCAACACCAGCTATGCCCCTCCGCCCCGGCAAATCCCTGTCTACCCAGTGGTAGTCGAGGAAGTTCTGGTGGATCTCCCTCACATCCGAGTGGAGAATGGAGTCATCCTGGAGGACAGCTCGGAGGAACAGCTGCTGACGCCCACCCCGTTGGCAGAGTCCCTGGCCTTCACAGCTAGGTCATCAACATCGGCACTGCCTGCACCAGCCTTCCAAGCACCTGCACCCGGAGGCGACGACCACGACGACTCTGGAGACAACGATGACGAGGATGACGACGACGACGAAGGAGGAGACGAACACGTCCATGAAGAAGCCGACTATGCCCAGCAGGACTACTTCATGGGGTTTGGTCCTATTGTTGAACATTATACATCAATGTTCGAGACAGGGCACTTCCCCAACCTGCTACAAGAAGTGCTGCACGCGCTAGGAACCTACGTCCGCCCCCTGTACGAAATAAGGCGAGTGAGCGAGCCTCCTCGGGCTTGCTACTACATCACTCGCATCCACGTCAGGGTGATGGATGCAGGGGATAGAGGATTCAGGACTCTGTCTACTCACGAGTCCCTGACACCACTGTCCACCTATGCTGCCTCGGTCAGCGACGCTGCCAGACAGACCCTGTGGTCGCTCAGCCACACCTACCGGCAGCAGCTGCAGAACAGGAGGTTCAGGCATCTTCCTCAGCGTTTGAGTGGAGGAAGCCATACCAGCATCGTCCCAAGTGAAGCTGGTGAGGATCGCCTCAACACCCTAGCTAGTGTAGTGGCCGGTCTCAACACCGACCTGGACAGTGCCACCCTGGATCTCTCTATGGTGCACTTGGAGCTGGAAAATGCCCATGCCAGTATTGCAGCCCTGGAAGCCCAACTTTAAGGACCGGATCCGCCTGAAGCCTAGGTCCCCACCATGGCGTTGTCTCCTCCCCGCAAGAGGCTGCGCTATGGGGAGCCCAGATCCGTCACTAGGCTGCTTTAGGTGTTTTGAGATATGATGTATGTTGGGGGCCTTCGTCCTCCGAAGGTCCTCAAAAACATGATTTGACAATGTTTTCCAAGTGGATTATGTGAACAGGTACCTTCGGACTCAGAATTATGAACATGAAGTACGGTCAGGACGAAGCCTGGACCAGACGAAGGGCGAGCTGATTACCAAGCTCCACGAAGGATGATGCACAGCCGAAGCTGTGCGCAGGGAAGCTTCGTCGCAATAGCAGAAAGGGGAACCGACTTAAAGATGAAAAGACTACGCGGGCCTTGACGGATTTCCATAAGTCATTAACAAATGTAATGGACATGGATGTAATTTTACGTGGGCTGCGTCCCGCGTCTATAAATAGATGAACAGTACTCCCGTACTGTTCACGTTGACTTGGCATTTTGCTTTTGCGTCACGCTTGTACTTTTTACCTTCTCTCAGGACCGAAGGTACATCTGTAATTTGAAATCATTTCTATTTTTCCATGTTAATAAAATAGAAATGATTCTATAATGATGCTTATATTATATTTCATGCTCTATATGAATCCTTCGTCATTACTTGTTATGTTTACGAAGGTATGTCTCTTATAACCTTCGTCCGAAACCCATTATTTCCCGAAGGGACATAATGCTTCGGAGGACGAAGGACCTTAACACTTAACACTTTTCATGTTGCCTTGTTCTTAACTCTTAGCATTTGAGAACAAGTCCCCAACATTGGCGCCCACCTCCGGTGAACTCACTTCCACTTCGAGTTTTTTGAGCACCTTCGGAAGCTATAGACCTTCGCTATGGCGCCGAAGAAAGCTTCAGCGACTGGGGCTGCAGCACTGCAACCGTTGGACCACAACCAGGAGACCGTCTCTCTTCGGGAGGCCCGAAGCCAGAAGAGGAAGGCCGTCAGCCCGACGCTTCAGGAGGATGAGCTAGACCAAGAAATCAGGGATATGGAGATGCTACATCAACAGGTACAGAGGAAGAAGGAGAAGATGGCCCGGCTAGCTGAGTTGCAAAGGCAGATAGACGAAGCCTCTGAGGAAGTTCGCCATCTTACTCACGATGAGCAGAACAGAAGGCCTCAGCAGAAAGACCTTCATCAGGAGGGCTTCGTCAACGAAGATGACTGGTATGACAATTTCCATCAGGGAAATTTTGTTTTCGATGATGCTTCTCCTCTGTCCGCTGAGCTGCAGGCTACACCTTGACCTCCGACCTATAAGCCACCCCAACTTCCCATCTTCGACGGCCATTCAGACCCGAAGCAGTTCTTGATGAGCTACGAAGCAACAGTGTCTTCGTATGGTGGCAATGCTGCAGTCATGGCAAAGTCTTTTGTTATGGCTGTCAGGAGTGTTGCTCAGACCTGGTATTCCTCCCTTCGACCAGGAACGATCACCTCATGGCAGAAGCTGAAGGATATGTTGTTAACCAGCTTTCAAGGATTTCAGACGAAGCCGGTCACTGCTCAAGCCTTGTTCCAGTGCACTCAGGATCATGAAGAATACCTTCAGGCGTATGTCAGAAGGTTCTTGCGTTTGAGGGCGCAGGCACCAACGGTGCCCAATGAAATTGTCATTGAAGCCATGATCAAGGGGCTTCGTCCTGGACCTGCGGCTCAATACTTTGCTAGGAAGCCTCCTCAGACTCTGGAGAAGCTGCTCCAAAAGATGGACGAATACATTCGTGCTGATAATGACTTTCGCCAAAGAAGGGAGGAGGCCTTCAGATTTTCTGAGATGACCAGGGGCTTCGGAGGAAGATTCTATCCGAGGCATGTCAGGTCCATTCACAACTCCACTCAGAATGATGATAAGGGGAGTCAGCAGAACAGACCGCAGTGCTCCTCACAGGCTTCGGGGCAACAGCAAACTTTCTATCGGCCACCAGCTCCAAGAGGCAGAGGCGCCAGGGGCTTCGGCGGAAGATTTGGAGATCAACCAAGGAGGATATTTTGCTTATTCTGTGGTGAAAACAAGGGACACACCACCAGGATGTGCCATGTCACCATCCAGAAACAAAAGGAGCTAGCAGAAGCTGCAGCGCAACAGGGCCAGCCGAAGCAGGTCATGCATACTGCTTCGTACCATCAGCCTTACATCCCGGAGTACGTGGGCAACCACCCTGCAGTTTCCGTAGCTTCGGCGAGCCAACCTCAAGCTTCATGGCAACAGCCCCCGCCCCCACCTCCGCTGCAACAAGGCCAACAGCCAGAAGGGAGCCAATATGTTCCGCACCAAAGGGATCTCAGAGAGCAATCTGAAGCTCGCACAGTCAATAGTACTGTGCCAGAGTCGAAGCACATTTATTGACAAATATCCTACTTTGATAGCAGTTTTTTCCGTTTAAGTTCTATTTTCTGTGTAATAAAGAACATTTCAGTTTTCATATAATAGTTTCGTGGTTGGTTATGAGGAAAACCTATCTTCTCCACAGGCTTAAGTTACTGAAGCTTAAAAAATTGCGGTAACAAGGAGGACCTTCGAATTATTAAAAATCCTTCGAAGCAACAAAAAGTCGTTCTAAGGAACGCAGAGTAAGTTGCCGAAATTACAAAAAGCCGTTTCAAAGGGAGCGCAGTGTAAGTTTTTTGCTCCAAAGACGTTCCTAAGGGAATGCAGAGCTTATACCGCCTAAGTAAAAGGCGAAGAAGCTCCAAAGACGTTCCTAAGGGAATGCAGAGCTTATACCGCCTAAGTAAAAGGCGAAGAAGCTCCAAAGACGTTCCTAAGGGAATGCAGAGCTTATACCGCCTAAGTAAAAGGCGAAGAAGCTCCAAAGACGTTCCTAAGGGAATGCAGAGCTTACAAATATATTGTGTGTATCTTCGGAACAAATGTCATTTGCATAACATAACATCATCACATCATTTTGCATAGCATAAGCATCATACATCATGTTGCATTTGGCAAAAGAAGGGGACACAGTATCAACCTTCGAAAGGACGCTTTGAGAAAGTAAAAATTGTGTAAAGTCACAAGGGAATACAATGATAATCTTCGGAATACAGTTTCGGAGAATGTTTTTACGAAGCATGAACGAACTTCATCAGAGCAATATCGAAATTGTATAGCTTCGGAGAATGTTTTCACGAAGCGTGGACGTGATTCATCAGAATAGTTTTAACGGAGAATGTCTTCTTCACGAAGCATGAAAAGAAGGGAAGGTGTTTTTTCGCCGAAGGCTCAAAAATGGTATGTAGAATTTCATGCATCGTAAAGAATTGAATAATGAAAAGAGACTTGTATATTACATTCAAATGTACAAAATATTACATAGATCACACTTCAAATGTTTTTTCTGATGGCACCTAGTCTTCTCTTAATACTACTTCTGCGGCCTCATTTAGAAGTTGTTCAACAACTTTATCCATGATAGCTTCGGCCATTTGTTTGATTTCGTCATCCTCCTTTGTGTGAGGGTCAACTGACGATCCAGCAGGTTCTGAGGAAGCAGAATATTTTTTGCATTACTATTACAAACCGCGAGCAAAGTTTGAAATAAAAATTACAATACAATAAGAGCGACTAATTAGTACCTATTTGCCCTTCGGCAACTTCTGTTACTTTCCTAGCATCATGGATGCCTTTTTCACTCCTTTGAATAATATCTTGCGCCATTTCTCGGCCGCCGTTGTTCCAGATATCAGTAAAGAATTTGCCACCAACCATGCTCGCTTCGGCCGAGGGGTCTTTGATGTCTTCGGAGGATAAGGCAGCTTCGGACTGAGCTAAAGATTTTACATGTTCACAACCTTTCTTCTCTAAGACACTAGCAATTTCTCTGGCGCCCGAAAAAGCGCAGATATCACCGCGGCTACTCAGGATTTCCTCGAAGGCCTCTGCTTCGTGGCTGATCCATTCTATTGGGCCTTCGGGATTGCCTCTTGAAAAATTCTCTTCACTGGAAAATGCGCCCACGCTAGCGAAGCTGCTTTTAATTTTCTTTACGCATTCCATGGATTTTTCGTAGCATTTTTTCTTCGAAGACCGAAGCTCTTCCACGGTTGCTTCCAAATGATCAGCCCATTGGTCGCTGCATTCGCGTCTTGTTTCTTCAAGTATGCGTTCTTCTTTCGCCCGGGTCAATTGCTTCTGAAGGTCCTTAATTTCGCGTTTATGAGCTTCGGCTTGAACCTTTGCAGCAGCTTCGTCCTTTTTTACCTTGTCTACTAATGTAAGCAGAATTTTGTCTTTTTCTAGAGCTTCGTTTCTCAGTTTAATAACTTCTGAACGTAAATTGTTGAACGCAATTTCGTAGCTTTCATCTTCGGCGCTCTTTTGTGCTCTCAATGCGTTGCTCAGGATTAAACCCTAAAAAAAAAAGAATCCATATAAGAATAAAGGAATGAATTACGTATTGTAAAATTTTTTCAAAGTCTAATTCCCAAACCTTCAGGCTATTATATGCAAGACTATCCGCGAGATCCTCCTTCGTCATAGTGCATAACCCAGCTTCGAGCTTCGGGAATCCCATACTTCTAGCCATCTCTCGGCAGACAGACAGTTCTTTATTATCAGGAAGGCAGTACAGGAAGTCATCTTCATTTGTCCCGTTAAACACTACTGCCCCCTTCGGATATTTTAGTTCTCTGGCATAGTAGTTGGCTTCGTAAGTCTCTTCTTCAGATAATTTCTTCCCCGAAGCATGTCGTACGATGTAATCGCGTATGCTGGCAGGAGCTTCGGGGGCGGCA
The DNA here is from genome assembly GCA_029449295.1 of Zea luxurians. Classification (NCBI taxonomy): domain Eukaryota; kingdom Viridiplantae; phylum Streptophyta; class Magnoliopsida; order Poales; family Poaceae; genus Zea; species Zea luxurians. The sequence continues at coordinate 218,903 of JAOPSE010000422.1, forward strand.
GTGTCAGTTTCTTCAACCAAATTTGGTTCTGATATTTTTGTTTTCAAGGATTGTTCTTTGGTGGGCTCTGAAGGCCCAGCCTCAGCTTCAGGTTGTTGCTTCGAAGCTTCAGCAACTACAGCTTCGGTAGACACTTCAGCAACTTCAATAGTCTTCTTTGGGGTTGTGCTTGAAGACTTAATTGTCTCCAAAACATCTAGCACGTTTACCATTCTTTTTCTTTTCGGGGTCACCGACGGCCCCTTTTGATTCTTTATTGTTTCGACATTTACCGAAGGACTTAAGATTTCTGATATTTTTGGCTCTTCAACCTTCGGTTTCTCTGCTTTTTCTGCTGGAAGCGCTTCAGTCTTTTCTCCCATCTTCGGCACTGGAGCTGGTTCTGTAGCTTCAGAGGCCAAAGAGATTTCACCAATAAATTCTGGCACTGTGGCCGGCTCAATAAAACGCGCTCGGTGAGTGAGCACCTTTATCTTTTTCCTTTGCGGCACTGGCTCATTAGTAGCACTCGTGGTAGCTTCTGCCGCAGTAGAAGTATTTTTCCTTTTGCGACTCAATACCGGATAGTGGTAGTCAGGGTAGACAAACCCGACTGCGTCAAATACCCGGTTGAGCCTTTTCTTTTTTCGGCCTCCGAAGGCTGCTGATAACGCAGTGTTCTCGGCCTTCGAATATGCCCCAAGCAGTTCGTCACTTAATGTTTCAATGCTTTTCAACCAGTCATCATCAGGTTCAACAAATTTATCTGCATATTTGAATGTGTATTTCAGTCTGACCAATCCGCCTTCGTCGGACTCTTTGATGGTCTCCTTCGGCATTTCCCACTTTCCTGCAAGTGGCCACACCCTGAGGCAATATGCTCTTGGACCAAGTCCCTTGACCCAATGAAAGAGCAGACCACGCCGAAGGCTCTTTGGCATTCCTCGGCTGCTTCATCCATTTCAACCTTCGGCCTTCGAAGTCCGAAGCGTTGCCAGATGGGGCGCATAATGATACTCTTGACATCTTCTTGTGCCGTTAAGTCACTCTTTACATAGAACCATTCAGTCATCCAGGCTCCGGGCCACCTCTTCCGAAAGGTTGGCACAGGGCGGCTTGACCCGGAGCGGGCACCAAAGTTGTAGCACCCAAAGTTGTTGTGATATTGTTCTTTCCCCCAGGGCTTCGTCTCATATAACAACTCATGAATGTTGCAAAAGCTTTTAGCATTTGGTTCTAAACCTTGGCTTCTTGCAGCCCAGACAAACATCCCCATTCTTAAGATAGCTTCGGGAGTAATTTGATGGAGGTAGACTTGAAATGTCCTCAGGACTTCAACAACAAAGTTGCTTAGGGGGAATCGAAGCCCAGCCTTGAGAAAGCTTCGGAAAATTACGACTTCATCTTCTTCGGGGGTGGGAGAAGTCTTTTCTCCAGCATCAGCCCTCACAATAGATATATCTCGAAAATACCGCCCCCTCATATTATCAATATGACTCTGCTTGATAGTGGTTTTCCCGAAAACCGTGTGACTTGGTCGCCATGGTCGATCTTCGGACTCTTCCCCACCGCTTTCTACATCAAAACTGTCGCTGTCATCAGTATCTTCGGACAAACCTTCAAGAATTTCCTTGGTGATTTTCTCTGTATTGGTTTCCGCCATCGCTATAAGAAACCCCAAGTTCTTCTCTTCGTCAAGACTCAGCTTCGTCTCAACAGGGATCTTCTTACCTTCAGACATCTTCGGAAGCGCTAAAAACTGTTTTCAAGGACGAAGCTTTAAAAACAAAAAGATCAGCAAATCTTAGTGCACAAGAGCTAAAAATGTAGTGGGCCGAAGCAGATGGCAAGCGTGCGTACCAAATAAGTTTGCGGTATGATCTTATTTATACGCCCAGGGCGTTGAAAATTGAAAGACCCCACTTGTCAGTGAATGTTGCTATTCTAGCAAAGGGAAGGTGTTTTTTCGGACCTTCGGCTCAAGGCCTTCGTCCATATCGCAATCTGAATTTATCATTAACAAATTAATATTGCGAGGGGCTACTGTTGGGGGCCTTCGTCCTCCGAAGGTCCTCAAAAACATGATTTGACAATGTTTTCCAAGTGGATTATGTGAACAGGTACCTTCGGACTCAGAATTATGAACATGAAGTACGGTCAGGACGAAGCCTGGACCAGACGAAGGGCGAGCTGATTACCAAGCTCCACGAAGGATGATGCACAGCCGAAGCTGTGCGCAGGGAAGCTTCGTCGCAATAGCAGAAAGGGGAACCGACTTAAAGATGAAAAGACTACGTGGGCCTTGACGGATTTCCATAAGTCATTAACAAATGTAATGGACATGGATGTAATTTTATGTGGGCTGCGTCCCGCGTCTATAAATAGATGAACAGTACTCCCGTACTGTTCACGTTGACTTGGCATTTTGCTTTTGCGTCACGCTTGTACTTTTTACCTTCTCTCAGGACCGAAGGTACATCTGTAATTTGAAATCATTTCTATTTTTCCATGTTAATAAAATAGAAATGATTCTATAATGATGCTTATATTATATTTCATGCTCTATATGAATCCTTCGTCATTACTTGTTATGTTTACGAAGGTATGTCTCTTATGACCTTCGTCCGAAACCCATTATTTCCCGAAGGGACATAATGCTTCGGAGGACGAAGGACCTTAACACTTAACACTTTTCATGTTGCCTTGTTCTTAACTCTTAGCATTTGAGAACAAGTCCCCAACAATGTAATAAGTTAGTTTCTGCGTCAGACGATGATACTCTTTTTAAGTTATCCTATTAATAAATAACAACCATGTGATGGTGATTGGTTGACATGTTTGAGTTGGATTTTTGTTTGAGTGCAATGGTCTTATGGAATGATGGCCATAAGATCATATAAAAAATAATAATAATAAACTTAGGATACTTCCCTCTTGAATCTTTTATACTCCTCACTTTTCTAAGGATTTCACTTCCTAACCAATCAGATGGTGAACGCTCGTCAAGGACCCAACAACAACCAGAACTAGCGTGGTCAACAGATACCACCACCACCCCACCGAATCCCAACATGGAGCAGTTCATCGCCACCCAGATGCAGATTCTACAAGGACTCACTGTGGTTGTTCAACAAATTCAGCAGAACCAGCAGAATCAGCAACATCAGCAGCAACAGCAGTATGCACCCCTGGCCAGAGATAAGCACCGGGATTTTATGAGTCATCACCCGCCAACATTCTCCCATGCGGTTGATCCTTTGGATGCTGATGACTGGCTCAAGGTCATTGGAAAGAAGCTGGACATCACCCAGTGCAACGACCGGGAGAAGGTCTTGTACGCCTCAGGAAGACTCGAGGGAGCTGCGTCCAACTGGTGGGATGCCTTCACAGCAGCACATCCCAACGTAGATACTATAACTTGGCAGGAGTTCCAAGAGAACTTCCGCGCTCATCACATTCCCTCGGGAATCATGAAGTTGAATAAGAAAGAATTCCTTTCCCATACTCAAGGGAATATGACTGTCAGCGAGTATCGTGATCGCTTCACTCAGCTTTCATGCTACGCACCGGAAGAAGTGGACACAAATGAGAAGCGCCAAGAGCGTTTCTTGGAAGGACTAATTGGACCTCTAAACTACCAACTTTAGAGTCACACTTTCCCCAATTTCTAGACACTGCTAAACAAGGCAATTGGCCTTGAAAGTAAAATAAGGGAATTATCTGACCACAAAAGAAAATTTCAAGGTCAGTCCAGCAGGAACACCCGCCCGAACAACGCTCAAGGTTCATAGTTCTGCTCTGGAAATTAGGGTGGAAACAATTATCAAGTGCAACGCTCTGGACAGCAAGGCCAGAGAAATAATCAAAATCAGAACCAACAAAGGAGCAACTCTCAGACCAACCAGAGGTCTGATGGGAGTTCACAGAATCATCAAGGTGGCGCCAGTAACACGCAGGCTAGAAGCAACAACGCACCAGTCCAACCCAATGGCTGTTTCAAGTGTGGTGAGCTAGGCCACTATGCTAACAACTGCCCAAGGCACAACCAGCAAACACCCCAAAGGAGCAACACTCAGAGAAATGACCAGAACACCCCCGCTCATGGATCTACTCAGAACAAGACTCCGCAGAACCAGAGTAGAGGAAGGGTCAATCACGTCACCGTAGAATCAGTACCTGAAGATGTCGACGTAGTGTATGGTATGTTCCTTGTTAACTCCATACCTGCATCAGTTTTATTTGACTCTTGAGCATCACATTCATTTATAACTGAGTCATTTGTGGAAAAACACAACATACCTAAGTACCCCCTTAAGAAGAAGTTACATATTAGTTCACCGGGAGGTAACATGAAGGCCACACACTCATGCCCCCATGTTAATATCAAGATTCAAGGAATAGATTTTTCAGCCAACCCAGTGGTCCTAGGATCCAATGGTATTGATGTGATTCTTGGATGCAATTGGTTGAAAAGTTGTGGTGGAGTGATACAGTGTGCCAATGGAACAATTATGTTGACAAGTCCTCAAGGTGAAAGAATCCAAGTTAACATAGACAAGTTAACAGATGAAAAAGGGAAGACAGTGATCAATCACCTGGAAGAAAAGCCCTTGGAAAATATCAAGGTAGTGTGTGAGTACCCAGACGTATTTCTGGAGGAATTACCAGGTATGCCACCTGACCGTGATATAGAGTTTTCTATTGAATTATTACCCGGAACCGCACCTATCTCGAAAAGACCATATAGAATGGATGTCAAAGATTTAGTAGAACTGAAGAAACAAATAGAAGAATTACTAGAAAAAGGTTTCATTCGCCCAAGTTCATCCCCTTGGGGAGCCCCAGTGCTATTTGTGAACAAGAAGGATGGTTCGAGGCGAATGTGCGTTGATTATAGAAGTTTGAATGAAGTAACCATCAAGAATAAATGTCCATTACCTCGGATCGAAGATTTATTTGATCAGATGAAGGGAGCTAAAATATTCTTGAAGATATATCTAAGATCGGGATATCATTAGTTAAAGATTCGAGCAGAAGATGTACCGAAGACAGCCTTCACGACAAGATATGGATTATATGAGTTTTTGGTCATGTCGTTCGGACTGACTAATGCACCAGCATACTTTATGAACTTGATGAATAAAGTATTCATGGATATCTGGATCAGTTTGTGGTCATATTCATTGACGACATACTGATATATTCTCCGAATGAAGAAACACATGAAGATCATCTAAGGCTAGTCCTACAAAAGCTTCGTGACAACCAGCTATATGCGAAGTTCTCAAAGTGTGATTTTTGGTTGAAGGAAGTTGCTTTCTTAGGGCATATCGTTACCGATGGTGGAATTAAAGTGGACCCAGGAAAGATATGTGAGATATTGGATTGGAAACAACCAAAGGATGCGTCCAAGATCAAAAGTTTTCTTGGATTGGCAGGATACTATAGAAGATTTATTGAAGGTTTTTCCAAGTTAGTGAAACCTCTTACCTCTCTACTGGAGAAAGGTAAAGAGTTCAAATGGGATGAAGCTTGTCAGAATTGTTTTGAAGAACTCAAGAAAAGGTTAACCACTACACCAATATTGGTAATGCCAGACATCCACAAGGGATTTGATGTGTATTGAGATGCATCACACCTTGGACTTGGATGTGTGTTAATGCAAGAAGGAAAAGTGATAGCTTATGCTTCAAGGCAATTGAGGAAGCATGAGAAGAATTATCCTACGCATGATTTGGAACTAGCTGTCGTAGTGCATGCTTTGAAGATTTGGAAGCACTATATGATTGGAAACAAGTGCACAATCTTCACGGATCACAAAAGCTTAAAATACATATTCACTCAGAAAGAACTCAACCTAAGACAGAGAAGATGGCTTGTGTTGTTTAAGGACTATGATTTGGAAATACAATATCACCCAGGAAAAGCAAATGTAGTAGCTGATGCTTTGAGCCGTAAGGGTCAATTGAACAACATCACTACTCATTTGATGTCACAGGAATTGTGCTGGGAAATGGAACAACTCAACCTTGGTATGCTCAATAATGTAGAAGCAATGATTATGGAAGTTGAATCTACTTTGGAAGAAGAGATTCGTAAAGGACAAGAGTCCGATGAGAAAATTAAGGAAATTAAAACTTTGATTGGTTTGGGTAAAGCCCTAGATTTCACGGAAGATGATCAAGGCACAGTATGGTTTAAGAAGAGAATCTGTGTACCGGAAATCGAACACCTGCACCAACTTATTTTGAGAGAAGCTCATGATTCAGCTTACTCTATTCACCCTGGTAGTACAAAGATGTACCAGGATCTAAAGGAAAAGTATTGGTGGTACGGATTGAAAAGAGATGTTGCTACTCATGTTGCATTATGTGACGTGTGTCAGCGAGTTAAAGCCGAACACCAAAGACCAGCAGGATTGCTACAACCTCTCAAGGTACCAGAATAGAAATGGGAAGAAATCAGTATGGATTTCATAGTTGGACTACCCCGTACTCGAGATGGCTATGATTCAATATGGGTCATAGTAGACAGGTTGACTAAAGTGGCACACTTTATACCTGTGAAAACAACTTACTCAGGAGCCTAGTTAGCAGAGTTATACATGTCAAGAATTGTTTGTCTGCATGGAGTACCGAAGAAGATCGTATCAGATCGAGGAACCCAGTTTACCTCGTGCTTTTGGAAAAGACTACATGAGTCCATGGATACCAAGCTAAACTTTAGTTCATCTTATCATCCGCAAACGGATGGGCAAACGGAAAGGACAAACCAAGTGTTGGAAGATATGCTAAGAGCTTGCGCTCTAAAGCATGGTAGAAGCTGGGATAAAAGATTGCCTTATGCAGAATTTTCATATAACAACAGTTATCAGGAAAGTCTAAAGATGGCACCATTTGAGGCACTTTATGGACGAAAGTGTAGAACACCGCTTTATTGGAATCAGACTGGAGAAAGTCAAGTATTTGGTCCAGAAATTCTCCAAGAAGCGGAAAAGCAAGTGCAGATTATTAGAGAAAATTTGAAGATAGCACAGTCAAGATAGAAAAGCTATGCTGATAATAGAAGAAGAGAGTTGATGTTCGAAGTAGGAGACTTCGTATACCTTAAAGTTTCATCGATGAGAGGAATGAAAAGGTTTAAGGTTAAGGGAAAATTATCTCCTCGCTATATTGGCCCATTCAAGATTTTGGAAAGAAAAGGTGAAGTAGCCTACCAGTTAGAGCTACCCGATGGATTATCGGATGTGCATGACGTATTTCACGCGTCACAACTCAAGAAGTGTTTAAGAGTACCGGAAGAACAGTTACCCATGGAAGAACTAAATGTTAATGAGGATTTGACTTATTCAGAATATCCTGTCAGAATTTTGGAAACATCTCGCGGAATTACACAGAGTAAAGTTATTAACATGTGCAAAGTTCTTTGGAGTCATCATTCGGAAGATGAGGCCACTTGGGAAAGAGAAGATGAACTCAGAGCAGAATTTCCCCAGTTATTCTCGAAAGTTTCTTAATCTCGAGGACGAGATTCTTTTTAAGAGGGGTAGGTTTGTAACACCATAAAAGCCATCAACTAAAAATAATAAATTTGGTTATTATGTTAAATATGCTAATAATTTTTTTAAGTGTTTAATTATTTATTTGCACTTTGAATCATTTTCTTTGTATGCGCATTGGATGTTTTATAGCAATGCTTCTTAAAAGAAATCCTTGTAATTAATATGATAATTAAATAATTATTAGTCTAAAAATAATATTGTATTTATAAATAATTTTGGTGAATTTCTGAGAATTTTTGAGCTATCTAAAAATGTATTTCGGAATTTAAAAAAAACCAAAAAAACCCACCTAACCTAGCCGGCCTAACTAAGGGCCCAGTCCCCAAAACCCTATGCGCGCGTGCACGGCTGGCTTCTAGCTAAGCCGCCACCGCCTCCCTGCTGCACTACTCTCTCATCTCTCTCCTCTCATCTCTCCTCTCTCTCTGTTCTTCTCTCTCACTCTCGCGCAGCAAGCAGCCGCCGCACACCGCGCGACCCGCGCGCCCTGCGCATCCCCGCCGCGGGCCCCACACCATCAGGACGCAGCCGAGCCACGCCCAGGCCGTCCGACGCCCTGCACCGCGCGATGCCGCGCCTAGCCTGTGCGCCGCGACCGCTCCATGGCCAGCCGTGCGCCCTACACGCCGTGCCCTGCCCCACCGGTCCCACGCACGAGCCACGACCGAACCCGACCCCGACGACCCGCGCCCGAAGTCCAACCGACACAGGCACCGTCCGTTAGTCTTCGTCGTTAATGGTGCTTGATTGCGTACGTTTTCCTCCCCTCATTCCTCCTCTCCCCATTACAAGCAGGAAACGGCAACTCCATTGATGGTCCATGAAGAACCGGCCGACCCTCCATCTCCCTCCCTTCCTCTATAAATTGGACGCCGAGCTCTCTCTCCATTCTCCCCTACCCGAACTCTCCTCTCTCTCTAGCTCTCCTCGCTCGCCATCGCTAGTGCACTGCTCGTCGCTGGAGTTTGTCGTTCGTCGCCGGAGTTCGTCGGAGCTCGTCGTTCATCGTCAGAGCCACGCACCCGCCATCCGAAGACCGAATCCCTGCTCTTCTCCATCCGGTCGTAACCCATCGAGCCATCCCCGTCACACGCACAAACCCAAGGTGGAAGACAACCCCAAATTAATTTGTGTATTTTCAAAATACTTTTGATTCGATTCATGAATTGTATATTTAGTTTGTTGTAATATGAACACGTGTGATCCGCAATTCATGTGTATGTGCGTTATAGAATTTTTGGTAGAGATTTGCGATTATTAGTACACCGTGATAATTCATGTTAATCGATGCGTTGATTTTTGGATTAGAGAAATATGACGAGAATTTAGTAGTCACACGTTGGTGATAAAAAAACAATAGATAGGAATTTTTGTAGTTAAATTTGGTTACAACGAACTTTAGAAACTATTTGGAGAATTATAGTCATAGGTTCATTTTAATGAATTTAAAAAATGGTATAGAACTCATGTCATATAAACAATATAGGATTTTTAGATGATTTATCACTAGGTTACTTTATTAATATTTCCTTTTTATAAAGAAAGGAGAAAATATCACTAGTAGGACGTAAAGTAGATTTTTACTAGCCAAATAAACATGTTCGCAAGTATAGCACCTATATTTTTAGAGTTAGTAAAGTACTAGTTTATGTCAAAATAACCTCGCTTGTGTTATAAAAAGTTCAATTGATAATTTATAGGGATTTTTAGTATATTAAACTCATTTTGGTTATATTCAATAATTCGAGTTAGAAATAAAAAGGATAAAAGCTATTAATTTGTTTATTAGTATTAAAGACGATAACTATTATTGATGATGTTAAAATATATTAATACTAATTAAAACTGTATTTATTGCACCCACTCATAAATTCATCATTTAGGACTCACAATAATAGTTATAATTGAATTAATAAGTATTTACGCGTTTATGACGTATTTAAGGTGTGTTAAGTGCGATGTATGTTTTATTGTGTAATGGTGTATGTTTATGTAATGGTGCGTGTTTATTTATTAGTGTATGTCTTATTTTTGTATGTGCGATGTGTGACTCTATTAGAAGCCGACTTTGTGGTAGAAGAACCGAATACGTTCGAAGACGAACCGCAGGACGCTTTTGAGCAAGGCAAGTGGATTCTGCCTCTGCATATTCTTTTTGTACCCACTCATTGCATATAATAATGTTTACTTTTTGATATACTGCATAATTTGATGGGTTTTACCTAATTAAGGATTTTCTAGATTTACCAACTGTATTCCTTGTTTAACCTGGGAAATTATTAAGCTTTCCAAATTTGTGCTACCGCTCAACTTAATGATTTTAATGTCACTCATTAATTGGTATTAATGTTCCAAAATTGAAATTGGCAATTATGACATTAACCCGATGGTTAAGATAACATTATTTCATATTAATTGGAACATGGAGTGGCCACCCAGGATAACAGTGCAACCACGAGTGCTATCATGGCTCTGGCTTTGGTAATTAGCTTTATATGCTTAGTGCCTGGTAACCTTACCTGAAATATGGGCAAGAGGGGAAGCGGTAGGTGTTGGCAGCCCACGTTAACATGGGGACGTATTCTTGGCTAAGGTACCTCACCCAGGGGGCCACCACCATCGTCTTTAGAAACCTTAGCGGGTTGCTTCGTATTAAGTGTATTTTGTGAAAGCCTCATAATGGATCCCTAGACATTCACCTCGGCAGTGTTTAAGGGTCCGATCAACCCAGGCTAGATGGGATACATGGCTTGTGGATAAAGTTGTACCACCTCTACAGAGTGTAAAACTGATATATCAGTCGTGCTCCCGGTTATGAGCGACCTGGACTCCTCACATGATAATTGAACTTGAAGATGGAATTAAATTGAGATCCGATGATCTGCCAATGATTTGCTTAAGTGGTTTCACTTAAGTGTTTTTGTTATTTTCATATTCCTTTGTTTAAATGGGATATTTGGGATTCACACTTATTAGTAAGACAGATGTTGCTAATAAAATATTGACCAACTAAAATGCTTACTGCTCAACCTTAGCCTCACCTTGTTATACCTGCAATAATTTTTCCCCCACTTGCTGAGCCCTGACCATAAGTGAGCTCACCCTTGCTAATATTTTGATCAGAGGGTGGTGCTGGAGACTTTGATAGAGATTTTGACGACGAGGAATTCTAAGTCTAACGATACGTCGGTCATCTTCCTATGGGAGATTGCCCATGTTATTTATTTCCGCTTTACTTTGATGTGATACTTGTTAAAGATACAATGTTTCAGATGATGTAATAAAGTATTCTACTCTTTTTACGCCTTTATTGCATTGTCTTTTGATATATTACACTTGTGACGTCAACATATGTGTGGAAATGGATCCTGGCACACATATGCTATGCGCTCGGTTCTACCCCCTGGAACCGGGTGTGACATGCTGTGTAAAGCACGGGTGAGTACACATCAACGTACTCAGCAAATGTCCTATTTGGCTAAAGTGGACTAGCTGTATGTGGGGTTGAAGTTAAGCAGTTGCTTTTAGTTGGTCAAGTATTTATTATTATTAGAAGAGCCAAGTTTTAGTAATAAACCCAGTTACTACCCAAAAGTACTCCCTCAAAAGAGGAAATACCAGAGATCAGATTTATAACATCATTGTTAACCATCATCATAAAAGTATCCAAAGTTCTTCTAATCAAAGAGGATCCCAAGGCTGCTCTTAACCATGAGCTCGGCTGATATACCAGTTTTTAACACTCTGCAGAGGTTGTACACTTTACCCACAAGTCATGATCCCTTTCCAGCCTGGGTTGTACAGACCCGATCTTCACTACCGAGGTGAATCGCCCGGGATACACTACGTAGCCTTTACAAAGACTCCCCTGGTGTATAGCTGCTCGTTAGGTTTCGCCAGTCATACAAACGCAGTACACCTCCCCAAGGTGGGTGACTAACAAAAACCAAATTGAATGAACCTCTGCACCACAACCTTGGCAGAGCGAGTACTACGCCTCGGCACCATTGACGACCCTCCGTCAAAGCCAGCTACACCCCTAGGTTCATCTAATTAATCAGCTAAGGGCGTCCCATTCCACCCTCATGGTTGTACTGTTATCCCGGATGGTCACTCCATGAATAGGTCCTTACGGAGAGGTACTCAGGAAAAAGGCCTGAGCCCCCTAGAGTATCACAATATCATCATTGGGATAACATCATCGTATCATAAATAATCACATCATGTTCATTGATTAAAGTAAAGCAAAAGAAAAATGCTAACCATGATAACCCAAAAGGTAAACAAGGATAAAGTAAATACAGACTAGTCAATCCTTAGGTTTAGATAATGTAATGTGGGACAGTGAATCATAAAGTATGTAGGACATAATAGGTCAGAGGACACTTGCCTTCACCAGGGTGTTGCTCAGGGAGGTCTCCAACAACACACTCAGGAACCTCGGACTGCTCGTTGTCTAAATAAAGCGAACATGCACTCAATACATTTGGAAAGTACAAATGAACAGCACACCAAACATGTACAAACATAGGAATACATCCTAAAGTACACAATACTGCATAAGGGATATTGAGTTCAAAGTATAACATAAACTATAACATAAACTAACTTCATTTGGAAATAGATTATTATTCCTCTAAGTGTTACTCACAAATACATAACATAGTTCAATTTATTTTATTGTGACCTAAAAAATTAGACCAGAGATGATTTCATGTAATACACATTATTTATCTTACAAGACTAAACATGTTTAAATCTCTAGGGTTCTCCTTTTATTTATTTTATTAAATAAATGAATCTACACCTACATTAGTTCAACTTAATCATAAAAAATTAGAATGTGCAGACAGTAAATGAAACTATTTTATTTAAACAGAGAATAATCCTATGAACATTTTGCAATTTGAATCACTAAATTTGGAGCTCATATGCAAAAGATATGAAATAAACAAGTTTGGGAATTCAAAATATGAAATTAGGTCTAATTCTGTGAATATTTAAAAGTCCAGGGTTCAATCTGCAAGAATACAGGGGCCTGCGCGCGAAAACCAGGGACGGCGGGTTGATTCTAAACAAACCGAGGATCTCTTTAATAAAACTGCCGCGCGAAGGGGTACCGGGTGATTCTAACCGTTAGATCAGAAATAGACGGTCGAGATTAGATCTGCGGCCGAGGGCGTGCACGCGGGTGGGCGAGTGCTGACAGGCCGGCCAGGGGATGTCATCGACAGAGGGGAAGGGCGCACTGACCGAGCGGGCCCAGCGCCAGGGGACACGGGCGCAGGGCGCGCGTGCGCGAAGCGGTATCCGCGATCTGGGCCATGCGATGAAGATCGGGCGGGGGAGATCAGATCGAGGGGGTATGAACGGATGCGGGCGGCGCTGCTTCTCTCCGCGGCGGTGAGGTCGCTGGAATTGGGGCACGCGCGTGCTAGGGGGGTTCCGGGGTCGCCGGAGTTGGGTAGGGAGGGAGAGAATGCCACGGCGAACTCAGTGGCAGGGAAAAGACCATGAATCCGAGGGTAGAGAGGGGAGAACAGCGGGAAGAAGGCCTCAGGCGGACCGAAGAAACTCTGGCGAGGCATTCCGGCCACGGGGAGGGGGCTTAAGGTGCGCTAGGGCCTGGGCTAGCTTCAGCAGAGGCAGAGGTGACACAGGGACCTACTCCGGGGAACTAGACCGGGCTAAATTGGTCGGCCACCGCGCGAGCACGGCGGACCACCGCGGCCGAGCACCGGCGATGCCAAAATTGGCCGAGCATAGAGCGAAATTAGGGAAATTAAGCACGGGCAAAGGTGTCTCACCTTGGGTCGGAGCTCGGGGAGGCTTGGCGCGGTCTCCGACGAGCTGGATGGCTAGGAACGCGGGAGCGGGTCTCCGGCGGCGTTTGGCGGCGAGGGCAGAGCGTGAGAGAGGGCGGAGCTCTGCGAATTGAGGCGGGGGAGCGTGTGCGAGCTCTGGCGGGGCTCTAAGAAGGGAGCTGGGCGCGTGGGCGGGTGTCGTGGCCGAGAAATCCGGCGACGTGCGCGAGTGCGCATGCGCCAGTCCACGGCGGGTGCAGGGAGGGCGGATCTGACAGGGAGGGTCCACGGCGCAGAGAGAGAGGAAAGGGGCGCGCGCGGGCGAAGCAACTGGCGCCGACAGGTCGGCCCCAACGGGTAGAGGGTGAGAGAGAGCGTGCGGGAGAGAAAGTAGCCGCTGACAGGCGGGGCCCGCATGTGAGGCGGCGCGGGCGCGCGGGCGCGCAGCCTGGCTGGGCCGAGCTGGGCTGCTAGGCTGCTTTTCCTTTTTTTCTTTTTTCTGGATTTTCTAATTCCTTTTCTATTTCTTTTCTATGGGGTTTTCAATTCCAAATTCAAATTAGGTTTCAAATTCAAATAAATTCAAACATGTGCAACACTTCAAAGAATATTTTAAGCTCAGCATGATGCAACATGTCATGACCCATAATATTTTGGCAAAAGTAAATAATGAAATCCACCTAAAGTTAAGCTAATTCGACCTAAAAGGGAAAAATGGAGAGAGGATCTAGAGAGAGATAAAACCTAGAGTGAGAGAGAATAGTAACACATAAATTTGGGTGATCATTAGAAAGAAATTTTATACCCCCAAATTCAGGGTGTTAGAACAACAGCTGGCCCCCAATGCCCCAGCAAGACAGAATGCACCACCGCAGGGAGTAGGCAATCGTGGTCAGACGCGCTACAACCATGGGAGGCTGAACCATCTGTAGGCCGAAGCATTCCAGGAAACATGAGGCATCATAGTAGGTACATTCTCAGTCGAATCACATTCTGCAGAAGTGCTATAAAATACTGGAGAAGCACATTCATTTGTTACTGCATCATGGGTAGAGGCACATAATCTCCCAATAACCACCATGACAACACCAATACAAATTGATTCGGCTAGTGGAAAAGTCCAATCAATTAGAATATGCTTGAATGTAAGGGTGGAAATATATTGGATAGAGTTCCCCGCTAATTTGATAGTGATGGGTACTCAGGGAATATATGTTATCCTAGGGATAAATTGGCTAGATAAGTACCAAGCAGTTATTGTAATACCCAACTTTTGGAATATAAAAGAAGGATAAATCTTTATGTGTATTGCTTTCTATTCATGAGAATTTTTAAGAAACATATTTAAAAATGATTAATTCTCTAATAAAACATAAATAATCCATGCATCATGTTGGAGTTTATTTGGTTGTGCATTTAATATTAATAAATAAATAGTAATGTCCAAATTGGGATTTATCCTAATTTACAATTTAGCAAATGGAAATAATATAGAAAGGGAAGAGAAAAATACTACACAATACAAAATAAATATATATGAATATAAAATTTCTTCCATACTGGTATGTTCAAATTGTACATTTAATCTAAGGACAAATTCACCACAAAGTTGAATTCAAAATTTGAAATCTAAAAATGAAAAGAAAAAGAACCAGAAAAAGAAAAAAGAATAAATGGAAAGCGATTTCGGCCACATGGGCCAAATCCGGACGGTCGACCCAGCTAACCTAGCTTCTGCGCGGCCCAAGCCACCTCAACTCAACCGCATGGCACGTATCGCTGACTGGCGGGCCCCAATCCCCAGTTCCGCGTGGGGCCCACTGGTCAATGCTGTCTTCCACTACTCCGCGTGCATGGCGTGCAACCTCAACTACTGTGCCGAAAACCCTGGCTTCAGCTGGCCAAATGAACCGTGCCTGCACCTAAAAACACTAGCGCCGCACCCTGGGTCAATCGTCTCACGAAAGCGCCGGAGCCTAAGCCGAGAGAGAGGGAAACGGCGACTCTGCATCTAGTTGACCCGAGCTACCGCGGATCCTCTTCCCCGCCGTTGCCGAAACATGGGATCAGGTCAGGGACCTGCACCGAACTAGAGTGAAGCCATTTGTGGTGTTTACGGGCATAATCGACGGTCGAGCGACCCTTAATTGCTCGCCGGAGAGGGCGAAACGCCGCCGAGCCGCCTGGACTCATGGTCTACTCGCCCTCGCATGCGATTCTTGGTAAGAACCCCTCACCTGCGTCTGTCTTCATTACCGTTTTGAGTAGGGCCACTTAGGTCTAGGTTTGGGGCGCTGGGCCGGTGGGTCTTTTCCCTCAGGCGATGGCGCCACCGTGGCCTAACAACGGATGGGGAAAAGAGCCATGGGTCGTTGATTTCTCCGTCAATGTCGCAGATAAGATCGTGGGGTACCAATTAAGTCCTTTAATTTGAGCCACTGATCCGTGATCGAACGGTCCCAGGGCATTGGCATCGTTTTAAATCCATACCGTAGATCTCTGATCTGACGGCTCTGGGCACATACCGATTCATTATAAGGCCAGTCTAATCTTCGCTGTAAGCTTTAGATCCAACGGCCGAGATCTTAGGATACCTCTTCGACTTGTGCGTCTTGCAAAAGCATCCCTGAGCTTTATGAGAATAAACCCGCCATCCCCACCATTAAGAAAACTATTTGATTCTGACGTTTACGGTTAGAACACCGAACTCCTAGGAAATTTTGTGCGTGATCCAGTGACAGTTAAAACTGATTGAAATGAGTTAGAAAATGAATTTTGTGCATAAAAATAATTCCATGAACTTATTAAATTCATAATTAAGACATTTTAATTCCTTTTTGATCTATTCCAGTTGCATTAATTTTATATTAATATTGTTTATCACTTGGTAACTCTGTTTAGCCATGAAACATATATTAAAATTATCAAATTAATTTATCCTATACAAAACACTTAATAACTTCGGAGAATCGTAACTCGATAACCGTAACTCCGAACTTAGTGATTCTCGAACCTACGATCTCGTTACGATGCGTAGATTATTACCATGTATTATGTACTCATGTTTGGTGTGGTATTAATTTCTCCTATACCATGTTTGTTTGTATTGTTACGAGTAGACGAGCAAGTGACCGAGGACCCAGATGCTCAGTGGGTGGAAATTGCTGAGCAGGAGCTCGTTGAAGGCAAGTTATGCCCTTGATCACTTCTATTTACCCAATAATGTTCCTATTAATCATTATGATATGCATAGGTTAATTTTGATGGGACCCAATAGGTCATCCTAGTTTGGCTATCTTTATACCTTGTTTACCACTAAACTTTTAGGTAGTACCTGCTATTGCTTTATGGTGTTTTGGGTATTGAGATACACATTATTCATGATCATGCTTTTATTATAAATTTGTTATTTACTATTCATGACAAGATCATTATGTAAATTGGAACATGGAGAACTACCCAGGAAAATAGTGCTACCACAAGGGTGGTCTAGGACGCCCTTGGCTGACTAATTAGGAAAGCTAGTGGATGACTACCTTACCCGAAAGGGGCAAGGGCAGTAGGGGAGTGGTCGATGTAGGGAGGTTCTCGGGTTGATTTTGCTGTGATGGTGGTCAGACGGGGGATTCCTGCATTGCGCTCCCTAGAAACTGTAGCGGGTTTTCTGAAGCTAGTGGAACTTTGTAAAGGCCTCGTAGTGTTACCCTGCCTTGCTTCCTTCGTAGAGGTGAATGGGATTCATGACCCCTTGGCAGATGGGTAACATGACTTGTGGGTAAAGATGTGTAACCTTTGCAGAGTGTAAAACTGGTATATCAGTCGTGCTCATAGTCATGAGCGGCTCGGACCCTCACATGAGTAACTTATGGAATTAAATTTAATTGGTCATTTGCATCGCATTGTGGTTTATTATTAATTTGATCTATTATTATTCTGGTTCGATATATACTTACAATTAGTAACTGCTAATAAAATTTGACCCACTTATTAATTTGATCTATTATTATTCTGGTTTGGTATATACTCACCTTTTGTTGTTCTACTCTGACTACTCTTAACTTTTCTACTCTAGAAAGACAAGAAGGATTTCACACCTTAGAATCCTACATCCACAAACTCCCTAATGATTTAGATGACCTTAGACAATATATATATATTCTCTATCTAAAATGGTTGGATGATTGTTCTGATGACAAATGCCTAATTTGCTTCTTTGATTGACTGAATTAGCATAGCAGGGCATTCTAGCATGTACCACCATAAGGTAATGAATTAGTATTAGTAGGTGACACACTAATCTACTTAGCTAATAAAACCCCCAAAAGATCATGTCTCGTAATTACTCGTCTTATCTACAATTCTATCTTACCATGTGTTTCTAACCCATATGGTCAATACTAGGAAGGAAGGCGAAATCGATCTACCTACCAACCCCTACAACAAGAGGATTGTTAGACAACCACAACCAGAAATGAATCCTCTAAATCCTCCACCAGTTAGGACAGATCCAGTGGTTGCACCTCAGATGTAGATGCTACAGTAGATGGCAAACACGATGAATGAGATGCAGGCTCAAATGAGGCAAGAACGCCTGGAGATGCGTCAAAAAAGGTAGGACATGCAGGAGGAGATGAGGCAAGAGCGATTGGAACGGCAGCAAAAACCATCACTACCTCCACCACCACCATCAGCTCCACCCCGGGACAAGCACCGAGAGTTCATGTGTCACAAGCCACCTATATTCGCCAGCTCTCCAGATCCGTTACATGCTGATGATTGGTTGAAATTAGTGGAGAAGATGCTTAATATCGCTCAATGCTTAGACCGGGAAAAGGTGGTCTATGCTCCTGGTCATCTTACTGGCCCCGCTGATGATTGGTGGGACTCCTACACTTCTGCCCATGATGCTGCCAATACTATTACCTAGGCAGAATTTACTACACAGTTTAGAAACTACCATATTCCTGCTAGCCTAATAAAAATCAAGAAGAAGGAATTCCTATAACTGAAGCAAGGCAGTATGTCAGTCAGTGAATATCGTGAGTCTAAAAGAATGATAAATCTTTATGAAAGAAGGATAAATCTTTATGTGTATTGCTTTCTATTCATGAGAAATTTTAAGAAACATATTTAAAAGTGAATAATTCTCTAAGAAAACATAAATAATCCATGCATCATGTTGGAGTTTATTTGGTTGTGCATTTAATATTAATAAATAAATAGTAATGTCCAAATTGGGATTTATCCTAATTTCCAATTTAGCAAATGGAAATAATATAGAAAGGGAAGAGAAAAATACTGTAACACCCCTGGTGTTACAAGAACTAAAACTTGGGCATGGCATCATATGCATTGACATTTCATTATGTAAGTCACACCTAGAGTGCATCCACTAGGCTAAAACTTCAAAACAAGTTGTGATGTGATGACTTGAAGTGATCCTTAACCCTGGGATAGGGTACTTAACCAAGGTATAGAGGTATGTGGGTGTGTGTGATAACAAAGTGAACATGATCTCAAATGTTAGTGGAGATATTCAAAGGAGACTAAACTTAGAGAGTTTGAGTGGCATATAAACCCTAGAACACTCAAAACCCTAATAAGGACCCTAGAAACCCTAATTAGTGCTCCATGAGATGAGATCCATTTCTATACACTTTTGGACCAAAGTGCATAAATCAAAGTGGTAGAGCTTTGGGAGCCTAACACTTTTCTTATTTGGAGATTTTTAAGTGTTGTCGAGCAAATTGGAGAAAATGGCAAAAGTTTACAAGTACACCAAAATTGGAACCCTAAGAACAAGTGACATTGAGCCAACTTTGGGCTCTTGTAACTTTTGATCCATAAGGATTTTGTAGTAGGTCACCATAACAAAGTTGTAGGGCTACTATAGGGGTACAAGTTTGATTAAGTGGTTAAGCCCTAGAGCTATCTAGAAATTAGAGAAAAATAGATCTCAAGTTGGACTATCAGTCAAATCAAAGACAAACTTGACTGTCAGTGAATTCTTATGAACTTTGAGATCGAATTGCGCATGATTCAGTGAGTATCTGATCAAGAACCCTATAACAAAGTCAAAGCTGGTATACTGGGCAACAACTTTGATGTAGTCGGATTAGTGGGTTGTCACATGAAAATTGGAGAACGAAGCCCTTCAATTCTCCCTGTCATATGGACTAAAGAAGATCGCGGCTGTACAATATCTAAAAGATCTGAGATGCGGAGCAACTCGCCACCGGTGATCTCCGCGTGTGGATTCGTGCCAGCCGCTATGATTCGTGCATGGTGCGGCATGGATATTACCGGACCAGTGAAAAGAACGTAACCGCGGATGAGATTGTGAGCTGGCCACTGTACCCATTTGCCTCGCGACCGACCGAGATGCCATCGCCGGAGTTTACCGCTTGCCGCAAGGATGCCACATGCTGGGAAATGTTACCACGTCGCAGTAGGTCGTAGTAGACAGCCCATCTGCCGCCTGAGTGTTTACCTCGTTGAGTGCCACGATTGTATACTCCGGTGACTCACCTCTCCTCCGACCGCAGGTTCATCTCATCCCAAATTTGCGAAACACTCGAGTGATCACTATAAATTGAGTGTTCGGCCTGCTCCGCTATCTTGTTACGAAGCCAGTGCACCAATCCATGCTTCCGATTAGCCACCACAGCCCCTGAATTTGGAATTTTCCCCAAATCAGCCAAGAACGCCGCCGTGTGACCTCACGCCGTGGCCAACCATCTACAGGTCTGTTCATGTCCCTCTGGTTTGTGTTCTGCATCCTCTGACGCTAGGACAGCTCTCGATCTTGGCCGATTGAATGCTACCACGATATAGTGTAGAGAACGCGACGGTACTGTCCGGGAACGCCGCCGCGGACATAGCTCACGTAGACCTGCCGTTCCGGGTAGTTTCCGTCCAAGTTTGCTCAACCACCATAACCATAGTAAGCCACTCAATCCTTCCATGTCCTTGGATTAAGCTAGACCAGCTCGGGTACACCGGTAAACACACGCTGGTAATTCGGTTTTGCCGCCACCACGGGTAGCTACGAGTTAACGGCGCTCTGATCAAATTGAGCGTGTGAATAGGCTGGGTTGCATCGCTGAGGATGTCTACGTGCTCGACACCATCGGAGCATGTCCTCGATGGCGAGTACGCACGGCTCTGGCCATGCGCTTGGCGCGCCATCGCCAGGGACTTGATTTGTGAAGAAATAGAAATACAGCGGCTTAAGTGCAATGGTTAGAGAGGCATATGAATAGTACTTAGGGATTCTTTACCAGTTATTTAAAAGGCTAGGGGCCTCTGCGCAAGTTCGCCAGCGCGTATTCTCCCATTCGCGGGCCGGCTTGGGCTGAATTGAGCCCAACACTATTCATTGTTTCTCTTTTTCTTTTTGCTAGCAGATTAGAAAATGTGTAGAAAATAGTAGATAAATTATAAAATTATGAGACAAAATTTTCTAGACTCCTAAAATCATCTAGTATTTAATAAAAATAGTTCCAATATTTTTATTCCAAACCTAAAATTATGTAGCCTTTAAAGGTGTTCAAACCAAATCTTTTAGAATTTTTGAAATAATTTAGTAGCTCCAAAAATGGTAAAACTTTTTGGGTAGGCTTAGTATGGTGATTTAAGACCTTGGGTGAAAATTGAAATGATTTGGACAATGTTTGATCACAAACCCAATAACTAGCCTCCTAGGGTTTAGTTACTTAATACTAGTAGTATACCAACTAAGGAAACCCTAGTGATTGGTGTATACCATGAAGGAAAGTTGTATTCAAGATACAACTTAGTATGTTTCTATTATGTAATTGCATATTCATGACATCACATAAGCATTCATGTACATGTATTGTCATGTATAGAAAACAAGGAAGAAATTGTGGTTGAAGAAGAAGTTGTCACTCAAGCTGAGAATCCTCTAGCCGAGAATAACTTCTACTTCGACATATGTGGTGTAGACCCAGAACCTCCTGCAACACAAGGCAAGCCTCGGTGCATTTACCCCTTTCCTTGTTGTTTTAAACTCTTTGTCACTCAAGATGATGCATTAGGTAATAGGAGTTGTGTGCTAAACAATTGCTGCATTCCCTTCCTTGGAAACTGATTACCATTCCTTGTTACCTGATTTACTTAAAGTTTTCTAATGCTTAGCTTTGCTTTAGAAAAAAAATATTTTGTTTTTAAACAAAAGGTGATGCTTCATATGGGATGGGAATTTTTACAAAGAAAAGACCTATGATGGTGAATCCATCATGGCCGTGATGGGTTCAACATCTGAAAAGATGTACCTCTGAAAGGTACCAAACTTTGGGTTGTAAATGATAAAGACGAGACCGGGTGGGTCACTTGCACGAGAAGGAAGTCTTGCTGTAGTGTCTCTGTCTGAGTCGCTTAAGGACCGAACCGAGTAGGCTTGATGATCGAGGACCTTTTAACTGGCCACATGCCTCATCATGGGTAAGCTTTTTCCTCGGTCGGACCAATACCAGAAAGGCCACCACGCAATGGGAGTGGAGAGATGGCGAGAGTAGCATGTACCCTCCGTGGCAAGAGGCTGGACGGTGGTGTATCTGTGCTCTTGATTAGCGTGAACGCATTCTGGTCTTGAGAAAACCGGTGGCGAGTTGACATATGCAAGGGTTAAGTGCTACATATGTCGTGTGGATGGAGATCCCTAGCTAGGTATTAATCGATTCAGATCGCCGTTACTTCTCAGACATGAAGACTTGGTCACTGCACTACACGTAGCATCAAGTGAACTGAAAGGATGATAAAAGATGGCTAGCATAGGCCAAGTGCCTGATCTAGGGTAGAAAGAACTCTAGATGCAGGTAACTACTTAACCTGATAATACAAATGGATTTTAAGGATCCACTCATAGTAAGCTTTTCGGCAAACAGAGTCTTTGAATCTTGATAAGCTTTACCTTGATTCCCAAAAGCCAGCATATCCTTGAGAGTCTTTTTCCTTTGATGGGTAAGACTTGCAAAAGTACACTCCGTACTTAGGGTTTTCGAACCCATGTTGTTGTAGGTGACGAAACGGCGGAGTTATGCTGTTTCTGTTCTAAGGTGGTTCCCAAGTAGGAGGAAGAACACTAAACTTTCTTAGGGAGGATGTTTTGCCTCCCGGTAATGTAATAATAAGTTCTGCACTCGAACACCCGGTTATGTAATAACTACTCTTTCTATATTTTTTATGAATGTAAATTATATTATTGTAATACTTTCCGCTCATTCTCTACTCCGATGATGTGTAATGTATGTGTGATGGGTTAAGCGCTCTTGGGCGATATGATGAAGATACAGATAACCAAACTTACCGAGTCATTATGCACACCTGCATCACTGTTTGAGGTCCTTATGACAAGGACATCTGTAGGTGGGCCTAATACCTTGGGAGGTTCTGTCACTGCTGGTATCGGAGCGAAGCCCATCTCTTCGGACATTACATAGTACTTCAAAAGATTTTTAAAATACTTACCTTGAAACGTTGTTTCATTCTTATCTTGCCACTTTTTGGTAGTAACTTATCTTTTGGAGTCGGGTAATTGAGTGCCAAATAATAGTATACGTAGGAGGTAGGGGATTAATGAAATAGTTGATTCCATAATCATTAGGTCATGCATGCATCATGTTTAAACTATACTAAATAAAATTTTCCCTCTTATGGAAGTATGGCGCGCACCAAGACTACCCAACGAAAGGCAACCGGACCTCGAGGTGTGCCCCAGCACCAGTTAGTTCCTCGACATGAGGGGAGCAGTAGAGGAAGCAACGATCCCATAGGGGACCTGGAGGTCAAGGTGGAACGACTCAGGTCAGAACTACGCCATGGAAATAGGGAGCGTGCGCGAGATAGCCGCCGCATTGCTGAGCTATCAGCAGAGGTTAATTGCTTGCAGCAAGAAATCATGGAACGAGATACAAATATCGACTGGGCCATAAATTCGCGCTCTTTCGTCTGGGATTGTGAGGCAAATGCTCTAGCCCGGGTAGCGGAACTAAGCGCAGCTTTGGAGAATCTGCAAGCATACTGTAACTCTGCATGAGGAAGTGCATGTGTTATATGATCGGTTGCATCCGAGTGTACCACCTGAGGTTGCAGCAATGGGAGCCGGAACATCTGGAGCAGCTAGTGGAGGACCTGATGGGGAGTTGGATCTTTTTGGAGCCCCTCCTTCCATGAACCTCGCAGATGAATGTTCTCCTGAAGCTGGCTGTGGAGCGGGAGCGGCCAAGGACGAAGATAATTAGAGTAGTGTAGTTTAAGTAGTGTCCTTATGTATAAATTAAATAAGGAAGTTGAGTTGTACTAATGAGTATGCATAATTAGTACTAATTTTGCATGATGTAATAAAGGTGGTGTACTTTCAGCATGTAATAATCAAGTATATTTTCTTCCTTAGATGCCATCAAGAACTCGTGCTCAAGACAGGGCGGGAACTTCTCGTGACGGGGAGGAAACTCCAAACCCGCCACCTGTACCTCCTACATTGTCTGAGGCTATAGCTGCCTTAGTTAATGCTACCGCTGACAACACATTTCCTGCGTGAATTGGCGGGGAATCAGTTTCAGCAACATGGAGGCAGAGGTCAACCTCAAAGGCCCTGAGACACCACATACTTGGAGTTTTCTGAAACTTGTCCACTGCTTTTTATCAAAACAGAAGAGACCTTGGAAGCGGATGAATGGGTATGGGTCATGGAGCAAAAATTCGGATTGATCCGGTGTACTAAAACCCAGAAGCCCCTATTTGCCGCCCAACAATTGAGAGGTCCTGCCAGCACCTGGTGGGTAAATTTTTCATCTATTTAGCCTGCTGGGCATCTGGTCATGTGGGCGGAATTCAGGGAACATTATGTTCTTGAAATTGCATTCATCCCTTTTGTGAGTTTTGGTGATTCGAATAACAACACATTTAAAGGTCTAATAAGTTTGCTAAGTGTTGAACAGGAAATTCAGTATGATGAACATACTTGAATAGTGTATAATGATCAGTGAACAAGGTTCAACACAAGGTCAAATAACAAGTGAGACAATGCAAATGGATATAATATGGTCTCTATATTGGTTTGAATATATGGACAAGTCCTGAGAAATCACTATGCATAAATATGATCATAATAGAGGTTGAAGTGATTAAGAGTATTGGTCAAGCCAAAGTGAATAAGATATGAGGAATCGTGAATTGGCTTGACCATATTACTATTAGTCCATATATGAATATATGAGAATCAAACTAGAGCTTGATTGATCTTAGCAGTTATATCTAGATGACATTCAAGCAAGGTTCACAATATTGAAGAAATGATTCTCTCAATGGATGCTCAATAGGATGTGACTCAAGAATGGCTTGATAGGGTGAAGATAGCAAGGAAAGGGCTTCGAGGAACTAAGCGAAGGTGAAGGCCAAGCGACGACTTGTAGACCGAGGTACCATGGCTAAAGTGAAGAAGAGAGTACTTGCACTAAGTCGATGAACTAATCAGCTATGAAGAGTTACAACATGTTGATGCATCAGTAAGGTGACTTGAAGCCATGATTTGAACTCATATATGGTGAAATGGCACAAGTCACAGGCTCGATTTGTGTTTGCTTCAAAAGGTGAGACAAAGATGTTTGTGATCCTTATGAAGCAACGCCATGGAGAAATCACACATGAGACACCAATTTCTCAAGGAGGTTACTTAATTATATTTTATTTAACTTGAGTATAGGAATCGTCATACTATCAAGGGAGATCCAAAAAGAAGGTTGGTGTTGGTACTAAAGCTCAAAATCCTTGATCCAAAACTTCCATTTTACCCTTGTTAATCCTTAGTGAAAGTATGTAGTACAACCTTTTTAAGTCTATCTTGGCCAAAATTGCTCTTTGGAAAATACTGGTTCAACCGATTTTAAAACAGGTTCAACCGGTTTTAAAACAGGTTCAACCGGTTTTTGCACTGTTCACCTTTTTTTAAAATACTGGTTCAGCCGGACACTCAACCGGACACTCAACCGGTTTTTGTCTGGTGGAATCAGGTTCAACCGGTTTTAAAACAGGTTCAACCGGTTTTTGCACTGTTCACTTTTTTCTGCCATTCTGCTGTGTGAGCCAAAAAGCTGTGTGCAACTTTTTGAAAACCGGTTCAACCGGTTTTGGGACCGGTTCAACCGGTTTTTGGGCAGAAAAGTCAAAAACGGCTAGTTTTGGAGCCCCACCTATATATATTCACTCCTACCTCTCTCCCCAAAGCAGAGCACGACTTGGACTCCATTCCTAACCTAAGAAACACCTCCCACTCTCTCTCACACACCTCTTGCCTCTCCCATTTCAAATCTTTGGAGAGAAATCTTTGAGTGAGTTTGAGAGCTGCGGTTTTTGTGCTTCATCTCCAAATCTCTCTTGCTCTTCTTGATTCGAGCTTTGGTACTACATCGAGTTCTTTGTGGATTCATTACTCTTGGAGCTTCTAGCTCCTAGACGACTAGGTGTCTCTTGTGAGTCTCCAAATCTTGTGGAAGACCACAAGAAAGTTTGTATTACCCGCTCGTTTGAGCAAAGATTAGTGTGTGGGCTTGACCTTTGTGGTCGGCAAAGGGAGGATTAGGGTTGAAAGAGACCTGGCTCTTTGTGGGCGCCTCAACGAGGAAGTAGGGCACCTTGGTGGTGTGACCGAACCTCGGGATAAATCTTGTATCTCTTGTGTTCTTGTTCATTGTCCTTATTCGTGTTCTTCGTTCTCTCACCATTCCGTGAAAGATTTGTTTATATCTTTTTAGTGTGTGGATTTTGAGAAGTGCCCTTCTCAGATCTACTACATTGAACCCTGTGGATCATTTAGAACATCTCATTTCCAAAGTTAACTGGGTGAATTTCGAGATCAATTCAGTTTTACCCAGTTTGCTTCTAGTTTTTGTTGAAAAAGTTTTAACTTGCCTATTCACCCCCCCTCTAGTCAACTTTCATTTGGTATCAGAGCCTAATCCTCGTTCTAACGCTTAACCGCGTGAGGAAAAGATCATGTCGGGGGGGACTAAGAAACGAAAGTGCTTCTAAGCTTGAAAAAGTTGAGGTTACCTCGACTTTATCTTTTGGTGCAGATGTTGGTCCTAGGGCAATAGATCTTGCCATGAAAATCACCGAAAGGATGTTCCTCAAAATGAAGGAAGATGAGGCAAAGAACAAGATTGAAGAAGAAGAAAATGATCGATGGAGACCAAACAATGAATCCACCTCTTCACAAGGTTCGTCTTTCAAATCAACTTCTCATATGTGCTTTGTCGCTAATGGAAGTGACAGTGAAAGCGAAAGTGAGGATGAGGATGAACATGAAAGTGATAGTGAAGATGAGGATGATCTTCAAAAATTCTTCGCTCAACTAAGCAAGAAGAACCGGATAAGCTTGCTCAAACTCATGAAAAGAGCGGAAGAACAAAAGGAAATGCTTCATAAGCAAGAAAATATCCTCATCGAAAAAATCAAAGACTTGGAGAAGTTGACCAAAGAGCATGAGAAGCTAAAGTGCTCTCATGATGATTTGGTCCAAAGGTATGAAAAGATTTCAATTGAGCAAACTAGTACTTCAAATGCTTTATCTTGTGTTGCTCAATTAGAAAAAGAAAATACTATGCTCAAGAACATGATAAAAAAGCTAAACATTGAAAATCTATCTTTGCAAGAAAAACATGATATGCTTGTGTGCTCTCATAATGAATGTATGGATTCACATATCATGTTAGAAAAAATGGCTCATGAGGTTATGTTAACTAATTTGAAATCATACCAACCTCACATGTGCACATCTGTTGAAATTGAACCTATATTACCATGTGCTAACAATTGTTGTTATCAAGCAAGCCAATCTTCCATTGAGCTAGAAATTTCAGGAATTAGTGATATTTCTATCACACAAGAAAATAAAGAGCTCAAGGAAAAAGTTGCAAGGCTAAGGAGGAGCTTTACTCTTTTGAAGGGAAAGTGTCATGCTCAACTTTCTCACGATAACCGTGATAACATGGTGAAGAAGCTTGAGAAGGGGACAACCGTAGCATGCACAAACCCCCTTCAAAAGAATGCTAAGTTCCCCAAGAAAGGCATGAGCAAACATCAAGAGAAGAAAGCCAAAGCTCATGACAAGTGCCTCAACCACGCCTCCACATGCTCCACACAAGGTAACAAACAAGTCACTCTTCCAAATAAGAGAAGATGCGCTAGAAAGTGTTATCAATGTCATGAGAAGGGACATGAGATTAAGTCATGTCCCTACACAAAGGATAGTGGCTTAACTTTAGAAAGAAAGAGGCTCACTAACCATGTAGCAAACAAGAAGCAAGGCAACAAGGAGTCTTGCAAAATTAAAAATCAGATTTGCTACACTTGTCGAAGAAAGGGACACCTATGCAAGGACTGTCCCATGAGTGAGTATCCTAAGCCTACTATGTCAATTCATTCATATTCACTTAGCAGACCCAAAAATGACACTTGTGCTAGAAAGGTAAGTAGTTCACCTAAAACTAGCACAAAGGCCAATTGGGTGCCTAAGTATTTATTAGCTAACCTTGGTGGACCCATCCAAAAATGGGTACCAAAATGTACTTAATAAGTTTTGCAGGTACCTAGAGATGATATGAAACTTTGGGGTGCTTGAGCGGTTTAACTCAATTCTTATATCAAGCTATCAATCCTACATTGTCTATCCTTTAAGATTGACCCAAAGATGAATTGAGTTGTTATATCACTAACTTCATATTCAGCTCTAGCAAGAACTTGTGTTGTAGGGAATAAGGATTAACCTTTGTGGGAATCAAGCAAAAGGCCTACAACCAAGTGATATCCAAAGGATGGTAACAATTAATTCTTAAGTGCACATTGCTTTTAATTGGTATATTCCTTTGTGTCTTTCGTAGCCACGTAGGAAAAATGAAGCACTTGAGAATGAACTTAAGAGATTTTACCTTGCTTTAGAAAGGATCTAATTATATGGTAGATTGCAAGTTCATAATTTTATAGTGTGACAATCTACATGCTTTAAATTGATTGTATGTATCTTGTGGCATATTTCAAATTAATTATCGTGTTATTGCCATGACCTAGACATAAAGAGGATTATCCCATGTTCTTAAATGAATAGAGTACTAAGTAAGAAATTCAAATTCTTATAGCACTTACCAAATGGGGAATTCTCTATATGACTAGTGTTCTTGTTCATTGTGCTTATTCGTGTTCTTCGTTCTCTCACCATTCCGTGAAAGATTTGTTTATATCTTTTTAGTGTGTGGATTTTGAGAAGTGCCCTTCTCAGATCTACTACTTTGAACCCTGTGGATCATTTAGAATATCTCATTTCCAAAGTTAACCGGGTGAATTTCGAGATCAATTCAGTTTTACCCAGTTTGCTTCTAGTTTTTGTTGAAAAAGTTTTAACTTGCCTATTCACCCCCCTCTAGGCAACTTTCAGTTCTAGAAGGGGTTTTACAGATGAAGCTGGATACTCAGCAATGCAATATCTCAACAAATTTAATCATCTCTCCCAATATGCTATTGACCAAGTGGACACGGATTTAAAGAAGAAAAATTGCTTCATGCGAGGTTTGAATGGTCGACTCCAGCACAAGATGGCCACATGATTGGATCTCATTTATAGCAGGGCTGTAAGCACACGCTGTCAGTGGAAGCCAAGAATTCGGCGCAAGGAAAAACAAAGAGATATGTGGGTGAAGGATCATCTCAGGGGTCTGAAAAGCGGACAAGGTTGGTAATTCGTCCCTTCAACCCAAATCGCTCTTCTCCTCGTCAATCCACATATCCTTTCAAGCAACCAGTGTTCATTCGTCCCACTCCTGCCCCTGCCCAGAACAATCAGCCGAGTGCCCTTGGTGCTCGTTTCCCCGCCCTACCCAGTTCCTCAAATGGCTGCTTTAATTGTGGGAAGTCTGGACACTTTATCAAAGACTGCCCCTATCCAAAGCAAAATAAATCAAATTTTCAATAGACTTCTGGGAACATGACTCCAGGAAAGGAAAATGTGGTCAACCCTCCAGCGGGAAAGAATACAAAGAAAACTGGGTGAGTTTATTACACCCAAGTGGCGACTACCCCAAAAGGAGAACCGGTGATGATGGGTACGTTTCTCGTTGCCAACCATCCCGGTGTTATCCTTTTTGATTTTGATGCATCACATACCTTTATGAGCAAGACTTTCGTGGAGAAGCATTGCATACATAGTATTGAATCAAAAGAGGGTTTTGTTATTCACTCACCTGTGGGTCAAATATTTACTAAGGAAGTAGTCTTCCACGTACCCGTAACATTGGCTAGACGTGAGTTCCCTACTAACATGATAGTTATAAAGGGACAAGATGTAGATGTAATCCTAGGCATGAATTGGTTGGCCCAGAATAAGGCTATAATCAATGCGGATCAAAGGACCATTTAATTGAGTCATGGACAAGAAGAAGTCAAATTGTCCATCCTAGTATCGGTCTCAGTTAAAGTATCCAGACAAGTTTTTGAGGCCATAGTGCAAGAAATATAGGACATTCCGGTTGTTTGTGAATTCCTGGATGTGTTCCCTGAAGATTTGCTGGGTTACCTCCGGAAAAGGATGTAGAGTTTGTGACCGAATTGAAGCCCGATACGGCTCCTATCTCCAAAAGGTCGTACCATATGCCACCCAATGACCTGGCAAAACTCAAGATGCAATTGCAAGACTTATTGGAAAATGGATTTATTAGACCGATTTCATCGCCATGGGGATGTCCAGCAATCTTTGTCAAGAGGAAGGATCAAACTCTTCGAATGTGTGTGGACTACAGACCCCTTAATGAAGTGACTATCAAAAACAAGTATCATCTTCCTTGGATCGATATTTTATTCGATCATCTCACTGGAGCCTGGGTGTTTTCTAAAATTGATCTCAGATCGGGCTATCATCAGATCAGAATTCGACCTGAGGATGTACCCAAAACCACTTTCACTACTTGGTATGGGTTATTTGAATATTTAGTTATGTCTTTTGGATTAACAAACACTCCAGCCCACTTCACATACTTGATGAATTCGGTATTTATGCCCGAATTAGACAAGTTTGTGGTGGTCTTCATTGATGACATTTTAATCTATTCCAAGAATGAGGAGGAGCATGCAAAACATTTGTGGATTGGATTAACACTATTGAGGGAACATCAGCTTTATGCTAAATTCAGCAAATGCGCGTTCTGGTTGGAAGAAATCCACTTTCTAGGACATGTTTTATATGCTAAGGGGATTGCGGTTGATCCCAGCAAGGTTAAGGATATTTTGGAATGGAAATCACCCACTTTAGTGCATCAAGTTAGAAGTTTCCTTGGATTGGCTGGTTATTACCGCAGATTTATTTTGGATTACTCCAAAATTGTTAAACCCATTACTAGGTTATTGAAAAATGATACTAAATTTCACTGGTCCTCTAAGTGTAATGAGGCCTTTGAATAGCTCAAAGTATTATTGACCACTTCACCGGTTTTGGCCCAACCGAATATTGAGAAGCCATTCGATGTTTATTGTGACGCATCAGGCAGTGGGCTTGGATGTGCCCTGATGCAAGAAGGACGAGTAATAGCTTATGCTTCAAGACAGCTGCGTCGAAATGAGGAGCATTACCCAACCCATGATTTGGAACTGGCTACAGTAGTTCATGCCCTTAAGAATTAGTGTCATTATATGCTGGAAAATATATGACACTTATATACGGATCACAAGAGTTTGAAGTATATCTTCATCCAGTCAGAGATAAACATGAGACAAAGAAGGTGGCTCGAGCTAATCAAGGATTATGACATGGAAATTCATTATCACCCAGGAAAGGCTAATGTGGTGGCAGATGCCTTAAGTCATAAAGCCTCTTTTCATTGTCTCACAGTAAGAACACCTGACACCACTTTATGTCAAGAAATGGAAAAGTTAAATCTGGGGATAGTACAATAAGGAACTTTGACACATTTGAAATTAGACAAGGATATGAAATATATTCATGAGAAAATGGAGGCCGGCAAGGCTAATTGT
Source organism: Zea luxurians (assembly GCA_029449295.1). Lineage (NCBI taxonomy): Eukaryota > Viridiplantae > Streptophyta > Magnoliopsida > Poales > Poaceae > Zea > Zea luxurians. The sequence continues at coordinate 250,286 of JAOPSE010000422.1, forward strand.
CTCACAGTAAGAACACCTGACACCACTTTCATTGTTATTCTACAAAGGATTATTGATGCTCAAAGAATAGACAAGGGTATGAAATATATTCATGAGAAAATGGAGGCCGGCAAGGCTAATTGTTTTAGGAAAGATGATCAAGGAGTGATATAGTTTAAAGACCGCATAGTGGTGCCAAAGGATGCTGAAGTTCGTAAACAAATACTGGACGAAGCTCATCTTAGTTGGTATTCTATTCACCCTAGAAGCACTAAGATGTACCAAGACTTGAAACAACATTATTGGTGGACTAAGATGAAGATTGAAATCGCACGCTATGTGGAAAATGTGACACTTGTAGACATGTCAAGGCAATACATATGAAAGTTGCTGGACCATTACAATCATTGACAATCCTAACCTGGAAATGGGAAGATATCAGTATGGATTTCATTGTGGGATTACCTAGGACAGCTAAAGGATTCGACTCTATTTGGGTCATAATTGATCGGCTTGCAAAGACTGCTCATTTTCTTCCCGTTAAGGTGAAATATCCAGTGGTTGCTTATGCAGAACTTTATATTGCTCGTATTCTCAGTTTGCATGGAGTTCCAAAGATAATAGTGCCGAACCAGGGACCGCAATTTGTATCCAAGTTTTGGGAGGAGCTGCACAAATCTTTGGGTACTAAATTACTCCATAGTTCGGCCTATCATCCTCAGACAAGCGGACAAACTAAAAGGGTAAATCAAATATTGGAAGATATGTTACGAGCCTGTGTCTTAGAGTTCCCGCAAAAATGGGATGATTGTCTGCCATTGATAGAATTTTCTTATAATAATAGTTATCAAGAAAGTATTAAAATGGCACCGTTTGAAGCTCTATACGGACGACGATGTAGAACACCCTTGAATTGGTCAGAACCAGCAGAACGATGGTTTTTCGGACCTGATTGGGTTAAAGAAATAGAAGAAAAGGTCCAACGTATAAGACATAACTTGAAAGAAGCTCAAGCTCAGCAGAAAAATTATGCGGATTAACGACGTTGACCCTTGGTTTTTCAAGCCAGCAATTATGTATACCTGAAAGTATCACCAATGAAGGGTGTTAGTCGATTCAGGGTTAAAGGAAAATTGGCACCCCGATATGTTGGTTCATTCCCCATTCTTGAGCGATGTGGGCAAGTGGCGTACACACTTCAATTGCCAGAATCATTGTTTGCGGTGCATAATGTGTTCCATGTATCTCAGTTAAAGAAATGTCTTCGGATTCCTGATCGAATAATAGATGTGGTAGATGTTACTTTGGAACCAGACTTGACTTATTCAGAACATCCCATTCGAGTTCTGGATCAGAAGAACAGAATTACTCGAACGAGGACTCTCAAGTTTTATAAGGTACAATGGAAACAACACACTGAAGAAGAAGCTACCTAGGAGACTCGAGACTTCTTACAGAACAATTTTCCTAAGTTTTTAGCTTCTTGTAATCTATAAGATTTATGTATTTTATTGTAAAGTTAGAACAAACCCCCACACCACCCCCTGCTTTGTAAGATAAATCAGGAAATAAAGTTGTGACGTGTTTCCTTTTCCATTACTTACCCTAGGACCCTAAATCTCGGGACAAGATTCTTTATGGGGGGAAGGATGTAACACCCCTGGTGTTACAAGAACAAAAACTTGGGCATGGCATCATATGCATTGACATTTCATAATGTATGTCACCTAGAGTGCATCCACTAGGTTAAAACTTCAAAACAAGTTGTGATGTGATGACTTGAAGTGATCCTTAACCCTGGGATAGGGTACTTAACCAAGGTATAGAGGTATGTGGGTGTGTGTGATAACAAAGTGAACATGATCTCAAAGGTTAGTGGAGATATTCAAAGGAGACTAAACATAGAGAGTTTGAGTGGCATATAAACCCTAGAACACTCGAAACCCTAATAAGGACCCTAGAAACCCTAATTAGTGCTACATGAGATGAGATCCATTTCTATACACTTTTGGACCAAAGTGCATATATCAAAGTGGTAGTCTTGGGAGCCTAACACTTTTCTTATTTGGAGATTTTCAAGTGTTGTGGAGCAAATTGGAGAAAATGGCAAAAGTTTACAAGTGCTCCAAAATTGGAACCCTGAGAACAAGTGACATTGAGCCAACTTTGGGCTCTTGTAACTTTTGATCCATAAAGATTTTGTAGTAGGTCACCATAACAAAGTTGAAGGGCTACTATAGGGTTACAAGTTTGATTAAGTGGTTATGCCCTAGAGCTACCTGGAAATTGGAGAAAAATAGATCTGAAGTTGGACTATCAGTCAAATCAAAGACTAAAACTTGACTGTCACTGAATTTTGATGAACTTTGAGATCGAATTGCGCATGATTCAGTGAGTATCTAATCAAGAACCCTATAACAAAGTCAAATCTGGTATATTGGGCAACAACTTTGATGTAGTCGGATTAGTGGGTTGTCACATGAAAATTGGAGAACGAAGCCCTTCAATTTGCCCTGTCAGATGGACTGAACAAGATCGCTATTATATAGTATCTGAAAGATTTGAGATGTGGAGCATCTCTCCGCTGGTGATCACTGTTAGAAATATGCCCTAGAGATAATCATAGAGATGAGCATATTTCTTTGTATCCATGATATATATATTGCTTAGTTGAATATCCAAGAAAGGCACCTTGTATTGATTAGCAATTATGTGAATTGTTTGTGAGATTCTTTACTTGTATGGTTATTCTAAATGATGTCCCTGGTCAGAGTCAATGACTAGCACATATATTAGTTGATGACTACATTTCATAAGTCATGGACATGGAGATGTCGAACTAATAATGTGGGCACATGTATGACATGAGGCTGGACCGACCCAATGTGAGATATTGTAATATAGTTCTCTTTTTGCAACATGTATAATGTGTCCTTAGACCTGAGATTGTTGCATGTTCTCAAGATGTGGATTGACCTACTTAGGAACTATCAAATGCTACTCCGTAACTGGGTAGTTATAAAGGTAGTTTTGGGTTTGTCAGGAAGCATGCTGTGAGGCATGGTCAGTCAAGATGGAATTTATCCCTCTCTTCTTGAGAGAGATATCTCTGGGCCCCTCGAGTGATTGGATCAAGAAATGCATGGCCGTGCTAGGGTTAAGAGTTAACCATTGAAAGGATTCCAATTCACAGTATCAAGAAAGAGAGGTCAGCTTAGAGCCAGACCAAATATTGTGAGACAAAGGGAACAACATATACGTAATGTTGCAATGGTTCGTCTGATATGATCTTTACATGCGCATAAGAGTTGACATGTTTTGCTAGAGGTCGTTGTCAATTATTGGGCCAAGTAAGAGTACTCGGGCCATGTCTATTTGTACATGAACCTATAGGGTCACACACTTAAGGGGAAGGAAGCCTAACTTGGATTAGATCCAAAATTAGACTAGGCTTTAGGGTTATTGATAGGCCTCGGAGTCAGAAGCCCACCATAACGCCTATATAATGAGGGTCAGGGGCATGGTTAGGCGAACCCTAATTCGCCACCAGCAAACGAGCAGCCGCTCGCCTCTCGCCCTTGCGAAGCCGTCGTCGCGAACCTAGTAGTTCGGTATGCGGCGCTTCCTCCCTGTACGTGTGGATACCTCGTAGGTGCTGCATCTGGAGCACTAGGACGAACCACGCGAGGACGTGAAGGATGTCAGCGACTGCACGACACTGTTTGACGCGTTCATCTACATCGAGACGTCTTCTGCTGCCCTGCGCGTCTAGTGGTAATTCGATGACCTATAACCTCAGTAGTTCTTGGTTTTATGGGGTCGAAAATTTTGTTTTTCGCTAGCGTAGCCTCCCCATAATCCTACAGTGGTATCAAAGCCAGGTTCTACATAGTTTTAGGTCTAGATCAAGGTTCATGAGATGGATCTACTTGATGCACGGTGTGATTAGATCATTTGGTTCTAAGGGGTTGGAGTAGATTACATCTTATATGACTAAAGAGATTAGTTCGTCCTTCTTTGTTATGTGTGCGACTTGCCCCTACTGGCTAGAATCACCATCGGGGCTAACTGCATACACAACCAGCAGATTGACGTAACAGATCGACGTCATGAGTGTAATCTTCTTTAGGTTGAATGTCTCGGATTTGGGTTGATTTGATCAATCGCATGAGATTTTTAGTGGAATTTCCATACATACGATGCATGGAATCCTGTGAGGTTTTCAGGGCGCTACCCTGAGACCCGTGGGACCGGCGTGGCTATTTGCTGTAGTGGCGAACATATAGAAACATGTTTGTCTAACCTGTTTTTGTAGGACATCTTGTGATCGGTATGGCTATTGTGTGTATAGATGCATATTAATGAATTATTCATGACCTGCGTGTCTTGACCAGGGCAATACGGCTGGAGCCATATGTATTGTCCAAATTTAATGTAATGACCTGCGTGTCAACATGTGATGATCCAAAGCGTATATGTAATTTGTTTACCAGCATACATTAGATTGGTCTTGTAGGACTCATCACCTGAAGGATGGCATACCTATATCATGGAGATGGAGATCATCGTGATGGACAGATTATTGGAGGTGAGGATCACCATGTGACAGCAAGCCATACCAAATCACAACTGTTGTGTGAATGCCATTCTTAATGTTCTACTTGTTCATGTTGCATATATGTCCTTGCGTGCGATGAAATAAGTAGGACGATCTCTCATAAATGTTTAAGCTTAAATGCCTCTCCAAACCTTGCACTATCATGTCTTGTACAATTGGTGGTGGGTCTATGAAATTAGGGTGCCACCAGTTTTCCTTGACTAGATAGGTTTGTATCAGATACGAACTGCAGAAAGGGTTGGTTAACTTAAACAAAGTTAGCTTAATGGTTAAGGACTTTGGGGCATAAGGTTGGGAGTCGAGACATAGAGATGTCATCCAACAACAGAAGTCATATATATGATACGATTAGCAAGGAGTTGCTTACCGATCTACCTTGTCTTCTAGCGGTGATGCTAAAGCTCACTAGTAGACTTGTTAGTTGCGGGTTCTAAATCACTAAGTATCAATCGAGGGATATTGATTTTAGTGGGAGTAGACTCTATTAACTGTCTAATATGATTTACTCTATCATAGAAATTTTTGTCTTAGTATTTTGCATTATTTTGTTGTAGATAAATGGCACCTAGCACACCAACATTTACTTTGTGATCAATTCTTGAAAAGGATAAGTTAAATGGAACAAACTATATGGATTGGATCTTTAACCTGAGAATTGTTCTTAGGGCTGAAAAAAAGGAAGACGTTCTAGACACCCCAATGCCAGAGGATCCTGGTGAAGATGCAACTGCTGCAGCTAAAACCGCTTACAAGAAGGCAATGGATGCTAATCTTGAAGTGAGTTGCCTAATGCTTGCTTGCATGGAGCCTGAGCTGCTGGTGCTGTTTGAGACAAACCATGAGGCGCACGAATGATCGTGGCGCTCAAGGATATGTTCTAGACTCAGGCTAGGACTGAAAGGTTCAATGTGTCCAAAGCCTTTCTAGAATGCAAGCTAGCAGAAGGCGCAGCAGTTGGGCCACATATAATCAAGATGGTTGGTTATAGTCAGAGGTTGGAGAAGTTAGGCTTCCGAATAGGCCAAGAGTTGGCCACTGACTTCATTTTGGCATCTCTTCCACCCAGCTATGGAAACTTCATTATGAACTACCATATGCATGGGGCAGAGAAGGGCCTCAATGAACTATGTGGCATGCTGAAAACAGCAGTGGGTGACATAAAGAAAAGCGCTGGTAGCAGCGGCCATGTGATGGCGGTCCAAAACAAACCCAACTTTAAGAAGAAGGGTAAATCTCAAAAGAAGGGCAAGGCAAAGGATACAGTATCCAAGCCAAACCAAAAGCCCAAGGCTGGACCAGCTGCTGATGCAGAGTGCTTTTATTGCAAAGAACTTGGTCACTAGAAGAGGAATTGCAAGCAGTACTTGGCTTCTATTAAGGATCGCAGCGGTAAGGGTACAGCCGCAGCAGGTACACTTGCTATTCACATTACAGAAATTTTTCTTGCTAATTCTTATATTAATTCTTGGGTATTTGATACTGGATCGGTTGCCCATATTTGCAATTTGATGCATGGAATGATAAGAAGTAGAAGCGTGAAAAGAGGAGAAGTTGATTTCCGGGTAGGCAACAATGCAAGAGTTGCTGCGTTGACCATCGGGACGATGCAACTCCACCTCCCATCAGGATTTATTTTGGAGTTAAATAATTGTTATCTAGTTCCTACTATGAGTCGAAACATTATGTCTCCTTCATGTTTGATGAAGGATGGTTATTCATTTGCGAGTGAAAACAATGGTTGTGTGATCTCTATGAATGGCATGTTTGTGGCTTTTGCATCCATTATGAATGGGTTGTTCATTTTAAATCTTGATGATGCACCTATCTGTAATATTAGTGTTGAAAGGCCTTGGCCTAATGATTTAAGTCCTACCTACATGTGGCACTATCGTTTGGGTCATATAAGCGAGAATCGCATGAAGAAGCTTCATTTTGATTGGCTTTTAACTTCGTTTGATTTTGAATCATACGAGACATGTGAAGCATGCTTACTTGGCAAGATGACCAAGGCACCCTTCACGGGTTTACCTGAGAGGGCATTAGATTTGTTGGAACTCATACTTCATAACCTTCACTGATGATTTTAGTAGATATGGGTATGTCTACTTAATGAAACACAAGTATGAATCATTAGAAAAGTTCAAAGAGTTTCAGAATGAAGCAAAAAATCAGCGTGGCAAGAAAATTAAAGCACTGCGATCTGATCGTGGAGGTGAATATTTGAGCCATGAGTTTAGCAATCATCTAAAGAGTTGTGGAATTGTTCCGCAACTTACGCCACCTGGAACGCCTTAGAGGAATGGCGTGTCTGAGCGAAGTTATCGGACTTTATTGGATATGGTTCGATCAATAATGAGCCAGTCGGACCTACCTTTGTCGTTTTGGGGATACGCTCTAGAAACAGCAGCTTTCACACTAAATATGGTACCGTCTAAGTCTGTAATTAAGACACCATATGAGATGTGGATTGGGAAGACTCCCAGTTTGTCTTTTTTGAAGATTTGGGGTTGTGAGGTTTACGTCAAGCGACTTCAGTCGGATAAACTCAATCCAAAATCGGACAAGTGCATGTTCGTGGGATATCCAAAGGAAACTTTGGGATATTACTTTTACTACCGGTCGGAGGGCAAAGTGTTTGTTGCTTGGAATGGTGTGTTCTTAGAGAAAGAGTTTCTCAAAAGAGAGAAAAGTAAACAAAAGGTGTATCTTGAAGAAGTTCAGGATGAGCCAGTGCCACATGATCCAACAAGTGATGCTAATGTAGCAGAACAAGTTGAGACGTCTGGGGCAAGAGAAACACCACCACAACCATGATGGTCAGCAAGGCTTCACGAAGCACGTAGAGAAGTGCTATTGTTGGGCAATGGGGAAGTGTTGTTGTTAGACAACGACGAACCTGCAACATATGCAGAAGCGATGATGGACCGAGATTCCGAGAAATGGCAAGTCGCCATGAGATCCGAGATAGATTCCATGGGAGAAAATCAAGTTTGGAACTTGGTGGACCCGCCTGATGGTGTTAGACCCATAGAGTGCAAATGGATTTATAAGAAGAAGAAAGACATGGATGGAAATGTTAACATCTATAAGGCTCGACTTGTTGCAAAGGGTTTTCGACAAGTTCAAGGAGTTGACTATGACGAGACATTCTCGCCAGTAGCGATGCTTAAATCTATTCGGACCATTCTAGCTATTGCCACATATTTTGATTATGAGATTTGGCAGATGGATGTCAAAACAGCTTTCCTTAATGGAAACCATGATGAGGACGTGTATATGATATAGCCCGAGGGTTTTGTCGATTCGATCAATGCTAGAAAGATATGCAAACTTCAGAAATCCATTTATGGGTTGAAGCAAGCATCTCGGAGTTGGAACATTCATTTTGATGAAGTGGTCAAAAGGTTTGGTTTTCATCAGAATGAAGAAGAAGCTTATGTTTACAAGAAGGAAAGTGGGAGCGCTATTGTATTTCTGATCTTGTATGTGGATGACATATTATTGATTGGGAATGACATTCCTATGCTGGAGTCCGTTAAGGCTTCATTGAAAAAGAGTTTTTCTATGAAGTACTTAGGGGAAGCAGCATATATTTTGGGAATAAGGATCTATAGAGATAGGTCAAAGAGGCTTATAGGATTAAGTCAAGATACGTACATTGACAAGGTGTTGAAACGGTTCAACATGGAACAGTCTAAGAAAGGGTTCTTACCTATGTCACATGGTATACACCTTAGCCAGAAGCAATGTCCTGCGATGGCAAATGAGCGGGAGCGCATGAGTAAGGTACCATACGCCTTAGCAATTGGGTCAATCATGTATGCCATGATAAGTACATGCCTAGATGTTTCATACGCTATAAGTGCTATGAGTAGGTACCAGGCTGATCTAGGTGAGGGTCACTAGATAGCAGTAAAAGGAATTCTTAAGTACTTGAGAAGGACTAAAGATATGTTCCTAGTATATGGGGGTAAGGAGGAGCTCGTTGTAACTGGTTACACCGATGCTAGCTTCCAAACTGACCCAGACGAGTTAAAATCGCAATCAGGTTTTGTGTTCACAATAAATGGTGGTGCTGTTAGTTGGAAGAGTTACAAATAGGAGACTGTGACTGATTCTACCATAGAAGCCGAGTACATTGTAGCTTCTAAATCTGTGAAGGAAGGTGTTTGGATAAGGAAGTTCCTCATCGAGCATGGTGTGTTTCCTAATGCCTCTAGTCCATTGAACCTCTACTGTGACAACAATGGGGCAATTGCGCAAGCAAAGGAGCCAAGGAACCACCAGAAAAGCAAACACGTACTGCGGAAATTTCACCTCATACAGGAATTTGTTAGAAGGGGTGAGATAAAGATATGCAGGATACATACGGATTTGAATGTTGCTGATCCTTTGACAAAACCTCTTCCACAACCTAAGCATGAGGCACACATGAGATCTATGGGTATTAGATATCTTATAGATTAATTCTAGTGCAAGTGGGAGACTATTAGAAATATGCCCTAGAGATAATCATAGAGATGAGCATATTTCTTTGTATCCATGATATATATTGCTTAATTGAATATCTATGAAAGGCACCTTGTATTGATTAGCAATTATGTGAATTGTTTGTGAGATTCTTTACTTGTATGGTTATTCTAAATGATGTCCCTGGTTAGAGTCGATGACTAGCACATATATTAGTTGATGACTACATTTCACAAGTCATGGACATGGAGATGTCAAACTAATAATGTGGGCGCATGTATGACATGAGGCTGGACCGACCCAATGTGAGATATTGCAATATAGTTCTCTTTTTGCAACATGTATACTGTGTCCTTAGACCTGAGATTGTCACATGTTCTCAAGATGTGGATTGACCTACTTAGGAACTATCAAATGCTATTTCGTAACTAGGTAGTTATAAAGGTAGCTTTGGGTTTATCAGGAAGCATGCTGTGAGGCATGGTCAGTCAAGATGGAATTTGTCCCTCTCTTCTTGAGAGAGATATCTCTGGGCCCCTCGAGTGATTGGATCAAGAAATGCATGGCCGTGCTAGGGTTAAGAGTTAACCATTGAAAGGATTCTAATTCACAGTATCGAGAAAGAGAGGTCAGCTTAGAGCCAGACCAAATATCGTGAGACAAAGGGAACAACATATACGTAATGTTGCAACGGTTCGTCTGATATGATCTTTACGTGCGCATAGGAGTTGACATGTTCTGCTAGAGGCCGCTGTCAATTATTGGGCCAAGTAAGAGTACTCGAGCCATGTCTATTTGCACGTGAACCTATAGGGTCACACACTTAAGGGGAAGGAAGCCTAACTCAGATTAGATCCGAAATTAGACTGGGCTTTAGGGTTACTGATGGGCCTCAGATTCAGAAGCCCGCCATAATGCCTATATAATGAGGGCCGGGGGCGCGGTTAGGCAAACCCTAATTCACCACCAGCAAACGAGCAGCCGCTCGCCTCTCGCCGTCACGAAGCCGCCATCGCGAACCTAGCAGTTCTGTACGCGGCGCTTCCTCCCTGTATGTGTGGATACCTGAGAGCACCTAGAGGGGGTGAATAGGTGATCCTGTAAAAACTTGAAACTTAATCCACAAAACTTGATTAGGAGTTAGCACAATAAAGCCAAGTGGCTAGAGAAGAGTTCTTGCACAACACGATAACCACAAGAAGATCAACACAGAGATGGCATAGTGGTTTATCCCGTGGTTCGGCCAAGTCCAACACTTGCCTACTCCACGTTGTGGCGTCCCAACAGACGAGGGTTGCACTCAACCCCTTTCAAGCGGTCCAAAGACTCACTTGAATACCACCGTGTTTTGCTTTCACTTTACTATATCCCGCTTGCGAGGAATCTCCACAACTTGGAGCCTCTCGCCCTTACACTTTGATTATCACAAAGAAGCACAAAAGTAAGGATGGGATGAGCAACGCACACAAGACACAAAATCAGAGCAACACACGCACATAAGTCACAACACGAGCTCTCAACACAACTCAAAGAGTTCTCTACTCATCTACTCAAATGGAGCTCTAATTGCTATCACAAAGAATCGAATGCGCGGAATTGAAGTCTTGGTGCTTAGAAATGCTTAGAGAATGCTTAGTGTACTCCACCATGTGCCTAGGGGTCCCTTTTATAGCCCCAAGGCAGCTAGGAGCCGTTGAGAGCATTCTAGGACGGCAATTCTTGCCTTCTGTCGCCTGGCGCACCAGACAGTCCGGTGCACCACCGGACACTGTCCGGTGCGGATTTCTTTCCTTCTGTGGCGCAGCCGACCGTTGAAGATCCAGAGCCGTTGGCGCACCGGACACTGTCCGGTGCGCACCGGACAGTCCGGTGCCCCCTTCTGACCGTTGGCTCGGCCACGTGTCGTGCGCGGATTACGTGGCCGACCATTGGCCCGGCCGACCGTTGGCTCACCGAACAGTCTGGTGCACCACCGGACAGTCCGGTGATTTATAGCCGTACGCCGTTAATCGCTTCCCGAGAGCGACGACTTCGCCTGTGAATGGCTCACCGGACAGTCCGGTGATTTATAGTCGTACGCCATTGATCGCTTCCCGAGAGCAGCCAGTTGACAGTCGCTAGCCTGGCGCATCGGACACTGTCCGGTGACCACCGGACAGTCCGGTGCACCCAGGCTGCGCAGAGTCTTGGCTGCTTAGCCAAGTCTTTTCCAAATTGGTCTTTTCCTGTTTCTAGCACTTAGACACAATACATTAGTCTCCAAAACAATGTACTAATTCTTAGAAACATACCTTTACTCTTGATTTGCACTTTGTCCATCAATTGGCATAGATTAACACTTAAGCACTTGTGTTGGCACTCAATCACCAAAATACTTAGAAATGGCCCAAGGGCACATTTCCCTTTCAATCTCCCCCTTTTTGGTGATTTATGCCAACACAACAAAAAGCAACTAAAGAAGTGCAACATCAATGCAAATGAGAACACAAATTTGTTTTGATTCGAATTTGGCATATTTGGATCATTCTTTGCCACCACTTGGTTTTGTTTTTGCAAATCAACCTCAATTTCCTATCTCTAAGTCAAACACACTTGTTGAGACATAAAGAGAGTTGTTCCAAGAGAAATTGATCAAAGATTTCAAAAACTCCCCCTTTTTCCCATAATCAACTATTCTCCCCACAAGAAGCCAACTTTTGACAAAAGAGACAACAAGAGAGTTTTGACAAACCAAGAGCTCTATTCTACTATTTTCAAAATTCTCAAGTGGTAGCTAATCCATTTATTGCTTTGGCCTTATTTTCTCCCCCTTTGTCATCAAGCACCAAAACGGGATCAATCTTGGCCCCTAAACCTCATTGCCTCACCAAAATCTTCAAATAAGAGTACAAAGGCAATAAGAATATGGAGATGAACTTGGAGTGAGTTACCCTCTCAACGGAGTGCAGTGGAAGTCTTGCATGGTCCAAGTTCACATTTCCCTTTCAATCCACCTTTGAGACTAAATCAAGTAAACTCAAGCACACAGTTAGTCTCAAAGGGTCAAGTTGTAGCATGCCTCCCCCTAAATAAGTGCATCACTTGCAAATGGACTTGTGAGGTCCGAGGATCATGAGTACAACTTGAGCACCATAAATAAACAACAAAATGCATAAGGAACATGATCAAAGGTATGAACACATGTATGCTATAAATCAATCCAAGTTCCGCGAATCTAAGACATTTAGCTCACTATGTAGCCTGCAAAAGGTCTTTTCATCTAAAGGCTTGGTAAAGATATTGGCTAGCTGGTTCTTGGTGCTAATATAGAACACTTCGATATCTCCCTTTTGCTGGTGGTCTCTCAAAAAGTGATGCCGGATGTCAATGTGCTTTGTGTGGCTGTGCTCAACAGGATTGTCCGCCATGCGGATAGCACTCTCATTATCACATAGGAGTGAGACTTTGCTCAGATTGTAGCCAAAGTCTCGGAGGGTTTGCCTCATCCAAAGTAGTTGCGCGCAACACTGTCCTGCGGCAACATACTCGGCCTCAGCGGTGGATAGGGCAACAGAGGTTTGTTTCTTAGAACTCCACGACACCAGGGACCTTCCTAGAAATTGGCACCTCCCTGATGTACCCTTCCTATTGACCTTACATCCAGCATAATCGGAGTCTGAGTATCCTATTAAGTCAAAGGTAGACCCCTTTGGATACCAGATCCCGAAGCAAGGCGTAGCGACTAAATATCTAAGAATTCGCTTCACGGCCACTAAGTGACATTCCCTTGGATCGGATTGAAATCTAGCACACATGCATACACTAAGCATAATATCCGGTCTACTAGCACATAAATAAAGCAAGGAACCTATCATGGACCGGTATGCCTTTTGATCAACGGACTTACCTCCTTTGTTGAGGTCGACGTGTCCGTCAGTTCCCATTGGAGTCTTTGCGGGCTTGGCGTCCTTCATCCTAAATCGCTTGAGCAAGTCTTGCGTATACTTCGTTTGGGATATGAAAGTGTCGTCCTTGAGTTGCTTCACTTGGAACCCAAGGAAGTAGTTCAACTCGCCCATCATCGACATCTCGAATTTCTGCGTCATCACCCTGCTAAACTCTTCACAAGACTTTTGGTTAGTAGAACCAAATATTATGTCATCGACATAAATTTGGCACACAAATAAGTCACCATCACAAGTCTTAGTGAATAAAGTTGGATCGGCTTTCCCATCCTTGAAAGCATTAGCAATTAAAAAGTCTCTAATGCATTCATACCATGCTCTTGGGGCTTGCTTAAGTCCATAGAGCACCTTAGAGAGCTTACATACGTGGTCGGGGTACCGTTCATCCTCAAAGCCAGGGGGTTGCTCCACGTACACCTCCTCCTTGATTGGCCCGTTGAGGAAAGCACTCTTCACATCCATTTGGAATAACCTGAAAGAATGGTGAGCGGCATATGCTAGCAAAATACGAATGGACTCTAGCCTAGCCACAGGAGCAAAAGTCTCCTCAAAGTCCAAACCTGTGACTTGGGCATAACCTTTTGCCACAAGTCGAGCCTTGTTCCTTGTCACCACCCCGTGCTCGTCTTGTTTGTTGCGGAACACCCACTTGGTTCCCACAACATTTTGCTTGGGACGAGGCACCAGTGTCCAAACTTCATTTCTCTTGAAATTGTTGAGCTCTTCTTGCATGGCCAACACCCAATCTAGATCTAGCAAGGCCTCTTCTACCCTGAAAGGCTCAATAGAAGAGACAAAGGAGTAATGCTCACAAAAATTAACTAATCTAGAACGAGTAGTTACTCCCTTGCTAATGTCACCCAAAATTTGGTCGACGGGATGATTCCTTTGAATCGTCGCTCGAACTTGGGTTGGAGGTGCCGGTTGTGCTTCTTCCTCCATCACATGATCATCTTGTGGTCCCCCTTGATCACACGCCTCCTCTTGATGAACCTGTTCATCATCTTGAGTTGGGGGATGCACCATTGTTGAGGAAGAGGGTTGATCTTGCTCCTTTTGTTCCTGTGGCCGCACTTCTCCAATCGCCATGGAGCGTATTGCGGCTGTTGGAGCGCCTTCTTCATCTACATCATCAAGATCAACAACTTGCTCTCTTGGAGAGCCATTAGTTTCATCAAATACAACGTCGCTAGAGACTTCAACCAAACTCGATGATTTGTTGAAGACCCTATACGCCTTTGTATTTGAGTCATAACCTAACAAAAACCCTTCTACATCTTTGGGAGCAAACTTAGAATTTCTACCTTTCTTTACTAGAATATAACAGTTGCTCCCAAATACATGAAAGTAAGACACATTGGGTTTGTTACCGGTTAGAAGCTCATACGAAGTCTTCTTGAGGAGGCGATTAAGGTACACCCGGTTTATGGCGTGACAAGCCGTGTGCACAGCTTCCGACCAAAATCGCTCGGGCGTCTTGAATTCTCCAACCATTGTCCTCGCCATGTCAATGAGCGTCCTGTTCTTCCTCTCTACCACACCGTTTTGCTGTGGTGTGTAGGGAGCGGAGAACTCGTGCTTGATCCCTTCCTCCTCAAGGTACTCCTCCACTTGAAGGTTCTTGAACTCGGACCCGTTGTCGCTCCTTATCTTCTTCACCTTGAGATCAAACTCATTTTGAGCTCTCCTTAGGAAGCGCTTGAGGGTCCCTTGGGTTTCAGATTTATCCTGCAAGAAGAATACCCAAGTGAAGCGGGAAAAATCATCAACTATAACAAGACCATACTTACTTCCTCCTATGCTTAGATAGGTGACGGGTCCAAAGAGGTCCATATGAAGCAACTCCAAAGGTCTTGATGTGGTCATCACATTTTTTGTATGATGAGAGCTTCCCACCTGTTTGCCTGATTGACAAGCTGCACAAGGTCTATCTTTTTCGAAAGTAACATTTGTTAGACCTATCACATGTTCTCCCTTTAGAAGTTTGTGAAGGTTCTTCATCCCCACATGTGCTAAGCGGCGATGCCACAGCCAGCCCATGCTAGTCTTAGCAATTAAGCATGCATCTAGACTGGCCTCCTCTTTTGCAAAATCAACTAAATAGAGTTTGCCGTCTAATACACCCTTAAAAGCTAATGAACCATCACTCCTTCTAAAGACAGACACATCTACATTTGTGAATAAGCAGTTATATCCCATATTACAAAGCTGACTCACAGACAACAAGTTATATCCAAGCGACTCAACTAAAAACACATTGGAAATGGAGTGCTCGGATGAAATAGCTATTTTTCCTGACTGTTGAGGACTTGTTCTCAAATGCTATGAATTAAGAACAAGGCAACATAAAATGTTAAATATTAAGGTTCTTCATCCGCCGAAACATTATCTCCGCGAGGATTTAATGAACTTCGGACGAAGGTCACGAGCGTAATGTTACGAAAGTTTCACTTTCGTAATTGAACTTGTAAAGATAATACAAAGTCAATTATTAAAGATACATGCATTAAAAATAAGTGACATCATTCACATATCTTATTATATGAATTTAAGATATTTGAATACAATGTTTAGGTATATTTATACCTTTTCCTTGACAAACAATGATTCCCGAACAATGCCTCAGCAATTACAGGAATGCGTGAACAGTAAAGGAATATTGTTCACTATTTATAGACACAGGACACAGCCTGTGAACAATTACAATCATACCCCTCATAAAAGTTTACAACATCGACTCAAACTCTTATGGACTAAAAGATCATTCTATCTTTAAGTCGGTTTGTAACTCCGAAGCTTCATGGGCGACACCCTTCGGCATTACGTACAGACAGCTTCAATCGAAACTGTTTCTTCCTTCAGGACCTTTGGCGACGAAGCATGGTCCCAACAGTAGCCCCTTCGCGGTGCTAGATCGTTTTTCGTAACGAGCTTGATCCGTGAAAAAAGTCTCTCAGGCTTCAGGAAGCCGAAGGTCCGAAAAACACCTTCCCTGAGCTCGTTGTCGAGAAACGATACAGCTTTCGAGCGCGTAGGGATTCCACCATGCGAGTTCACTATTCTGGCTTTTGCGGTCCACCGTTCAGCGGGTGCGAGCAACCGCTTGCCTGGTGTAAAAATTCCCGACGATTCACCTTCCTTCCTGCAACACTATATAAACAGACTGGTAGGTGTAAAGTTACCACGGCATTCATTGCTATTACACTGTTTTGCTGCCAAAATTTTTGACCATAGCCGAAGCTCGACTCTCGGATTCAGACGAAGCTCCAATTTGGTGTCTGCTTCGTCAGAAGAGAAGCTTCGTCAGAAGAAGAGGTTATTTAGTTCCCGAGAAATCTTTCAAGAAATTTAAAATTGAATGGCTAGGTTGCGCTCTATTGCTAGAGTTGAGCGTGAGGGAGGCGAAGTCGAAGGTGCAGAGACTGTCCCTATCTCCGAAGCAATGCAACGATCCGGATTGGTGACTTCGGAAAGAATCCCTACTGCCGAAACAGAACAGGCTGGTGCCGAAACAGAACAAGCTGCTGCCGAAGCAGAACGAGGAGATATGGAGGAAGCTGGTTCTGACGATGATTACCATATCGCAGTACCGAGCAAGCCTAGTCATTTGGACTTCGGGAAGTCGACTATTTCCAAGGCGGATTTCTCCAAGATGGTGAAGGCGGGCTATTTCAGAGAAGATGAGAAGAAGCTACTTCGATTCGGGTGAGAGGAGACTACCCCGAAGCCAGAAAAGGATGAAATAGTTATTTTCAAGAGTTTTTTAAAGGCTGGGTTGAGATTTCCTTTGAATAGGATGATTTCTGATGTGCTACAAAGGTTTGGGATCTATTTTCACCAGTTGACCCCCAACGCCATCGTCAGGCTTAGCGTTTATATCTGGGCTCTCCGAAGCCAGGCGGTGGAGCCGTTTGCCGACAGCTTCTGTTGAGTACATGAGCTGCATTACCAGACTAAGGCCAGAAAGGATGGGTTGCACGAAAATTTTGGTTGTTACAATTTTGCCTATCGGAAGACCACAAAATTTCCTGTGATTAGCTACCGAAGCAAATGGCCGACAGGCTGGAAGTCAGAATGGTTTTATGTCAAAGTTGACAAAGACAGAGAGAAGCTAGTACAGAGCCCTCTTGAACTGATCTTCGGAGAAACAAGACCCTGTTGTAGAATGACAACCGAAGGTCCAACTTGGGCTGCACTGGCCGAATTCAAAATTATTGCAGAACACATTGGCACTAGAGATCTAGTGCAGGAATTTCTGGCCTTCAGAGTGTTTCCGACTATGAAGGAGTGGACTATGCCGAACCTTAAAGGAGAAAAGAAGGAAGGGGAGCTTGTCCGACTACCATATTATTATAAGTTTAAGAAATATTTTAAAACACCCTGCCAAGAATGGCTCGATACAATTGAAGTAATGAGTAACGAAATACTTGGAAATTACTCCAAAAAAGAGGACCAGCTGATGACAGCAGCCTTCGGCACTCGGCCGAAGCGAAGGCTGAACAGGGTGCTTGATGCCATAGGTTTTGAATATGCTGATTATGATCGACTGGGCGGAGATGCTAGAGGCCCAAAGCGAAAAAGAATTTCCAGCGCTGCTGTCGAAGAGATCGCCAAGGTGACCAAAAAGAAAAGGGGAGATTCTGAAAAACTTAGCCCTGAAGAATTGAATCCTGAGCCGAAGGTGGCCACTGCAGGAAAGAGGAAAACTGCATCTCCAGAACCAAGAACGTTGGTTCAAGAAGAAGATACTCCTGCAACGCCTTCTGCTGTTGAAGTAGAAGAGATTATGAAGGTAATGACTGAACCCTTGCCTGTCAAGCTAAGTCCGCTGGCGTTGGAACTGACGAAGTTTTTTCAGAAGGACAAGGCAGCTTCGGCAGAAGAAGGTCCTGCACTGCCAAAAAACGAAGGATTATTCAAATAACAGATGTAATTCATGGGACACCGTTACCGACACCGGCATCAAGAATTGCTATTGACCAGACTGCCGGAACTGCCGAAGCTAAAGGCGCCACAGCCGAAACCACCAGAGCGGAAATCTTCGAAGCTGAAACTGGCGTAGCCGAAGCTGCCGGAGTTGAAACTGAGGCCGCAGAAGATCTGAACCTGGACGAGACACTTGAAGTTATTGATAACATACTCTTAAAAATGACTGAGGAAGAATCTATTGTGGCCGCGGCGAGCACAGGCACTGAAAAGGGGAAAAAACAAGCTGAAGATATTTTGGAGGGTGAAGATTTTGAATTTCAAGATCTACTTGGGCAAGAGCTGACAGACGCTGAAAAAGCAGAGCTTAAAAGATGTGCCATAGCCTGCGGATATAAGCCAGGGGCTACACTATTTGGTGGGGTTAACGAAGGAAAGCTGAGGTGCCTTCGAAACCGCAGCGAAGCTAAAATTGTTAGAACTCTCTGCAAAAACATAGGCTTGCCAAAGCTGGAAGTGGACCTCTGCCGTTACCAACGGCACCATATCGCCGGAAGTTTGCTTTATGCTAACTTCAAGGTAACAAATATTTTTGCTATTTTATTATTATCTTTTAGGTCGTTTTCTAACGAAGATCTTTTCGACAGAGCATACTGTTAAGTAAAGTTCTAAAAATGCAACAAGATCTCGAAGAAGAGAAGAACAAAGCCGTCATCCAAAATTTGGCTGAAAAGGTTGAAAACTACGAAGCTGATTTGAAAAAGAAGGATTTCACCATCCAAGATCTTGAAATGATGGTCAAAGAGCACGAAGGTGCATTAGAAAAGAAAGATTTTGTTATTCAGTCTATGGAGGGTTCTTTGGCTGAAATCCAAACTGAGAATAACAGCTTAAAGAATGAATTGCTCAAACAGTCAGAAAAATTTGAGCAAGAAAAGAAATATCTCGAAGCAAGCGTGAAAACTGAGATGGATAAAAATTCAAATTTGCAGAAATCCTTTAAAGAACTTCAAGAGAAATGCCTAAGCTTCGGCAGCCGATGCGTGCAACGGCTGAAGGATGTGTTTCATTCTGTCGGAGCCAGCTCTGCAAAATTTACACCTTTAGCTGATAATCTGCCAAGCACGTTAGAATATATTGAAGGCGAGGTTGATGCCCTTGACGAAGTTATTGGTGGTCATGCCGACTTCTGCGCCCTGGTAGCTTCTCGGGGCACGGCCACCGCTTTTCTGAAGGCTGGCTGCACGCATGGAAATATTGTGAACAGACCAAACTTCAGCTTGTCAGCATCAGATCTGATAGATATCCCAAGCCTAACCCGAAGCATTGGAAATAGATTCATGACCCAAATCTGGGTAGGTGGCGGGTGATGAAGCTCGAAGTCATCTTAAGCCGGTAAGAAACTTATTTTTGTTACTTTTACCTTCTCCTTGAAATTTGCACCTTTCTTATTTTGTTGTTTGATGTACGCAGGATGACGAAGCTAAAGTTTGACAAAGTTGAAGTTTGACGAAGCCTAGCCTGAAGCTTGATAATTGTTTACAATATACTGTCCTGCAAAAATTCTGGAGAAACTTTTGTAATATAGTTATGGAACAACTTATGTAAATTTGTACATACCTTGTAATATATTTTGTTTCTGCTGTCTGCGTACAATCTGCTTTGCTGTGGACGAAACTTCTCTTTTGAGCCGAAGGCGAAAAACACCTTCCCTTCTTTTCGTACACAACGAAGCATAAAAATTTTCCTTCGAGTTTTTCCTCATCGCTGAAGCATCTGTGTTTTTATGCGGTACAATGATGATTCTATATATGTCCAAATGCATGTTTATGAATGCAAATGACATGATGGGATGCATTGTGCAAATGAATATCAAAATACATAATCATAGTCCTTCAGCGTTGACTTTTCGCTGTAAGCCTCCCTTAGGAGCTTCTTCGCCTTTTACTTTCAGCGGAATCAGCGTTTATTTTTCGCTGTAAGCCTCCCTTAGGAGCTTCTTCGCCTTTTACTTTCAGCGGAATCAGCGTTTATTTTTCGCTGTAAGCCTCCCTTAGGAGCTTCTTCGCCTTTTACTTTCAGCGGAATCAGCGTTTATTTTTCGCTGTAAGCTCTGCATTCCCTTAGGAACGACTTTTGAGCTTCTCCCTGTTTCCTTTTCTTTTTCCTTTTGCATTTACATTTACATTTTTTGGGGGATATCACTCTCATAAAATTGAAATAAGAAAATTACATGTTGTGGCCCCATTAAAAACCTTTCTCCCCCTTTGGAAAGGAAAAGGGTGCCACGAAAAAGAATATAAAAAATTACATCAAGCTAAACATAATATCGTCGAAGCTCATCTGCATTCCATGATCTAGGAATGTCATTGCCGTCCATATCCTTCAATCTGTAGGAACCGGGTCTTGACGAAGATACTACCAAAAAAGGGCCTTCCCACTTGAGCTGTAATTTGCCTGCTGTCTCAGGGTTGGCTACTCTTCGAAGTACCAAGTGTCCTGGTTCAATGTTCTTCAGCTTGACTTTTCTGTCACGCCATTTTATTGTTTCAGCTTGATATTTATTGATGTTTTCCACAGCTTGAAGTCTGATCCCTTCAATAGCATCTTTTTCTACAGAGCAATCAGCTTCGTCTTTGCCTTCTGCCGAAGCTACTACCCTTATCGATCCTGCTTTGGCCTCTTCTGGGGTTATTGCTTCGTCACCGAACAATAGTTTAAAGGGTGTAAAACCTATTGACCTTGACATGGTTGTATTATGGCTTCATACCACTTTGATTAACTTGTCAGGCCATTTTCCCCTAGGCTGGTTGAAGATTGACTTCATTATTCTTGTCATTATGATCTCATTAGCTCTTTCGACAAGTCCATTTGACTCTGGGTGTCGAACTGATGCAAAATGGATCTTCGTGCCAATTCGATCACAAAATTCTCTGAAGGCTTCAGAATCAAACTGTGTCCCATTGTCCACAGTAATGGCCTTCGGCACTCCGAAGCGACAAACAATGTTCTGCCAGAAAAACTTTTGAATAGTAAATGAAGTTATTGTGGCTAAGGGCTTTGCCTCAATCCATTTGGAAAAATACTCCACTGCCACTACCACATATCTTAAGTTCCCCTGTGCTGGTGGTAATGGGCCTAGCAAATCAAGGCCCCACCTCTGCAACGGCCAAGTGGGTTGTATTAATTGAGTTAAAGACGAAGGTTGTTTTTGATCTCTTGCACATTTCTGACAACCTTCGCACTTTTGGACTATATCCGCTACATCCGAAGCTGCCTTTGGCCAATAAAATCCTTGGCGAAAAACTTTCCCAAGCAAGGGCCTAGATCCAATGTGAGATCCACACAGGCCTGCATGTATTTCCTTCATTAATTCTATACCTTCAGATCTGGATAAACACTTGAGCAATGGGGAACAGACCCCACGCTTGTATAACTCCCCTTCTATTATGACATATGGTCGAGCTCTTGCTTCTATTCTCCTGTTATAAGCTTCATCGTCTGAAAGAAAATTACCCTGAAGGAAAGAGACGATCTCGGTTCTCCAATCCTCGCTATAAACAGGGGATATATTAAGGATTGCTCTTTCAAGAAGCTCGACCGAAGGTGCTTTTATTGTTTCGACAAATACTTCCGAAGGTATGGGCAGCCCTTGGGCTGCTGACTTCGCCAATAGATCAGCGTATTCATTTTCTCCACGAGGAATATTTTTGACAGAGAAACCTTCGAAGGAAGCCTCAATCCTTCGGACTGTATCTAGATACTTTTCAAGTTTCGGGTCTCTTGCTTTGTAGCTCTTGTCAACATGACCAGAAATAACTTGAGAATAAGTTTTAAGAATGGCCCTTCTGATTCCCATTGCCTTTAACTTCCGAAGACCCAAAAGTAGAGCTTCATATTCAGCGATATTATTTGTGCAACTAAAATCAAGTCTTGCCGCATAACAAGTTTTAACTTTGGAAGGTGAAACCAACACAGCAGCCGCTCCTGCTCCGAAGGTTCCCCAAGACCCATCGCAAAACACTATCCATGCTTCGGCATCTTTATTTGTTTCTTCCTCCTGAGCCCCTGGCGTCCAGTCAGCAATGAAGTCTGCTAACGCCTGGGACTGAATCGAGGATCTATGAACATAATCAATACAAAATTCATTGAGCTCTAGAGCCCATTTTCCAATCCTTCCAGTAGCTTCTCGGTTTCTCATAATATCCTTCAGAGGTTGTGAAGAAGGAACAATTATGTTGTAAGCTTAAAAATAATGCCGAAGCTTCCTGGAGGCCATCAAAACAGCATACAGTACCTTCTCCAATTCTGTATAATTTTTCTTTGATAAACTAAGAACCTCGGATACGAAATATATTGGGGCCTGCTTCTTAACTTGGCCTTCAAGCTTCTCCTGGACAAGTGCCGCACTTACCGCTGAGTGCGAAGCTGCCACATATAATAACAAAGGAGCCCCTGGCGTTGGTGGAGTTAATGTTGTTAGATCTATCAAATATTGCTTCAGCTCTTCGAAGGCTTTCTGCTGGATTGGTCCCCATTGAAAGACTTCGGCTGACTTCAGCACTTCGAAGAATGGTAAGTTTCTCTCTGCCGATCTGGATATGAACTTGTTGAGAGATGCCAGCCTTCCCGTCAATCTTTGAGCCCCCTTTTTTGTGCTTGGTGGTTCCATTCGAAGTATAGCTTCGATTTTACTTGGATTAGCCTCAATTCCCTTTGTTGAAACTAGGCAACCAAGAAATTTCCCCTTCTTTACTCCGAAGACACATTTTTCTGGATTCAGCTTTAAACCAGCCTGTCTAAAATTAGCAAAGGTCTCCTGCAAATCAGCAATGTGGTTATCTTGCTTCGTGCTTTTTACAATGATGTCATCAACATAAGTTAGTACATTCCTGCCTATCTGAGAATGGAGAACCTTCGCTGTCATTCTGCTGAAGCTTCCTCCAGCATTTTTAAGCCCCTCAGGCATCCGAAGGTAGCAATATGTCCCGCTAGGGGTTATGAAGTTGGTCTTCGGTTCATCCTCCTTCTTCATCCAGATTTGATGATAGCCTGAATAGCAATCCAGCAAACTCATAAGCTCTGATGAAGCTGCTGCATCGACTAAGGAATCTATCCTTGGCAATGGAAACTCGTCCTTCGGACAAGCCTTATTGAGGTCAGTAAAATCAATACACATTCTCCATTTACCATTGGCCTTCTTCACCATAACAGTATTAGCCAACCATTCTGGGTATTTCACCTCTCTAATAACTCCAGCACTGAGGAGTCTTTTCACTTCATTCCGAGCACCTTCGGCCTTGTCATCAGACATCTTCCGAAGTCTCTGCTTTCTGGGTCTGAAGGATGGGTCAACATTGAGCGAGTGCTCAATAACATCCCTGTTAACTCCACAAAGATCATTAGCTGACCAAGCAAAAACATCTTTATTGTGGAACAAAAACCGTATCAAGGTTTTCTCCTGTTCTTCGGACAATTGAGATCCCAATAGCACCTTCTGCTCTGCTATGTCCTCACATAAGAGCATGGGTTTCGGCTGATCAGCCGAAGCAGCTTTTTCCCTTCTGTACTTGTACTGCTCACAAGCTTCAGCTCCATCTATGTTATGAATCGCTTTTGAATCTGTCCAATTTCCATCGGTCCTTCTGGCAGCTTCCTGACTTCCATGAATAGCGATGGGCCCTTGGTCCGAAGGTATCTTCATGCAAAGGTAAGCTGGATGAAGAATTGCTTCGAAGGCATTGAGAGTACCGCGACCAATGATAGCATTGTAAGGATACTCCATGTCAACAATATCAAACACAATTTGCTCAGTCCTTGTGTTGTTAACAAATCCGAAGGTTACTGGCATGGTAATCTTCCCAAGTGCTACAATTTGCCGTCCTCCGAAGCCACAAAGAGGATGTGTAGCATCATGGATCTTGTCTTCGGGCTCTTGCATTTGTCTGAAAGCTTTAGCAAATATGATATCAGCTGCGCTGCCTATGTCAACCAAAACATTATGGACCAAAAATCCTTTGATCACACAAGAGATAACCATAGCATCATTGTGTGGGTAATCCTTGAGTTGAAGATCCTCTTGGGAGAAGGTAATTGGAATGTGAGACCATCTTGACTTGATGAAGGGTCCTTGCACCCCAACATGCTGTACCCTTCTCTGTGCTTCCTTCTTCTGCTTTTTGTTGGCTGGCTCTGAGCATGAACCACCTGTTATCGGGAGTAGCAGCTTCGGGGCTGAAGCAGCTCCAGATTGATCGTTGAACGAAGCCATCAGCTCAAAAAAAGTGGAAGTGTGTTGACCGGAGGTGGGCGCCAATGTTGAGGACTTGTTCTCAAATGCTATGAATTAAGAACAAGGCAACATAAAATGTTAAATATTAAGGTTCTTCGTCCGCTGAAACATTATCTCCGTGAGGATTTAATGAACTTCGGACGAAGGTCACGAGCGTAATGTTACGAAAGTTTCACTTTCGTAATTGAACTTGTAAAGATAATACAAAGTCAATTATTAAAGATACATGCATTAAAAATAAGTGACATCATTCACATATCTTATTATATGAATTTAAGATATTTGAATACAATGTTTAGGTATATTTATACCTTTGCCTTGACAAACAATGATTCCCGAACGATGCCTCAGCAATTACAGGAATGCGTGAACAGTAAAGGAATACTGTTCACTATTTATAGACACAGGACACAGCCTGTGAACAATTACAATCATACCCCTCATAAAAGTTTACAACATCGACTCAAACTCTTATGGACTAAAAGGTCATTCTATCTTTAAGTTGGTTTGTAACTCCGAAGCTTCATGGGAGACACCCTTCGGCATTACGTACAGACAGCTTCAATCGAAACTGTTTCTTCCTTCAGGACCTTCGGCGACGAAGCATGGTCCCAACACTAACCCTTTCACCTTGCCTTGATTCCCGTCACCGAATATGATTGAGTCTTGGGAATCTTTGTTCTTGACGTAGGAGGTGAACATCTTCTTCTCCCCCGTCATGTGGTTTGTGCATCCGCTGTCGATAATCCAGCTTGATCCCCTGGATGCATAAACCTGCAAGGCAAATTTAGGCTTGGGTCTTAGGTACCCAACTCTTGTTGGGTCCTACAAGGTTAGTGACAATATTCTTAGGGACCCAAATGCAAGTTTTATCTCCCTTGCATTTTGCCCCTAATTTCCTAGCAATCACCTTTCTATCCTTTCTAAAATTGCAAAGGAAGCATTGCAAGCATGATAAATTGTAGAAGGTTCATTAATTTTCCTAGGAATATGAACAACATTTCTTCTAGGCATAACATTTTTTCTAGTCAAATTTCTATTATGCATAATAGAAGAACTTGAGGCAATCATTGCATTTGAATTGTAAGCATTACAACTCCTATCATAATGAACATTTCTAGAAAATTTCCTGTCATGGTACATGAAAGCATGGTTCTTTTGACAACTATTAGTCATAGGGGCCTTCCCTTTCTCCTTGGCGGGAATGGGAGCCTTATGACTAGTTAAGTTCTTGGCTTCCCTCTTGAAGCCAAGCCCATCCTTAATTGAGGGGTGTCTACCAATAGTGTAGGCATCCCTTGAAAATTTTAGTTTGTCAAATTCATCCTTGCTAGTCTTAAGTTGGGCATTAAGACTAGCCACTTCACCATTTAGTTTTGCAATGGAAACTAGATGTTCACTACAAGCATCAACATTAAAATCTTTGCATCTATTGCAAATCACAACATGTTCTACACAAGAGTTAGATCGATTTGCTACTTCTAACTTAGCATTCAAGTCATCATTAACACTTTTTAAACAAGAAATTGTCTCATGGCAAGTAGATAGTTCACAAGAAAGCATTTCATTCCTTTTAACCTCTAAAGCAAGAGATTTTTGTGCCTCTACAAATTTATCATGTTCTTCATACAAAAGATCCTCTTGCTTTTCTAACAATCTATTCTTATCATTCAAAGCATCAATCAATTCATTAATCTTATCAATTTTAGATCTATCTAAGCCCTTGAACAAACTAGAGTAATCTATTTCATCATCGCTAGATTCATCATCACTAGAAGAAGCATAAGTAGACTTTCGAGTACATACCTTCTTCTCCTTCGCCATGAGGCATGTGTGACGCTCGTTGGGGAAGAGGGATGATTTGTTGAAGGCTGATGCGGTGAGTCCTTCGTTGTCGGAGTTGGACGACGAGCAATCCGAGTCCCACTCCTTGCCAAGGTGTGCCTCGCCCTTAGCCTTCTTGTAAGCCTTCTTCTTTTCCCTCTTCTTATCTTTTGCCTTGAGAGCAATGGCTTGAGGCTCATGGATTGGGCCATTCAATGCATCGTCGACGTATCTTGCCTCCTTGATCATCATCTGCCCGCTTACAAACTTCCCAAGTACTTCTTCGGGCGACATCTTTGTGTACCTGGGATTCTCACGAATATTGTTTACAAGATGTGGATCAAGGACAGTAAAAGACCTTAGCATTAGGCGGACGACGTCGTGGTCCGTCCATCGTGTGCTTCCATAGCTCCTTATTTTGTTGATGAGGGTCTTGAGCTGGTTGTACGTTTGGGTTGGCTCCTCTCCCTTGATCATTGCGAATATCCCAAGTTCGCCCTCCACCAACTCCATCTTACTGAGCATGGTGACGTCATTTCCCTCATGTGATATCTTGAGGGTGTCCCAGATCTACTTGGCATTGTCCAAGCCACTCACCTTATTGTATTCTTCCCTGCATAGAGATGCTAAAAGGACAGTAGTAGCTTGTGCATTTTTATGGATTTGTTCATTGATGAACATGGGACTATCTGTACTATCAAAGTGCATTCCATTTTCTACTATCTCCCATATACTTGGATGGAGAGAGAACAAGTGACTACGCATTTTGTGACTCCAAAATCTATAGTCCTCTCCATCAAAGTGAGGGGGTTTACCGAGGGGAATGGAAAGCAAATGAGTATTGGAACTTTGCGGAATACAAGAATAATCAAAGGAAAAATTTGAATTAACCATCTTCTTTTTCTCGTAGTCGTTGTCGTCGTCCTTTTGGGAAGAAGAGGACTCGTCGCTGTCGTCGTAGTAGACGATCTCCTTGATGCGCCTCGTTTTCTTCTTCTTCCCGTCTTTTCTTTTGTGACTCGCACCCGAGTCAGTAGGCTTGTCATCCTTTGGATCATTGACGAAGGACTCCTTCTCCTTATCATTGACCACCATCCCCTTGCCCTTAGGATCCATCTCTTCGGGCGATTAGTCCCTCACGTGAAGACAACGGCTTCGATACCAATTGAGAGCACCTAGAGGGGGGGTGAATAGGTGATCCTGTAAAAACTTGAAACTTAATCCACAAAACTTGATTAGGAGTTACCACAATAAAGCCAAGTGGCTAGAGAAGAGTTCTTGCACAACACGATAACCACAAGAAGATCAACACAGAGATGGCACAATGGTTTATCCCGTGCTTCGGCCAAGTCCAACACTTGCCTACTCCACGTTGTGGCGTCCCAACGGACGAGGGTTGCACTCAACCCCTTTCAAGCGGTCCAAAGACTCACTTGAATACCAATTGAGAGCACCTAGAGGGGGGGTGAATAGGTGATCCTGTAAAAACTTGAAACTTAATCCACAAAACATGATTAGGAGTTAGCACAATAAAGCCAAGTGGCTAGAGAAGAGTTCTTGCACAACACGATAACCACAAGAAGATCAACACAGAGATGGCACAGTGGTTTATCCCGTGGTTCGGCCAAGTCCAACACTTGCCTACTCCACGTTGTGGCGTCCCAATGGACGAGTGTTGCACTCAACCCCTTTCAAGCGATCCAAAGACTCACTTGAATACCACAGTGTTTTGCTTTCACTTTACTATATCCCGCTTGCAAGGAATCTCCACAACTTGGAGCCTCTCGCCCTTACATTTTGATTATCACAAAGAAGCACAGAAGTAAGGATGGCATGAGCAACGCACACAAGACACAAAATCAGAGCAACACACGCACACAAGTCACAACACGAGCTCTCAACACAACTCAAAGAGTTCTCTACTCAAATGGAGCTCTAATTGCTATCACAAAGAATCGAATGCGCGGAATTGAAGTCTTGGTGCTTAGGAATGCTTAGAGAATGCTTGGTGTACTCCTCCATGCGCCTAAGGGTCCCTTTTATAGCCCCAAGGCAGCAAGGAGCCGTTGAGAGCATTCCAGGAAGGCAATTCTTGCCTTCTGTCGCCTGGCGCACCGGACAGTCGAGTGCACCACTGGACACTGTCCGGTGCGGATTTCTTTCCTTCTGTTGCGCAGCCGACCGTTGAAGATCCAGAGCCATTGGCGCACCAGACACTGTCCGGTGCACACCGGACAGTCCGGTGCCCCCTTCTGTCCGTTGGCTCGGCCACGCGTCGCGCGCGGATTACACGGCCGACCGTTGGCCCGGCTGACCGTTGGCTCACCGGACAGTCTGGTGCACCACCGGACAGTCCGGTGATTTATAGTCGTACGCCGTTAATCGCTTCCCAAGAGCGACGACTTCGCCTGTGAATGGCTCATCGGACAGTCCGGTGCACCACCGGACAGTCCGGTGATTTATAGTCGTACGCTGTTGATCGCTTCCCGAGAGCAGCCAGTTGACAGTCGCCAGCCTGGCGCACCGGACACTGTCCGATGCACCACCGGACACTGTCTGGTGCACCCAGACTGCGCAGAGTCTTGGCTGCTTAGCCAAGTCTTTTCCAAAATGGTCTTTTCCTGTTTCTAGCACTTAGACACAATACATTAGTCTCCAAAACAATGTACTAAGTCTTAGAAACATACCTTTACTCTTGATTTGCACTTTGTCCATCAATTGGCATAGATTAACACTTAAGCACTTGTGTTGGCACTCAATCACCAAAATACATAGAAATGGCCCAAGGGCACATTTCCCTTTTAATACCTCGGAGGTGCTTCATCTGGAGCACTAGGACGAACCATGCGAGGACGTGAAGGATGTCGGCGACTGCATGGCACTGCTCGACGCGTTCGTCTACATCGAGACATCTTTCGCCGCCCTGCATGTCTAGTGGTAATTCCATGACCTATAACCGCGGTAGTTCTTGGTTTTATGGGGTCAAAAATTTTGTTTTTCGCTAGCGTAGCCTCCCCATAATCCTACATCCGTGCGTGGATTCGTGCCGGCCGCTGTGATTCGTGCACGGCGTGGCATGGATATTACCGGACCAGTGAAAATATCGTAACCGTGGATGAGATTGTGAGCTAGCCACCGTACCCACTTGCCCCGCGCCCGGCCAAGATGCCATCGCAGGAGTTCGCCGCTTGCCGCAAGGATGCCACATGCTGGGAAATGTTACCACGTCGCAGTAGGTCGCAGTAGACATCCCATCTACCGCCTGAGTCTTTACCTCGTTGAGCGCCATGATTGTATACTTCGGTGACTCATCTCCCTTCTGACCGCAGGTTCATATCATCCCAAATTCGTGAAACACTCGAGTGATCACTATAAATTGAGTGTTCGGCCTGCTCCACTATCTTGTTACGAAGCCAGTGCACCATTCCTCGCTCCCGATTAGCCACCATAGCCCCTAAATTTGGAATTTCCCCCAAATCGGCCAAGAACGCCACCGTGTGGCCTCGCGTCATGGCCAGCCATCTGCAGGTCCGTTCATGTCCCTTTGGTTTGCGTTTCTGCATTCTCTGATGCTAGGACAGCTCTCGATCTCGGCTGATCGAACGCTACCGTGCCATAGTGTAGAGAACGTGACGGTACTGTCTAGAAACGCCGCCGCGGACATAGCTCACATAGACCGGTCATTCCGGGTAGTTTTCATCCAAGTTTGCGCAAGAACCATAACCATACTAAGCCACTTAGTCCTTCCGCATCCTTGGATTAAGCTAGACCGGCTCGGGTACACCGGTAAAGACGCGTCGGTGATCTGGTTCCACCGCCACCATGGGTAGCTATGAGTTAACGATGCTCTGATCAAATTGAGCATGTGAATTAGGCTCGGGTTGCATCCCTGAGGGTGTCTGCATGCTCAACACCATCAGAGCATGTCCTCGATGGCGAGTACGCACGGCTCCGGCCATGCGCTTGGCGCACTGTCGCCAAGGATTTGATTTGTGAATAAATAGAAATACAAGGGCTTAAGTGCAATGGTCAGTGAGACATATTAATAGTACGTAGGGATTCTTTACCAGTTATTTAAAAGGCCAGGGGCCTCTGCGCAAGTTCGTCGGCGCGTATTCTCCCGTTCGCGGGCCGGCTAGGGCTGAATTGAGCCCAACACTATTCATTGTTTCTCTTTTTTTTGCTAGCAGATTAGGAAATGTGTAGAAAATAGTAGAAAAATGATAAAATTATGAGGCAAATTTTGCTAGACTCCTAAAATCATCTAGTATTTAATAAAAATAGTTCCAAGATTTTATTCCAAACCTAGAATTATGTAGCCTTAAAAGGTGTTCAAACCAAGCCTTTTCGAATTTTAGAAATAATTTAGTAGCTACAAAAATGGTAAAACTTTTTGGGTAGGCTTAGTATGATGATTAAAGACCTTGAGTAAAAATTGAAATGATTTGGACACTATTTGATCACAAACCCAATAAGTAGCCTCCTAGGGTTTAGTTGCTTAATACTAATACAATACCAACTTAGGAAACCCTAGTGATTGGTGTATACCGTGAAGGAAAGTTGTATTCAAGATACAACTTAGTATGTTTCTATTATGTAACTGCATATTCATGACATCACATAAGCATTCATGTACATGTATTGTCATGTATAGAAAACGAGGAAGAAACTATGGTTGAAGAAGAAGTTGTCACTCAAGCTGAGAATCCTCTAGCCGAGAATAACTTCTACTTCGACATCTGTGGTGTAGACCCGAAACCTCCTACAAAACATGGCAAGCCCTGGTGCATTTACCCCTTTCCTTGTTGTTTTAAACTCTTTATCACTAGAGATGATGCATTAGGTAATAGGAGTTGTGTGCTAAACAATTGTTGCATTCCCTTCCTTGGAAACTGATTACTATTCCTTGTTACCTGATTTACTTAAAAGTTTTCTGATGCTTAGCTTTGCTTTAGAAAAAATGTTTTGTTTTAAACAAAAGGTGATGCTTCATATGGGATGGGAATTTTTACAAAGAAAAGACTTGTGATGGTGAATCCATCATGGTCGTGATGGGTTCAATATCTGAAAAGATGTACCTCTATCAGGTACCAAACTTTGGGTTGTAAATGATAAAGATGAGACTGGGCAGGTGACTTGAACGAGAAGGAAGTCTCGGTGTAGTGTCTCTGTCTGAGTCGCTTAAGGACCAAACTGATGTAGGCTTGATGATCGAGGACCTTTTAACTGGCCACGTGCCTTGTCATGGGTAAGCTTTGCCTCGGTCGGACCAATACTAGAAAGGCCACCACGCAATGGGAGTGGAGAGATGGCGAGAGTAGCGTGTACCCTCCGTGGCAAGAGGCTGGACGCTAGTGTATCTGTGCTCTCGGTTGGCGTGAACCCATTCTGGTCTTGAGAAACCTTATGGCGAGTTGACATATGCAAGGGTTAAGTGCTACATTTGTCGTGTGGATGGAGATCCCCAGCTAGGTATTAATTGATTCGGATCGCCGTTACTTCTCAGATATGAAGACTTGGTCACTGCCCTACACATAGCATCAAGTGAACTGAAAAGATGATAAAAGACAGCTAGCATAGGCCAAGTGCCTGATCTAGGATAGAAAGAACTCTAGATGCAAGTAACTACTTAACCTGATAATAAAAATGAATTTTTAAGGATCCACTCATAGTAAGCTTTTCAGCAAACAAAGTCTTTGAATCTTGATAAGCTTTACCTTGATTCCCAAAAGCCAGCATATCCTTTAGAGTCTTTTTCCTTTGATGGGTAAGACTTGTGAAAGTACACTCCGTACTCAGGTTTTCGAACCCATGTTGTTGTAGGTGATGAAACGACGGAGTTCTTCTGTTTCTGTTCTAAGGTGGTGCCCAATCAGGAGGAAGAACACTAAACTTTCTTGGGGAGGATGTTTTGCCTCCCGGTAATGTAATAATAAGTTCCGCACTCGAACACCCGGTTATGTAATAACTATCTTTCTATATTTTTATATGAATGTAAATTATATTATTGTAATCCTTTCCGCTCATTCTCTACTCTGATGATGTGTAATGTCTGCGTGATGGGTTAAGCGCTCTTAGGCGATACGATGAAGATATAGATAACCGAACTTACCGAGTCATTTTGCACACCTGCGTGACTATCTGAGGTCCTTAGGACAAGGACATCTGTAGGTGGGCCTAATACCTTGGGAGGTTCCATCACAAATACTACACAATACAAAATAAATATATATGAATAGATAAATTTCTTCCATACTGGTATGTTCAAATTGTACATTTAATCTGAGGACAAATTCACCACAAAGTCGAATTCAAATTTTGGAATCTAAAAATGAAAAGAAAAATTAACAGAAAAAGAATAAAGAATAAAGGGAAAGCGATTTTGGCCATATGGGCCGAATCCGGCTAGCCCAGCTAACCTGGCTTCTGCGCGGCCCAAGCCACCTCAACTCAATCGCACGGCACGTATCGCAGACTGGCGTGCCCCAATCCCCCAGTGCCTCTTGGTCATTGCGCTTGTGCTCTGCCACTTCCACGTGGGGCCTACTGGCCAGTGCCATCTTCCACTACTCCGCGCGCATGGCGGATGGCCTCAACTACCATACCGAAAACCCTGGCTTTGGCTGGCCAAACGAATCATGCCCGCGCCTATAAACACTAGCGCCGCACCCTGGGTCAACCATCTCGCGAACACGCCAGAGCCCAAGCTGAGATAGAGAGGGAAAACGGCGACTCTGCATCTAGTTAACCCGCGCCGCCATGGATCCTCTTCCCCGCCATCGTCCGAAACCTGGGATCGGGTCGGAGACTTGCACCGAGCTAGAGCAAAGCCATCCATGGTGTTTGTGGGCAGAATCGACGGTTGAGCGACCCTTAATTGCTCGCCGGAAAGGGAGGAACGCCGCTTGGGCTCGTGGTCAGCTCGCCCGCGCAGGCGATTCTTGGTAAGTACCCCTCACCTGCGTCTGTCTTCATTACCACATCGAGTAGGGCCACTTAGGTATAGGTTTGGGGCGCTGGGTCGGTGGGTCTTTTCCCTCCGGCGATGGCGCCGCCGTCGGCCGATGGAGCGCAATCGTGGCCTAACATCAGATGGGGAAAAGTGCCATGGGCCGTTGATTTCTCCGTCAACAGTGCAAATTAGATCGTGGGGTACCGATTGAGTCCTTTGATCCGAGCCACTGATCTGTGATCGGACAGTCCCAGGGCATTGGCATCGTTTTAAATCCGTACGTTAGATCTCTGATCTGACGGCTCTGGGCGCATACCGATTCATTATAAGGCCAGTTTAATCTTCACCGTAATCTTTAGATCCAATGGCCGAGATCTTAGGATACCTCTTTGACTTGCGCGTCTTGCAAAAGCACCCCTGAGATTTATGAGAATAAACCCGCCATCCCCACCAGTAAGAAAACTATTTGATTCGGGTCCTGACATTTACGGTTTGAACCCCGAACTCCTAGGAAATTCTGCGTGCGATCCACAGACAGTTAAAACTGATTGAAATGAGTTAGAAAATGAATTTTGTGCATAAAAATAATTCCAAGAACTTATTAAATTCATAATTAAGTCATTTTAATTCCTTTTTGATCCATTCCAGTTGCATTAATTTTATATTAATATTGTTTATCACTTGGTAACTCTGTTTAGCCATGAAACATAGATTAAAATTATCTAATTAATTTGTTCTATACAAAACACTTAATAACTTCGGAGAATCGTAACTCGATAACCGTAACTCCGAATTTAGTGATTCTCGAACCTACGATATCGTTACGATACGTAGATTATTACCATGTATTTTGTACTCATGTTTGGTGTGATGTTAATTTCTCCTATACCATGTTTGTTTGTATTGTTACGAGTAGACGAGCAAGTGACCGAGGACCCAGGTGCTCTGCAGGTGGAAATTGCTGAGCAGGAGCTCGTTGAAGGCAAGTTGTGCCCTTGATCACTTCTATTTACCCAATAATGTTACTGTTAATCATTATGATCTGCATAGGTTACTTTTGATGGGACCTAATAGGTCATCCTAGTTGCTATCTTTATACCTTGGTTACTACTGAACTTTTGGGTAGTACCTACTATTGCTTTATGTGGTTTTGGGTATTGAGATACACATTATTCATGATCATGCTTTTATTATCAATTTGTTATATATTGTTCATGAAAAGATCATTATGTTAATTGGAACATGGAGAACCACCCAGGAAAACAGTGCTACCACAAGGGTGGTATGGGATGCCCTTGGCTGACTAATTAGGAAAGCTAGTGGATGACTACCTTACCCGAAAGGGGTAAGGGCTGTAGGGGAGTGGTCGGTGTAGGGAGGTTCTTGGGTTGATTTTGCTGCGATGGCGGTCAGACGGGGGATTCCTGCATTGTGTCCCTAGAAACTGTAGCGGGTTTTCTAAAGCTAGTGGAACTTTGTAAAGGCCTCATAGTGTTACCCTGCCTTGCTTCCTTGGTAGAGGTGAATGGGATTCATGACCCCTTGGTTGATGGGTAACATGACTTGTGGGTAAAGATATGCAAGCTCAGCCGTGCTCACAGTCATGAGCGGCTCGGACCCTCACATGAGTAACTTATGGAATTAAATTTAATTGGTCATTTGCATCGCATTATGTTTTATTATTAATTTGATCTATTATTATTCTGGTTTGGTATATACTTACATTTAGTAACTGCTAATAAAATTTGACCCACTTATTAAAAGCAATGCTCAGCTTTAATCATTATTTGTTGATCAGCCTTACACTTCACATGAGCTCCCACCTTTGATGAGTTCATGCACATTATTCCCCACAACTTGTTGAGCTCTGATTTTTTGTGAGCTCACTCTTGTGATATATAAACCCTCCCCCCCACACGAGAAGAACAGGTGGTCCAGGAGGATCCCTACAACGAGGAATATGAGGTTATCTATGTGGCGTCTCCCAGTCAGCTTGATGGCGCCAAGGAATAATATTTAGTTTGCTTTAGTATTATCATTTATTTTTATAAGACTTCCGCTATGTAATACTGATATTTGTGACATTTATCTCTATACACATTGTCATTATATGTGATGTTATTCTTTGGCGCACATATTAGACGCACCTGACTTTATCCCTTAAATCCGGGTGTGACAGTTATCAGTTGTGATAAGAGAACGGTGAAGTTGGTGTCTTCACTAGGACAAGAAGTGGTGACTAAACTAATCCCACCCAGGTCAAGAAAGGAGGTTGCCACCAGATGACTATTGATAGCAAGGAGGTCGGCCCACTCGAGGCCATCAAGGTCGTGTCAGAATTTCTAGATGTTTTCCCTAAAGATTTACCAGGTATGCCACCTGAGCGGAAAGTTGAGTTTCCATAGAGCTTATCCCTGGCACCGCCCCTATTTTCAAAAGAGCATATAGGGTATCTGGACCAGAGTCGGTGGAGCTCAATAAGTAGATAGATGAGTTGTCAAAGAAGGGTTACATCAGGCCAAGTACCTCACATTGGGTCGCTCTAGTCCTATTCGTGGAAAACTGGTAGCCCTCCCTTCTCTCCTGGGCTCGGCGTCGGCCTGCTCGCCTTGCAAGCGGCCCAGCGGCGCGGCTACGGCCTGCTCCCTCCCCTGCACGGCCTAGTGCTCTGTGTGGCCCAGCAGCCCTGCGCTCCCCTGCGCGGCTCACCCGCTTGGCCTGCCCCACCCGCGCCCGCGCAAGCCGTTCGGTCGTCATCGCCACGTGGGTCGGCCCCACTGGCCAGCACGAACGTGCCCCATTTTTCGTCAACTTCCCATACCCACTTCATCTCCCACGTCGAAAACCGCCAACCCTCCTTCTCTCTATCTCTTTTCCCATGCCTCGACGCCACCTGCCTCGCTACTGCGATGAGCGCCTTTGTCGGAGCGCCAACGTTGTTGTCGACCGCCCATGGTGAGCCTCCCCCCGTCCCCTCTTCCTTCTCCCTCTCGTTGAAAGGGAATTAGGCTTACACCTATATTCCTAAATTAATTTTGGTGGTTGAATTGCCCAACACAAATAATTGGACTAACTAGTTTGCCCAAGTTTATAAGTTCTACAGGTACCAAAGGTTCACAATAAGCCAATAAAAAGACCAAGAAAAGGGTTCAACAAAAAGAGCAAAGGGACAACCGAAGGCACTCTGGTCGGGCGCACCGGACTGTCCGGTGTGCCACCGTACAGTGTCCGGTGCACCAGGGGACTCCAAGCTGAACTTCGCACCTTCGGGAAAACTCAGAGCCGCCGCACTATAATTCACCGGACTGTCCGGTGTACACCGGACAGTGTCCGGTGTACACCGGACAGTGTCCGGTGCTCCAGAGGAGAGTGACTCTGAACTCGCCAGCTTCGGGAATCTGCTCCGCTATAATTCACCGGACATGTCCGGTGTACACCGGACTGTCCGGTGTAACAGCGGAGCAACGGCTACTTCGGCGCCAACGGTCACCTGCAGCGGCATTAAATGCGTGCCAGAGCGCGCAGAAGTCAATCACGCGCGGAGTGGCGCACCGGACACTCTACAGTACATGTCCGGTGCGCCATCGGACATCCAGGCGGGCCCAGCAGTCAGAGCTCCAACGGTCAGAACCCTAACGGTCGGGTGACGTGGCTGGCACACCGGACATGTCTGGTGTGCACCGGACTGTCTGGTGCACCATGCGACAGACAGCCTCCACCAAACGGCTAGTTTGGTGGTTGGGGCTATAAATACCCCCCAACCACCCCACATTCAAGTTATCCAAGTTTCCACACTTCTACACCTTACAAGAGCTCTAGCATTCAATTCTAGACACACCCAAGTGATCAAATCCTCTCCAATTCCACACAAGGCTTTAGTGATTAGTGAGAGATTTGTCGTGTTCTTTTGAGCTCTTGCGCTTGGATTGCTTCTTTCTTTCTCATTCGTTCTTGTGATCAAAACTCATTTGTAACCGAGGCAAGAGACACCAATTGTGTGGTGGTCCTTGCGGGGAAGTTTTGTTCCCGATTGATTTGAGAAGAGAAGCTCACTCGGTCCTAGGGACCGTTTGAGAGAGGGAAAGGGTTGAGATAGACCCGGCCTTTGTGGCCTCCTCAACGGGGAGTAGGTTTGAGAGAACCGAACCTCGGTAAAACAAATCCACGTGTCTCACTCCTTGTTTGCCCGCGATTTGTTTTGCGCCCTCTCTCTCGGACTCATTATTATTTCTAACGCTAACCCGGCTTGTAGTTGTGTTTAAATTGTTAAATTTCAGTTTTGCCCTATTCACCCCCCTCTAGGCGACTTTCAATTGGTATCAAAGCCCGGTGCTTCATTAGAGCCTAACCGCTCGAAGTGATGTCGGGAGATCACGCCAAGAAGGAGATGGAGACCAGCGACAAGCCCACTACAAGCCACGGGGAAACTTCATCGGAAGAGTCCCGCAACAAGAGGAAGGAGAAGAAGAACTCCTCCAATAAAGGGAAGGGGAAGGAGAAGAAATCATCTTCCCACAAGTCGCATCGGAGAGGCGACAAGCACAAGAGGATGAGGAAAGTGGTCTACTACGAGACCGACTCTTCATCACCATCGACCTCCGACTCCGATGCGCCGTCCGTAACTTCTAAGCGCCAAGAGCGCAAGAAGTATAGTAAGATCCCCCTACGCTACCCCCACATTTCAAAGCGTACTCCTTTACTCTCCGTTCCATTAG
This sequence comes from Zea luxurians, assembly GCA_029449295.1. Lineage (NCBI taxonomy): Eukaryota > Viridiplantae > Streptophyta > Magnoliopsida > Poales > Poaceae > Zea > Zea luxurians. The sequence continues at coordinate 288,006 of JAOPSE010000422.1, forward strand.
GCAAACCACCGGTTTTTGACGGTGAAGATTACAATATGTGGAGTGACAAAATGAGGCACCATCTAACCTCACTCCACACAAGCATATGGAATGTTGTTGAGTTTGGTGTACAGGTACCATCCGTAGGGGATGAAGACTACGACTCGGACGAGGTGGCCCAAATTCACCACTTTAACTCCCAAGCCACCACTATACTCCTCGCCTCTCTAAGTCGAGAGGAGTATAATAAGGTGCAAGGGTTAAAAAGTGCGAAGGAAATTTGGGACGTACTCAAGACCGCGCACGAAGGAGACGAGGTGACAAAGATCACCAAGCGGGAGACGATCGAGGGGGAGCTCGGTCATTTCATGCTTCACCAAGGAGAGGATCCACAAGCTATGTACAACCGCTTGAAGACCTTGGTGAACCAAGTGCGTAACCTCGGGAGCGAAAAATGGGATGACCATGAGATGGTCAAGGTTATTCTTAGATCCCTCGTATTTCTTAAACCTACACAAGTTCAATTAATTCGAGGTGATCCTAGATATAAGCTAATGTCTCCCGAGGAAGTAATAGGAAAATTTGTGAGCTTTGAGCTAATGATTAAAGGCTCAAAGAAAATCATTGAGCAAGGCACCTCCTTGTCACACCCGGATTTCGGGGGCACCAAGACCCGGGTGCGAACATAAACACCAGGTATGCTGGGACCAAGTCTCACACATATGATGTATAGTGGCACAGGATCGAATGTCACATCTTTATATATAACAGGAGTTCTATACAAAATAAATAATTACATTATAAGAAGACAACGGTCCAGCAACCCAAAGTTGACTGGGAGACGACGGCCTAGATCTCTCACGAACACATCACAGCATCCTCCAAGCGCTTCATCCTATGGTACCTGTTCTTGACCTGTGGGGGGGTGTGAGACAGCAAGAGTGAGCTCACATATGTTCATAGCTCAACAAGTTGTGGGGAATAATGTGCATGAACTCGCCAAAGGTGGGAGCTCACGTGAAGTGTAAGGCTTACCAAAGGAGATGGTTGAAGCTGAGCATTGCTTTTAAAGTTGGTCAAAATTTTATTAGCAGTTACTAAGTATAAGTAAATACCAACCCAGTTAAGTAGTAGAACAAAAGTAACAACTTCACCTGCGATGCAATGCATATGACAAATTGAGTTTAAGTTCCATAATTTAATCATGTGAGGGTCCGAGCTGCTCATGACCGTGAGCACGGCTAGTATACCAGTTTTACACTCTGCAGAGGTTGCGCATCTTTACCCACAAGTCATGTTACCCATCTGCCAAGGGATCGCGACTTCCCATACACCTCTACCGAGGAGGCGAGGCAGGGTAACACTACGAGGCCTTTACAAAGTTCCACTAGCTTCAGAAAACCCGCTACAGTTTATAGGAAGCTCCAATGCAGGAATCCCTTGCAGGACCGCCATCGCAGCAAAATCCTCCCGAGGGCCTCCCTACACTGACCACTCCCCTACTGCCCTTGCCCCTTTCGGGTAAGGTAGTCTTCCACTAGCTTTCCTAATTAATCAGCCAAGGGGTCCCATTCCTCCCTTGTGGTAGCACTGTTTTCCCGGGTGGTCGCTCCATGTTCCAATTAACATAATGATCTTATCATGAACAGTAATAATAAACATATAATAAAAGTGTGATCATGAATAATGTACCTTCATACCCAAAACCACATAAAGCACTAGCAAGTACTACCCAAAAGGTTCAGTGGTAAACAAGGTATAAAGATACACAAACTAGGGTAACCTATTGGGTCCCATCAAAATTAACCTATGCAGATCATTATGATTAATTAGAACATGAGTGGGTAAAAAGAAGTGATCAAGGGCACAACTTGCCTGGGACTTGAGATTCCAGGTACCACGATGATCTTCAGATGACACGTGTCCTCACGCTAGTCGTAGCATTACAAACAAACAGTGTATAGGCAAAATTAACATTACACCAAACATAAGAATACATTGCACAATAATAGTCTACGCGCCATAACGAGATCGTAGAAACAAGAACCACTAAATTCGGAGCTACAGTTATTAAGTTATGAATTTTCGAAATTATTTAGTGCTTAGAATAGATTAATCCTAATGAACAATTTTAACTCAAGTTTCATGGCTAAACAGTGTTATTAGTTGACAGACAATATTAATACAAAATTATTGCAACTGGAATGGGTTAAAAAGGAGTAAAAATGGAATTTCTATGAATTAAATAAGTTCTGGATATATTTTTATACATAAAAACCATTTCCCAAATTATTTTTCTGAATTTCCTAAGCTTCTGGACTGGGCACACTAATACAGAGAAGGTCAGGGTTTAATCTGTAAAATCTGCCAGACACAGCCTACTCCCGCGGGGATGGCGGGTTCATTATAAAATAACCTAGGGTCTCTTACGAAAAACAACGTAGCCGAAGGGGTATCAGCGATAGTGAGCCGTTAGATCAATGATCAATGTCCAAGATTAGAAGCCCCCCTCCAATCCAAACCGGTATGCGCTTAGATCCCTTAGATCATAAATGAACGGTTCGGATTTAATGAAGCCAGATCAGCTCCGGGCCACTCGATCATGATCCAAAGGTTCCGCACAGAACACCCCCATCGGGACCTAACACCTAATCGTAGCCACCGACCCCAGATCCAACGGCCGCGACATCGTCTTCTACACAGCAGTCGGACGCGGCGGCTCCCAGAGCCCCGCCCGCGGTGGCCACCATGGCTGGGCCACCCAGTTAGCGTGTTCTGGTGCACGATTCTCATGGACGATGGTATCTACGCACAGTATAGGACAAGGTGGTCGATGTGGTAGGCAGCTCACCTCGGATTATTGCAACAGGGGTCCTGTCCACGCGACACCGTGGTGTTCCTGCCGCAACACGAGTCCGACGATGAATTCCCATTTCGCCATAGGTCCCCAGCGCTCCCGGTTGCCACCAACAGATCGACGATGGCCATGCGATTCTCCAACGCCAACTCCCGCGATCCCAATGGCGGATTTCTCCCAGACTTCTCTCTCTTCTCTTGTGATGGCGGGGCTCGGTGCGTCGGGTATCCATGGGAAAGGGGCCTGGGCACGGTCGGCTTAAATACCTGGGGAGGGCACGCAACCACCGCGGAAGGGACGGAGTTTGTTGAGATTTTCTCCATGCACAATCTCCGCTAAAATCGCGTCGCCGACGAAGACTGTTTCCGCACGGGATTGACCCCAAGGTACAGCAGCGATCTCTACCATCCACGCGCCGGCCTGGAGCAAAAACCATGGTGCGGTCACACGTCCGAGCTGGGCAAGAAGGCGCGGCGAGAATCTCGTGATTTGCTTGGCGCCCGCGGAACCATAGCAGACTACGGGAGGGAGAAGGATCCGCGCAGTCAGTTCATCGCGCGGCGTGAGCAGAATTTTAGCGCGGAGAGGAAGACGAGTCTGGCCACCGGGTCCACCTGCCAGGGCGCAGATGATTTCCCACGCCCGCGGGACCCACTGGTCGGTGGCTGGGAAGGGCGAGTTGGGCCGCGCAGGGGATTTTCCCTGGTGGGCCAAAATGGTAGCCGAGCCCAGGTAAGTGGTCTTTCCTTTTTTTTCTTTTGTTTTTATTTTCTGTTTTTTTTTTCTTATTCATAGTTATTTTGAATAAATTTTGAATATGAGTTTTCACCTTGAGTCAAATGTATAAATTCAGAACTGAGTAATAATAATATATACATATTTTATACTTATTTTTATTCCACATAATATTCGTTTGCTTCTCTTTTCTAAATTCTAGGGTCTCCTTTTATTTCCCAAATTCTATTTTGGGAATTTAGTATATTTCTTCTTCAAATTATGTTATGTTATCACAAAATGCACACAAATCAAAATTCAGCATGATGCCATGGTTTAGTGATATATATTTTTATTAATTATTTTTAAAGGTGGTGTTCACATGTGATGATGCACAAAGGTTAAACTCACATAAGGAGAAATTGTTTTCTCTATTGATATTATTTCTAACAAATTACAAAGTGGGTATTACAAATCCTACCCCCCTTAAAAATAATCTCGTCCTCGAGATTAGTAAGAACAGGATATACAAAGATTGATTTGTATTGAGATTCTAGTATTGTTAAGATAACTATGAGTAGGATAGACTACATTAAGTAGGTAAAGATCTAGTTTGATGTTAGGTTCGATAAATTATGCAACCTTATAAAAATATGTAGGTTAGGATGTTTGTATATGGTCTAGTGGGTCTAAGGCACCAGTTTAGGTTAAAACATGCCATAGAAGTAGGGTCCAATCTAATTTACTAGGATTATCTAACATGTTTAGTAAGTCACTTTAGATTAGATCACATTAACCGTATTAGTTTGGATCACATTAGATTGCATTAATTTAGATGGGATCTAGATTGGATTGGTATGACTAGTTTGGACTAGATAAGATCTAATTAATTTGGATTGGATCATGATTGTTACTCTAGGGTGAGATAAGCAAAGTGGTTAGGATAAGATAAGATAAAGATAAGATAAGATAAGATAAGATAAGATAGATTTTTTTTAAGATAAGAATGGATCTATGAGGCTAGATATATTTTAATGGGGGATAATCTAGGTTGTTTAGTTATCTCATGAATTTTATTTATGTCTATATGTATATGCATATGTAATTGTGGACGTTACTCCACAACTCATCACACTCAATCAAAGATCCAAATCAAACAAGTATCATAAGAACAAGCACTCAAGCGTATAAATACCTATAAAAATAGTTTTGTTTTTGTTCCTAGGAGTAGGTCTCCTATTCCTAGAAGTCACTTTAGGCACAGGATTTCAAAGTGTGAAATCCACATTTGCCTTTAGAATGAAAAGGTAAGAATAATCAGAGTAAAGCGGAAATAGATGAGAAAGATTAAGGAAAGTTTAGAAAAGATCAGAGTAGCAAAGGTAAGTATTGGTTGTCCAGTTCTATCTAGGTTTCGTCCTACAGTCAACATTCCTCTGATACCACTTCTGTCACACCCGGATTTCGGGGGCACCAAGACCCGGGTGCGAACATAAACACCAGGTATGATGGGACCAAGTCTCACACATATGATGTATAGTGGCACAGGATCGAATGTCACATCTTTATATATAACAGGAGTTCTATACAAAATAAATAATTACATTATAAGGAGACAACGGTCCAGCAACCCAAAGTTGACTGGGTGACGACGGCCTAGATCTCTCACGAACACATCACAGCATCCTCCAAGCGCTTCATCCTATGGTACCTGTTCTTGACCTGTGGGGGGGTGTGAGACAGCAAGAGTGAGCTCACATATGTTCATAGCTCAACAAGTTGTGGGGAATAATGTGCATGAACTCGCCAAAGGTGCGAGCTCACGTGAAGTGTAAGGCTTACCAAAGGAGATGGTTGAAGCTGAGCATTGCTTTTAAAGTTGGTCAAAATTTTATTAGCAGTTACTAAGTATAAGTAAATACCAACCCAGTTAAGTAGTAGAACAAAAGTAACAACTTCACCTGCGATGCAATGCATATGACAAATTGAGTTTAAGTTCCATAATTTAATCATGTGAGGGTCCGAGCTGCTCATGACCGTGAGCACGGCTAGTATACCAGTTTTACACTCTGTAGAGGTTGCGCATCTTTACCCACAAGTCATGTTACCCATCTGCCAAGGGATCGCGACTTCCCATACACCTCTACCGAGGAGGCGAGGCAGGGTAACACTACGAGGCCTTTACAAAGTTCCACTAGCTTCAGAAAACCCGCTACAGTTTATAGGAAGCTCCAATGCAGGAATCCCTTGCAGGACCGCCATCGCAGCAAAATCCTCCCGAGGGCCTCCCTACACTGACCACTCCCCTACTGCCCTTGCCCCTTTCGGGTAAGGTAGTCTTCCACTAGCTTTCCTAATTAATCAGCCAAGGGGTCCCATTCCTCCCTTGTGGTAGCACTGTTTTCCCGGGTGGTCGCTCCATGTTCCAATTAACATAATGATCTTATCATGAACAGTAATAATAAACATATAATAAAAGTGTGATCATGAATAATGTACCTTCATACCCAAAACCACATAAAGCACTAGCAAGTACTACCCAAAAGGTTCAGTGGTAAACAAGGTATAAAGATAGACAAACTAGGGTAACCTATTGGGTCCCATCAAAATTAACCTATGCAGATCATTATGATTAATTAGAACATGAGTGGGTAAAAAGAAGTGATCAAGGGCACAACTTGCCTGGGACTTGAGATTCCAGGTACCACGATGATCTTCAGATGACACGTGTCCTCACGCTAGTCGTAGCATTACAAACAAACAGTGTATAGGCAAAATTAACATTACACCAAACATAAGAATACATTGCATAATAATAGTCTACGCGCCATAACGAGATCGTAGAAACAAGAACCACTAAATTCGGAGCTACAGTTATTAAGTTATGAATTTTCGAAATTATTTAGTGCTTAGAATAGATTAATCCTAATGAACAATTTTAACTCAAGTTTCATGGCTAAACAGTGTTATTAGTTGACAGACAATATTAATACAAAATTATTGCAACTGGAATGGGTTAAAAAGGAGTAAAAATGGAATTTCTATGAATTAAATAAGTTCTGGATATATTTTTATACATAAAAACCATTTCCCAAATTATTTTTCTGAATTTCCTAAGCTTCTGGACTGGGCACACTAATACAGAGAAGGTCAGGGTTTAATCTGTAAAATCTGCCAGACACAGCCTACTCCCCCGGGGATGGCGGGTTCATTATAAAATAACCTAGGGTCTCTTACGAAAAACAACGTAGCCGAAGGGGTATCAGCGATAGTGAGCCGTTAGATCAATGATCAATGTCCAAGATTAGAAGCCCCCCTCCAATCCAAACCGGTATGCGCTTAGATCCCTTAGATCATAAATGAACGGTTCAGATTTAATGAAGCCAGATCAGCTCCGGGCCACTCGATCATGATCCAAAGGTTCCGCACAGAACACCCCCATCGGGACCTAACACCTAATCGCAGCCACCGACCCCAGATCCAACGGCCGCGACATCGTCTTCTACACAGCAGTCGGACGCGGCGGCTCCCAGAGCCCCGCCCGCGGTGGCCACCATGGCTGGGCCACCCAGTTAGCGTGTTCTGGTGCACGATTCTCATGGACGATGGTATCTACGCACAGTATAGGACAAGGTGGTCGATGTGGTAGGCAGCTCACCTCGGATTAGAGCAACAGGGGTCCTGTCCACGCGACACCGTGGTGTTCCTGCCGCAACACGAGTCCGACGATGAATTCCCATTTCGCCATAGGTCCCCAGCGCTCCCGGTTGCCACCAACAGATCGACGATGGCCATGCGATTCTCCAACGCCAACTCCCGCGATCCCAATGGCGGATTTCTCCCAGACTTCTCTCTCTTCTCTTGTGATGGCGGGGCTCGGTGCGTCGGGTATCCATGGGAAAGGGGCCTGGGCACGGTCGGCTTAAATACCTGGGGAGGGCACGCAACCACCGCGGAAGGGACGGAGTTTGTTGAGATTTTCCCCGTGCACAATCTCCGCTAAAATCGCGTCGCCGACGAAGACTGTTTCCGCACGGGATTGACCCCAAGGTACAGCAGCGATCTCTACCATCCACGCACCGGCCTGGAGCAAAAACCGTGGTGCGGTCACACGTCCGAGCTGGGCAAGAAGGCGCGGCGAGAATCTCGTGATTTGCTTGGCGCCCGCGGAACCATAGCAGACTACGGGAGGGAGAAGGATCCGCGCAGTCAGTTCATCGTGCGGCGTGAGCGGAATTTTAGCGCGGAGAGGAAGACGAGTCTGGCCACCGGGTCCACCTGCCAGGGCGCAGATGATTTCCCACGCCCGCGGGACCCACTGGTCGGTGGCTGGGAAGGGCGAGTTGGGCCGCGCAGGGGATTTTCCCTGGTGGGCCAAAATGGTAGCCGAGCCCAGGTAAGTGGTCTTTCCTTTTTTTTCTTTTGTTTTTATTTTCTGTTTTTTTTTCTTATTCATAGTTATTTTGAATAAATTTTGAATATGAGTTTTCACCTTGAGTCAAATGTATAAATTCAGAACTGAGTAATAATAATATATACATATTTTATACTTATTTTTATTCCACATAATATTCGTTTGCTTCTCTTTTCTAAATTCTAGGGTCTCCTTTTATTTCCCAAATTCTATTTTGGGAATTTAGTATATTTCTTCTTCAAATTATGTTATGTTATCACAAAATGCACACAAATCAAAATCCAGCATGATGCCATGGTTTAGTGATATATATTTTTATTAATTATTTTTAAAGGTGGTGTTCACATGTGATGATGCACAAAGGTTAAACTCACATAAGGAGAAATTGTTTTCTCTATTGATATTATTTCTAACAAATTACAAAGTGGGTATTACACTCCTCCACGCCCGAGGCACAACCGGTCGCATTCAAGGCGACGGAAGAAAAGAAGGAGGAATCTACTCCAAGTCGAACACCCATCGACGCCTCCAAGCTCGACAACGAGGAAATGGCGCTCATCATCAAAAGCTTTCGCCAAATCCTCAAGCAACGGAAGGGGAAGGATTACAAATCCTGTTCCAAAAAGGTTTGCTACAAGTGTGGTAAACCCGGTCACTTTTTTGCTAAATGTCCATTATCAAGTGATAGTGACAGGGACAACGACAAGAAGGGGAGAAGAAAGGAGAAGAAGAGATATCACAAGAGGAAGGGCGGCGATGCCCATGTGTGCCGGGAATGGGACTCCGATGAGAGCTCCACCGACTCCTCCTCCGACGAGGACGCCGCCAACATCACCGTCACCAAGGGACTTCTCTTCCCCAACGTCGGCCACAAGTGCCTCATGGCAAAGGACGGCAAAAAGAAGAAGGTTAAATCCAAAACCTCCACTAAATATGAATCCTCTAGTTATGATAATGCTAGTGATGAGGAAGATAATTTGCGTACTATTTTTGCCAACCTAAACATGCAACAAAAGGAAAAATTAAATGAATTGATTAGTGCTATTCATGAGAAGGATGATCTCTTGGACTCTCAAGAGGACTTCCATATTAAATAAAATAAGAAGCATGTTAAGGTTAAAAATGCTTACGCTCTAGAAGTAGAAAAATGTGAAAAACTATCTAGTGAGCTAAGCACATGCCATGAGACTATTGACAACCTTAGAAATGAGAATGCCAATTTGTTAGCTAAGGTTGATTCTAATGTTTCAATTCCCAATCTTAGAGATGATAATATTGATTTACATGCTAAGATTAAAGAATTGAATGATTCTCTTGCTAGCCTTAGGATTGAAAATGAAAAATTGCTTGCTAAGGCTAAAGATTTTGATGTTTGCAATGTTACTATTTCTAACCTTAGAAGTGAAAATGATATATTACATGCTAAGGTTGTAGAATTAAAATCTTGCAAACCCTCTACATCTACCGTTGAGCATGTGTCTATTTGTACTAGATGTAGAGATGTTGATATTGATGCTATTCATGATCATATGACTTTAATTAAACAACAAAATGATCATATAGCTAAATTAGATGCTAAAATTGCCGAGCATAACTTAGAAAATGAAAAGTTTAAATTTGCTAGAAGTATGCTCTATAATGGGAGACGCTCTGGCATCAAGGATGGCATTGGCTTTCAAAGGGGAGACAATGTCAAACTTAATGCCCCTCCTAAAAGATTGTCTAATTTTGTTAAGGGCAAGGCTCCCATGCCTCAGGATAACGAGGGCTACATTTTGTACCCTGTCGGTTATCCTGAGAGCAAAATTAGGAGAATTTATTCTAGGAAGTCTCACTCTGGTCCTAATCATGCTTTTATGTATAAGGGTGAGACATCTAGTTCTAGGCAACCAACCCGTGCTAAGTTGCCTAAGAAAAAAATTCCTAGTGCATCAAATGACCATAGCATTTCATTCAAAACTTTTGATGCATCATATGTTTTAACTAACAAATCCGGCAAGGTAGTTGCCAAGTTTGTTGGGGGCAAACACAAGGGATCCAAGACTTGTGTTTGGGTACCCAAAGTTCTTGTTTCTAATGCCAAAGGACCCAATACCGTTTGGGTACCTAAAGTCAAGAACTAAACTTGTTTTGTAGGTTTATGCATCCGAGGGCTCAAGTTGGATCATCGATAGCGGGTGCACAAACCACATGACAGGGGAGAAGAAGATGTTCTCCTCCTACGAGAAAAACCAAGATCCCCAACGAGCTATCACATTCGGGGATGGAAACCAAGGTTTGGTCAAAGGTTTGGGTAAAATTGCTATATCTCCTGACCATTCCATTTCCAATGTTTTTCTTGTTGATTCATTAGATTACAATTTGCTTTCCGTTTTGTAATTATGTCAAATGGGCTACAACTGTCTTTTTATTGATGTAGGTGTCACTGTCTTTAGAAGAAGTGATGATTCAATAGCCTTTAAGGGAGTGTTAGAGGGTCAACTATACTTGGTAGATTTTGATAGAGCTGAACTCGACACTTGCTTAATTGCTAAGACTAACATGTGTTGGCTCTGGCACCGCCGACTAGCCCATGTTGGAATGAAGAATCTTCATAAGCTTCTAAAGGGAGAGCACATTTTAGGATTAACAAATGTTCATTTTGAGAAAGACAGGATTTGCAGCGCATGCCAAGCTGGGAAGCAAGTTGGTGTTCATCATCCACACAAGAACATCATGACGACTGACAAGCCACTGGAGCTCCTACACATGGATTTATTTGGCCCGATCGCTTACATAAGCATCGGCGGGAGTAAGTACTGTCTAGTTATTATGGATGATTATTCTCGCTTCACTTGGGTATTCTTCTTGCAGGAAAAATCACAAACCCAAGAGACTTTAAAGGGATTCTTGAGACGGGCTCAAAATGAGTTCGGCTTGAGGATCAAGAAAATTAGAAGCGACAACGGAACGGAGTTCAAGAATTCACAAATTAAAGGCTTCCTTGAGGAGGAGGGCATCAAGCATGAGTTCTCTTCTCCCTACACCTCACAACAAAATGGTGTAGTGGAGAGGAAGAATCGAACTCTTTTGGACATGGCAAGAACCATGCTTGATGAGTACAAGACGCCGGATCGGTTTTGGGCTGAGGCGGTTAACACCGCTTGCTACGCCATCAACCGGTTATATCTACACCGAATCCTCAAGAAGACATCATACGAACTCCTAATCGGTAAAAAGCCCAACATTTCATATTTTAGAGTTTTTGGTAGCAAATGCTTTATTCTTATTAAAAGAGGTAGAAAATCCAAATTTGATCCTAAAACTGTAGAAGGCTTTTTACTAGGATATGACTCAAACACAAGGGCATATAGAGTCTTTAACAAGTCCTCGGGACTAGTTGAAGTTTCTTGTGACGTTGTGTTTGATGAAACTAACGGCTCTCAAGTAGAGCAAGTTGATCTTGATGAGATAGGTGATGAAGAGGCTCCGTGCATCGCGCTAAAAAACATGTCCATTGGGGATGTGTGTCCTAAGGAATCCGAAGAGCCTACAAATGCACAAGATCAACCATCCTCCTCCACGCAAGCATCTCCACCAACTCAAAATGAGGACGAGGCTCAAGTTGATGAAGGAGAAAATCAAAATGATGAGCCACCTCAAGATGACGGCAATGATCAAGGGGGAGATGCAAATGATCAAGACAAGGAGGATGAAGAACCAAGGCCGCCACACCCAAGAGTCCACCAAGCAATCCAACGAGATCACCCCGTCGACACCATCCTCGGCGACATTCATAAGGGGGTAACCACTAGATCTCGTGTTGCACATTTTTGTGAGCATTACTCTTTTGTTTCCTCTATTGAGCCACACAGGGTAGAGGAAGCACTTCAAGATTCGGATTGGGTGATGGCGATGCAAGAGGAGCTCAACAATTTCACTAGGAACGAGGTATGGCATTTAGTTCCACGTCCTAATCAAAATGTTGTAGGAACCAAATGGGTCTTCCGCAACAAGCAAGACGAGAATGGTGTGGTGACAAGGAACAAAGCTCGACTTGTGGCCAAGGGATACTCCCAAGTCGAAGGTTTGGATTTTGGTGAAACCTATGCACCCGTAGCTAGGCTTGAGTCAATTCGTATATTATTAGCCTATGCTACTTACCATGGCTTCAAGCTTTATCAAATGGACGTGAAGAGTGCCTTCCTCAATGGACCAATCAAGGAAGAGGTCTATGTTGAGCAACCTCCCAGCTTTGAAGACAGTGAGTACCCTAACCATGTCTATAGTCTCTCTAAAGCGCTTTATGGGCTCAAGCAAGCCCCAAGAGCATGGTATGAATGCCTAAGAGATTTCCTTATTGCTAATGGCTTCAAAGTCGGCAAGGCCGATCCTACTTTATTCACTAAAACTCTTGACAATGATTTGTTTGTATGCCAAATTTATGTTGATGAAATTATATTTGGGTCTACTAACGAATCTACATGTGAAGAATTTAGTAGGATCATGACACAGAAATTCGAGATGTCGATGATGGGGGAGTTGAAGTATTTCTTGGGATTTCAAGTAAAGCAACTCCAAGAAGGCACCTTCATCAGCCAAACAAAGTATACTTAAGACATTCTAAGCAAGTTTGGGATGAAGGATGCCAAGCCCATCAAGACACCCATGGGAACCAATGGGCATCTCGACCTCGACACGGGAGGTAAATCCGTCGATCAAAAGGTATACCGGTCGATGATAGGTTCATTACTCTATTTATGTGCATCTCGACCGGACATTATGCTTTCGTATGCATGTGTGCAAGATTCCAAGCCGACCCTAAGGAATCTCACCTTACGGCCGTAAAACGAATCTTGAGATATTTAGCTTATACTCCTAAGTTTGGGGTTTGGTACCCTCGGGGATCCACATTTGATTTGATTGGTTATTCGGATGCTGATTGGGCGGGGTGTAAGATTAATAGAAAGAGCACATCGCGGACTTGCCAGTTCTTGGGAAGATCCTTGGTGTCTTGGGCTTCAAAGAAGCAAAATTCGGTCGCTCTTTCTACCGCCGAAGCCGAGTACATTGCCGCAGGCCACTGTTGCGCGCAATTACTTTGGATGAGGCAAACCCTGCGGGACTATGGTTACAAATTAACCAAAGTTCCTCTTCTATGTGATAATGAGAGTGCAATCCGCATGGCGGATAATCCCGTTGAGCATAACCGCACTAAACACATAGCCATTCGGTATCATTTTCTTAGGGATCACCAACAAAAGGGGGATATCGAGATTGCATATATTAACACTAAAGATCAATTAGCCGATATCTTTACCAAGCCACTAGATGAACAAACTTTTACCCGACTTAGGCATGAGCTAAATATTCTTGATTCTAGGAATTTCTTTTGATGTCTTGCACACTTAGCTCATAAATATACCTTTGATCATGTCTCTTTTATATATGCTATGACTAATGTGTTTTCAAGTGTATTTCAAACCAAGTCATAGGTATATTGAAAGGGAATTGGAGTCTTCGGCGAAGACAAGGCTTCCACTCCACTCTATCACTCATACTTCGCCGTCGCTCCGAGCGACTCTCCATCTTTGGTATAATCTTCACTCATATGTTTTATTTGCCAAATGGGAGAAAATAGTTAGCAAAGGGCTTATATTTCACTCAAAGTATCCGTTTTTGATGATTCATGCCAAAGGGGGAGAAAGTATTAGCCCAAAGCAAAAGGACCGCACCACCACCCTAATTTTAAAATTAATGATTTTCAATTGGTAAATTTCAAATTGGTATCTCTTTGTGTTCTAAAGGGGGAGAAAGTAGCACCTTTCAAAATTGATATCTTAAAACTCTCTTGAACACTAAGAGGAGAATTTATTTGAGGGGAAGTTTTGTTTAGTCAAAGGAAAAGCATTTGAAACAAGGGGAAAAAATTTCAAAACTTGAAAATGCTTAGCAAAATCTTATTCATTTACCTTTGACTATTTTGCAAAAGGACTTTGAAAAGGATTTACAAAAAGAATTTGCAAAAACAAAACATGTGGTGCAAGCATGGTCCAAAATATTAAAAATAAAGAAACAATCCATGCATATCTAGTAAATAATATTTATTGGCTCAATTCTAAGTAACCTTTGCACTTACATATTGCAAACTAGTTCAATTATGCACTTTTATATTTGCTTTGGTTTGTTTTGGCATCAATCACCAAAAAGGGGGAGATTGAAAGGGAATTAGGCTTACACCTATATTCCTAAATTAATTTTGGTGGTTGAATTGCCCAACACAAATAATTGGACTAACTAGTTTGCCCAAGTTTATAAGTTCTACAGGTACCAAAGGTTCACAATAAGCCAATAAAAAGACCAAGAAAAGGGTTCAACAAAAAGAGCAAAGGGACAACCGAAGGCACCCTGGTCGGGTGCACCGGACAGTGTCCGGTGCACCAGGGGACTCCAAGCTGAACTTCGCACCTTCGGGAAAATTCAGAGCCGTCGCGCTATAATTCACCGGACTGTCCGGTGTACACCGGACAGTGTACGGTGCTCCAGAGGAGAGCGACTCTGAACTCGCCAGCTTCAGGAATCTGCTCCACTATAATTCACCGGACTGTCCGGTGTAACAGCGGAGCAACGGCTACTTCGGCGCCAACGGTCACCTGCAGCGGCATTAAATGCGCGCCAGAGCGCGCAGAAGTCAGGCACGCGTGGAGTGGCGCACCGGACACTCTACAGTACATGTCCGGTGCGCCACCAGACATCCAGGAGGGCCCAGCAGTCAGAGCTCCAACGGTCAGAACCCTAATGGTCGGGTGACGTGGCTGGCGCACCGGACATGTCCGGTGTGCACCGGACTGTCCGGTGCACCATGCGACAGACAGCCTCCACCAAACGGCTAGTTTGGTGGTTGGGGCTATAAATACCCCCCCAACCACCCCACATTCAAGTTACCCAAGTTTTCACACTTCTACACCTTACAAGAGCTCTAGCATTCAATTCTAGACACACCCAAGTGATCAAATCCTCTCCAATTCCACACAAAGCTTTAGTGATTAGTGAGAGAGATTTGTCGTGTTCTTTTGAGCTCTTGCGCTTGGATTGCTTCTTTCTTTCTCATTCGTTCTTCTGATCAAAACTCATTTGTAACCGAGGCAAGACACACCAATTGTGTGGTGGTCCTTGCGGGGAAGTTTTGTTCCCGATTGATTTGAGAAGAGAAGCTCACTCGGTCCGAGGGACCATTTGAGAGAGGGAAAGGGTTGAGATAGACCCGGCCTTTGTGGCCTCCTCAACGGGGAGTAGGTTTGAGAGAACCGAACCTCGGTAAAACAAATCCACGTGTCTCACTCCTTGTTTGCCCGCGATTTGTTTTGCGCCCTCTCTCTCGGACTCATTATTATTTCTAACGCTAACCCGGCTTGTAGTTGTGTTTAAATTGTTAAATTTCAGTTTCGCCCTATTCACCCCCCCTCTAGGCGACTTTCACTCGTCCTGGTAAGCTCCTCCCTCCCCGTGTCCCTCTCCTTCCCCCGCCGTGCGACCAGAGCTCGGCTCGGCAGTGCGGCGTGCCCGCGGCCAGAGCTCGGCGCGGCCCGGCCCGGCCCCAGCGTGGCAGCGGGGCGTGCCCACGGCCAGCGCTCGGCATGGCCCAGCCCCAGCGTGGCAGCTTAGCGCATGCCTGCTACTCAGCGCGACGCGTCATGATCGCAGCCCGGCCCCGGCATGGCGCGGCTACGGTGTGGCAAAGAAGCCCACACGCCCTCCCCCCGACGCGACCTCACGCGTGTCCGGTGCGGCTTGCGTGTACCCCCAGCGTGGCCCTACGTGCCCTCAGCGTGGCTAGCGTGCGCTCGCCACGACCTCGCGGCCCCTGCGCAGCCACGTAAAACAGCCATGACTAAAACCCATGCGTGTCATTGGTCAAGCCACATTCATGTCCTCGCTTGATGAGCATGCGTCTACCCCCTATTTACCCCTTCTAACCCCCCCCCCCCCCCCCGTCTACCCCTCCCCAGCATGTTTGCATCGTCGTGTGTCGTTCGCTTGCCATTACATGCTTCGTCGTGCGTCATTAGTCCAATTCACATAGAACCTAATTAATTAATTATTGAACCGACAAATACCAGAGTAGCGGGTTAATCAAGGTCAGTGGTTGTCTTAATTTATTTATTCATCTACGAACGTCCATTATCAAGGTGATGTCGAATTAAACATTTTAGTTCATATTCGTTTAGTGTAAACGCGATATCCCTCGACTGTAGCATCAACCGCCTCGGTTCCTTTCCCGTGTAGTCGTCAATGCGAGCTCTATGTCGTGTGTATATTATTGTATCTATTTTCTTGTATAGTGTACTGTTTTTTTCTGATTTAAAGATGTGAATGTATGTTTGCACTCACATAGATAACGATCCGTTTGTGGAGTCCGAGGAAGTTGCAGGAGATGACCCTTAGCAGCAATTGGTCGGTGAAGGCAAGTGTCCTCTGACCTACCTATGTTCTATTCACTTTATAAATTCATTTCCTGGCATTTACACATTAATACCTAAGGATTTACTAGTCTTTTATTTATCCGGTCCTTGATCACCTATTTGGGTTGGATTATTTCTGGATTAGCTTTATGCTAGCGCTCTACTCTAATCAATGAACATGATGAGATTGTTTATGATACGATGTTTACTTCTGGATATGATTATAGAATTGTGATATTTAAGGGGGCTCGAGCTATTTGTCGAGTACCTTTCTGTAAGGACTTGTTCGTTAGATGACCAACCGGGTCAACAGTACAACCATGAGGGTGGAATGGGACACCCTTAGCTAATTAATTAGAGGAACTGAGGTGTAGTTTGCTTCATCGTCATGCCGTCAATGGGGCTCGGTGTACGCTACTCGCTCTGCCGAGGGTGGTTTGCCCCTTAGGGAGGAGTACGATGCATTTAGAAAACCTAACGTGCGCCTATATCTTTGGAGAATCTTTGTAAAGGCTTTGTAGTGAATCTCTAGCCACTCACCTTGGGAGTGAACAAGGGTCTTTCAAACCCGGGCTAGAGAGGGAATCATGGCTCGTGGGTAAAGTGAGCGACCTCTACAGAGGGTTAGAAACTAATATATCAGTCGTGCTCACGGTTATGTGGGACCTTGGGTGGTCCTTTGATTAGAGATACTATGGCTATGCTAATGATGAGGATGGTGGTTTTAATGGTGATGATTATAACTATAGATTCTGGTATTTTTGTCCTTTTGGAGGGAGTACCTTTGGGTTAATAGCTAGGGGTTATTGCTAAAACTTGGCTCTCTACTAGTAATAAATACATGACCAACTAAAAGCAACTGCTTTGAGCTTCACCCCCACATACAGCTAGTCCAGTTTAGCCAAACGGGACATTTGCTGAGTACATTGATGTGTACCCATCCTTGCTTTAACAACAAAACATCAGGTTGTCTGCATTGCAACCCCTGCTCAGGAGAAGATGAAGGCGTAGCGGAAGATTTCTAGGAGTTTCAAGACTATGGTGAGTTCTAGACTTAGATTAGCGGCCAACCCCCAGTCAGCTGCCTGTGAAAGCCTTATCTTACTACATTTCATATTCGCACTTTGATTTATGTTAAGTTAAATACTATGTGGATGTCTCGGACATCATGATGTAATAGAGTATACCTCTTTACGCTATTATTCGGGCACTGTGTGATGATGTCTAGTTATATAATCGTTGTGTACATGAATTTCTGATCCTGGCACGTACATGGTTCGCATTCGGTTTACCTTCTAAAACCGAGTGAGACAATAGTGTGGATTCCAGGCAAGCCCTGGTTTTATGCATAACCGTTATCTATGCTATTTTACTGTAGTTATTGTTTGTAGGCTTGTACTGTGCACTTAAGTGTAGGAATTGTTTGAAACCCTAGTTGCATGAACTCAGGTTCCTTTGAGTTGGATACTAGTATGCTAGGTCGTGTAGCTGCTTTGCTAATTTAAGATCTCGGTAGAAGTCAAGTGATTTTTCTAGCACTCGTGTGAGGTTAGGAATTAGTTGTATTCATCTTGATGACAGAAACTGTGATTGTCTATAGACATGGGTCCTGGGTGCATGGCCTGTCCATGAGATGGGAATTGGAATAAGGATTATACATGTGGCTACCAGTGTCAAGCGTTTGAACGTACTAAACACATGTCGAGAAATATTGTAATTGGTAAACCTAGTACCTAAGTGAAGTCGGATGTGGACTTTCCCCCTCACCGGTCCTAAGATGTGGTCTCCCATGCTAGCGATGGTGGGTATAAGTGCGATCACCGCACGGCTAGGTCCGTGAGGGTGGAGCATTGTACCAAAGGCAGTGGGCCCTGGCCACGAACGGGGAATCAATGGGGATGGTTTTGACGTGTGTGGGGATAGAGAGCCCTGACATGTAGTGTGTTTAGATTTACCTTGCAAGGTTAAAAACTCGATTCGAATCATCTGCTTCTCACAGCTAATGAGACTGCTTGACCCATTCTACTACATTGAGTAAGAAGTTAAAGAGATCTCATGAGATAAAGTGTTGATTGTATTAAATGCTTGTTACCATGTATGCTTAGAAGGAAGCAAACCTAGTTTAAACAATATTATAGAACTTGAATAAGCTAAAAATTGACTTAGACTCAGCTAGTGCTTTTGGCGAACCAAACCCCTCAGCCAAACAGCTTCATGATCTAGAGGTAGAGGAGTAGACTCCTCACACTAGATAAGTCTAGCTAAGTATTAGTATACTCAGCCTTACTTGTGCCATAATTTTACAGGTTTGTTGCAAGACATGGTTGATGGTGTGATTTGGCCAGCCACCCTGCCACCGGGTTGGACGGTCGAGAGGGATGCTACCTGAGCAGGAGAGGATCAGGAGTAGTGGGCCAGGCTTCACCCAACTCCCAGTTATCATCGTTAGTTATTATCCGCTGCACTAAAACAATGTTTCTCAGTGTTGAACTTCGATTTATGTAATAACTCAAGTACTTCTTTAATTTGTGGTTCTATATTTTATTGTATTTCTCTGTGTCTCACCTTCGTGTGAGAAAATGGTACTTGATCCTTGTTGGTGGTTTTATCGGACTAGATCCGACAGACTGACAATTTATTCCGATTTAAGTGTATAATTACCTCTAAGGCGATACTTGAGTACTTAAGCTCGAATAATCTTGGCGGTTTCGCCACACAAACAACTCCTACAACCTAATGCAACAATCATAGGCGGGTAGGTGAATATAACAGTTATTGCAAACCCTGGGAATTAGATGCCGAGGCTTGCCTAGAATCCAACACTAGGTTAGTGTTTTTATTAGACGATGCCCGCTTGACGAACGTCCACTTGAATAGTCCATCGTCTTCGGGATAAGTCCTCTACACCTTCTTAGGGAGGAGTTCCAGCGCCACGTCCTTCATACCCATGTGCTCAACATCTAGCGTACCTAAATGAGATGCATGATTCATGTATATGAGCATAATGAAAAGTAATACAATATCGTACGACGTCACACAGTTAATGAATTAACCACCAAATAGCAAGGCACTACAAACACTCATACACAAGCAATAGCTATACATACATCATTGGCAGATGAATCTAACACCACTGAAGACATGGGATACTCGACCCTATACTTAACTTAATCTGCACTCAAGCATAAAATGGGTGATGGCAAGCACAACAATCAAGGGACACATGCTAACTTGAGTATAACAACTACAAGTCTTCATAAATAAAGAAATAACTAAACCTACTTAGCCAAACAAAAGAAAGTCCAACACTACAGGAAACTGGTTAAAGAACGTGGGTGAAAAACCGTCGAACTTAATGTAATAAGCCGTCGAACTTACCGTAAGAACGTGGGTTTACCGACGAATATAGCCGACGGCGATTTTTGGACGAACTTAGAGAAGTAAGTTCGACGGTCGCGTCGAACTTAACCTTAAGAACGTAGGTACCGTCGAACTTAACATTAAGAACGTGGGTACCGTCGAACTTAACATTAAGAACGTGTGTTTTTAAGTTCGACGGGGGCCGTCGAATTTTTTCCCATAAGTTCGATGGTACCCACGTTCTTAAGGTTAAGTTCGACGGGGTCACGTGGCCGTCGAACTTATGTGTCCTGCGGAGATATGAGCGGACTGAACAATAAGTTCGACGGTACCCACGTTCTTAACCTTAAGAACGTGGGCACCCACGTTCTTAACCCTGCGTGGGTCTGCGAGGACTGCACAATAAGTTCGACGGTACCCACGTTCTTCCACGTTCTTAACCTTAAGAACGTGGGTACCCACGTTCTTAACTCTTTTCTAGAAAAAAATAAAAATACAAAAATGAAAAATTAGACACACATAATATCACATGCAACACAATATATCACATACAATACAGATTTCAAACACATTGATATATGTTCATACCACAAATTCACACAAGTCCAAATATATAAGTTCACAAATTCACATAAGTCCAAATACATAAGTTCACAAATTCACACAAGTTCACATACATAGTTCACATTTTTAGTTCACAAGTTCAAACACACAAGTTCAAACATTAACTCCATCGCTCTCGATCAGGACATCGGATTGTTGTTCGTAGCTCCACCACTAGAATTGAGACATCTGCAAAGTCAACGTGAGGGGGAGTCACTTGATGAGAGCCGGAATCCTACAAAATAAACCAAAATTCTCATAAATACACAACTGGCATTAAATCACATGTACACAAAGATATAGGAAAGCATGATAAACATAAAATGTGGCTTCCATATTTGTGCATGAACAATAGAAGCTGTTTTGGATTAAAGCCAAGTGAACAACTTGACTATATTGATCCAAAAAAAACAGCTTGACTAATTCATTGGTGTATGGTCTAATGGAAAAAAGGGTTAAGAGTCATAGCACGTACCTTTATTTGGCTTAGTGCTGATAGCTTCAAACCAGACACTTATATGATTTTGGCTGTAGTTGTAGCCTACCAAACAAATAGCAAGCATCAGAGTAATTACCGAAGCTTTGTCATATGTGCTATGCCCAACACCAATGCCAAAAATTGAGAGGCCCTGCCAATGACAGAAACAAAGAAAAAGAAAAAAATATTGGAACAAAGAAAGAAGAAAATTGCTAGAACTACGACATGCAACTTAACAATTGTGCTAGAAGGTTTGCTAATATTTTTTGAAAATAAAAACTAAGAGTCTCGAGGAACACACACAGACTATACTACTGTAGTATATAAATGGGAAGCTAATGACAATCTGATGTTGCTCACAGGTGAGAAATATCAAGGCGAACCCAAAGCTTAAAGGTGAGAAATTATCACATAAGATCCTACAGTTCTTTCTAACAAAATATTGACAGGTCAACTGCAGTTATCACAGATGCCAAGTGAAAACATACCTATGATCCTACAGACCATAATAACTAAACAATGTCCAGTCAACTGCAGTTATCACAGTTCAAGTAATTATGACGCCATATCATACTTTGAAACTACAGACCTTAATAACCCATGTTGCTGTTAGTAGGACATCATTCCGTGGAAGTTTGACAATCAATATAAGTTAACACTTTAACCTCTTCAGTGCGATCTTCATTCGACATATTAACTTTCCTATTGAAAACTGAAAATCAAAGTACTCCGTATTAAGAATTTCAACAAGGAGATAGACGCATTAAGTCCAGAATATGGTAGCCTTAGAATACCAACAGTAAAAAGGCATGTCTAGTTCAAACACACAAATGACTGGCTCATAATCAATCCATATAGGGTAATGGTTCAACCAACAGATTTTATTATTGGAAGTAAACAGCTATACCTCCTTTGTGTATCCTGACAGGCCAATAAGTTGTGAATCACATATTGATCTGTATAAATCTACTGGGGCTATAGGCCTCTGCAGATGGACAGTGCAAACATTGATCAGAAAAAGAAAATGAATTTTGCTATATAAACAGACACAAATAGGCAGATTATTGAGAGTGGTATTGCTGCAATAATAAAATAAACAATCAAAATGAGAAATGATTAGGAGAAGACCAGAATCGTAGAACTTTAAGGGAACCTTCGTTAGCTTTCTGATTAACATATACAGTAATATCTGGAAGGATTAAATTCTAGACAGGATGACTCACCTCCAGCACACTATCAATTTCATTTTGAATCCTCCAATTCAAACATTCTACAATCTATAGAAATAAACATATTATTAATCAAATTCGTGGTCACTTCACCCACTGTTGAGAAACTTGTATGAAACGTTACCATTTTATGAGCCTTTGCTACATTCCACTCTCTAGCCTTAAGGAAACGCACCAGTGTTTCTTTGGGATAGCCCTGGTGCATATTCTGAAATAAACGAATGATTGTCCAGACATAGATTGTTGCTAATTTAATGATTGTCCACTAAAAATACATGGGTCAAATAATATGAGTGACTACAGGTCTACAAATGCAATACATGTGTCTGTATTTTATGCACTGTGGTACTGATGTACTATACAGACGGACTTTTTTCCATCATCCAATACCCATCCTATAAGTGGGGTGAGGATATTGAAAGAAACAAGTTTGAGGATGATAATACTGTATTCATCTCCAGCAGATCACCACAACTTATAACTTATATACTAGGATTATAGATTCGAATTAGGAGCTGTGATTCAATCTCTAGAGCAAACATGCTTAGGCAACTGGAAGAACAAGTGAAACTAATGAAGCACGGGAATACTTCTCTGTCATTTGGCATTTCAATATGCTTCTCTGGTAAACCAACCACCTTCCGAACACGCTCTTCATCAGCAAACCATTCGTCATGCACCTTACTAACACTCCTGTAGGGTGAACATTAGAATCGAACATTGAAATTAACAACACGAAAAATGACAGATAAGCACCATGTGCCCTGAATCGATACACAAAGAAGCAATCAAGTACCACCTTTAGAAGCAATAATTGATTTTATACAAGTCGAGTGCACTACTGTAACTGTACTGTTAACGGGCTACAACAGTATGACTTAAGTAAAACACAAACCCTAAGCTTACTTGCACAGCTCTAATTTTGATAGCCTATTGTCTAAAAATATTTAGCAAGGCAGCAGAAGAAGCAAACTACAAGAGTAAGATTACAATCTTCTTGCAGGTGAGGACTGTACCAGTTATAGTTGCGGAGAAGAACACATGCCTCTGGTTTGGAAATTGAAAGAACAGTTGAAACCCTATTTATGTCATCCTCTTGGCGCCGCTTGATATCAACTTCACTCAATATACTGTAATTTTGCTGGGCCACAAATAAGCAAACAAGTGTAAGAACAGCAGTCCATGAGGGTATATAGTTATTTCAGTTTCAGCATGTTTTATTTTCTTGGACATGTAAGAGAGCTGTGCATTATTACAAGAAAAGCACAGCAGTTTCAGTATGTTCTCATAATTGCCAAGACAGGGTAAAACATTAATTGAGATTGATAGGAAGTGATAGTGTTGGGAAGGAGACACGGAAACAAGTATAGGCCATAGAAGCTAATCAAGTTTAGAGTTCTGCCTGTTAAAAGAATCTTGATCATAATGAAACGAACCATCATCCCTGACACAAAGAAACAATAGCTACGTAACTCAATGTCAATCTCAAGCACTCATGAAGACCCTATCTATCATGTTTATTTGGTTATCTGTACCTAAGTAAATTAAAGTGCAGCACAGGGTATAAATATGCAAGAAACATGAATATTATATACAAATATAGCTGAACAAAATAAATACATAGCAGCTGTGTCCACCCACATCCATATTAATTTGTAATTTACCATAAATGAATGTTGTCCAAATGGAGTTGTAGAGGACAAGGATGCTAAACCAGTGCTGCTTGGATGTGGACATGGGTGTCCGGTTCAACAATTTTTTTGACGCAAGAATGATAGTTGGAGTCTTGGACACGGATGCAGGTGTAAGAATACAGCTTGGATTCAAGTATCCAACTTGGCAGCTTGGATTCAAGTATTCAAGTATCCAACAATTTTTTTGTACAGGATGCAGGCGTATGATAGTTGGAGTCTTGGACACGGATGCAGGCGTGTGATGAGGTACTGCTGCCAAGAATTACATGTATATGTGGCAGGCAAGGATTCTGTGATAATGCCTCTACTCTTTGTTTGTACAGGATCCTGCTCTGCATCTGGAGTTCCTGGCCAATTACATCGCTGAGCTATCCCTGCTGGAGTACAGTCTTCTATCTTACTCTCCATCACTAATCGCTGCCTCAGCTATTTTCTTGGCGAGATTTGTACTCCAGCCAACGAAGTATCCTTGTGTAGGTTGGCATCATATCTTCTTTGTGTAGCAGTTGTTGCCTGATGAGAATGATGCTGTCTTGGTGGCTGACGACACTCGTTACATCTGGAAGCAGAACTCCACGCTTGCTCACTACACGCAGTACAAGCCGTCCGAGTTGAGCGAGTGTGTAAAGACACTGCACCGCCTTTCCAGCGTTGGTCCTGGGAGCAACCTCCCATCAATCAGAGAAAGGTACAGCCAGCACAAAGTAGGTGATCAAGATATTATTCTTCAGTTTAAAACAGCTCTACCGACCGTTAGTACTAATATATGTCTTCCTTCCTCACCAGTACAAATTTGTTGCAAAGAAGCAGTGCCCGCAACAAATCCCTGCCAAATTCTTCAGGGATGCGACATGCTAGACAATAGAAAGAAGCCCAGCGGTTACTTACTGGATTGCACAGATCAACCTGAGAACAAATCTTCACTGAAACTCGATGTGGCGGAGGGCATGCTAGATAATAGAAAGAAGCCCCGCGCCGCTCCACGAAGGGCGCCGCCACGGCAGCCGCGCGGAAGGGGACGAGCCGGAGACGGGTAAGGACGGGAGCGAGATGTGGCGGAGGTCCACCTCGCCGAAGGTGAAGTACAGCAGCGCCACGATTGTGCACAGAAACTCGATCGATCGATGATCGCCTGGCAGAAATTATTTTGTCCATCAGACGAGCCGGCACTGGACAGGAAGCATCCTAGCTAGTCGCCGAGCGAGCACAAGAAACCCCAAGAGAAAGGTACGAAGAAGCTCCGTCACCTTAACCCCAGCGGCGAGGGAGCGTCGACGCGGTCCGGCGGACCCCAGCGGCGAGGGTGCGTCGACGCGGTCCGGCGGCGCGGGTCCAGTGGCGGCGGCGTGGAGGGGATGAGAGCGTGTGAGAGACGGTGAGATAGACGAGTCCCGCGGGTTAGGGGTTTTGGTTTCATAGTTAAGTTCGACGGTTTCCTGCTGGCCCACGAATTTAAATTAAAAACATGGGCCACGTTTCTAATACCTTAAGTTTGACGGTTTTAGTCAGGCCACACGAACTTAAATTAAAAACGTGGGTACCCACGTTCTTCGTCAAACCCATGAACTTAACTCAAATAAAAACGTCGGTACCCACGTTCTTAGTTTGCCCCACGAACTTTTGTCAGTTTCTTGTAGTGCAAGCGATTAACTTAGCATTTGCAGTTTTTGGACAAAAACACAACCTTTATTTTAGCCATAACCAGAGATTCAAGCATCCAAAACAGGAGATTCTAGATTTTCTGGGAAGTTAATAAAATTGTCTACAAAACGTTTATAATCATCTCAGGGTGCTTCAATCTCTATCAAGGTCAATCAACACAAAGAAGTTGCCTATGTCTAGATTTGGACAAATTCAGATTTCATACTTCAAACATCTATAACTAAAAGGGGTGATACACAACTTTATGGAAATCTTAAGAAATATACAACTCTTCTATAGTTACTAAGAATTGATTATAAGTCTAACTTAGTCAAACAATGTCATCTTTGAAATCTAGACAGAACATAGACAGATTCTGACATTGAACTTACGAGAAGCATAACTTACAAACTATTAGACTTATGGCCATGAAAGTTTAACACAAGCAAGATAAAGAAGTTATCTAGAACTTTTGTATATAACATTTTTATAGAAAACATAGTTTAGTTCACCAAACTAATGGCACGACAAAAACTGTACCTGCAGCCCAAACAGCTAGTATTCTAATTTAGCTCCTATTTAGTCTCTACAATTATCATGTTCTTGACACTTAAAATACTCTAACACTTTATCATTTATTACAGCTAAAACCACCTAATAAGCACCAACAAGCCAACTTACTAGTCACATTCAAATCAATTGGAGCACTAGAGCTACAAACATACAAATAACAAGCACATTCATCATTTTGTTTTTCCTATATAACCACACCTAGCTTATGCATCAAGAAACACTAAACATATTTGTCTTTGTTAGGTAATGACACCACAATACTAACCATTTTAGGAAACCTAAACTCAGTGTCGCTAGAAGTAATTTAACTAACTTTCCAAACTACTTTTCTAGATAAACTTGTATAGCACTCAAGCTAATAAGACATCACATCTTTTAGTTTAGCACGTGGAGCATCACTCATCATACAATTAAATCATCACAAGAAATACTGATAGAACCTATCGAGTACACATTTGAAATACTAACCCTATCTAGCACATCACCAATACAACCATACATTTAACCACCCACTAGGCATATAGTGTGATGACTGTTAAAGCGAAGTAGTGATTTGCCATACAACAAAAATCAACACCATAACAGGTACTACCGGCTAAACACTTAAAAATTACACTTGTTTCGCATTCACCCACACAATCACACATCACATGCATTGAACCAATCCACTCTTAGCATAAATATCTATCAATACACTATTCACAACATAACCTGCATTTTAAACTTAATCCTCACATCCAACAATATGTTTGCTCTCCAATCGCGAATGTAACCCTACTACTGCATATAACCAAAACATTTTACACGCATCCACCTCAATCCTAATAATATTTCGAAAAACATATGTGTCGGCGTTTCGAGATAGGGGGGTCCCTGAGCCGACGAGTGAAGTGTCGCCGTGTGCCCCAGCCCAGATGGGTCGACGCGAGGTCGAGCGTGAAGGGGGGAGAGCGAGGAGGCTGGAGATGGGAGAGAGAGAGAGATGGAAATCCCGCCGCCTTCGTGTTCATCCCACGCCCAGATTGGGTGCGCTTGCAGTAGGGGGTTACAAGCGTCCACCCGGGGGAAGGAGCGAGTGGCCTTATGCGAGCGCCCGTCTTGTCCTCGTCCTCGAGCAGCCAACCCTCTCTAAGAGGGCCCTGGCCCTTCCTTTTATAGGCGTAAGGAGAGGGTCCAGGTGTACAATGGGGGGTGTAGCAGAGTGCTACATGTCTAGCGGAGGAGAGCTAGCGCCCTAAGTACACGCCATCGTGGCGGCCGGAGAGATCTTGGCACCCGATTTGTGTGATGTCGTGGCCGTCGGAGGAGTGCTGGAGCCTGGCGGAGAGACAGCTGTCGAGGCCGTCGAGTCCTTGCTGACGTCCTCTTGCTTTCGTAAGGGGGCCGAGAGCCGCCATCGTCAGGGAACGTGCGGGGCACCATCATCGCCTATCTGGCGGAGCGAGCCAGATGGGACGCCGGTCTTGTTCCCCGTAGCCTGAGACAGCTTGGAGTAGGGTAATGATGGCGCCTCCTGTTGACGTAGCCGGTCCGCGCCCTAGGTTGGGCGATGTGGAGGCTTCTCCGAGGTCGAGGTCGAGTCCGTCTTTCGTGGCCGAGGCCGAGTCCGAGCCTCTGGGTCGGGCGAGGCGGAGTTCGTCGTCTTCCGGGGCTTAGCCCAAGTCCGAGCCCTGGGTCGGGTGGAACGGAGTTCGCCGTCTTCCGGGGCTTTGCCCGAGTCCGAGCCCTGGGTCGGGCGGAACGGAGTTCGCCGTCTTCCGGGGCTTTCCCCGAGTCCAAGCCCTGGGTCGGGCGGAGCGGAGTTCGCCGTCTTCCGTGGCTTTGCCCGAGTCCGAGCCCTGGGTCGGGCGGAATGGAGTTCGCTGTCTTCCGGGGCTTTGTCCGAGTCCGAGCCCTGGGTCGGGCGGAACGGAGTTCGCCATCTTCCGGGGCTTTGCCCGAGTCCGAGCCCTGGGTCGGGCGGAACGGAGTTCGCCGTCTTCCGGGGCTTTGCCCAAGTCCGAGCCCTGGGTCGGGCGGAGCGGAGTTTCCTATGGCGCGCGGCCGGGCCTAACTGCCTGTCAGCCTCACTCTGTCAAGTGGCACTGCAGTCGGAGCGGCGCAGGCGGCGTTGTCTTTCTGACAGACCGGTCAGTGGAGCGGCGAAGTGACGGCGGTCACTTCGGCTTTGTCAGCTGAGGGGCGCGCGTCAGGATAAAGGTGTCAGGCCACCTTTGCATTAAATGCTCCTGTGATTTGGTCGGGGTTGCTTCTCGTCGAAGACAGGGCCTCGGGGAGCCGGGAACGTGTTCGCCGCTGGAGGGGGGCTTCGGGCGAGGTGGAGATCCTCCGGGGTCGGCTGCCCTTGTCCGAGGCTAGGCTCGGGCGAGGCGTGATCGAGTCCCTCGAATGGACTGATCCCTGACTTGATTGCACCCATCAGGCCTTTTCAGCTTTGTGCTGATGGGGGTTACCGGCTGAGAATTAGGAGCCTTGAGGGTACCCCTAATTATGGTCCCCGACAGTAGCCCCCGAGCCTCGAAGGGAGTGTTAGCACTCGCTTGGAGGCTTTCGTCGCACTTTTTCGCAAGGGGACCAGCCTTTCTCGGTTGCGTTTTGTTCCGGTGGGTGCGCGCGAGTGCACCCGCCGGGTGTAGCCCCCGAGGCCTCGGAGGAGTGGTTTGACTCCTCCGAGGTCTTAACGCCTCGCGTAATGCTTCGGCTGGTCTGGTCGTTCCCTCATGCGAGCTGGCCGTAGCCCGGGTGTACGGTCGGGTCCCAAGTTCTCGGGCTGGTATGTTGACGCTGTCAACGGTTTGGCCGGAGCTGGGTTTGCGAGAGCAGCCCCCGAGCCTCTGCACAGGGCGAGAGGGCGATCAGGGACAGACTCGACTTTTTTACATACGCCCCTGCGTCGCCTTTCCGCAAGGAGGAGGGGGGGGAGAGCGCCATGTTGCCCTCGATGGGCGCCGAACATGGTGTCTTCGGTGAGCTGCAGGCGGGTGATCCGAGGGGACGTCCGTGCCCCATTCGTTAGGGGTCGGCTAGGGGCCCAGAGGCGCGCCCAAAAGTACCTGCGGGTGATCTGCCAGACCCGGTCCACTGGTGACGGGGTCCGAGGGCTCGATGCCTCCCTCTGATGGGATTCTGTTACAAGATCGTTCCCGCTGGTCTCGAAAATGTCCTAGGGTACCTCGGGAGCGCAGCCCGAGCCTTGATTATGTATCGAACGTACCCATGGTCATCCCTCGCTCTGCGTCTGAGGCGGCTGTGAACCCTTCGGGGGCCAGCCTTCGAACCCCTGATCAGTAGTGGGCGCGGAGCTCGAGTAGCCTAAGGCGGCCGCTGAACCCTTCCGAGGGGCCGGCCTTTGAACCTCTGACCAGTAGTGGGTGTGGAGCCCACGTGCTCTGAGGCGTCTGTTGAACCCTTTTGAGGGGCCAGCCTTCGAACCTCTGATCAGTAGGGAGGCTCGGAGCCTGGTTCCTTCACGGGGAAGGATCCTTTCCGGGGTATCCCCCTTTCCCGGTCCCTGTTGCAAGAGAGAGAAAGAGGAAAAAAGGAAAAGGATACGAAATCGAACGACGTGGCATACCTTTTCTGACACGGTTATTGTGGCGAAGGCGAAGCATCGCTCGTTTCTCCTGCCAGAGGCACCGCCTGTCCCGCCGCGGAGTTAATGCGACGGGGCGAGTGGTTCGCGGGGCAGCCGTAGCGCGTGCGCGAGCCGTTCGAGGAACGGGACACGGGCGCGTTGTCTTCACGCCGTGAGAGAGGGTTCTCTCGCTGCCCCCGGATGGGACGTAAGCTTGGCTGATGACGTGACCGCTGCTCCCGCCCGCCTGCCACCGCCATTACTACCGGCCCGTCTTCGGCCGCATTGACCGTCGCACCACGCTGGAGTCGCTGGGTCGCCTCGAGTCGCGGTATTGGTTCCGCAGTCGAGGAGGCGCGGTGGTGGCGCAGGTGGCGGTGCAGTTGCAGGCACGTAGCAACCGGCGCACCGGTTGCATGACGCGTGGGCCTGGTCCTCCAGGCTGGGCGCATTGGAAGTCGGAGAGGTGCGCCCACTTGGCGCGGTTGCATGCCGCCTGCATGGCTGCCCGCCCTTTCGCCCGCTGGTCTGGGCAAAAGTGGTGAAGTGCTTGTAACCGCCGGGTGGTTGCACGCACCGCGTGCGGCGGTTTGGCTTCTTCTGCTCTGGACCGGCTTGCATGACGCGTGGGACCCAGCCCCCGCGCCGTGGGGGGAGAATCTTGGAGCGTGTTGGAGAAGACTCAGCCCGCAACGGTTGAGGGCGCAAGTGGGGGGAGCCGCCTTTGAAAAGGGGGGCGACCCCTTTGGAGGGCAACCATGTCTTCGCGCTCCCCTAATGCATCGTGTCTTTCCACCTTTCAAGCCCCCGGATGGGGGATATCCGCCGTCTTTCTGCTTCGTCGTTGGAGGAACGCAACTCCGCGGGAGTTGGTACCTTTCAGCCGTCGTTCGGCTTCAAGGATTTTCATCATGCAGCCCGGCTACACCCCTCCGCCTGTGGTCACCCAAGACGGTGACCTCTAGCCCCTGGATGGGGAGAGGCAGGCCGGGCTGCGATCTTGGTCCCACCCTCAGCTTCAAGGATGTTCATCATCCCCGCTGGGGTGGAGGTCGGGTTGAGCCGGAGCTCTACCTCCCACGCGGGTTCGTGGGTCGGCCTCTCCTTCGGCGTTCGAGGGAGAGGGCGCTCACTGGCCCTGCGGGCGGGTCGGACTTCGACAACGCAGGGCTAGTCGACGGCGGGTGTCGTCAGCCCCAGCGCGTCGGGCCCGTCGGCTTGGCTCCTGGTGCCCCCTCTTGCCGGAAGGCGGCTGCCGCGCCGTGTACACGGGAGGACCGCCCAAGATATCGTGCGCTGCCAGGGCGGCGTTCGTGTTCTGGGGCAGTTCTCCCTTTGCACCGGTACGACGCCTCCACGCGGAGGTCGGTGCCTCACTCGCCCGGGAGGATCTGAGTGGGGATCTGCCGGAGGGCCGACGGCCTCTATCGTCGGTGCCGAGGTGGAGGCGGCTCGAGAAGTCCCCGCTGCCGACGGGATCACCGCCACCATCCGCGCTTCGGGCCTCTGGCTCTTTGTACTTGTCCTCGCCCCTCGAGCGTTGGTGTGGGTGAGGGCAAGATTGCAGCAACATCCGCCCTGAGGCCCTCGCTGCTGCAGTTCGGCCGCCCGGAGCGGGGGTCGTTGTCGTTGCTGGCGGAGCGGACGACGGCGAGCCGCCCGTCGGTCTTCTGTTGCTCCGCAAGCCCTTCCCCCATCGAGTGGGGTTGTTCGTACCTGCAGAGGTGGAACCGGAGTTCCATTTGTAATGGCACTTCGAATGCCAGTGTTTCTGTTCATTGTGGCTGTCGAGGCCCGAACATGTATGTAAATTCGGCACGGAGCCATGTTTTCTCCCCATTTTCGAGCACTAAGACTCGCCTGTTGGTTGTCTGAACCGCTTCACCAAGCGTGAGTCGCCCCGTGTAAAGGTGACGAGTGAGGTATCCGTATCCCGGAGGCGTAGGAGTCCCTCGGCTCGGTCAACCTTGGCTGCTTATGTGTACTCCGTCGTTTTCAGGATCCACTTTCGAAGTAGTCGAAAAGCATGAAAGATATTCCGGCAGAAAAGATCTTTTTTCGAGGAAAATTTCGACGCAGAGGGGGTTCCCCCCCTTTTAGCCCCCGAGGGAGGGTCGGGCTTTGCCGAGGCAAGGCTGACCCTTCCTTGATGACTAAACTTTGCGTGAGAGCGAGGTATATGAACAACTTGAAAACATCTTAAGGGTAGAAGTGACGTAGCTGTTGGATGTTCCAAGCGTTGCTGTAGACCTCGCCTTGACTTTTGGCCAGCTTGTATGTTTCAGGTTTTAGAACTTTGGCGATGACGAACGGCCCCTCCCAGGGGGGTGTGAGCTTGTGTCGACCTCGGGCGTCTTGTCGTAGCCGAAGCACCAGGTCGCCCACCTGGAGGTCTCGGGACCGGACCCCTCGGGCGTGATAGCGTCGCATGGACTGCTGGTACCGTGCCGAGTGTAGTAAGGCCTTGTCCCGAGCCTCTTCCAGCTGGTCGAGCGAGTCTTCTCGACTAGCTTGGTTGCTTTGGTCGTCATAGGCCCTCGTCCTCGGGGAACCGTATTCCAGGTCTGTGGGCAAGATGGCCTCGGCCCCATAGACCAGAAAGAACGACGTGAAGCCCGTGGCTCGGCTCGGTGTTGTTCTCAGGCTCCAGACCACCGAGGGGAGTTCCTTCATCCATCGCTTGCCGAACTTGTTGAGGTTGTTGTAAATCCGAGGCTTGAGTCCTTGTAGAATCATGCCGTTGGCACGCTCTACTTGCCCATTCGTCATGGGATGAGCCACGGCGGCCCAGTCCACCCGGATGTGGTGATCCTCGCAGAAGTCCAGAAACTTTCTGCCAGTGAACTGGGTGCCATTGTCGGTGATGATGGAGTTCGGGACCCCGAAACGATGGATGATGTTGGTGAAGAACGCCACCGCCTGCTCGGACCTGATCCTGTTCAGGGGTCGGACCTCGATCCACTTGGAAAATTTGTCGATGGCGACTAACAGGTGCGTGTAGCCCCCGGGTGCCTTCTGCAAGGGGCCGACGAGGTCCAGACCCCATACAGCAAAAGGCCATGTGATGGGTATCGTCTGCAGAGCCTGAGCGGGCAGGTGGGTCTGCCTTGCATAGAACTGACACCCTGCGCAGGCGCGGACAATTCTAGTGGCGTCGGCCACCGCCGTCGGCCAGTAGAAACCTTGTCGGAAAGCATTTCCGACAAGGGCTCGAGGTGCTGCGTGGTGGCCGCAAGCCCCCGAGTGTATTTCTCGGAGGAGTTCCTGACCTTCGGTGATGGAAATGCATCGCTGGAGGATGCCTGAGGGGCTGTGGTGGTAGAGCTCCTTCCCACCCCCCAGCAAGACGAAAGACTTGGCGCGCCGCGCCAACCGCTGAGCTTCGGCTTGGTCGAGGGGCAGCTCCCCTCGGTGGAGATATTGCAGGTACGGGGTCTGCCAGCTTTGATTAGGCGTGACCTCGCTCGGTTCCCCCTCGACACACAGTGCCTCACCCTCGGGGGCCAAGGGTACCTCGGGCTGAGCCGAGGGTACCTCGGACCGTGCCGAGGGTACCTCGGACTGGGCCGAGGGTACCTCGGACTGAGCCGGGGATGCCTCGGGCGGAGCCGAAGGTGCCTCGGGCTCGGGCATGTCCTCGATCTTGACGGAGGGTTGATGCAGGTCTCGGGAGAACACGTCCGGGGGAATCGTTGTTCGTCCTGAGGCTATTTTAGCCAGCTCGTCCGCAGTCTCGTTGTAGCGCCAAGCGATGTGGTTGAGCTCGAGCCCGTAGAACTTGTCTTCCAGGCGCCGAAACTCATCGCAGTAGGCCTCCATCTTCGGGTCGCGGCAGTGGGAGTTCTTCATGACTTGGTCGATGACGAGTTGCGAGTCACCGTGAGCGTCGAGGCGTCGGACCCCTAGCTCGACGGCGATCCGCAACCCGTTGACCAGAGCCTCGTACTCAGCTACATTGTTGGACGCCAGGAAGTGGAGGCGTAGCACGTAGCGTAGGTGCTTCCCGAGGGGCGAGATGAAGAGTAGGCCTGCGCCGGCTCCTGTCTTCATCAGCGACCCATCGAAGAACATGGTCCAGAGCTCCGGTTGGATCGGAGTTGTTGGTAGCTGGGTGTCGACCCATTCAGCCACGAAGTCCGCCAAGACCTAGGATTTGATGGCCTTCCGAGGGGCGAACGAGATTGTTTCACCCATGATTTCCACCGCCCACTTTGCAATCCTACCCGAGGCCTCTCGGCAATGGATGATCTCCCCCAGGGGGAAGGATGACACCACAGTCACCGGATGAGACTCGAAGTAGTGTCGCAACTTCCGCCGTGTCAGGATCACCGCGTACAGCAGCTTCTGAACTTGTGGGTAGCGGATTTTGGTTTCGGACAGTACCTCGCTGATGAAGTAGACTGGCCTCTGAACGGGCAATGCATGCCCCTCTTCTTGTCTCTCGACCACAATCGCGGCGCTAACCACCTGAGTGGTCGCGGCGACGTAGACCAAGAGGGCTTCTCCGGCAGCTGGGGGCACCAAAATAGGCGCCTTCGTGAGGAGCGCCTTCAGGTTCCCGAGGGCTTCCTCGGCCTCAGGGGTCCAAGTGAAGCGCTCGGCCTTTCTTAAGAGGCGGTACAGGGGTAGTCCTCTTTCGCCGAGGCGTGAGATGAAGCGGCTCAGAGCCGCGAGACATCCCATGACCCTCTGTACGCCTTTCAAGTCCTGGATGGGCCCCATGTTGGTGATGGCTGCGATCTTCTCTGGGTTGGCTTCGATGCCTCGCTCGGAGACGATGAACCCCAAGAGCATGCCCCGGGGCACCCCGAAGACACACTTTTCGGGATTGAGCTTGACACCTTTCGCCTTGAGACATCGGAATGTCACTTCAAGGTCGGAAAGGAGGTCGGAGGCTTTCCTCGTCTTGACTATGATGTCATCGACATAGGCCTCGACCGTGCGGCCGATGTGCTCGTCGAACACATGGTTCATGCACCGCTGGTACGTCGCGCCCGCATTCCTCAAGCCGAACGGCATGGTGACATAGCAGTACATGCCGAAGGGCGTGATGAAAGAAGTCGCGAGCTGGTCGGACTCTTTCATCCTGATTTGGTGATACCCTGAATAGGCATCGAGGAAAGATAGGGTTTCGCACCCAGCAGTGGAATCCACGATCTGATCGATGCGAGGCAGAGGGTAGGGAACCTTCGGACATGCTTTGTTCAGACCAGTGTAGTCCACACACATCCGCCATTTCCCCCCTTTCTTTTTCACGAGTACAGGGTTGGCAAGCCATTCGGGATGGAATACCTCTTTGGTGAACCCTACCGCCATTAGCTTGTGGATCTCCTCGCCTATTGCTCTGCGCTTCTCCTCGTCGAATCGGCGCAGAGGCTGCTTGACGGGTCGGGCTCCGGCTCAGATGTCTAGCGAGTGCTCGGCGACATCCCTCGGTATGTCGGGCATGTCCGAGGGACTCCACACGAAGATGCCAGCGTTCGCACGGAGGAAGTCGACGAGCACTGCTTCCTGTTTGGGATCGAGCCCGGAGCCGATCCGGACTTGCTTGGAGGCGTCGCTGCTGGGGTCGAGGGGGACGGACTTAACCGTCTCCACTGGCTCGAAGTTGCCGGCATGACGCTTCACGTCTGGCACCTCCTTAGAGAGGCTCTCCAGGTCGGCGATGAGGGCCTCGGCGTACTCCACGCACTCCACGTCGCATTCGAACGCGTGTTTGTACGTGGGGCCGATGGTGATGACCCCGTTGGGGCCCGGCATCTTGAGCTTGAGGTAGATGTAGTTGGGGACGGCCATGAACTTCACGTAGTAGGGCCTCCCCAATACCGCGTGGTAGGTTCCTCGGAACCCGACCACCTCGAACGTCAGGGTCTCCCTTCGGAAGTTGGAGGGTGTTCCGAAGCAGACGGGAAGATCGAGTTGTCCGAGGGGCTGGACGCGCTTCCCAGGGATGATCCCATGGATAGGCGCAGCGCCCGCCCGGACTGAGGACAGATCAATACGCAGAAGCCCGAGGGTCTCGGCGTAGATGATGTTGAGGCTGCTGCCTCCGTCCATGAGGACCTTGGTGAGCCTGACGTCGCCGATGACGGGGTCGACGACGAGCGGGTATTTCCTCGGGCTCGGCACATGGTCGGGGTGGTCGGCTTGGTCGAAGGTGATGGGCTTGTCGGACCAGTCTAGGTAGACTGGCGCCGCCACCTTCACCGAACAGACCTCCCGGCGCTCTTGCTTGCGGTGCCGAGCCGAGGCGTTCGCCGCTTGCCCGCCGTAGATCATGAAGCAGTCGCGGACCTCGGGGAACTCTCCTGCCTGGTGATCTTCCTTCTTGTCGTCGTCGCGGGCCCTGCCACCCTCCGCGGGTGGCCCGGCCCTGTGGAAGTGGCGCCGAAGCATGACGCACTCCTCAAGGGTGTGCTTGACGGGCCCCTGATGATAGGGGCACGGCTCCTTGAGCATCTTGTCGAAAAGGTTGGGACCTCCTGGGGGTTTCTAAGGGTTCTTATACTCGGCGGCGGCGACAAGGTCCGCGTCGGCGGCGTCGCGTTTCGCTTGCGACTTCTTCTTGCCCTTCTTCTTGGGGCCACGCTGAGTTGACGCCTCGGGAGCATCTTCCGGTGGGCGGCCCTGGGGCTGCTTGTCCTTCCGGAAGATAGCCTCAACCGCCTCCTGGCCAGAGGCGAACTTGGTGGCGATGTCCATCAGCTCGCTCGCCCTGGTGGGGGTCTTGCGACCCAGCTTGCTCACCAGGTCACGGCAGGTGGTGCCGGTGAGGAACGCGCCGATGACGTCCGAGTCGGTGATGTTGGGCAGCTCGGTGCGCTGCTTCGAGAATCGCCGGATGTAGTCCCGGAGAGACTCTCCCGGCTGCTGTTTGCAGCTTCGGAGGTCCTAGGAATTCCCTGGGCGCACGTACGTGCCCTGGAAATTGCCGGCGAAAGCTTGGACTAGGTCGTCCCAGTTGGAGATCTGCCCCGGAGGCAGGTGCTCCAACCAGGCGCGAGCGGTGTCGGAGAGGAACAAGGGGAGGTTGCGGATGATGAGGTTGTCATCGTCCGTTCCACCCAGGTGGCAGGCCAGACGGTAGTCCGCGAGCCACAGTTCCGGTCTCGTCTCCCCCGAGTACTTTGTGATAGTAGTCGGGGGTCGGGAACGGCGCCCGTCGTATGGCCCGGCTGAAGGCCTGCGGACCAGGTGGTTCGGGCGAGGGACTCCGATCCTCCCCGCTGTCGTAGCGTGCCCCACGCCTGGGGTAGTAGCCTCGGCGCGCCCTCTCGTCGAGGTGGGCCCGACAATCGCGGTGATGGTGCTCGTTGCCGAGGCGACCCGGGGCCGCAGGCGCTGTGTTGCGCGTGCGCCCGGTGCAGACCGAGGCTTCCCGCATGAATCGGGAAGTCACGGCATGATGTTCCGAGGGGTACCCCTGCCTTCGGGAGGCAGAGCTCTCGGCCCGCCGGACCACGGCGCCTTCTAGGAGATCCTTGAGCTCTCCCTGGATTCGCCGCCCCTCGGTGGTTGATGGCTCCGGCATCGCGCGGAGGAGCATTGCTGCTGCAGCCAGGTTCTGGCTGACCCCACTGGATGCGGGTGGCGGCCTGACCCTGACATCGTCGGCGATGCGGTGCTGGAAGCCCTGGGGTAGATGACGCATTTCTCCAGCCGGAGTTTGGCCCGCCCATGCCTGCCCGACGCCCCGGCGGATTGGCTCAAGCGCTCCTGCTCCTTCGTCGAGCCTGGCCTGCACCCCGCGGATTTGCTCGAGTTGTGGGTCGTGATCCCCCGCCGGAACGGGGACCATGGCTAGCTCCCGCGGGATGTCAACGCGAGGCACCGGCCTAGGGAGATCACCGTCCTCCGGCATGCCGAGATGGTTGCCTTCGGAGGGACCCCCTAGATCGACGTGGAAACATTCGCGGCTCGGGCCGTAGTCCCCGTCGCCGAGGCTACGGCTACCGTCGGAACAGTCGGAAAGGCAGTAGTCGCATGCGGTCATGAGGTCCCGCATGGCACCGGGGTTGCCAAGTCTGGAGAAATCCCAATGGAAGCTGGGCTCGTCGTCTTCCTCGGACTCGGAGGGCCCGCAGGTCGAGACGTCCGTCAGCCGGTCCCAAGGTGACCGCATGCGAAACCCCAGAGGGTTCGGATTCGCCTCTACGAGAGCGTCCGCCAAAGCGGAGCCGCTAGGCGGGTCGAGGATAAATCTGAAAGGCGTGGGATGGGAATCGGTCGGTACCTCTTGGTCGACGGGCGGTGATGAGGTCACGTCGGGGGCTGACTGCACCGTCGTCTCAGGTATGAGGGCGACACCCAGCAAGCCTTTCGCGAGCGTGCTGGCGTCGTCCGTTTGCTCGGGATTGACGTGTCGCGGGGAGACAGCGCTCGTCTTCGTCTCAAGCGCGAGGCCGATGCCCGGCGCGCCCCCCGTTGGAGTGTTGGCGTTGTCGACTCGCTCGACGGCCGACGAGGCACCGCCTCCTGCTTGGCCTTGGTTGCCCTGCCTCCTCCTCCTCCGTCGACGGGGAAGAAGACGAGGCGAGCTCGAAGGTTGTTCTTCCACCACACGGGGAAGGCGTCGTCGATCCCGCCGCCGGCGGGCGGACTGTCGCCGCCATTGTCGCTGTCGTTCGGCGGTGGAAAGAGTATCATGTCGTAGCTGCCGTCGAGGGACATGAACTCAAGGCTCCCGAAACGGAGCACCGTCCCGGGCCGGAGAGGTTGCTGGAGACTACCCATCTGGAGCTTGACGGGAAGCTGTTCGTCAACACGCAGCAGGCCCCTACCTGGCGCGCCAACTGTCGGCGTTTCGAGACAGGGGGGTCCCTGAGCCGACGAGTGAAGTGTCGCCGCGTGCCCCAGCCCAGATGGGTCGACGCGAGGCCGAGCGCGAAGGGGGGAGAGCGAGGAGGCCGGAGATGGGAGAGAGAGAGAGAGAGATGGAAATCCCGCCGCCTTCAGGTTCGTCCCGCGCCTAGATTGGGTGCGCTTGCAGTAGGGGGTTACAAGCGTCCACCCGGGGGAAGGAGCGAGTGGCCTTATGCGAGCGCCCGTCTCGTCCTCGTCCCCGAGCAGCCAACCCTCTCTAAGAGGGCCCTGGCCCTTCCTTTTATAGGCGTAAGGAGAGGGTCCAGGTGTACAATGGGGGGTGTAGCAGAGTGCTACGTGTCTAGCGGAGGAGAGCTAGCGCCCTAAGTACACGCCATCGTGGCGGCCGGAGAGATCTTGGCACCCGATTTGTGTGATGTCGTGGCCATCGGAGGAGTGCTTGAGCCTGGCGGAGAGACAGCTGTCGGGGCCGTCGAGTCCTTGCTGACGTCCTCTTGCTTTCGTAAAGGGGCCAAGAGCCGCCATCGTCAGGGAACGTGCGGGGCGCCATCATCGCCTATCTGGCGGAGCGAGCCAGATGGGACGCCGGTCTTGTTCCCCGTAGCCTGAGTCAGCTTGGAGTAGGGTAATGATGGCGCCTCCTGTTGACGTAGCCGGTCCGCGCCCTAGGTTGGGTGATGTGGAGGCTTCTCCGAGGTCGAGGTCGAGTCCGTCTTTCGTGGCCGAGGCCGAGTCCGAGCCTCTGGGTCGGGCGAGGCGGAGTTCGTCGTCTTCCGGGGCTTAGCCCAAGTCCGAGCCCTGGGTCGGGCGGAACGGAGTTCGCCGTCTTCTGGGGCTTTGCCCGAGTCCGAGCCCTGGGTCGGGCGGAACGGAGTTCGCCGTCTTCCGGGGCTTTCCCCGAGTCCGAGCCCTGGGTCGGGCGGAGTGGAGTTTGCCGTCTTTCGGGGCTTTGCCCGAGTCCGAGCTCTGGGTCGGCCGGAACGGAGTTCGCCGTCTTCCGGGGCTTTGCCCGAGTGCGAGCCCTGGGTCGGGCGGAACGGAGTTCACCGTCTTCCGGGGCTTTGCCCGAGTCCGAGCCCTGGGTCGGGTGGAGCGGAGTTTCCTATGGCGCGCGGCCGGGCCTGACTGCCTGTCAGCCTCATTCTGTCAAGTGGCACTGCAGTCGGAGCGGCGCAGGCGGAGCTGTCTTTCTGACAGACCGGTCAGTGGAGCGGCGAAGTGACGGCGGTCACTTCGGCTTTGTCAGCTGAGGGGCGCGCGTCAGGATAAAGGTGTCAGGCCACCTTTGCATTAAATGCTCCTGCGATTTGGTCGGGGTTGCTTCTCGTCGAAGACAGGGCCTCGGGCGAGCCGGGAATGTGTTCGCCGCTGGAGGGGGGCTTCGGGCGAGGCGGAGATCCTCCGGGGTCGGCTGCCCTTGTCCGAGGCTAGGCTCGGGCGAGGCGTGATCGAGTCCCTCGAATGGACTGATCCCTGACTTGATTGCACCCATCAGGCCTTTGCAGCTTTGTGCTGATGGGGGTTACCGGCTGAGAATTAGGAGCCTTGAGGGTACCCCTAATTATGGTCCCCGACAATATGAAACATCTAAGTTCTTTTTGACTTAACTTCCTTCTCTACGAACTTAATTCACACACATACATATCCACACATCTGTATGCATGACATCGACTGAATCGTAAATAAAGCAAATCCCATACATCAAACAACCTAGCCGAATCGGATTTGGGTTGTGCATGTCTTCCACTTGGCTCAACGTTTCGTCAAACAAGGGGTGCGCGTCGACAACTAGCTGCGATTGACAACACACATTTCACTGATTTAGTCATTTCGTCGAACACACAGGAGATTTTTGCAATCATGACACCGGCAAGAAGCGGCTTTGGACCTTCGGCACCGCGAACACGTCAATTGAAAAAATGACATTATAATTACCCCCGTTTTCAACATATAGCATTGGCCCCAGTTGACAGGGATTAGCGCTTGCTGAATTCTAATTGTGCCCCTCCGTCTGTCCTCCGTCTGTCCACCGAACACGTCAACTGAATTCCAATTGTCCTCGGGCAGGTACGCCTTCCAGTACCAGTCCCTGTCCTAGAGCGTGATGAAGTACTTGCTGTCCAGCTGCCGCTTCGACTCGGTGCGCTCGATGCCGCCGAACATGGCGTTTAGCAGGATGTTGCCGCATTTGTTGATCTCGGCGTCGGCGACGCGGACGGCCACGTGGTGGGCGATGTTGCCGCCGGAGCTATCGCCCGACAGGAAGACACGGTGTCGGGCGTCCCCGCCACTGCGGAGGAAGGGCTGCGACATGGCCCACTTGAGCGCGGCCCAGCCGTCGTCGTAGGCGCACGGGTACCGGTGCTCGGGGGCGCGCCGGTAGTTCACGGACACCACCACGCCCTTGCTCAGCTTCACGAACTGGTGGCACAGGTTGTCGTAGATGGCCGTGCCAAAGGACAAGTAGGCGAAGTTGCCGCTGTGGAAGAAGAGGATGACTGGGAACGGGTCTGGAGACGGCCCGCCACCGAGGAAGTCTAGGATGGGCAGGGTGATCGCCGCCGCGCCCGCGCCGCCGTTGTTAGCGGCGGCGCGGGAGATGCGGACCTCTAGGCCAGTGGACGTGTCGATGACATGGTCGGACGAGGAGACCCCCTCCTGGCCCGCGCGTCGGGTGGCACCCGGTGGTCGAGGAACTCGGCGAGGTCGCGATCGAAGGTGTCGTCGGCCCGCCGGAGCATGTTGTACGCCAACTTGAAGTTGGAGATGAGCAACCATGTATGGATCGGCATCGCACCCTGTACAAGCACACGCACAACAAGAAGGAAACCAACATCAACAACAGTTTCAGCCCCCCCTCCTATTCGAGGAAGGAGAGGACAGACGGAGGGGCATAATTAAAATTCAGCAAGCGTGGGCATAATTGAAATTCAGCAAGCGTTAATCTCTGTTAATTGAGGCCAATGCTATATATTGAAAACAGGAGCAATTATAATGTCATTTTTTCAATTGATGGGTTTGCGGTGTCGAAGCTCCGAAGTTGCTTCTTGCCGGTATCATGATTGCAAAAATCTCAACACAGAGTGTGGGATAGCGAGGACCGTGAGGAGCTCACCGGTGGACGATCTCGCGCAGGGGCTGCGCAAATCGGCGAGCGTGCTGCTGCGGACCGGTGTTTGGATAGGAGCTCGCTGCGTGGAGGAAACAGTAGTGCACGGGGGGACGAGCTGCAGGTCCCCGGCGGCCGGCGCGAGGGAGGCGAATCTGGCAAGGTTGGCAGAGGGAGGCACCGAACAGTGCAGACTTGGCATCGAGCACCTAGAGGCTACGCAGGCGAGGACGACCGGAGGATGGGACCATCGTCGGACCTGGGCGTGAGTGCAACATCCAAGGACGGCAATGTCAAGGTCCAAAGGTTGTGGAAGGGCATAGCCAACTGCTGGAGGTCGACGGCCGGGCGGAGGTGAGGCCGCACGACGGACGTCGAGGCAGTGGCGTCCCTGGAACAGAGCTCCGATCTGGACGGCATGGGGGCCGAGCGGACTGCACCATGGGAAAGGGAGGAAGAGGGAGCTACGTCCATGGAGAAGGTCGACGGGGATTCTCCATGGAGAAGAGGGAGCTCGCGCGTTGGGAAGGTGAGCCGGTCCTGGGCACCAAGCAGAGGAGCAGAAGAAGGGAGGAGGTCGCCGGCTCCATGGGGGAGAAGCTTCTGGCGTCCACCAGGGAGAAGGGGCGCGTGTGGCCCTGGCAAAGGCCGATCAGAGAGGAGCGGCGGCCATGGGTGTGGAGCTGCTGGTGCTTAACGTGAGGTAGATGGAGAGGGAAGTGGCTGGAAGATGACCGTGAGGCACCAGGGTGTGCAGCGGCTGGTGTGGAGGAGATGAGGATTTTTTCCATTTTTTGATGAAGGCTCATATTTATACTCAGACTAAGGGTTATGATCTTTTGGGCTCAAATGGGCTTGGACCAAAACCAAATGGGCATATTCGTTTTCATTTTTAATTATCAAATTTTGCGATGTTTTAATTTGATTAAGGGTGTGTTACTAAAAATTGTATATTGACAACTAGTACTCGTTTCATATTTGCTTTCCTATTGTCTTTACGTATTCGGATTGGATACGCATACTTGTGAGTTAGGTCGAATAAGATTTAATTGAATGTTGACATCTTAATTAACTCACTCTGAGAATACGATTATGGATAAAGATCAGAGACAGATCAAATTCGAATACATGTAGCCAAAATTCATACTATTAATATCAGTACCATTTAGTTAACAGTTAACTTGATTTCAGTTAGTTTGATTCAATTTATTTCACTTGGATAACTTTTGTTGTCGAGTTCTAATAAACTTGTTTAGGTTCAAAATCACGGTTGATCTCGTGACGAACATCTCGGGTGTTACAACCACAAACCAAACTTAAGAGTGAAACACAGGTACCTCATAATTCGCTTAACAACCTGTCTGTGAGAAGTGTGTGGGGAAGCCTCGAAACATGTGCATGGACACACTGTAAAGTGAACATCTAGCCTCGCCGCAATCAGGTACAGGTCAGAGCCAATCATGCTCATGTACTCCTTCTGGTCCATGGGCTCGTTGTCCTCATGGCATCAAGCACCACCGTGGTGGATATGGGTGTCGAAAGAGGCCCCTCACCCATGTCAAACTTCTTTAGGATGTCCTTTGTATACTTGCCTTGATACACAAACATCCTATCTTGATTTACAGCCCAAGAAAGAAGTTCAGCTCGCCCATCATGCTCATGTCAAAATCCCTACTCATAGTATCTCAAAACTTGGAAACAAGAGCATGATAAGAGCCACCAAAGATAATATCATCCACGTATATCTGGACTAAAAGGGTATCATTGTCATGCTTGAGGATAAAAATAGTTTTATACACAGAGCCATTTTAAAACCCCTTGAAAGCAAGAAAGATTTCAATCACTCATATCAGGATCCAGGGGCTTGTTTCAAACCATACAAAGCTTTTTGGAGTTTAAAACATGGTTTCAAAACTTGGAACTGTCAAAACTAGGGAGTTCATAAACCTCTTCCTCTATATACCCATTCAGAAAAGCACTTTTGACATCCATTTGAAAAAGTTTAAAACCCTTTGATGCAACAAAAGCAAGAAGGATTTTAATGGCTTCTAAACGGGCAACATGGGCAAAGGTTTACTCATAATCAATAACCTCGTTCTAGCAAAACGCTTGGGCAACCAACCTCGCCTTGTTTCTCATCATCTTATCCTCGCTCTGTTTGTTTTTGAAAAACCCATTTTGTACCAATGGGATGGTAGTTCATAGAAGGTGGTACCAAAACCCAAACCCGATTTCTCTCAAAATTTACAAGCTCCTCATGTATAGCATTGACCCATTTAGGATTAGCTAAAGCGTGTGTCACACCCAGATTTAAGGGACAAACCCGGGTGCATCTTATATGTGCGTCAAAGAAGATCAACACATACAATGACTCAGTGTATAGGGATAAATGTCACAAACTTTATTACATAACGAAAGTCTTACAAAATAATAAATAAAGTGAACTAATATTATTTGCTTGACGCCATCGAGTTGACTAGGAGACGACGCCTAGACCTCGTCGAACTCCTCGTAGTAATCTTCCTCCTGGACCACCTATTCTTCACCTATGGGGGGGTTATCACAAGAGTGAGCTCACAAAAGTTCATCACTCAACAAGTGTGGGGAATAATGTGCATGGGCTCACTTATGGTGGGGGCTCATGTATAATGTCAGGCTAATCAACAAATAATGGTTATAGCTAAGCATTGTTTTTAATAAGTTGGTCAAATTTTATTAGCAGTTACTAGGTACAAGTGAATACCAACCCAAATAAAATGAGAGGTCATAATTAATAATAAAACCCACAATGCGATGCATATGACAAATTAAGTTTTAATTCCATAAGTTAATCATGTGAGGGTCCGAGACGCTCTTGACCGTTAGCATGGCTGAAATACCAGTTTTACACTCTGCAGAGGTTGCGCATCTTTACCCACAAGTCGTGTTACCCATTTGCCAAGGGATCACGACTTCCCATTCATCTCTGTCTAGGAGACGAGGCAGGGTAGCACTACGAGGCCTTTACAAAGTTCCACTAGCTTCAAAAACCGCTACGGTTTCTGAGGAGAGTGATACAGGAATCCTCCGTCTGAAAAGCCATCGCAGCGTGATCAACCCGAGAACCTCCCTATACTGACAACTCCCCTACTGCCCTTGCCACTTTCGTGTAAGGT
Organism: Zea luxurians; assembly: GCA_029449295.1. Taxonomy (NCBI): domain Eukaryota; kingdom Viridiplantae; phylum Streptophyta; class Magnoliopsida; order Poales; family Poaceae; genus Zea; species Zea luxurians. Next base: position 332,650 of record JAOPSE010000422.1, read on the forward strand.
AGTCCTCCACTAGCTTTCCTAATTAGTCAGCCAAGGACGTCCCATACCACCCTTGTGGTAGCACTGTTTTCCCGGGTGGTCGCTCCATGTTCCAATTAACATAATGATCTTATCATGAACAGTAAATAACTCATTAACAATTAATAGCATTATCATGAATAATGTGTATCTTAACACCCAAAACCACATAGAGCAATAGGATATACTACCCAAAAGTTCAGTAGTAAACAAGGTATAAAGAAGACCAAACTAGAGTGACCTATTGGGTCCCATCATAATTAACCTATGCAGACCATAATGATTAATAGGAACATTATTGGGTAAAGAAGAGTAATCAAGGGCACAACTTGCCTTCAGCGAGCTCCTGCTCAGAGTTTTCCACCTGATGTGCTCCGGACTCCTCGGTCACTTGCTCGTCTACTCGAAACAATACAAACAAACAATATGCATGGGAGAAATTAACACCGCACCAAGCATGAGAATATTCTGTGTAATCATGATCTACGTGTTGCTACGAGACTATAGGTTCGAGAAGCACTAAAATCGGAGTTACGGTTACGAAGATATGATTTTCTGAAGTTAAATAGTAAAATAATGTCCAAGTTAATGTAAACCATGAGTGAGGTATATTAAACTGACTTATTCTAGGTCACACCCATTGCTATTACTGCATAGTGAATATTTTTATGAAGCTAGTTCAACTGGAATGGATCAATTCAGAATTAAAACATAGGAATTGTGAATTTGATAGGTTTCTAGAATTGTTTTTACACTATAAATCATTTTCCAAGAATTTTATAATTTGTTATATTTATTTTATCACGGTTAGTAGGGATGAAAGTGGTAATCCAAACTGTTAGAACAAATTTAATATTTTAAAATAGATATGTATAAAATTTGATGTTGATCTTTTCTTATGTTATCAAGCACATTAGTACAAATATGAATAAAATATTATATAAGATGTTTTATGTATTATTTACTTCCTACAACACAAAAAGCTGAAAAAATTACCGAATTTGTTTCCGAATCCATACCGAAGTTTATATCTATTATTTGAGAAAATATAGGATGGATTTAAGGTTTACCTTTTATGAATCTTAACAAGCTGGATGTTAAAAACAAGAATATAAATTTGTATTGTATATTCTATATCCTATTTATTCGCAATCAAATAAAAAACTGATTAACGAATAAATACCGTTTCCAACCGTTTTCATCCCTAACGGTTAGGGACGGCGGGTACTAATTCCAGTAAAGTTAGGGTTTAATATGTTAAATTTAGGATCTGAAAGTAATATCCTTATAATGCACCTGGATGTCGGGTTCATTCTCTAAAAACGTAGGGACTCTTAAGAAAAAGTGCTCGGCTGAAACGCGCGCGAGCAATGAGACTCATTATATTCACGATCAACGGTTGACAAAGGAAACCAATCCATTACATCACGACCACCCTCAGATAAAGAATCAATGGTACAGAATGGTTCACGACCCCAAGGCTCTCTAGTTTACCCGATCCCGATCTAACAACTTGGGTTCTCCACTCGAACCGGTATCCCAACATCTAATCAGGGCCGTTCACTTGAGATCCCATGGCTACATAGCCGGTTCTCCTTCATGACTCGCAAGACGACGGCACAGCGCACCACCGAGGTGGAGTAGTTCACCAACGGGCAGTGATCTGGCAACCCAGCGCACCGGACCCCCAACCAATTCACCCTAGGCCTAAATTAGTGTTTAACAAACTCGAAGAGGTCACATACCGGTGTCTGTCATCGTCATTGCAAGCTGGCCACGGCAACGGCCAGATCTGTGGCGAACACCTTGTTCTGGCGAGCAATTAGGCTAGCCTTGGCGCTTAATCCTCCTCGGTGTGGTACGGGTAGGCTCCAAGGGGCTCTTGCGAAGTTGCCGGACTCACAATCATGGCCTTAGTGTCTATGTGTGCGAGTGGCCACGGCGGCAGCCCTGGTCCCTCTCAGATCTCTCTCACTGGTTACCGGTGGTCATGGCAAAGGGGACCGGGTAGCAAGCATATGGGGTGGAACTAAAAGGGGAGAAGGAACTCGGGAATACCCTTTTATGGCCCGGTGAAGTCGGTTAGGACGCCAGCTGGCTTTAACGGCACACGACGGATTTGACGCACGCGGGCCCGACGCTGGTGAATGCAACAAGGAAGATAAGGATGAGGTGGCACTGGTGTAGGATCTAGGACACTGGCTAGAGCGGGGTGAATATACGGTTTAACTAAAATCAAAGATACTAAAGAAATTTAATCAAAACAACAAGAGATATAAATTTCCAAGCTACGATAGGCTAACAAAATATGATGAGCAATTATGACAATACTACAAATGATAGATAACACACAAGTTACAAACTATTTGCAAAGTAATAAGTAAAGAGTGAGAGAATGACACCGAAATTTATCCCGTGGTATCGGTTGTTTACCGATCACCCTTAATCCATGTTGAGGTGGAATTCAAGCTCTCACTTGCTCCTCTATCAAGACGCGGCATGATCTTTGAGCCAAGTGGACAAGAAATCACTCAATACCTCGATTCCACTAGCGTCGCCTTTGCCGCTCTGGCGAGATGGGCGTGAACCCCTCACAATCAACATCGCGGCTCCTCCACAATCTTCATGGGGAGCTCGACGGAGACAACACCCGAGCCGTCTAGGAGGCGGCAACCTCCAAGAGTAACAAGACAATGAAGCTTGCCTGGTGTACCACCTAGTGTCTCAAGGATGACAAGGGATGCAAATGCACTAGAAGCTCTCAATCACTCACTAGAATGAAATCTCAAGTAAGGAGTGTGAGAGTTTGAGTTAGAGGATCACAAATAAGCTCAATGTTTGCTAGGAATGGCCAAGAGAGCCCTCACACATGAGCTCCACTTCTATTTATAGCTCACAACACAATACTAGCCGTTATGTGCAACTAGCACACTGTCTACGCACACGCGGATGGTCCACGCTCTAGGACTGGACGGTCCGCCGTACAAGTATCGACTATAATTCCCGCTCGAAACCTATCTGTGTTATCAAAAAAAAGTCAGGCCCGAACGATCCGCCAGCCTAGGCTGGACGGTACGGGACCTGTCAACTTGAAACAATAGAGCTCTGACCATATTGAACAATATGGGCAGACTGTCCGCCAGCCATGGGCGGACTGTCTGCCCCTGGTACCATGTACTATCCGAGCAAAACCCCAGACACTCCGTAGTACAACAACTCAAAACACACAGTCCCTGCCCAAATACATTTTGGCACATGTGAACGGTCCGTCGACCCTAGCCAAATGGTCCGCGCAGGAACACATAAATATGTGCGCCAGCAGACCCCTCTGGTAGAGTCGCAAATGGTCCGCCCTCTTGGCCTGGATGGTCCATCGACCCCAGAACTCAGTAATTTTTAGATTGCGCTTAATAAAAGATTTTGACTCTCGAAAACAAAGCATTGTTAGTCCTCACGCAAATGCAACACTATATGCTCTATGAGGCACTAAGTTTTACACTGATCAAATTCATTGACTTCTCTTAGTAGTACGGCTATCTAGCCTACTAATCTGGTCAATTTCTTCTCTAAACTCCTGATTACCGGCAAAAACAAAACCTATGTTATACCTTTGTCTTCACTTGATCCACAACCAATGGTTATAAGTCTCCAAGACTTTCCTGTTCCCTATGCTCCAATCTTGCATTTTTATTTCTTTAAGAATTGTTAGTCCACAAGCAGTTGTCATAATTACCAAAACACCATTAAGGGGCCTAGATGATTCACAACTAGGCCCACCTGTCAGTGACTGAGCATGGATGGCCCACACGGTAGAGGAGGTCGTGCTACGCGCATGGGCTGAGTGGAGCTTTCCCGTATTTGTCACGCGCACGGACTCCGTGGGGGAGACGACCCTGACAAGTCAGTCCCATGAGTCATCTGCACCCCGGGTCCATGAAATTCACTGGGTGACCATGCGGTACCGAGGCTGCCACGACGGGCCTACCAGTCGGCGCTGTGTGGGTGGCCGAGCTGCGCATCCCTCCCCCCCGCTGTTGGGACTAATCCACGGTCTCGGCCCAGCGGGGAATAGTTTCCTTTTTTTTCCTTTTCCTTTTTATTTTCTTTCTTTTCTTTTCTATTTTCTATTTGGGTTCCGAATTCGAATTTCAAATCACATCTTCAATTAAGTTTTGAATCTTAAGTTCTGATGCACAATAAAAAACAAACCAGCATGATGCACATGTTTTAATCATTTCATATTGTATCTTCTTTTATCATGCTTGGGACATATGCCTCTATAATGAAACTTAAAAGTAAATTCACCCTAGTATCACTTCCTAAATAACTTTTAAGTCTTATGATGACACTCTAAGGTTTACAGCGTGTCCAATATCCTAGGGCCCAAAAGAAGCAACAAAAGCTGTGTGAGCAAAGTGGGGCATCTCATGATACCTGTAGCAACTGACTCGCTCATTATGCTCACCAATCATCTGTTTAGGAGGGTGATTGCGCTGGATATGCTGTAAAGATGTCCTAGAAGAAGTGGCATCCCCCTGAACAATAGTCTAACTACCTCCAAGCACAATAGGCTCTGGCTCGACTAGATCCCAAGTGGTAAAAGAAGTGATGTCAGGTCTGTTGTCTGAGGTCGTCGACGCAAGCTCAACCAGGGCAGCCAGTGGAGTCAGCTTGAATCACCCAAGTGAGCGTCATCGTGCTCCTCCTCCACAAAGATGGTCTCACCCATCTATTCTGGACCTGCAGGCCCAAAGACAGGACTAAGCGAAGTCTCATCAAAGATAACCTCACAAGTCTCCATGATTCAGTTAGTCTCAAGGCTAATAACACGATAAGCACGAGAGTGTAATGCATAACCGAGAAAGACACCATCAGAAGACTATGACTCAAATTTGTCCAAATTTTCCCATTTCAAGACAAAACACATGTAGGCAAACACCTTGAAATGGCTAACCTTGGGTGGCCGTCCAAATCACAACTCATATGAAGTCTTGTTTAAGAAGGCTAGAAGAAAGATTTGGTTTGACACATGGCAAGCAGTGTTGATCGCTTTGGCCCAAAAACACCTAGGAGTCTTATGCTCATCGAGCATCGTCCTAGCCATCTCAACAAGGGTTTGATTCTTGCATTCGATGATGCCATTCTGCTGAGGTACATATGGAGAGGAAAACTGGTGCTCAAGTCCGAAATAAGTAATAAGGTCTCAAAATGCGTCTTTTTGAATTATGTGCCATTGTCACTATGAATAGCTCTCATGGCATTTTTGGGAAACTCATTTTGCAACCTAAGAATCAAATCTCGAGCACGAGTAAAAGCCTCATCATTCGTCTTCCTGATGAACACCCAAGAATAGTGAAAAAAATCATCAACAACCATAGACACATACCACATCCCACTGAAAGAGCAAGCCCGAGATGGACCAATAGTGTCCATATGAAGCAATTCACCGAGTTGTGAGGCCATCACCTTGGAGACTAGGGAATGGGAAGCATCAACCATCTTTCCATGACGACAAGGGCAACATACAAGATGTTTCTCAAATTTCAATATGGGGCAATCCTTGGATGAGGCCATGTGAGCTCAATCGACACAAAAGATCAAAGCTCAAATGACCTAGTCTCCTATGCCACTTCCAAATCAAAGAGGAAGATTCTACCATGAGATATCGAGATGGGCTAGAAGAATGTGTAAAATTAGCTCGAAAAACTCGACCAAAAGCGGAAATTTGACAGACAAGATCACCATAAGCATCCCAAACTCGAGAAAGGCCCTTTTTAAGGTGCACTACATAGTCATCATCAAGGAATTGCGAAACAAAGAGAAGATTGAAATGCAAATTCGAAACCAAAGCAACATCCTTGAGGACAAAACTCTCATTCACTGAAATAGAGCCACAAGAGACAACCTTACCTCTCTACTTATCCACGAATGTGATGTATTCCTTACCAATCACGGGTTCGAGGCTGGAGAACCATTTGGAGCTTCTAGTCATGTGGCACGAACAACCAAAATCCATGAGTCACGTGTTCTCTAGGCCTTTGTCCTATATCAATATAAAGACACAGTGTGAGCCAATGGCATGGCATTGAGGTTAGGATACTAAGAATAATACCAGTGTTGTGACATTTGCCCTAAAAAGTGTTAGGGAAAACAACAAACATCCAGGGTCCTAAAGGGGGAAGATATCACCACAATAAGGAAATCATGGTCTGCTTGGGAAGTAAGAACCAAAGCCACCGCCATAGAGTCCATGGCCATATGACCCATGACCAACACCCTATTGGGCATGACCACCCTATGGCCTCTCTGCCCAAGGCCTAGTAGCAAGAGACAAAGCACCTTTAGGCCTCATAGGACATATCTGAGCAGGAAAATCATGAACACCATGAAAAGGGTGGTTCATGTTCCTTCTGCTTAACTCAGAACATAGCCACTTATGTATCTTCCTCCTAAAGCAAAAGGCGGCCAAATGACCCTCCCTCTCACAATAATCATAATGAAATCTCACCTCTCTCTTAGGCGCAGTCTATTTGTGGAATTTGGGCTTTTTGGGTGGCTGGGGTGCTTTTGGAGGGGGAACACTAGTGGTATCTGGTAGGGTGTCAAGTTGGTTCCTGCGATGGTTAGGTTTTGGGTACCACACTTGTTTCTGAGGTGGAACTCTCACAGGCTCCACAAACACTCCATCTCTCACAATAGGGTTGGCAGATTTTGGTGGAGTAAGCATGACAAGTTTGGGGAGGCTGATGGTTGCTCTGAATGTTTCATGCCACTACACTCACCAACCTTACCAAAACAAGTGACACTCCCTTCCTTAGTGGCAAAGCCTAACCTCGGTCCACCAGTTCCCCTCTTGAACTGGCTAACCATCATGATAGATTAGGGCTCACTTCACGACATCCAGCTTAAGATAGATCGAAGGTAAGTGTTTTCTTCCTTGATCCTTGTATTGTCGTGTCTGCAGGACTTAAGAGCACACTGCAAACCCTCACAAAGTGCACACTGCACAAGTGCAGATGCACTCACTGAGCTAGCCTTCTCAAATGAGGCTATCCTAGTGTTTCTCTTCGCTAGCTCAGTCTTCAAGCCAAGACAAGCAGTACATGCATCCAACAAGCTATACCTAGATCTCAACTCATCGCACTCATCTAGTAGCATGGCATACTTGGTCTACAAAGTGGCGATGTTCGACATGTGAAGGGCACACCATCACATTCAGTCTTGTCGGACACCACAACTGAAGCTCTAGCATACTCAAGGTCCCTAAGTGTGCTCTCATACTTGGATTTAAAATCATTCCTCTCATGAGCAGCAAGCCTAAGAAACTTATCCTGACTAGCCAAAGCAACCGTCGGCTCTTCTACCTCAGTGGTGAGATCATCGTTGGAATGTGATACCTTAGACATAGAGCCATCGATGATGTCCTGGTCGTCGTCGCTCACGACATCATCACCAAGGGCCATGGTGCAAAGGCCTCCTGTCATGTCAGCAATGAAGCATAGTTCATTGAGCTTGTCCGCAACACGCATCTTGAGCTCCTCATCGCTTGAAGAAGATGTTGACTCGTCGAAGTCGTGGTTAAGGTTGCTCTAGGAGGCAAGGAAGGCATGCTCCTTGATCTTTTCCTTATAGAGGTACTTCCTCTTCAGTGCCTCCTTAGCAAACCTCCACTGGACTTATGCTTGTCAGAGGAATGCTACTGCTTGTCCTTACATTGACTAGAGTGGTGAGTCCATGGGCTAGCCTTCTGTTTACCCTTGACAGGGCAACTGGCGATGAAGTGGTTAGGGTCACCATAGTTGAAGCACCCATCCTTTGACCCTCCACGCCGCTGATTCAGGCGGTTGTTGTCAAACAAACACAAAACAGGATTAATCCGAACCACAACTAAGAACTTCACCACCTGGGCGTATGAAGTGATCCAAAGGGTATATCTCTCCACAAATCAATCCCCAACATCACCCACAACACAATAACTCAAAGGTTCTTCGCGAATCCACAAGAGAAGGGAAGGGAAGAATACAAGAGTGAAACAAACCAAAAACATTTCAGCGGAAACAAAACTGAATTTGATTCAAGGAAACATGTGGGTGGAACTGGCCACCCTTCCTTAGATTACATGATGAAGATTACAAAATCACAGACGCAGTAGTTCAAAATGTTGTGGATCTCTAGCAACAAAACTAGAGCGGTCTAGGGAATAGAAAACAACTAGTGCTAAAACTCGAAACCAATGATATGTTGAACCAATCAGCCCACCCTTCTATTCATAGAGGGTTATTACTACTTCCTAGACTACCCCTAGATACATAGAGCCTATCCACTTAGTCAGGGGCAAAATGGACCAACTCCTGGAGTTTTGATCTGACATCCACGCACTCCACACGAAGTTGCTTCGCCTCAACGCATCCTCCGTGATGACGCCACGTGCCGCCTCTAATTCCCGTCGGAACCGCCATCACCAAGTTTTGAGGCCAAACTCGGTCGAAACCCCACCGTCCTTAGCACTGGGTGATTTTTTAGGATTAGCCAGCAAACCACCATGAGTAATACAACGCGTGCGGGTCCCCCACTTCCTGGACACATGTCCTGTCAGTCCTTGACCACGCCACCAACACGGCCTACTCCGCCACGTCCTCATGCGAGTGTGTGTCCTAAGTGTCAGCCACGACGGCTAGTTAGCCTATGACTTTGGTCCCTCAGTTAAGTCCCAGCGCTCATCCTTCATCGCTCTTGGTCCATCGGCATGGACCCGCATGACCTTCACTTCGCCATCGACCACCATCCCAGTGCTCCACACTTGCACACCACAAGCCGACCAACATGGTTGAACACATATAACTCATGCCACGGTTAGACCACAACACAACCCAAGACGCTACCCGTTGACAATCACTCATCATCAACCTAAACCACAAGGGACAAGTGAAAGGGAAATGTGCCCTTGGGCTATTTCTATATTGTTTTGGTGATCAGATGCACAACACACTATGTGTGAACTAACATAATATTGAGCAAAGGAATATCAAGATGGATCAAGTGTGAAGGTAAGTTCTAGACACTTAGTCAATTGTTTTATGTGCTAAACTTGCTTTTCTAAGTGCAAGGAACTCAATTAAGCCAAGTCCAAAAGGAGTTCAGCTGAAACAACCAGTGGAGCACTAGCTGCGGGTGCACTGGACAGTGTCCGGTGCCCAGGCTGGCTCAGTGACAAACTCGCTGCTCTCAAGAATCGCCGAGGATGCTATGGAAAAAATTCATCGGACTGTCCGATGTGAACTTGACTGTCCGGTGAGCCAACAACGTCCGCGCCAATGGTCGGCAGCGCAATCGGCGTGCAATCAACGGGCGACGTGTGGCGAGAGGCAATGGTCACTAGGCCACATCGGACAGTGTCCGGTGTGCCAAGAGGACCGAGGGTTCAACGGTCGGCTTTGCCAAACAAGGAAAGAAATCGTGCACTGTTCATGTCCGATGGTGCACCAGACTGTCCGGTGCGCCAATGGATAGAAGGCAAGAATTGCCTACCAAATGGAGTTCCAACGGCTCCTAGCTGCCTTGGGGCTATAAAAGAGACCCCTAAGCACATGGAGCAATACACCAAGCCTCCATTGAACATCCTAAGACGCCTAGACTACGCAAGCATGCATCTGGATCATTGTGTTTGAGATTTGAGCACTTGTTGAGTTGCGAACTCATTGCGCTGTGTTTGTGTGCTCTTTTCTTGACTTGTGTGCATGTCGTTGCTGCGACTCTAGCTCTTGCATGTGTTTCTATTCCCTCCCTTACTCTTGTGGTTTTCATTGTGATCAATATTGTAAGGGTGAGAGGCTCTAACTTGTGGAGATTTGTCAAAAAAGGGAACATCTGCTATAAGGAAGAAAACTGTGGTATTCAAGTGGATCATTGGATCGCTTGAAAGGTGTTGGGTGCAACCCTCGTCCATTGGGACACTGAAAGTCGCCTAGAAGGGGGGGTGAATAGGCGGAATCTGAAATTTACAACTTTAAACACAACTACAAGCTGGGGTTAGGGTTAGAAATAAAATCGAGTCCGAGAGAGAGGGGGAAAAACAAATCAAAAGCAAATGAAGCGGATGACACAGTGATTTGTTTTACCGAGGTTCGGTTCTTGCAAACCTACTCCCCGTTGAGGTGGTCACAAAGATTGGGTCTCTTTCAACCCTTTCCCTCTCTCAAACGATCACTTAGGCCGAGTGAGCTTTCTACTTAATCAAATGGGTCACTTAGACCCCACAAGGACCACCACACAATTGGTGTCTCTTGCTTTGATTACAAGTAGCTTGGGAACAAGAATAGAGGAAGAAGAAAGCGATCCAAGAATAAGATCTCAAATGAACACAAGTGTCTCTCTCTCACAAGCCACTAAGTCTTTGGAATGAGTTTGAGACTTGGAGAGGATTTGATCTTATGTTTTGTGTCTTGGAGTGAAGTCTAGAGCTCTTGTATTGAATGCAATGTCTAAAAATCTTAGATGGTTGGGGTGGTGGTGGTTGGGGGGTATTTATAGCCCCAACCACCAAACCAACCATTGGGGAGGCTGTCTGTCGATGGGCACACTGGACAGTCCAGTGCGCCACCGGACATTGTCCGGTGTGCCAGCCACGTCACCCAACCGTTAGGGTTCTGACGGTTTCGACCGTTGGAGCTCTGACTTCTTAGGGCACCGGACAGTCCGGTGCCGCACCGGACAGGTCCTGTTCACTATCCGGTGGCCTCTGACGCCTGCTCTAACTTCTGCGCGCACTGTTCATGCACTGTTCACGCTTTTGCAGACGACCGTTGCACTGATAGCCGTTGCTTCGCTTGGTGCACCGGACAGTCCGGTGGCATACCGGACAGTCCGGTGAATTATAGCGGAGTGCGCCTAGAGAAACCCGAAGCTGAGGAGTTCAGACTGTACGGTCCCTGGTGCACCAGACACTGTCCGGTGGCACACCGGACAGTCCGGTGCGCCAGACCAGGGCAGCCTTCGATTTCTTTTGCTCCTTTCTTTTTGAACCCTAACTTTGATCTTTTTATTGGTTTGTGTTGAACCTTTGGCACCTGTAGAATATATAATCTAGAGCAAACTAGTTAGTCCAATTATTTGTGTTGGGCATTTCAACCACCAAAATCATTTAGGAAAAGGTTTGAACCTATTTCCCTTTCAATCTCCCCCTTTTTGGTGATTGATGCCAACACAAACCAAAGCAAATATATAAGTGCATAACCTGAACTAGTTTGCATAAGGCAAGTGCAAAGGTTCCTTGGAGTTAAACCAATTCAATAATTTCAATGGATATGCATGGTTGCTTTCTTTTATTTAACATTTTGGACAACGCTTGCACCACTTGTTTTGTTTTTGCAAATTCTTTTGGAAAAGTCTTTTCAAAATCTTTTTGCAAAAAGTCAAAGGTATATGAATAAGAATGTAAGAAGCATTTTCATGATTTGAAATTTCTCCCCCTGTTTCAAATGCTTTTCCTTTGACTAAACAAAACTCCCCCTTAATTGGAATTCTCCTCTTAGTTTCCAAGAGGGTTTTGATAGATACCATTTGAAAATGACACATACCAATTTAAAATATACCAATAAAAATTTTCGAAACACAATTTTAAAAATTAGTTGGTGGTGCGGTCCTTTTGCTTTGGGCTTAATATTTCTCCCCCTTTGTCATTAATTGCCAAAAACGGAGACGTTGTGAGCCCTTTTCTTTCTCCCCCATTGGTACAAGTAAATATGAGTGAAAAGATTATACCAATGTGAGAGTGATGTGGAGTAGCGACGAAGGATGATACCGATAGAGTGGAGTGGAAGCCTTCTCTTCGTCGATGTACTCCATTTCCCTTTTAATCTATGACTTAGCATAAGGACACACTTGAAAACACATTAGTCATAGCAAAAAGAAAGAGATATGATCAAAGGTATATAAATGAGCAATGTGTGCAAAGTGTCAATCAAAGTTCCGAGAATCAAGTATATTTAGCTCATTCCTAAGTTTGGTAAAGGTTTTCTCATCTAATAGTTTGTTAAAGATATCGGCTAGTTGTTCTTCGGTGTTAATATAGGCTATTTTGATATCCCTCTTTGTTGGTGATCCCTCAAAAAGTGATACCGAATGGCTATGTGCTTAGTACGGCTATGTTCAATGGGATTCTCCGTCATGCGGATAGCACTCTCATTGTCACATAGGAGAGGGACTTTGCTCAATTTGTAGCCATAGTCCCTGAGGGTTTGCCTCATCCAAAGCAATTGCACGCAACAATGACCTGCGACAATATACTCGGCTTTGGCAGTTGATAGGGCTACTGTATTTTGTTTCTTTGAAGCCCAAGACACCAGGGATTTTCCTAGAAGCTGACAAGTCCCTGATGTGCTCTTCCTATCAATTTTATCCCTGCCCAATCGGCATCGGAATATCCTATCAAATCAAAGGTTGATCCCCTGGGGTACCAAAGCCCAAATTTAGGAGTGTAAACTAAATATCTCATGATTCGCTTCACGGCCCTAAGGTGAACTTCCTTAGGGTCGGCTTGGAACCTTGCACACATGAATACTGAAAGCATAATATCCGGTCGGGATGCACATAAATAGAGTAAAGATCCTATCGTCGACCGGTATACCTTTTGATCTACGGATTTACCTCCCATGTCGAGGTCGAGATGCCCATTAGTTCCCATGGGTGTCTTGATGGGTTTGGCATCCTTCATTCCAAACTTTGTAAGAATGTCTTGAGTATACTTGGTTTGGCTGATGAAGGTGCCCTCTTGGAATTGCTTGACTTGAAATCCTAAGAAGTACTTCAACTCCCCCATCATAGACATCTCGAATTTTTGTACCATGATCCTAGTAAACTCTTCACAAGTAGATTTGTTAGTAGACCCAAATGTAATATCATCAACATAAATTTGGCATACAAACAAATCATTTGCAATAGTTTTAGTAAAGAGAGTAGGATCGGCTTTATCGACTTTGAAGCCATTAGTGATAAGAAAATCTTGAAGGCATTCATACCATGCTCTTGGGGCTTGCTTGAGCCCATAAAGCGCCTTTGAGAGTTTATACACATGGTTAGGATACTCACTATCCTCAAAGCCAGGAGGTTGCTCAACATAGATCTCTTCCTTGATTGGTCCATTGAGGAAGGCACTCTTCACGTCCATTTGACAAAGCTTGAAGCCATGGTAAGTAGCATAGGTAAGTAATATGTGAATTGACTCAAGCCTAGCTACGGGTGCATAAGTTTCACCAAAGTCCAAACCTTCGACTTGTGAATAACCTTTGGTGACAAGTCTGACTTTATTCCTTATCACCACACCATGCTCATCTTGCTTGTTGTGAAATACCCACTTGGTACCTACAACATTTTGATCAGGACGTGGAACCAAATGCCATACCTCATTCCTTGTGAAGTTGTTGAGCTCCTCTTGCATTGCTAACACCCAATCCGCATCTCTTAGTGCATCCTCAATCCTGTAAGGCTCAATAGAGGACACAAAAGAGTAATGTTCACAAAAATGAGCGACTCGAGATCGAGTGGTTACTCCCTTCTAGATATCACCAAGAATGGAGTTCACGAGGTGATCTCTTTGAATCGCCTGGTGGATTCTTGGGTGTGGCGGTATTTGACCTTGTATGTCTTGATCATCTTCCTTGTCTTCATTTTCTTCATCTCCCCCTTGATCATTGCCCTCTTCTTGAGGTGGCTCATCTTCTTGATCTTCTTCTTCATCACCTTGAGCCTGTTCCTCATCTTGGGTTGGTGGAGATGCTTGAATGGAAGATGACGGTTGATCTTGTGCTTGAGTTGGCTCCTCGGATTCTTTAGGACACACATCCCTAATGGACATGTTCCTTAGCGCGACGCATGGAGCCTCTTCATCATCTAGCTCATAAGATCAACTTGCTCCACTTGGGAGCCATTAGTCTCATCAAACACAATGTGACAAGAAACTTCAACTAGTCTAGTGGACTTGTTAAAGACTCTATATGCCCTTGTGTTTGAATCATATCCTAGTAAAAAGCCTTCTAAAGTCTTAGGAGCAATTTTAGATTTTCTACCTCTTTTAACAAGAATAAAACATTTGCTACCAAAGACTCTAAAATATGAAACATTGGGCTTTTTACCGGTGAGGAGTTCATATGATGTCTTCTTGAGGATTCGGTGTAGGTAGAGCCGGTTGATGGAGTAGCAGGCGGTGTTAATCGCCTCGGCCCAAAACCGGTCCGGTGTCTTATACTCATCAAGCATGGTCCTCGCCATGTCCAAAAGAGTTCTATTCTTCCTCTCTACTACACCATTTTGTTGTGGCTTGTAGGGAGAAGAGAACTCATGCTTGATGCCCTCCTCCTCCTCAAGGATGCCTTCAATTTGTGAATTCTTGAACTCCGTCCCATTGTCGCTTCTAATCTTTTTGATCCTTAAGCCAAACTCATTTTGAGCTCGTCTCAAGAATCCCTTTAAGGTCTCTTGGGTTTGTGATTTATCTTGCAAAAAGAATACCCAAGTGAAGTGAGAATAATAATCCACATTTACTAGGCAGTACTTACTCCCGCCGATGCTTATGTAAGCGATCAGGCCGAATAGATCCATGTGGAGCAATTCTAGTGGCCTGTCCGTTGTTATGATATTCTTGTGTGGATGATGGGCTCCAACTTGCTTTCCTGCTTGACATGCGCTACAAACCCTGTCTTCCTCAAAATGAACATTTGTTAGTCCCAAAATGTGCTCTCCCTTTAGAAGCTTGTAAATATTCTTCATTCCAACATGGGCTAGTCAGCGATGCCAGAGCCAACCCATATTAGTCTTAGCAATTAAGCAAGTATCGAGTTTAGCTCTATTAAAATTGACTAAGTATAGCTAACCCTCTAATACTCCCTTAAATGCTACTGAATCATCACTTCTTCTAAAGACAGTAACAACTATATCCGTAAAAAGGCAGTTGTATCCCATATTGCATAATTGAGAAACTGAAAGCGTATTGTAATCTAAAGAATCTACAAGAAAAACATTGGAAATGGAATGGTCAGGTGATATAACAATTTTACCAAGTCCTTTGACCAAACCTTGATTTCCATCCCCGAATGTGATAGCTCTTTGGGGATCTCGGTTTTTCTCATAGGAGGAGAACATTCTTTTCTCCCCTGTCATGTGGTTTGTGCATCCCCTATCAATGATCCAACTTGAGCCCCCGGATGCATAAACCTGCAAAACAATTTAGGCCTTGTTCTTAGGTACCCAAATAGTCTTGGGTCCTTTGACGTTAGAAACAAGCACCTTGGGTACCCAAACACAAGTCTTTGACCCCTTGTGTTTGGCCCCAACATATTTGGCAACTACTTTGCCTGATTTGTTAGTCAGCACATAAGAAGCATCAAAAGTCTTAAATAAAATAATAGGCTCATTTGATGCAGTAGGAGATTTCTTTTTAGGCAATTTAGCATGGGTTGATTGCCTAGAACTAGATGCCTCATTCTTATACATAAAAGCATGATGAGAGCCAGAATGAGACTTCCTAGAATGAATTCTCCTAATTTTATGCTCAGGATAACTAGCAGGATATAAAATGTAACCCTCGTTATCCTGAATCATGGGAGCCTTGCCCTTAACAAAGTTAGACAATTTCTTAGGGGCATTAAGCTTGACATTGCCTCCCTGTTGGAAGCCAATGCCATCCTTAATGCCAGGGCGTCTCCCATTATAGAGCATACTTCTAGCAAATTTGAATTTTTCATTTTCTAAGTCATGCTCATTAATTTTAGCAGTTAGTTGAGCTATGTGATCATTTTGTTGTTTAATTAAACCTAGGTGATCATGAATAACATCAACATTAATGTCTCTACATCTAGTATAAATAGAAACAAGATCAACACTAGATGTAGATGGTTTGTAGGCATTTAATTCATCTATCTTAGATTTTAGCATGGCATTTTCATCTCTAAGATAGGAAATGGAAGCATTGCAAACATTTAAGTCTTTAGCCTTAGAAATTAATTTATCATTCTCAATCTCAAGGCTAGAAATTGATTCATTCAATTTGTCAATCTTAGCAATTAAACTAGCATTATCACTTTTAAGATTGGCAATTGAATCATCACATACATTTGACTTCTCAACCTTAGCAATCAAATTAGCATTCTCAATTCTAAGGTTGGAGATATTGTCATGGCAAGTGCTAAGCTCACTAGTCAATTTTTCACATTTCTCTATCTCCTGAGCATAAGCATTTTTAACCTTAACATGCTTTTTGTTTTCCTTAATAAGGAATTCCTCTTGGTTATCTAAGAGTTCATCCTTCTCATGAATAGCTCCTATCAATTCATTTAATTTTTCCTTTTGTTGCATGTTAAGGTTGGCAAAAAGCATAAGCAAATCATCTTCATCATTAAAAGCTCTCTTGTGAGTTTTGGTGTTTGGATGACAACTCAATTAAAGGACTAACAAGTGTACTAAGTGTTGAACAGGTGCTTAAGGTAAAGCTAACAAGGTTCAACAAGTGAACAAGTGTGATGGTCCAAGGACTAGATGATGATAGATAATGGGCATCACAAGTAAGATGGACATTGCAAAAGTGATACTCGGGTGCGTAGCTCGGAGACAACTGATCAAGCCAAGGATGGAGGCAAGAAGAGCTTCGAGGTACCAAGTGCATGGGAGAAGGTCAAGAAGGCTGAGGAACCCAAAGCCAAGGGTGAAGAAGAAGGCTTGCAAAGTCAAGGGTGATCGAGTTGAGAATAGCTACGGCACATCAAGGATCACTACATAAGGACGTGACTTACAACCAATGAGGCAACAGCTACAGTTATGTGGTGTAAGTCATAAGGCTCAAGATTAAGCTCGAGAAATGAACAAGGGAGTTGGAGCTCAGATATGTCAATCTAGATCAAGTCAAGTTGACTTAATGGTTTAGAGTCCAACATCGACCTCAAACATGCCAAATTGGGTAAAATGGTGAAAAAGGTTAAGTATGTAAGGTTTGAGTGTTCAACCATGTTGCATACACCTCTTACTACAAATTTGGTGCTTTGGTTTGCTCTCTAACTCTTTCTGTAGAGAAAGTACCATTCTGAGCTCTATTGGAGGAGAAACAGAAAAGCTAGGAGAAGAACAAGAAAGATGTAAGTTTCTAGGACTAAATCAATTGGATTATACTCTAAATGTGTTTGTTTAAGTCTCAGGAAAATCCTCTCAAAAGTTGAAGTCAAACGGAGAAAGAACGGAGGAAAAATCACTTAGTGTGCTGTTGGCTGGTGCACAGGACAGTGAATAGTAGCTGTCCGGTGCACAGGACACTGAATAGTAACTCTGTCCGGTGCACAGGACAGTGAATAGTAACCTGTCCGGTGCACAGGACAGTGAATAGTCCTGTCCGGTGCACATGACAGTGAATAGTCGCTGCGTCCGGTGCACAGGACAGTGAATAGTCGCTGCGTCCGGTGCATAGGACAGTGAATAGTAACCTGTCCGGTGCACCAACGGCTAGTTGTTCCAGAGAAGGAAACTGCCAATCTGATCCGTTACTGTTCACTGTCCGGTGCGCCACCGGACAGTCCGGTGCACCCGCAACCAGGGAAGGCTGGGAGCTTCCAAATGAAGCTCCAACGGCTCCTAGGCCATTTGGGGCTATAAAAGGGACCCCTAGGCGCCTCAAACAAGCACACAAGTGCAGCCAACAAGTCCATACACCATTTGGATCAATTCTTTCTCTCCCTCTCTTATGTATCTCTCTAGTTTGTGTAGAGGCGAAGTTATTGCCTTTAGAGAGAGGGGAAGTGCTGCTGAGAGCTAGAGCAAAATCTTGAGCGCATTGTTACTCTGTCGGAGTGCTGTTGAGAAGATTGTAAGCAGCCACGACATCATTGTAACTGATATCAACATAGTGGAAGGCTCTATCTGTCGCCCGACAGATCTGAGCAAACGGAGGAAGGAGTTGAGATAGACTCCAAGCCAAGGTGTGGCTAACTCCAACGAGGACTAGGCAAGCATTTCAGGCTTGGCCGAACCTCGGGATAAATCCCTGTGTCTGTGTGCTCTGCTCTGTGTTGTGTGCTGTTTCTCTGTCTTATTTGTTGTTTATACTTGCACTTCAATATTTATATGTGCTATAAGTTGTCTTCGAAGTGCAGGGTATTTTAAGACAGGAACTTCAATTCCGCTGCAACCTACTCGAAGGGTCCTTCATTCCACTGCGATCCAGCCTTCGAGTAGAGTAAGAATTTCCAGTTATAAAGTGATAATTTTTATTCGCCTATTCACCCCCCTCTAGGCGACATCCAGATCCTGTTCCCGGGCAAAGGGAACTTTCAATTGGTATCGGAGCTAGGCCTCTCCAGTGTGGGCTTAGCCGTCCGGAGATAACGATGTCGTCACAAGAGGTAACTGTAGAACTTCTTTTAGGCGATGGTTCTAATTACAAATCTTGGTCTGTCTCTATTTACAAAGCTTTCATGAATGTTGATTCTGATTTGAGACAGATCTTTAGTAGAAGTATTTTTCCCTATGATTTTAGTAAAAATCCTTCTAATGAAGAACTAAGATGTTTATCTCTCAATCACCATGCTTGCAATATCTTAGTTGACTCTCTTTCTAGAAGTGCTTATTTTGCCATCATGAGCAGTGATAGTGATCTATTTGTTGATGCTCATGATTTATGGAATAGAATTAAAGAAAAATATTCTGTGACAAACTGTGATGCTCCTACTCCCTATATTACTTGTGTTACTAACCATTCAGAGGGAGAAGAACAAGAACGATGGCACCCAAACGATGAATCCACCTCGTCGACAGGTATGTTCTCCACTAGTGATAAATGTTTTATTGCTAACAATGACGGTGGAGACGAAAGCCATGATGAGAAGGAATATGAGGATGATAGCGAGGATGAATCTTCATCATCACAAGGTACATTTTCCTATATTGCTTCCACTGACATTAATGACAGGGAAAATGAGACCGATGATGTGGAAGAAGAGGAGATTCGCCGTTTCTACAACCATCTCAACAAAGCAGACAAAGCTCTCTTGGTTAAGTTGTTGAGAAGGAACAAGGAACAAGGTGAGACGCTTCTCAGGCTAGAGGAGACTCTCATCAAAACAAACAACAGCCTGGAGAAGATGACCAAAGAACATGAGGAGCTAAGGTGCTCTCATGATGTCTTGGTCCGACGGTATGATTCAATATTAATTGAGCAAAGTAATAATGATGACGCTCTATCTAACGTTGCTCAACTTAAAACTGAAAATTCTATGCTTAGAAGTCAAGTAGAAACAATGAATTTAGAAAAGCTTGCTCTTAGTGAAAAGTATGATACGTTGTCATACTCTCATAGTAAACTAGTTGATGATCATATCATGCTCGATATTGCTCATGAGGTAGTAATTACTAGTTTAAACTCATATGAACCTCATTCTTGCACTAGTAATCAATTGGTCAAAATATTATCATGTGCTGACCTCCACCGCCCCAAGAAAGGCCAATCTTTGTTTGAGAAACAAGTTGCAGGATCAAAAAGGAAATTGCTTGGGAACAAGAAACAAAGACAATTAAGGAGAAGATGCCTTGCTCGACTTCCGCAAGATATCTACGAACACGTGGTGAAGAAGCTTGAGGAAGGAGAAACCGCAGCAAGGGTCAAACTCCATGAGAAGGATGTTCCCAAAGCAATAAATAAAGAAATCAACATGAACAAGGAAAAATGTAAAAATTCAATTAATCATGTTGTTTGCACTGATCATCTCTCCATGTCATTTAAGTACAAAAAGGGAAAAGAAAAAAGGAGGTGCTTCAAGTGCAAGAAGTTAGGCCACCTCATCGCGTCTTGTCCGTACCAAGACAAGAATGAAGGGACAAGGAGTTGTTTTGGATGCAACAATCAGGACCACACGATCACTTCATGTCCGGTCATGAAGAATCAAGGATGTGCATCCTCCAAGGTGACCCTCACCAAGGAAAATGACAAACAACAAGCGTCATGTCAGGTTGAGCAACGCTTCTGCTACAAGTGTGGTGAGCAGGGTCATCTATCCAAGGTATGTTATAAAGGTAAGATTCCTAAGCAAGTGAATTTGTCTCAATTTTATTCGCGTAGGAGACCCAAATCATACACTTGTGCTAGATCTATAACGAGATCACCTAGAACTAGCACAAAGGCAATTTGGGTACCAAAGGCACATTTAGATGATCATTATGGACCCATCCCGAGATGGGTACCAAACTGTGCTAACTAGACCATGCAGGTGCCTTGAGATGGACTGGAGACCATGGGAGAGCTTAAGACGGTTATCTAAAACTCTATGCTTAAGCTGTTAATTGTTTTGGTGTTTATTGACCCAAGGTTGAATTATTGTGAGACACTAATCCCATGTTCATCTCAAGTGAAATAAGGTGTATAGGTCCTTAATCATTATTGGTGAATCAAACAAAGGACCTTGATGAGATTCTTCAACTTGCTCTCCATAGGATGGTACCCTTGTATCGTAAGTACTTTGTTGATAATCAGTATTGCTCGGTGTGTTACCTGTCCTTGGAGTAGTTATGTCTCTTGATTGCCTGTGTTAAGTATCTTTCAATCAATGATTAGTGATTTCCAAGATCGTAACCATGCGTGCTTAATCATGATTAGGTACTCTCAGTTGGTATCTTATCATTGCTTAATCATTCTTTGGGTAACTTATCATTTGAGATATCCTCCATGATTAACTCTTGTTGTGTTCGTGAATAAACCTGCATCCCGTTGTGAGTTATGCTATATGGTTTTATGATTAGTTTGTGTGAAAATATGACATATTGCTTAGTTTATATGATGACCCTATTGTGGCACTATGTGTTATGTCTCTAATGCATTCTCTCGAGCTATGAAGTACATAAATAATAGGGAACTTTCAGTTGGTTTGTGGTAATAACTGGTGCTCTCATGGCCATACTGGTAAAAGGCAAAGGTATGGAAAATGGAACTGTGCAATTTTATTGAATATCTTGAAGTTCCATTGATTGTGATCATAGCTGTGTTCTTGCATTTCACTGGTAGTATCATGGCTTAGGAGACTTATGCCTTAAAATTTTTTTTCTTCCGGTGCACCATTGATTGTGATCATAGCTGTGTTCTGGTGTACCTAAAGAACCTTCTTAACTATGCTTAAGACATGATCGTGTTGTTTTTCAATTGGTTTATGTAATGCAATGATAGTTAAGTATGAAGCATGTCTAAGTTGCGTGTAAAAGTTAGACTTCCTGTGAGTATTCAATTGGCTTAGGTGCTCCTGAGGCATGCATTGTTGTATTTAGTCAACCTTTCATTTAGCCTTCAATTTGTATTAAGTGGCTTTTGGTATTTAATTGATATCTCTTTGGGATGAAAGTGATAGAGTATGCCTTGACCAAGGTATGTTATGATCCCCTCTAGTTCTGAGGAAGCTAGAATGTGCAAAGTGCAAGTCATTCAAATACTTGATGCACAACTTGAGGGGGAGCATACATAACTTGTGTCTTTTGAGACTAACTGTTTCTTGAGCAATCTTGTACAATCTCAAGGTGGAAAAGAGAAGATGAGCATGAAATGGAGCAATCAGGACTTGGGTACCTCTGTAAGTCAAGTAATTGGTATCTTAAGTCATGAGTAATTGTATATCCTTAGATTGCTCATGCTCTATAATATTTGGTGATACTCTATGCCTATCCTTAAATATCATGAAGCTATGATAATAAATGATCTTGCAAATTGGTATCTTTCAATTGGTAGCCGTGATAGTTTGCTTCAATTGACATCTTTTGATAATCATTAGAATAGAAGTTTCTTCTTGTGTCCAATACTACAACTTGTTCTAAGTTTGGTGTCTTAGCAACAAGAAAAGGTTAGGATAAAGAATCAGGCACAAGGGTGGAGAAGCTCTCGAGAGATTAAATACTTTCAAGATGGGAAGTGCACTACAACATGGTAAAGGTTCAAAGGAAGTATTAATCTTTTTGCGTATACGTATCTTACTTAAATGTTGGTGGTACATATGTTCAATAAGTAAGGGGGAGTGTTGATAGTGTGTTTTTCCTCCTAAAACACCCTGCTGTCCCTTGACATTATCCTATGTTCTTGCTTGAGTATGGTTTTTGGTGTTTGATGTCAAAGGGGGAGAAGTTGTGCATTAAAGCTTATCTCAACCTGAGAGGAAAGCTTATCCTAAGGGGTGATGTGTTAGTTTGAGCCTTGCCAGTGTGATATTCATATGCTTCTTCTTGCAGTATTATATGTGTTGCATCATATGGACTAGTGCTTGCGCTGCTATGAATTAATTGGCATCTATTGTGTTCTTTCTGAAATAGATAGTCATGTGGTTAATGGTGCTTTAAGATTGTTTTAAATTAGTATCTTAGTTTAAATTGGTATTAGTTTGAATTGGTATCTTAATGGTGAATAGTGGTAGGTTGATATTCCTGTGATATATCCACTAAATTGAATGATGTTTAACTCTGATTACATGCATTTGTGTGTTATAGCATCATGGTTTGATTCTTGACACAAAGCATCCCAAAAAGTGCTAAGGTGTAGAAATGTTTCGAATTGCCTAAGTATGTGCAAATTGGCATCTGAGGCCAAAATTATGTTTTTGAAGTAAGCACATATTTAGGGGGAGCATTCTATAAACTTAGAATTCAAAATTTGTGCTTCAAATCTTATTCTTATGTAAGCTTTAATTGTGTTGCCATCAATCGCCAAAAAGGGGGAGATTGAAAGCTCTCTTGTGAGTTTTGGTGTTTGGATGACAACTCAATTAAAGGACTAACAAGTGTACTAAGTGTTGAACATGTGCTTAAGGTAAAGCTAACAAGGTTCAACAAGTGAACAAGTGTGATGGTCCAAGGACTAGATGATGATAGATAATGGGCATCACAAGTAAGATGGACATTGCAAAAGTGATACTCGGGTGCGTAGTTCGGAGACAACTGATCAAGCCAAGGACGGAGGCAAGAAGAGCTTCGAGGTACCAAGTGCATGGGAGAAGGTCAAGAAGGCTGAGGAACCCAAAGCCAAGGGTGAAGAAGAAGGCTTGCAAAGTCAAGGGTGATCGAGTTGAGAACAGCTACGGCACATCAAGGATCACTACATAAGGACGTGACTTACAACCAATGAGGCAACAGCTACAGTTATGTGGTGTAGGTCATAAGGCTCAAGATCAAGCTCGAGAAATGAACAAGGGAGTTGGAGCTCAGATATGTCAATCTAGATCAAGTCAAGTTGACTTAATGGTTTAGAGTCCAACATCGACCTCAAACATGCCAAATTGGGTAAAATGGTGAAAAAGGTTAAGTATGTAAGGTTTGAGTGTTCAACCATGTTGCATACACCTCTTACTACAAATTTGGTGCTTTGGTTTGCTCTCTAACTCTTTCTATAGAGAAAGTACCATTCTGAGCTCTGTTGGAGGAGAAACAAAAAAGCTAGGAGAAGAACAAGAAAGATGTAAGTTTCTAGGACTAAATCAATTGGATTATACTCTAAATGTGTTTGTTTAAGTCTCAGGAAAATCCTCTCAAAAGTTGAAGTCAAACGGAGAAAGAACGGAGGAAAAATCACTTAGTGTGCTATTGGCTGGTGCACAGGACAGTGAATAGTAGCTGTCTGGTGCACAGGACAGTGAATAGTAACTCTGTCCGGTGCACAGGACAGTGAATAGTAACCTGTCCGGTGCACAGGACAGTGAATAGTCCTGTCCGGTGCACATGACAGTGAATAGTCGCTGCGTCCGGTGCACAGGACAGTGAATAGTCGCTGCGTCTGGTGCATAGGACAGTGAATAGTAACATGTCCGGTGCACCAACGACTAGCTGTTCCAGAGAAGGAAACTGCCAATCAGATCCGTTACTGTTCACTGTCCGGTGCGCCACCGGACAATCCGGTGCACCCGCAACCAGGGAAGGCTGGGAGCTTCCAAATGAAGCTCCAACGGCTCCTAGGCCATTTGGGGCTATAAAAGGGACCCCTAGGCGCCTCAAACAAGCACACAAGTGCAGCCAACAAGTCCATACACCATTTGGATCAATTCTTTCTCTCCCTCTCTTGTGTATCTGTCTAGTTTGTGTAGAGGCGAAGTTATAAGCCTTTAGAGAGAGGGGAAGTGCTGCTGAGAGCTAGAGCAAAATCTTGAGCGCATTGTTACTCTGTCGGAGTGCTGTTGAGAAGATTGTAAGCAGCCACAATATCGTTGTAACTGATATCAACATAGTGGAAGGCTCTATCTGTCGCCCGACAGATCTGAGCAAATGGAGGAAGGAGTTGAAATAGACTCCAAGCCAAGGTGTGGCTAACTCCAACGAGGACTTGGCAAGCATTTCAGGCTTGGCCGAACCTCGGGATAAATCCCTGTGTCTGTGTGCTCTGCTCTGTGTTGTGTGCTGTTTCTCTGTCTTATTTGTTGTTTATACTTGCACTTCAATATTTATATGTGCTATAAGCTGTCTTCGAAGTGCAGGGTATTTTAAGACAGGAACTTCAATTCCGCTGCAACCTACTCGAAGGGTCCTTCATTCCACTGCGATCCAGCCTTCGAGTAGAGTAAGAATTTCCAGTTATAAAGTGATAATTTTTATTCGCCTATTCACCCCCCCTCTAGGCGACATCCAGATCCTGTTCCCGGGCAAAGGGAACTTTCAATCATCACTTGAGTTACCCTCATCACTAGATGTTGTATATTTAGCGGAGGCTCTAGATTTTACCTTCTTCTTTTTGCCTTCTTTTGCCATGAAGCATTTGTGGCCGACGTTGGGGAAGAGGCGACCCTTATTGACGGTGATGTTGGCGGTGTCCTCGTCAGAGGAGGAGTCGGTGGAGCTCTCATCGGAGTCCCATTCCCGACACACGTGGGCATCGCCGCCCTTCTTCTTGTAGTATCTCTTCTTTTCTTTCCTCTTTCCCTTCTTGTCATTGTCCCTGTCACTATCACTAGACATAGGGCATTTAGCGATAAAATGATCGGGCTTACCACACTTGTAGCACACCCTTTTGGAACGGGGCTTATAGTCCTTCCCCTTCCATTGTTTGAGGATTTGACGGAAGCTCTTGATTATAAGCGCCATATCCTCATTGTCAAGCTTTGAGGTGTCGATTGGAATCCTACTTGGTGAAGATTCCTTCTTTTCTTCCTCCGTCGCCTTGAATGCGACGGGTTGCACCTCAGTTGCAGAGGTGCCGCCTTGCTCCAAGTTGATGATTTGTTTGGAGCTTTTGATCATCAATTCAAAGCTCACAAACTTTCCTATAACTTCCTCGGGAGACATTAGCTTATATCTAGGATCACCACGAATTAATTGAATTTGTGTGGGATTGCGAAAAGCAAGTGATCTTAGAATAACCTTGACCATCTCATGGTCATCCCACTTGGTGCTCCCGAGGTTACGCACTTGGTTGACCAAGGTTTTGAGCCAGTTGTACATTGCTTGTGGCTCCTCTCCTTGGTTGAGGATGAATTGACCGAGCTCCCCCTCGATCATCTCCTGTTTGGTGATCTTGGTCACCTCATCTCCTTCGTGCGCGGTCTTCAAGACATCCCAAATTTCTTTGACACTTTTTAGCCCTTGCACCTTATTATACTCCTCTTGACATAGAGAGGCGAGGAGTATAGTAGTGGCTTGGGAGTCAAAGTGGCGGATTTGGGCGACCTCGTCTGCATCATAATCTTCGTCCCCCGATGATGGTACCTGCGCTCCAAACTCAACAATGTCCCATATGCTAGCATGGAGTGAGGTTAGGTGATGCCTCATTTTATCACTCCACATACAATAATCTTCACCATCAAAAACCGGTGGTTTGCCAAGTGGGACAAAAAGTAAAGGAGTGCGTCTAGAAATATGGGGATAACGAAGTGGCATCTTACTATACTTATTACTCTCATGGCGCTTAGAAGTGACGGACGGAGCATCGGAGCCGGAGGTGGATGGCGACGAAGAATCGGTCTCGTAGTAGACCACTTTCTTCATTTTCTTCTTCTTGTCGCCACTCCGATGCGACTTGATGCGGGGAGGGGATTCCTCCTTGCCTTTAGCGCCGGACTCCCTTGATGGAGCCTTCCCGTGGCTTGTGGACTTCTCGCCTGTCACGATCTCCCTCTTGGCGTGATCTCCCAACATCACTTCGAGTTGTTAAACTCTAAATGAAGCACCAGGCTTTGATACCAATTGAAAGTCACCTAGAGGGGGGGTGAATAGGCGGAATCTGAAATTTACAACTTTAAACACAACTACAAGCCGAGGTTAGCGTTAGAAATAAAATCGAGTTCGAGAGAGAGGGCGAAAAACAAATCAAAAGAAAATGAAGCGGATGACAGGGTGATTTGTTCTACCGAGGTTTGGTTCTTGCAAACCTACTCCCCGTTGAGGTGGTCACAAAGACTAGGTCTCTTTCAACCCTTTCCCTCTCTCAAACGGTCATCTAGACCGAGTGAGCTTTCTCCTTAATAAAATGGGTTACTTAGACCCCACAAGGAGCACCACACAATTGGTGTCTCTTGCTTTGATTACAAGTAGCTTAGGAACAAGAATAGAGGAAGAAGAAAGCGATCCAAGAACAAGAACTCAAATGAACACAAGTGTCTCTCTCACAAGCCACTAAGTCTTTGGAATGAGTTTGAGACTTGGAGAGGATTTGATCATTTGTTTTGTGTCTTGGAGTGAAGTCTTGAGCTCTTGTATTGAATGTAATGTCTGAAAATCTTGGATGCTTGGAGTGGTGGTGGTTGGGGGGTATTTATAGCCCCAACCACCAAACCTACCGTTGGGGAGGCTGTTTGTCGATGGGCGCACCGGACAGTCCAGTGCGCCACCGGACACTGTCCGGTGCGCCAGCCACGTCACCCAACCATTAGGGTTCTGATAGTTTCGACCGTTGGAGCTCTGACTTCTTGGGGCACCGGACAGTCCGGTGCCACACCGGACAGTCCGGTGCCACACCGGACAGTCCGGTGCCACACCGGACAGTCCGGTGCCACACCGGACAGGTCCTATTCACTGTCCGGTGCGCCTCTAACGCCTGCTCTGACTTTTGCGCTCACTGTTCACGCACTGTTCACGCTTTTGCAGACGACCGTTGTGCTGATAGCCATTGATCCGCTTGGTGCACCGGACAGTCCGGTGGCACACCAAACAGTCCGATGAATGATAGCAGAGTGCGCCTGGAGAAACCCGAAGCTGAGGAGTTCCGACTGTACGATCCCTGGTGCACCGGACACTGTCCGGTGCGCCAGACCATGGCAGCCTTCGGTTTATTTTGCTACTTTCTTTTTGAACCCTAACTTTGATCTTTTTATTGGTTTGTGTTGAACCTTTGGCACCTGTAGAATATATAATCTAGAACAAACTAGTTAGTCCAATTATTTGTGTTGGGCATTTGAACCACCAAAATCATTTAGGAAAAGGTTTGACCCTATTTCCCTTTAAGACACCACAACGTGGAAGTAGGCAAGTGTTCTACTTGGACGAACCACAGGACAAAAATCGATGTGTCACCTGTTGTTATTCATGTGCGATTCTCTCTACTTCTACTCACTTGATAATTGCTCTAAATTTAAATACTCACCTTGTGAAGAGCAATTAAGTGAAGAAGTCATCTCTTTCTCTCTAGACATAGCACCTTGGTTTTGATTCCACTAACATTTAATAAACCAAGTTTTGTGCCATTTAGTACTGATTTTTACAGGATCACCTATTCACTCCGCCTCTAGGTGCTCTCAATTGGTATCAGAATCGTACTCTTCATTTAGGGACTAACCGCCTAAAGAGATGGATCCTAAAGGTAAGGGAATGGTGCTCAACGACAAGGAAAAGGAGATCCTCTATGTTGATGAGCCAAAAGGCGATAAGCCCACTAACTCAGGCTCAAGTCACAAAAAGAGGGATGGAAAGAAGAAGAGGCACATAAAGAAGATCATCTACTATGACAGCGACGCCTCCTCCTCTTCACTAAGGGATGATGACGATGAAGATTCTTTATCAAAAAAGAAAATGGTTAATCAAAACTATTCTTTTGATTATTCTCGCATCCCTTATAATTCAAATGCCCATTTACTATCTATTCCACTTGGAAAACCTCCACACTTTGATGGAGAGAACTATTCATTTTGGAGTCATAAAATGCGTAGTCACTTATTTTTCTCCATCCTAGTATTTGGGAAATTGTTGAAAATGGAATGCATTTCGATAGCACTAACAATCCTATATTTATTAATGAGCAAATCCATAAAAATGCCCAAGCTACTACTGTTTTTCTAGCATCTCTATGCAGGGATGAATACAAAAAAGTGAGCGGCTTGGACAATGCCAAGCAAATATGGGATACCCTCAAGATCTCTCACGAGGGTAATGATGCCACCATGATTACCAAGATGGAACTGGTGGAAGGCGGGCTGGGGAGGTTCGCCATGATAATGGGAGAGGAGCCATCTCAAACCTACAATAGGCTCAAGACCCTGGTCAACAAGATTCAAAGCTATGAGAGTACAAGATGGACGGATCATGACATCGTCCGACTCGTGCTAAGGTCCTTTACCGTTGTGGATCCTCATCTTGTGAATCTTATTCGTGAGAATCCTAGGTACACCAAGATGACACTCGAGGAAAATCTCGGAAAATTTGTAAGCAGGCGCATGATGGTGAAGGTAGCGAGATACGTGGACGATGCTACAAACAAACCACTTCCTCTCTATGAGCTGTAGCCCGTTGCTCTCAAAGCAACCAGCAGCAAGGAGGCACTACCTAGCAAGGTAGCACAAGTGGAGGCTGCCAGGCTTAACGAGGACGAAATGGCGCTTATAATCAAGCGCTTCAAGACCGCCTTGAAAGGACGCAAGGAGTATCCCAACAAGAACAAATCAAGGGGAAAGCGCTCTTGCTTCAAGTGCGGTAAGTCTGGTCATTTCATAGCACAATGTCCCGATAATGACAATGACCAGGCACAAGAAAAGTAAGGAAAGAAGGAAAGGAAGAAGAACTACAGGAAGGCGAAGGGCGAGGCGCACATTGGAAAAGAATGGGACTCCGACTGTTCTCATCCGACTCCGATGATGATGGACTAGCTGCCTCGGCCTTCAACAAGTCCTCTCTCTTCCCCAACGAACGACACACGTGCCTCATGGCTAAGGAGAAGAATGTATGTACATGAGATACACCTAAGTATACTTCTTCTAGTGATGAGGAATCTTCTGACGATGAAGTAGATTATTGTGATCTATTTAAAGGTTTAGATAGATCTAAAGTAGATAAAATAAATGAATTGATTGATGCTCTTAATGAAAAGATAGGCTTCTAGAAAAGCAAGAAGATATTCTTTATGAAGAACATGATAAATTCATTAATGTTCAAAAATCTCTTGCTCTAGAAATTAAGAAAAATGAACTATTGACTTCTGAGTTGTCTACTTGTAATGACTCTATCTCTAAGCTTAAGAATTTAAATGTTGATTTAAATGCTAAGTTATAAGAAGTAAATTCTGCTAGTTCATCTGTAGAACACGTTGTTATCTGCAATAGGTGCAAAGATTTTAATATTGATGCTTGTAATAAACATGCCTCTACTATTCTTAAGCTAAAAAATGATGTTGCAAGTCTTAATGCTCAACTTAAGACTTGCACGGATAATTATGAGAAACTGAAATTTACCAGGGATGCCTACACCATTGGTAGACACCCCTCTATTAAGGATGGACTTGGTTTCCAAAAGGAGACCAAGAACTTAGCAAGCCAAAGGACTTCCAATCTCAACAAGGAGAAAGGGAAGACTCCCATGACTAGTAGCTCTTATTCTTCACATGACCAAAAGAACCATGCTTATCTTTATGCTCATGTCAAGAATATTTCTAGTGTTGCTCATCATGATAGGTATCATGATCATGCTGTTTTACCTACTTTTTATGATGCTGCATTTAATTCTCATGCCATGTTTGCAACTAGCTCTTCATATACTCATGGTAGAAAGAGACCTAAGCGCCATCATGCTGCTTCTCATGCAGCTAGGAAGGCATCCACTGGACCAACTACTCTTTATCAAACATGTGATGCTTCATTTGTTCTCTTATGCAAGAATGATAAAGTAGTTGCTAGAAGTTTGGGACCTAAGTGCAAGAGAGACAAAACATGCATCTGGGTTCCAAAGTCTGTTGTGACTAACCTTGTAGGACCCAACAAGAGTTGGGTACCTAAGACTCAAGCTTAATTACCTTGCAAGTTTATGCATTTGGAGGCTCAAGCTAGACTATTGATAGCGGATGCACAAACCACATGACGGGGGAGAAAAAAATGTTCACCTCCTACGTCAAGAATAGGGATTCCCAAGACACTATCATCTTTGGAGATGGGAACCAAGGCAAGGTTAAGGGCTTAGGCAAAATAGCCATCACAATCGAGCATTCGATTTCAAATGTGTTTCTAGTAGAATCACTCGGGTACAATTTGTTGTCTGTAAGACAATTATGCCATATGGGTTATAATTACTTATTTATAAATATTGATGTATCCGTCTTTACAAGAAGTGATGGTTCATTAGCTTTTAAGGGTGTTTTAGACGACAAACTCTACTTAGTTGATTTATCAAAAGAGAATGCCGATCTAGATGCCTGCTTAATTGCTAAGACTAATATGGGCTGGCTCTGGCATCGTCGTCTAGCACATGTTGGGATGAAGAACCTTCATAAGCTTCTAAAGGGAGATCATGTGTTAGGACTAACCGATGTCTGTTTTGAGAAAGACAGACCTTGTGCAACATGTCAAGCAGGGAAACAGGTGGGAAGCACTCATCACAACAAGAACATGATGTCAACATCAAGACCACTGTAACTCCTACATATGGATCTCTTCGGGCCCGTTGCTTATCTTAGTATCGGGGGAAGTAAGTATGGTCTCATCATTGTTGATGAATTTTCCCGCTTCACTTGGGTTTTCTTTTTGCAGGACAAATCTAAAACCCAAGGGACCCTAAAATGCTTCTTAAGGAGAGCTCAAAATGAATTTGAGCTAAAGGTGAAGAAGATAAGAAGCGACAATGGGTCCGAGTTCAAGAATCTGCAAGTCGAAGAATATCTTCAGGAGGAAGGCATCAAGCACGAGTTCTCCGCTCCCTACACACCACAACAAAATGGTGTAGTAGAGAGGAAGAACAAGACGCTAATTGATATGACAAGGACAATGCTTGGAGAGTTCAAGACACCCGAGCGGTTTTGGTCGGAAGCTGTGAATACAACCTGCCATGACATAAACCGGCTCTATCTGCATCACCTCCTCAAGAAAACATCATACGAACTTCTAACTAGTAACAAACCCAATGTTTCCTATTTTTGTGTATTTGGGAGCAAATGCTACATCTTGGTAAAGAAAGGTAGGCATTCGAAGTTTGCTCCCAAAGTTGTAGAAGGGTTTTTACTAGGTTATGACTCAAATATAAAGGCGTATAGGGTCTTCAACAAATCATCTAGATTGGTTGAAGTCTCTAGCGATGTTGTATTTGATGAGACTAATGGCTCTCTAAGAGAGCAAGTTGATCTTGATAATGTAGAT
Organism: Zea luxurians; assembly: GCA_029449295.1. Classification (NCBI taxonomy): domain Eukaryota; kingdom Viridiplantae; phylum Streptophyta; class Magnoliopsida; order Poales; family Poaceae; genus Zea; species Zea luxurians. The sequence continues at coordinate 364,194 of JAOPSE010000422.1, forward strand.
GAGGATGAGGTTCCGACGGTCGCAATACGAACAATGGCGATAGGTGATGTGCGACCACAGGAACCATAAGGGCAAGATCAACCTTCTTCTACATTGGTGCATCCCCCAACTCAAGATGAGGAATAGGTAGCTCAAGATGAAGGGCTGGATCAAGGGGGAGCACATGAAGAACATGATAGGGAGGAAGATGTGTCACAATTTCCTCCAACTCAAGTCCAATCAACCATTCAAAGCCAGTGGATTAGATTCTGGGTGACATCAGCAAGGGAGTAACAACTCGCTCATGTTTAGCAAATTTTTGTGAGCACTACTCGTTTGTTTCTTCTATTGAGCCTTTCAGGGTAGAAGAAGCCTTGCAGGATCCGGACTGGGTGTTGGCCATGCAGGAAGAGCTCAACAACTTCCAGAGAAATGAAGTTTGGAGCCTGGTGCCACGTCCGAAGCAAAATGTTGTGTGAACCAAGTGGGTGTTCCACAACAAGCATGATGAACATGGTGTGGTGATAAGAAACAAGGCTCGACTTGTGGCAAAAGGTTATGCCCAAGTCACAGGTTTGGATTTTGAGGAGACTTTTGCTCCTGTAGCTAGGCTAGAATCAATTCGAATATTATTGGCCTAAGCTGCTCACCACTCTTTTAAGATGTTTCAAATGGACGTGAAGAGTGCCTTCCTGAATGGACCAATCAAGGAGGAAGTGTATGTGGAACAACCCCCTGGCTTTGAGGATGACAAGTATCCCGACCACATATACAAGCTCTCTAAGGCGCTCTATGGACTTAAGCAAGCCCCAAGAGCATGGTATGAATGCCTTAGAGATTTCCTTATTACTAATGCTTTCAAAGTTGGGAAAGCTAATCCTACTCTCTTTACTAAGACTTGTAATGGTGATCTTTTTGTATGCCAAATATATGTCGATGACATTATATTTGGTTCTACTAATCAAAAGTCTAGTTAGGAGTTTAGCAGGGTGATGATGCAGAAATTTGAGATGTCAATGATGGGCGAGTTGAACTACTTCCTTAGATTTCAAGTGAAGCAACTCAAGAAAGGAACCTTCATCTCCCAAACGAAGTATACTCAAGATTTGCTCAAGAGGTTTGGGATGAAGGATGCAAAGCCTGCAAAGAGACCGATGGGAACGGACGGGCATCTAGACCTCAACAAAGGAGGTAAGTCCATTGACCAAAAGGCATACCGGTCTATGATAGGATCTTTGCTTTTATCTTTGTGCAAGTAGATCAAATATTATGCTAAGTGTATGCGTGTGTGCTAGATTTCAATCCGACCCCAAGGAGTGTCACCTTGTGGCTGTTAAGCAAATTCTTAGATATTTGGTTTCTACGCCTTGCTTCGAGATCTAGTATCCAAAGGGGTCTACCTTTGACTTAATCGGATATTCAGATTCCGACTATGCTGGATGCAAGGTTGATAGGAAGAGCACATCAGGGACTTGTCAGTTTCTGGGAAGGTCCCTAGTATCTTGGAGCTCTAAGAAACAAACTTTCGTTGCCCTATCCACCACTGAGGCCGCGTATGTTGCCGTAGGACAATGTTGCACGCAACTGCTTTGGATGAGGCAAACCCTCCGGGACTTTGGCTACAATCTTAGCAAATTCCCACTCCTATGTGATAATGAGAGTGCAATCCACTTGGCGGATAATCCTGTTGAACACAACCGTACTAAGCACATAGACATCTAGCATCACTTTTTGAGAGACCACCAGCAAAGGGGAGGTATCAATATTTACCATATTAGCACCGAGAACTAGCTAGCCGATATCTTCACCAAGCCTTTAGATGAGAAAAGGTTTTGTAGGTTGCGTAGTGAGCTAAATGTCTTAGATTCGCATAACTTGGATTGATCTATAGCATACATATGTTCTATGCCTTTGATCATGTTACTTTAAGCATTAATGTCTTTAATTTCTTATTTTTGATGCTCAAGTTGTACAAGTCATCCCCGGACCTCACAAGTCCCTATGCAAATGATGCACATGTTTAGGGGGAGGATGTGCTACAACTTGACTCCCTTGAGGCTAACTTGTTTGTTGAGTACTCTTGATATAGTCTCAAAGTTATATTGAAAGGGAAAAGTGAACTTGGACAAAGAGAGGGCTTCCATTGTATTTCGGTATCAATGTATCTTGTTCCAAGCTCGTACTTGTGTTCTCATTGCCTTCTGCTCTTATTTGATATTTTGGTGAGGCAATGGGGTTAAAGGGCCAAAAGTTCACCTGTTTTGGTGCTTAATGCCAAAGGGGGAGAAATTAAGGCCAAAGCAAATGGACCAGCCAACCACTTGTGAATTTCAAAAATTGTAGAGTTAGAATTTTTGTGTTTGATCAAAACCCTCTTATTGCAAAAATTGTCTCTTATGAGGGAGAATTTCGATTATGGGAAAAGGGGGAGTTTTTGGTATTTGATCAAATTTACTCTTGAAAGATATCTTGATTTGCCAAAACAAGTGTGTTTGACATTAGAGATAGGAAAAAGAATTTGTTTTGTGAAAATAAACCAAGTGGTGGCAAATATGCCAAATTCCTTGAAAATCTGATTGAGCTTCAACTTGCATCTTTGAGCTCTTCTAGATACGTTAGTTCGAAACGAGTTGCTTTTTAATGTGTTGTCATAAATCACCAAAAAGGGGGAGATTGAAAGGGAAATGTGCCCTTGGGCTATTTCTATATTGTTTTGGTGATTAGATGCACAACACACCATGTGTGAACTAACATAATATTGAGCGAAGGAATATCTAGATGGATCAAGTGTGAAGGTAAGTTCTAGACACTTAGTCAATTGTTTTATGTGCTAAACTTGCTTTTCTAAGTGCCAGGAACTCAATTAAGTCAAGTCCAAAAGGAGCAAAAGGAGTTCAGCTGAAACAACCAGTGGAGCACCAGCTGCGGGTGCACCGAACAGTGTTCGGTGCCCAGGCTGGCTCAGCGATGAACTCGCTGCTCTCGGGAATCGCCGAGGACGCTGCGGCTAAAATTCATCGGACTGTCCGGTGTGCACCGGACTGTCCAGTGTGCACCGGACTGTCCGGTGAGCCAACTGCGTCCGCGCCAACGGTCGGCAGCACGATCGGCGCGCAATCAACAGGCGACGCGTGGCCAGAGGAAACGGTCACTAGGCCGCCCTGGACTGTCCGGTGTGCATCGGACTGTGTTCGGTGTGCCAAGGGGACCGAGGGTTCAACGGTCGGCTTCGCCAAAAAGGAAAGAAATCGTGCACTGTTCATGTCCGGTGGGCACCGGACTGTTCGGTGCGCCAACGGACAGAAGGCAAGAATTGCCTACCAATTGGAGCTCCAACGACTCCTAGCTGCCTTAGGGCTATAAAAGAGACCCCTAGGCACATGGAGCAATAAACCAAGCCACCATTGAACATCCTAAGACGCCTAGACTCTGCAAGCACGCATCCGGATCATTGTGTTTGAGATTTGAGCACTTGTTGAGTTGTGAACTCACTGCGCTATATTTGTGTGCTCTTTTTTTGACTTGTGTGCATGTCGTTGCTGCGACTCTATGAGAGCACCTAGAGGGGGGGTGAATAGGTGATCCTGTAAAAACTTCAAACTTAAGCCACAAAAACTTGTTAAGTGTTAGCACGATTATTGCCAAGTGGCTAAGGTGAAGTCTCAACAAAACACAATACCACAAAAGATCAAGCACAGATGTGACACAGTGGTTTATCCCGTGGTTCGGCCAAGACCAACGCTTGCCTACTCCACGTTGTGGCGTCCCAACGGACGAGGGTTGCAATCAACCCCTCTCAAGCGGTCCAAAGACCCACTTGAATACCACGGTGTTTTGTTTTTCCTTTCACTATCCCGTTTGCAAGGAATCTCCACAAATTGGAGTCTCTTGCCCTTACAAGTATATGATCACAGAGAAGCACAGAGTAAGGGAGGGAAGCAACACACACAAATCCACAGCAAAAGCGCACACACACGGCCAAGAATCGAGCTCACAAGACTATCTCAGAGTTCTCACTTAGAACAGAGCTCGAATCACTTAGAAACACAAACGAATGCGCAGAGACTTAGTGTGGATGATCAAGAATGCTCAAGGGTTGCTTGTGTGTCTCCTCCATGCGCCTAGGGGCTCCTTTTATAGCCCCAAGGCAGCTAGGAGCCGTTGAGAGCAAATCCGGAAGGCCATCCTTGCCTTCTGTCGTCGGGGGCACCGGACAGTCCGGTGCACACCGGACACTGTCCGGTGCCCGATTTGTTTCCTTATCTGGCGCTGCCGACCGTTGCAGACCGTTGGAGATCTGAGAGCCGTTGGCGCACCGGACATGTCCGGTGCACACCGGACAGTCCGGTGCCGTCTTCCGACCGTTGGCTTGGCCACGTGTCCCGCGCAGATTGCGCGGCCGACCGTTGGCCCGGGCCAACCGTTGGCTCACCGGACAGTCCGGTGCACACCGGACAGTCCGGTGAATTTTAGCCGTACGCCGTCGGCGAATTCCCGAGAGCGGCCTGTTCGCTCCGAGCCAGCCTGGCGCACCGGACACTGTCCGGTGCACACCGGACAGTCCGGTGCTCCAGACCGAGCTGAGTCTTGGCTGCACACAGCCAAGTCATTTTCTCCTCTTCTCTCTGTTTCTAACACTTAGACAAATATATTAGTACACAAAACCAATGTACTAAGGCTTAGAAACATACCTTTATCTCATGATTTGCACCTTGTTCATTCATGTACATAAATTCACAATTAAGCACATGTGTTGGCACTCAATCACCAAAATACTTAGAAATGGCCCAAGGGCACATTTCCCTTTCAATCTCCCCCTTTTTGGTGATTTATGCCAACACAACATAAAGCAACTAGAACAAGTGCAAACTCACTTCAAATAAAACTTAAATTTATTTTGAATCAATTTTGGCATATATGGATCATCCTTTGCCACCACTTGGTTTATTTTTTCAAATCAAACTCAAATCTCTATCTCTAAGTCAAACACACATGTTGAAGCAAAAAGAGAGTCATTTCAAGAGAGATTGATCAAAGATGTCAAAAAACTCCCCCTTTTTCCCATAATTACTACTTCTCCCCACAAGAAGCCAACTTTTGACAAGAGAGACAACATAAGAATTTTGACAAACCAAAAACTCTATTCTACTATTTTCAAAATCTCTCAAGTGGTAGCTGATCCATTTATTGCTTTGGCCTTTATTTTCTCCCCCTTTGGCATCAAGCACCAAAACGGGATCAATTTTGGCCTATTAACCCCATTGCCTCACCAAAATCTTCAATTAAGAGCAAATGGCAATAAGAGTTCATGAGATGGACTTGGAAATAAGTTACCCTCTCATCGGAGTGCAGTGGAAGTCTTGCATGATCCAAGTCCACCTTTTCCCTTTCAATTCTACTTTGAGACTAAATCAACCAAACTCAAGCATATGGTTAGTCAAAAAGGATCAAGTTGTAACACATCTCCCCCTAAATGTGTGCATCACTTTGCAACGGACTTGTGAGGTCCGGGGAGTGTTTGTACAACTTGAGCACCATAATAAGCAACAAAATGCAGAATGAACATGATCAAAGGCATAAATACATGTATACTATATTTCAATCCAAGTTCCGCGAATCTAAGACATTTAGCTCACTACGCAGCCTGCAAAAGGTCTTCTCATCTAAAGGCTTGGTAAAGATATCGGCTAGCTGGTTTTCGGTGCTAACATAAAACACTTCGATATCTCCCTTTTGCTGGTGGTCTCTCAAAAAGTGATGCCGGATGTCAATGTGCTTTGTGCGGCTGTGCTCAACAGGATTTTCCGCTATTCGGATAGCACTCTCATTATCACATAGGAGTGGGACTTTGCTCAGATTGTAGCCAAAGTCCCGGAGGGTTTGCCTCATCCAAAGTAGTTGCGCGCAACATTGTCCTGCGGCAACATACTCGGCCTCAGCGGTGGATAGGGCAACGGAGGTTTGTTTCTTAGAGTTCCATGACACCAGGGACCTTCCTAAGAATTGGCACGTCCCCGATGTACTCTTCCTATCGACCTTACATCCAGCATAGTCGGAATCTGAGTACCCAATCAAGTCAAAGTTAGACCCCTTTGGATACCATATCCCGAAGCAAGGCGTAGCGACTAAATATCTAAGAATTCGCTTCACCGCCACCAAGTGACACTCCTTAGGATCGGATTGAAATCTAGCACACATGCATACGCTAAGCATAATATCCGGTCTACTAGCACATAAATAAAGTAAAGACCCTATCATTGACCGGTATGCTTTTTGATCAACGGACTTACCTCCTTTGTTGAGGTCGGTGTGTCCGTCGGTTCCCATCGGCGTCTTTGCGGGCTTGGCGTCCTTCATCCCAAACCTCTTTAGCAGATCTTGCGTGTACTTCGTTTGGGAGATGAAGGTGCCGTCCTTGAGTTGCTTCACTTGGAACCCAAGGAAGTAGTTCAACTCGCCCATCATCGACATCTCGAATTTCTGCGTCATCACCCTGCTAAACTCTTCACAAGACTTTTGATTAGTAGAACCAAATATTATGTCATCGACATAAATTTGGCACACAAACAAATCACCATCACAAGTCTTAGTGAAAAGAGTTGGATCGGCTTTCCCAACCTTGAAAGCATTAGCAATTAAGAAATCTCTAAGGCATTCATACCATGCTCTTGGGGCTTGTTTAAGTCCATAGAGCGCCTTAGAGAGCTTACACACGTGGTCGGGGTACCGTTCATCCTCGAAGCCAGGGGGTTGCTCTACGTACACCTCCTCCTTTATTGGCCCGTTGAGGAACGCGCTCTTCACATCCATTTGGTACAACCTGAAAGAATGGTGAGCGGCATATGCTAGCAAGATACGAATTGATTCTAGCCTAGCCACAGGAGCAAAAGTCTCCTCAAAGTCCAAACCTGCGACTTGGGCATAACCTTTTGCCACAAGTCGAGCCTTGTTCCTCGTCACCACCCCGTGCTCGTCCTGTTTGTTGCGGAAAACCCACTTGGTTCCCACAACATTTTGCTTGGGACGAGGCACCAGCGTCCAAACTTCGTTGCGCTTGAAGTTATTAAGTTCCTCCTGCATGGCCAACACCCAATCCGGATCTAGCAAGGCCTCCTCTACCCTGAAAGGCTCAATAGAGGAGACAAAAGAGTAATGTTCACAAAAATTAACTAGTCGAGACCGAGTAGTTACTCCCTTGCTAATGTCACCCAGAATTTGGTCGACGGGATGATCCCTTTGAATCATCGCTCGAACTTGGGTTGGAGGTGCCGGTTGCGCTTCTTCCTCCATCACATGATCATCTTGTGCTCCCCCTTGATCACACGCCTCCTTTTGATGAACCTGTTCGTCGTCTTGAGTTGGGGGATGCACCATCGTTGAGGAAGAAGGTTGATCTCGTTCATCTTGTTCCTGTGGCCGAACGTCTCCAATCGCCATGGTTCGTATAGCGGCCGTTGGAACATCTTCTTCATCTACATCATCACAATCAACAACTTGCTCTCTTGGAGAGCCATTAGTCTCATCAAATACAACGTCGCTAGAGACTTCAACCAAACCCGATGATTTGTTGAAGACCCTATACGCATTTGTATTTGAATCATAACCTAATAAAAACCCTTCTACAGCTTTGGGAGCAAACTTAGAATTTCTACCCTTCTTCACTAGAATGTAGCACTTGCTCCCAAATACACGAAAGTACGATACATTGGGTTTGTTACCGGTTAGTAGCTCATATGACATCTTCTTGAGGAGGCGGTGAAGGTAGACCCTGTTGATGGCGTGGCAAGCCGTGTTCACAGCTTCCGACCAAAAGCACTCGGGGGTCTTGAACTCTCCAAGCATCGTCCTCGCCATATCGATTAGCGTCCTGTTCTTCCTCTCTACCACACCATTTTGCTGTGGTGTGTAGGGAGCGGAGAACTCGTGCTTGATCCCTTCCTCCTCAAGAAACTCCTCCACTTGAAGGTTCTTGAACTCGGACCCGTTGTCGCTCCTTATCTTCTTCACCTTGAGCTCAAACTCATTTTGAGCTCTCCTGAGGAAGCGCTTGAGGGTCCCTTGGGTTTCAGACTTATCCTGCAAAAAGAACACCCAAGTGAAGCGGGAAAAGTCATCAACAATAACTAAACCATACTTACTTCCTCCTATGCTTAGATAGGCGACGGGTCCGAAGAGGTCCATATGCAGCAGCTCCAGAGGTCTTGACGTGGTCATCACATTCTTGCTGTGATGTGCTCCTCCCACCTGTTTACCTGCCTGACAAGCTTGCCTTGATTCCCATCACCGAATATAATTGAATCTTGGGAATCCTTATTCTTGACGTAGGAGGTGAACATCTTCTTCTCCCCCGTCATATGGTTTGTGCATCCGCTGTCGATAATCCAGCTTGAACCCCCGGATGCATAAACCTGCAAGGCAAATTTAGGCTTGGGTCTTAGGTACCCAACTCATGTTGGGTCCTGCAAGGTTAGCACAAATATCTTTAGGGACCCAAATGCAAGATTTATCTCCCTTGCATCTAGCCCCTAATTTCCTAGCAACTACCTTCTTACCCTTTCTACAAATAGCAAAGGGAGTATTGCAAGCATAATAAATGGTAGAAGGTTTGTTTACAACTTTTCTAGGAACATGAGCAAAATTTCTCCTAGACATATGCGCAACATTTCTCCTACTCATATTTCTATCATGCTTATGAGAGGAACTAGAGGCAAACATGGCATGAGAATCATAAGCATGTGAATCAAAATCATTATAAGCATTTCTAGCATGTCTCCTATCATGGTATAAGAAAGCATGGTTCTTTTTAGCACTACTAGCCATAGGGGCCTTCCCTTTCTCCTTGACGAAGATGGGAGCCTTATGGCTTGTTAAGTTCTTGGCCTCTCTCTTGAAGCCAAGACCATCCTTAATTGAGGGGTGTCTACCAATCGTGTAGGCATCCCTTGCAAATTTTATTTTATCAACTTCACTCTTGCTAGTCTTAAGTTGGGCATTAAGACTAGCCACTTCATCATTTAGTTTTGAAATTGACACTAAGTGTTCACTACAAGCATTAACATCAAAATCCTTACACCTAGTACAAATTTCAACATGTTCAACACAGGAATTTGATTTACTAGCTACTTCTAGTTTAGCACTTAAATCATTATTAACACTTCTTAAGGTAGCAATGGTTTCATGACAGGAAGATAATTCACTAGAAAGCATTTCATTTCTTTTCACTTCTAAAGCATATGATTTTTGTGCCTCTACAAATTTATCATGTTCATCATACAATAAATCCTCTTGCTTTTCTAAAAGCCTATCCTTTTCATTCAAAGCATCAATCAATTCATTGATTTTATCTATCTTAGATCTATCTAAGCCTTTGAACAAGCATGAATAATCTATGTCATCATCATCACTAGACTCACTATCACTAGAAGAAGCATAAGTGGAGTCTTGAGTACTCACCTTCTTCTCCCTTGCCATAAGACATGTGAGACGCTCGTTGGGGAAGAGGGAAGACTTGTTGAAGGCAGTAGCAGCGAGTCCTTCATTGTCGGAGTCGGAGGAGGAGCAATCCGAGTCCCACTCCTTTCCTAGATGTGCCTCGCCTTTTGCCTTCTTGTATTGCTTCTTCTTCTCTCTTTTGTTCCCCTTTTCCTGGTCACTTTCATTATCGGGACAGTTAGCAATGAAATGACCAAGCTTACCGCATTTAAAGCATGAGCGCTTCCCCTTGGCTTTGGTCTTGCTTGGTTGTCTCTTGTGACCTTTAAGCACCGTCTTGAATCTTTTGATGATGAGAGCCATCTCTTCATCATTAAGGCCAGCCGCCTCAATCTGTGCCACCTTGCTAGGTAGCGCCTCCTTGCTTCGTGTTGCCTTGAGAGCAAGGGGTTGCGGCTCGTTGATCGGACCATTCAAGGCGTCGTCCACATACCTCGCCTCCTTGATCATCATTCGCCCGCTAACGAATTTCCCAAGAACTTCTTCGGGCGACATCTTGGTGTACCTGGGATTTTCACGTATATTGTTCACCAAGTGAGGATCAAGAACGGTAAATGACCTGAGCATTAGGCGGACGACGTCGTGGTCCGTCCATCGTGTGCTTCCGTAGCTCCTTATCTTGTTGATAAGGGTCTTGAGCCGGTTGTATGTTTGCGTCGGCTCCTCGCCCCTTATCATTGCGAACCGTCCAAGCTCGCCCTCCACCAACTCCATCTTGGTGAGTAAGGTGACGTCGTTCCCCTCATGAGAAATCTTGAGGGTGTCCCAGATTTGCTTGGCGTTATCCAAGCCGCTCACCTTATGGTATTCATCCCTGCACAAGGAAGCTAGAAGAACAGTAGTAGCTTGTGCATTCTTATGAATTTGTTCATTAATGAACATGGGACTATCCGAACTATCAAAGTGCATTCCACTCTCTACAATCTCCCATATACTAGGATGGAGAGAGAATAGGTGACTACGCATTTTGTGGCTCCAAAATCCGTAGTCCTCTCCATCAAAGTGTGGGGGCTTGCCGAGTGGAATGGAGAGCAAATGTGAATGTGAACTTTGCGGAATACGAGAGTAGTCAAAAGAAAAGTTCGAATTAACCGGTTTCTTCCTCTCGTAGTCGCTGTGGTCATCCTTTTGGGAAGAAGTAGACTCATCGCTGTCGTAGTAGACGATCTCCTTGATGCGCCTTGTCTTCTTCTTCCTCCCTTCCTTCCGTCTATGGCCCGAGCCGGAGTCGGTAGGCTTGTCGTCCTTCGGCTCGTTGACGAAGGTCTCCTTTTCTTTGTCGTTGATCACTATACCCTTCCCCTTAGGATCCATCTCTTCGGGCGGTTAGTCCCTTTGTGAAGAGAACGACTCCGATACCAATTGAGAGCACCTAGAGGGGGGGTGAATAGGTGATCCTGTAAAAACTTCAAACTTAAGCCACAAAAACTTGTTAAGTGTTAGCATGATTATTGCCAAGTGGCTAAGGTGAAGTCTCAACAAAACACAATACCACAAAAGATCAAGCACAGATGTGACACAGTGGTTTATCCCGTGGTTCGGCCAAGACCAACGCTTGCCTACTCCACGTTGTGGCGTCCCAACGGACGAGGGTTGCAATCAACCCCTCTCAAGCGGTCCAAAGACCCACTTGAATACCACGGTGTTTTGTTTTTCCTTTCACTATCCCGTTTGCAAGGAATCTCCACAAATTGGAGTCTCTTGCCCTTACAAGTATATGATCACAGAGAAGCACAGAGTAAGGGAGGGAAGCAACACACACAAATCCACAGCAAAAGCGCACACACACGGCCAAGAATCGAGCTCACAAGACTATCTCAGAGTTCTCACTTAGAACAGAGCTCGAATCACTTAGAAACACAAACGAATGCGCAGAGACTTAGTGTGGATGATCAAGAATGCTCAAGGGTTGCTTGTGTGTCTCCTCCATGCGCCTAGGGGCTCCTTTTATAGCCCCAAGGCAGCTAGGAGCCGTTGAGAGCAAATCCGGAAGGCCATCCTTGCCTTCTGTCGTCGGGGGCACCGGACAGTCCGGTGCACACCGGACACTGTCCGGTGCCCGATTTGTTTCCTTATCTGGCGCTGCCGACCGTTGCAGACCGTTGGAGATCTGAGAGCCGTTGGCGCACCGGACATGTCCGGTGCACACCGGACAGTCCGGTGCCGTCTTCCGACCGTTGGCTTGGCCACGTGTCCCGCGCAGATTGCGCGGCCGACCGTTGGCCCGGGCCAACCGTTGGCCCGGGCCAACCGTTGGCTCACCGGACAGTCCGGTGCACACCGGACAGTCCGGTGAATTTTAGCCGTACGCCATCGGCGAATTCCCGAGAGCGGCCTGTTCGCTCCGAGCCAGCCTGGCGCACCGGACACTGTCCGGTGCACACCGGACAGTCCGGTGCTCCAGACCGAGCTGAGTCTTGGCTGCACACAGCCAAGTCATTTTCTCCTCTTCTCTCTGTTTCTAACACTTAGACAAATATATTAGTACACAAAACCAATGTACTAAGGCTTAGAAACATACCTTTATCTCATGATTTGCACCTTGTTCATTCATGTACATAAATTCACAATTAAGCACATGTGTTGGCACTCAATCACCAAAATACTTAGAAATGGCCCAAGGGCACATTTCCCTTTCACTCTAGCTCTTGCGTGTGTTTCTATTCCCTCCCTTACTCTTGTGGTTTTCATTGTGACCAATATTGTAAGGGTGAGAGGCTCCAACTTGTGGAGATTCCTCACAAAGGGAACATCTGCTATAAGGAAGAAAATCGTGGTATTCAAGTGGATCATTGGATCACTTGAAAGGGGTTGAGTGCAACCCTCGTCCATTGGGATGCCACAATGTGGAAGTAGGCAAGTGTTCTACTTAGCCGAACCACGAGATAAAAATCGCTGTGTCACCTGTTGTTATTCGTGTGCGATTCTCTCTGCTTCTACTCACTTGATAATTGCTCTAAATTTAAATACTCACCATGTGAGGAGCAATTAAGTGAAAAAGTCATCTCTTTCTCTCTATACATAGCATCTTGGTTTTGATTCCACTAACATTTCATAAACCAAGTTTTGTGCCATTTAGTGTTGATTTTTACAGTATCACCTATTCACCCCCCTCTAGGTGCTCTCAACAAGTCAACCTTGTGTTCGCACTATGCCATTGTCACTGTGAATCAATCTCATGGTATTTGTGGGAAACTCACTTTGCAACCTCAAAATCAAATCTCGAGCATGAGTAAAAGCCTCATCATTTGCCTTCATGAAGAACACCCAAGAATAGTGAGAAAAGTCATCAACAGCCACAAGCACATACCACGTCCCCCGAAAGAGCAAACCCAAGCTGGACCAAAATTGTCCAAGTGAAGCAATTCGTCGAGTTGCAAGGTCATCACCTTGGTGACCGGGGAATGGGAAGCAGCAATAATCTTGCCATGGTGACAAGGGTGACAAATTAGATCTTAATCAAATTTCAATTTGGGCAATCCATGGATGAGGCCAAGTGATCTTAGTATACATAAAAGATCAAATCTCAAGTGACAGCCTCCTATGCCACTTTCAAATCAAAGAGGAAGATCCTAGCAAGAGGCATCAAGAAGGGCTAGAAGAATGTGTAAAATTAGCTCAAAAAACTCGATTAAAATGGGAGATCTAACAAACAAGATTAGGGCTAGAAATGAGTTGAGCCGAGCAAAGCTCGACAAGGGCTCGTTCGGGTTTGCAAGCTGGCTTGGGAGACGCCACATTAAATCTTATTTAGACTATAAATTCTATATTTTTATTATATATAAAATAATAAAACTATGTACCAAAAGTTCAGCAATATATTTTAAACTATACCTAGCTTTGCATCCATAAAAAACAAGAAAATAAACGAAAAACATAAGAATGTAAAAGTGTAACAATATAACACCATACCATTAGGTCGGCTAGTGAGTTGGCTCAAGCTCGTTCAGGCTCGGCTCAGCTCGGCTTGCTTTCTAAGTGAGCCACAAATGTAGGCTCGACTTGGGCTCGTTCAGGCTCGTAAGCCTTTCTAAGCCAACCTGAGCCTAAGCGCTCAGCTGGCTCACGAGCCTCGAGCATATTTTGCAGCCCTAGACAAGATCGCCCTAAACATCCAAAACTCGAGAAAGGCCCTTTTTAAAGCATACTTCATAGCCATCCTTAAGGAGTTGCGAAACCGAAAGTGGATGGAAGTGCAAATTTGAAACCAAAGCAACATCATTGAGGACAAAACTCTCGTTCATTCAAATGGAGCCACGAGGGACATCCTTACCTCTCGACTTATCTTCGAATGTGTTGTATTCCTTACCAATTACTGGGTCGAAGCTAGGGAACCATTTTGAGCTTCTGGTCATGTGGTGTGAATAGCCGGATTCCATGAACCATGTGTTCTACATGCCTCTGTCCTGCATCAATAATAAGACACACGATGAGCAAATGGCACAACACTAGGATTAGTAAACTGTGAAGGATACCAGTGTTGTAGCATTTGCCCCTAAAAAGTGTTAAGGAAAATACCAAACATCCTTGGCCCCGAAGGGGGGAAGCGATCACCACAAGAAGGACATCATGGTCCACTAGAGAAGTGGGAACAAAAGCCACTAGTATTGGATCCTTAGTTATATGGCGCACGACCAACACCCCATCAAGCAAGACCACCGTGTGGTATCACCATGTAACACCCCGTCCAATCCCTGGACCGGTGGTACTTACTCCTGGCAGCTCTCTAGAATTATATATTGTCCCCACAGACCAACACGGGTCTTTTGTGCGTACTTTGTCCTCACTCATGCGCACCCGAGAAAACTTCCCTATCGGTCACCCATCCCAAATCGCTCCAAGCCAAGCATGCTTAACCTCGAGGTTCTTTTGAGACAGGCTTTCAAAAAAGAAGATGCACCTTGTTGATATGAGTACTCTATTAATTCTATTAAGCCTTAGGCCAGGATATCACCATCCCAGGGGCCAAGATATCACAATCCGCCCCACTTAGAAGACTGATGTCCTCGTCGGTCAACCCCAAGCCAGGAACCTCCCCTTTTGGCCACATCTATGTGTCTAGTGTCGTCATATGCCATGCCATGTGACCACACTAGGACCACAAGCGCCATGCTCCATATACCCAAACCCCCTAACCCACACACGCCCATGAAACTGCGAGGGTCGGCTTTGATACCACTTGTAACACCCCGTCCAATCCCTGGACCGGCAGTACTTACTTCTGGCAGCTCTCTAGAATTATATATTGTCCCCACAGACCACACAGGTCTTTTGTGCGCACTTTGTCCTCACTCATGCGCACCCGAGAAAACTTCTCGGTCGGTCACCCATCCTAAATTGCTCCAAGCCAAGCACGCTTAACCTCGAGATTCTTTCGAGATAGGCTTCCGAAAAAGAAGATGCACCTTGTTGATATGAACACTCTATTAATTCTATTAAGCCTTGGGCCAGGATATCACCATCCTAGGGGCCAGGATATCACACACCACCTGAGGCCTAGCAGCAAGAGGCGAAGCACCTCTAGGCCTCGCAGGTTGTCTCTGAACTAGAGGATCATGTACACCATGAGAAACATAGTTCATGTTCTCTCTACTCAACTCAGAACCCTGCCACTCATCTCTCTCCCTCCTAAAGAAAAGCAGTCAAACGACCATCCCTCTCACAGTAATCACAATGAAATATCACCTCTCTCTTAGGTGAAGTCTGTTTGTGGGATTTGGGCTTTTTGGGTGGCTGGGTGCTCTAGGAAGGGGAACACTATAGGCATCTAGCAGGGTGTCAAGTGGGTTCCTAAGATGGTTAGGTTTTGGACACCACAATTGTTTTTGATGAGGGGCTCTCACAGGCTCCTCAATCACTTAATTTTTCACAGCAAGGGTGACAATTTTAGGCGGAGTAAGCTTGATAAGTTTGGGGTTGGCTGAAGGTTTTTCTAAGGGTTTCAGGCCACTACACTCACCAACCTGACCAAAACAAGCGACACTCCTATCCTTAGCAGCAAAGCATAAACCCGGTCTACCAGTTCCCCTCTTGAACTAGTTAACCATCATGCCCAATTGGGGCTCACTGCATGACATCTAGCTCAAGACATATAGAAGGTATGTGTTTTCTTCCTTGATCCTTGTCATATCATGCCTGCAGGACTCGAGAGTAGACTACAAACCCTCACAAAGTGCACACTGCACAGGTGTAGATGCACTCTCCAAGCTAGCCTTCTCAAGTGAGGATATCCTAGTATTTCTCTTTGCTACTTATTCTGCAAGCCAAGACATGCAGTACACGCACCCAATAAGCTAGACCTAGATCTCATCTCATCGCGCTCATCTAGCATGGTGGCACACTTGGTCTACAATGTGGTGTTGTTCGACATGTGTAGGGCGCACCCATCACACTCAGTCTCATTGGACGCCACGACAAAAGCTCTAGCACACTCAAGTTCCCTAAGCATGCTCTCGTACTTGCTCTTGAAATCTTTCCTCTCACGAGCAGCAAGCCTATGTAACTTATCCTGACTAGCTAAAGCAATCGTCAGCTATTCTACCTAAGTAGCAAGGTCATCGGCGTAATGTGATAACTCAAACACAGAGCCATCATCGATGTCCTAGTCATCGCTGCCCATCGCATCATCACCAACAGTCATGGTGCAAAGTGTGACACCCCAGTGTCACCTAGGGTTTCTCTCAAATGCCAAACCAAGAACCATCATTTTATGTGAACCAAAGTAAGCATGAGCATCAAATTAACTTAAGAATAAAGAATTCACCAAGTATATACTTAAAAGTATCATGATCCAAACAATTGAGTCTTTTAAAAAGATAAGAATGTACAAGCCTAATGAA
Organism: Zea luxurians; assembly: GCA_029449295.1. Lineage (NCBI taxonomy): Eukaryota > Viridiplantae > Streptophyta > Magnoliopsida > Poales > Poaceae > Zea > Zea luxurians. The sequence continues at coordinate 380,504 of JAOPSE010000422.1, forward strand.
AACCCTAAGTGAGCCCCATGAGCTAAATTCAAGAAAGTAAGAAAAAGGGGATGAAAAGTTTAAAATTTTGACTTGAGCCAATTATAAAAATTGAAGTATATTTAATGAGCAACAAGAAAGGTTGAGAAAGCTTAGCCAAAATAACTCAAGAAAAACCCCAAATCAAGCTTCTCATGTGGGGACTTAATGAGAATTCTGAATTTCAGAATTCTGAAAATTCAGACCTTGAGCCAAAGATCAGGGATGTTCACCTTGATCCCCAACTCGAATCCTAATGGCCCCATTAACAAAATTGTGTCTAACTAACCCCTCTGTCGTGTGCCAGAAGATGGCATTGGGACGCGAGCCCTAGACACGACAAAACCTTGGATTTGCCTCGGGTTTGAGCAGGGAGACAGACCGGATTTCCTGGCTCCATATCTCTGCAACCAGTAGGCAAAATCCTTTGACCCCCACACAAGAATGGTAGCTTGTAGGGAGGAGAAGAGGTTTTGTGCACTGACCAAGGTGAGAGCAGGCTCAGATGAGCGACCACACGCGCCAGAACTTGGGCAGAACGCACGGGCACACGTGTTCGACCCTGGTCGGCACGCTAGAGCTTGCCCAACCCGCACGCGCGCTCGCCCCGGCGTCCGGTCAAGTCCGCCGCGCGCCCACGCCCTCGGCCGTGCCCGCTCGTGCCTATAAAGCCTCCCCAGGCGCACCTCACTTCGCCCCGCACTCACCCTCACCGGCCAGCCACTTTCCCTTAGCTCCGGCGAGCTCAATTCCGCCCGCCATTGCCGCCAGAGCCTCGGCCATCGTGGCCAGCCCACCCCAGCCATCCTCTGGGCAAGCCAGTGCTTCGGCTAGCTCCGCTAGCAGCCCGTGAAGCTTGCCAAGCCCTCGGACCCGGCCGGACTTCACCGGAGGCCCGAGATCGACCTCACCGGACTTCGGTCTTCCGCCGCCGCGCGTGGACCGAGCTATCCAGTGAGTCTCCGACTGATTCCTTGCACCCATATCTTCTCTGGCATCCCATGAACCTCTCTGACCCATCCAATTGCTCCATCTCGCCGTGACCAGGCCGGATTCCTCGCCGCCGACGAGCATCCCCGCCTGCGCGCGTGGACCGACCGACTCCGGCCATCTCCGACGGTGACCCGCACCTCGTTGTGATCCCCGAGACCTCCCCTACGTCCTCGACCACTTCACCGGAGCAATCTCGCCGCCGGTAAGCCCCTCCGCCCTTTCTTCCGCCGCGGTTACTGTTTGAGGTAGAAGAAGGACCTCGGGTTAGGATCCGTAGAACCCGAGGGGTTTTCTGTAACGTCAGCGACTCATGTGAATAGTAGCTTAAGGACTGATTCGCGAGGAAAACTTAAAACCCCGCCAGGGACCCCAGTGCAAAATGGATTTCCATTAAACCATTTCTGTTAATCTTTTTAAAATGACCAGAGAACTTAGAAAATCCATAACTTGCTAAATTCTTCATAAAAAGTTGTCAAACCAATTTTGCTAGCTCCTGAATATTATGAACTATCATTTAAAAATGATAAACCCTATGCTTTCTGTTCTAAATTTTAGAGTTTAAAATTAAAAACAGAAACCCACCAAACCTTGTTTAATTAAGGAAAATTAGTTTTTTCTTCTGTGCTGAACTTAAGAAAATTTGTAGATGTTTAAACCTCATTTAGACACTATTTAAAAAAGGTAGGAACCCCAGCATTAAAAATTATGATGTAGTTATTCATTTAAAGCTAATTTGTCCAAAACTTAGAGAAAATCAGAAAGGCATTAGAAATTAATGAACAATGATTAAGATTATTTTTCCTAGTTTGCTTATGTAACAGAGAACCTAGGAAAAATACAGAGACCATTAGTTTGGACTAGTCTTAAATTAAGATGATTTATTTAGCCTTATAAAGACTGAAAATCAATTATTAGAATGGCAAAACTATAACCAAAATGATTAATAAAAATCCAGTGGACTTACAACCCCCAGAGCCCCACTACAAAAATAAAGAGCACCTCAGCCCAACTTTTTAAGTAAGGAAAATAAATACAAAGTGATAATAAGGCATTTTCCCAATAATTCTTTAACAACCCCTAATAATGTGATAATGGGCAACCAAAAATTTGCTAAGTCCATGATGAGATCAACTACCAGAGAAAAATGCAAACCCATAAAAAAGAAGCAAACTCATACCTATTGCTAATAATTTAAAAGAAAGGCCATTTGATTCAAATAATGCATACCACCCCTTTCCTTACGCAAAAAGATGCCAAACTTCAGAATGATTGCTCTTGCACAAAACAAAAACTAAGAAAAATAAGAACTCTGTTGTTTGATATTTTTCAAATATAGTGGTAGTAGAAAGCACCAATGTGGCTAGAATCTTGAGAAAGCCATAGAAAAATAACTAAAAGGTATTAATGGCTAGAAGTTTGCACCAAATCATGTTATGACACCTAAAAGCCAGCAAAAATAAGTTTTAGAAAATTACCCACTGTTAAATAATAGTTGTAGTTCAAAGCACCCCTTCTGCCCTAGGATTTGATAATTTTGTCCAGAGAAAACTATTCAATTCCTGATCCCCAAATTTTGAGACAGAGAAACATACCCCAGTGCCAAGCCACTGTAATTTTTTCAGAATTTTTAGAATTTTATAAAAGCAACTTGTAGTTCAAACCCACTCTAAAACATTAAAAAGAATAAAAGAAAAGGGAAGAAGATATAAACCTCACCCCAATGAGTCTAACTTGAGAACTTATCAATTCTCCCCAAGACTTAAAAAGAATTCATTGGAACCCCTAAAAGTAAAACCTACCACTTACCTTAGCTAAGTTTAAACCAATTCACCAAGTATACCACCCAAGGGTCTTGCATAAGTAAAGTAACCTTGTTTAACTCAAGAAGATCATACACTGTCAAAAGTTGTAATTTCTAAAAGCACATATCATATCATGCATATATCTTACGCATTGCATTCATTAGATTGTAATCTTGCCGACGGAGAGTACGTGCTCATCCCCGAGCAAGGACCTGTCCAAGAGGAGGACCAGGAGCAGGCTTCAGAGGCTGCTATTGAGGATCTCCCTGCAGCCCCAGCAATTGAAGGCAAGCCCCAGTTTTATGCATAACCGTTTATATATGCTATTTCACTGCACTTAATGTTTGTAGGTTTGTAATGTGCACTTAAGTGTAGGAGTTGCTTAAAACCTCTAGTTGCATGAACTTAGGATTCCTTTTTGAGATGAATACTAGTATGCTAGGTCGAGTAGCTGCTTGCTAATCAGGATCTCGGTAGAAGTCGAGTGATTTTTCTAGCACTCGCGCGAGGTCAGGAATTGATTGTATTCATCTTGATAACAGGGTATATGTTGGTCTATGGACTTGGATCCAGGGAGGATGTCTTGTTCATGAGACGGGAAAAAGAATTAAGGATTAATGTGTGGATACCTGAGTCAAGCTTTTGAACGTACTAAGCACATGCCGGGAAATATGGTAACCGGTAAACCTAGTACCTGAGTGAAGCCGGGCGCGGACTTTATCCCTCATGCGACCTGAGACTGGGTCTCCCATGCTAGCTATGGTGGGTACAAGTGCGGTCACTGCACGGCGGCAGCCGGGGTCAGTGGAGCATTGTATGCCAAGGCGGTGAGGCCTGGACACGAACGTGGAATCAATGGGGACGGTTGTCATGTGTAGGGTCGGAGTACCCTAACATGCCGTGTGTTTAGGTTTACCTTGCAAGGTTAAAACTCGATTCGAATCGTCTGCTTCTCGCATCTAATGAGACTGCTTGATTCCTTGTACTGCATCGAGTAAAAAGTGAAATGTGGTTACATAAGATAACTTGTTGATTGAATAAATTGATTGTTACCATGTATGCTTAGAAGGAGCAATCTAGCTAAGTTAATGATGATAGAAACTGGAAAGCTAAAACTTTGCTTTTAGAAACAGCTAGTGCTTTTGGCAAACCAAACCCCTCAGCCAAACAGCTGCATAGTCTAGAGGTAGAGGAGTAGATTCCTCACACCGGGTAAGTCTAGCTGAGTATTAGTATACTCAGCCTTGCTTGTGGCAAAATTTTTGCAGGTACTATTCAGGAAATGGTTGATGGTGTGACTTGGCCTACCACCCTGCCACCGGGTTGGACGGTCGAGTGGGATGTTGCTCCGGCAGGAGAGGAGCACGAGGAGTAGTGGGCTAGGCCTTGCCCATTTCCTCGATACCGACGACATCGATTATCCGCTGCACTTTATTTTGTGAACTCTTATTTGCTACTCAAGAACTCTGATTTATGTAATAACTCAGTACTTAATTTGTGGATTCCTGTTTTATTGTATTTCTTCTGTGACTCACCATCGTGTGAGATTGTGGAATTTGATCCTGGTTAAGTGGCTCCATCAGACTAGATCTGAGGGACTGACGGGTTATTCCGATTTAAGTGCGTTACGGCCCCTGAGGCGTGACTTAGGCACTTGAGCTGGAATAATTCGGGTGGTTCCGCCACAGCTGGTATCGGAGCAAATCCCACCACAGAGAAGGACAATAAACCATGAATACCAATTTTCAAAATCTAAAACTTGCCTAGAAACTGTTATGGATCGTCAGGACTAGACCGCTAGACCTAGGACGAAAGGCCTTAGGCATAGAGGGAAAATGGGTGGCTAATTACTTAGGCCCCGTGGGCCAGTACTTATATTTTCAAGGATGCCCTGAAAAGCACCCTATTTTCTTTCGAGAGGCAACGTTTTCTTTTTCCCAGCATGCATGCATTATAAAACATCAAAGAGGAAATTAAAATTTGAGCTAACCCACTTTCTTTAAAACCATCCGGGCTCTCTTTTTCTTTCCCTTCCACCATCATCTTTACCTTTGATTCCCCTCCGCAGATGAATTCACCCACCCCCGCCAGTGGAGGAGACTCTCGTTTCAGTTCTGACTTCCTTTCTCGCGATGGTTTTCCTTCCATCTTGTGGGAAGTGCTTAACTCCGCTGGCTACCCTACGCCCCCTTTGTACACGGTGCAGTTGTATGAGGAGCATCGGGTACCTCGTTGTCGGGTCTGGCTGACTTTGGAGGCTCATCCCCTTCAGCCGGGTTGGCGTTCTCTTGATTCTGAGACAATTGGACTCAGGACGGACGACACTGTTGAAGCAGCAGCCATGAAGGCCCTAACAACTTTCTGTGGCTATCATCCTCTGGAGATGGTGATGCACCCCTTGGGACTCTTCCCTGCTGAGAGGAAGGATGATCCCATGTGGTGTAACCGCGTGAGCCATGTGAAGGATGTGTGGGCAATGTATCCTGACTTGGTTGGGAGGGTCACTGTTCAGTGCATGAGTGCGCTGTACCGCCTTCAGGCCCTTCAGAGCGATGCTATGGCACTCCTTGCCAACACCGCTCAGACTGCCAAGCTCACTCTCGACAGTCGGGAAGATTTTGTGGTCGACCTATCCACTGAGTTGGTAGAGAAGGATCTACAGGTGGAGAGGCTGAGCCAGCACATCACCACCTTGGAGCAGCAGGTGGAGATCCAAGACAACACTATTGATGTCTTGGAGAACCAGCTCCACGATGTGCAGAGAGAACTCGAAGAAGCGAATGACCACCTAGACATGCACCACTTGGAGATGGAGGCCAATGAAGCAGGAAGCGAGGGAGAAGAGGATCCCGAGGAGCTAGGACCAGCCCCTGGTGCCAATGGGACTACCTCCGCGATGCCCCCTTCACCCGCATCCAGTGTCGCTTCCACCGCTCAGGGTTAAGCAGTCGCTTCGGCACTTTTCGACGGAAAGAAACCTATGCGAGCTTAGTAATATCACATTTTGGACTAGGCTTATGGGTACTTTCCCCTGATTGATGTAACCCTGTGAACTTTTGAAATCTGTGGGATGTTTGTCACCATGTTATCTTCATTTCGAACCTAATATTATGATTATGGCATTTTTTCTTCCATATGAGATAATATCTTGTCGTTCGAAACTGTGAGCTAGGATAACAATGGCGGCAATCTCCGTTTTCAGATGGCAGCTAGGCAGCGTCGCGGGCATAACGAGCAGGTTCCCCCGCCACCTCCTCCAGCTCCCACAGTGCAGGAGCTTATGGCCCAGCAGAATGAGATTCTGCGACAGCTCTTGCAGTGCCAGCCCCACCCGCAGCAGCATGGTGGAGGCCAGCCTCAGCGACCTCCGGCTATGGCCACTTACCAGGAGTTTCTGAGCACGCAGCCGCCCCTGTTTACCAAGGCAGAGGATCCGTTGGACGCCGACGTATGGCTTCACGTCGTCGAGTCCAAGTTTCCCCTCCTCACGGGAGACTGCCCTGATGCTACCAAGACCCGCTTCGCCGCGCAGCAGCTTCGCGGATCTGCTCGGACTTGGTGGGATCACTTCCGTGCTATGCTCCCCGCTGATCGTGAGGTATCTTGGGAGGAATTCAAGACCGCCTTCAGAGGACACCACATCCCAGCTGGCATTCTTGATCGGAAGTTGAATGAATTTCTGGCCCTTAATCAAGGAACCCGCACGGTACTGCAGTATGCGCAAGCCTTCAACGACTTATGCCAGTATGCAGGGTACCATGTTGATTCTGATGAGAAGAAGAGGGATCGCTTCCGCAGGGGTCTCAATACCAAGATGCGGGAACGACTCAACACTATCCGGGCCGATAGCTTCAATGAATTGGTCAACATGGCCATCTCCCAGGAGGATTGCATTGTTGCTCACCGGGCAGAGAAGAGGAGAAAGGCACCAATGGCAGCACCATCCGCTCAAGCTCAGAGGTTCCGGATTGTTTCTCACAATCAGAGCAGGGGTTTTCAGCAGCAGGCAGGCAGATGGGTGATCAGGCCACCTCAGCAGCAGCAGCAGCCGGCACCCAACCGCTACCCAGCTCCCGCCCTAAGGATCAACCAGCCTCAGCAGCAGCAGTTCCGCCAGGGCAATGGGAACAAGTGTTTCACTTGTGGCAATGTGGACCACCATGCCAAGAATTGTCCTTGGAACCAGCAGAGGCAGATGCCAGCACCAAATCAAGACAAGGGAAGAAAGCAGAAGGTGCAAGTCAGGCAAGGGAAGCTCAACTTCACCACTCTGGAGGAAATACCTGAAGGAGCTCCTATCATGACTGGTATCTTTTCAGTTTATAATCAACCTGCTTTAATTCTGTTTGATTCTGGTGCATCTCATAGTTTCATTAGCCAAAAGTTCAGTGCTAGATGCAAACTGCCATTCTCTCACTCTAAAGGGTCATTCATGATAGTCGCACATGGGGGTAAAATTGCAGCTAATCAATTAAACCAAAGTGTGCCTATTCAACTGGGAAGCCACATTATCAAAACCACTCTTCTTGTGTTGGGATTGGAAAATGTGGACATTATTCTAGGAGCAAATTGGATGACCTTGCACCAAGTTGTGCTTGATGTAGCCAGCCGTACCGTGGAAGTTAATTCTCCGTTCTGTGGGAACTTCACTTTAATTCTGCCCAGTCAAGGTTCTACTCAGTCATGTGTTTTCTCTATGACGGAGTTACCTTTGAAGAAAATCCCAGTGGTCTGTGAGTATGCAGATGTCTTCCCTGATGAGTTGCCAGGAATGCCACCGGACCGGGATATTGAATTCGCCATCGAGTTGCAACCAGGAACGGCCCCAATTTCCAAAAGGCCCTACCGGATGCCACCCGCTGAGTTGGCAGAGTTGAAGAAGCAATTGCAAGAGTTGCTGGATAAGGGTTTTATTCGCCCAAGCACTTCGCCTTGGGGATGTCCAACACTATTTGTGAAGAAGAAAGATGAAAGCTTGAGGCTGTGTATAGATTACCGCCCTCTTAATGCGGTAACTATCAAGAACAAGTATCCTTTGCCTTGTATTGATGTTCTCTTTGACCAGTTGGTCGGGGCCAAGGTATTTTCCAAGATAGACCTTCGCTCTGGCTACCATCAGATCAAGATACGAGCAAGTGATATTCCAAAGACGGCATTCTCAACCAGATATGGGCTATATGAATTCTTGGTGATGTCATTCGGGCTGACAAATGCACCAGCATATTTCATGTACCTGATGAATTCTGTTTTCATGCCGGAATTGGACAAGTTCGTGGTGGTTTTCATCGATGATATTCTGGTGTACTCAAAGAACGAAGAAGAACATGCCGGGCATTTGCATGTAGTGCTTCAACGTCTGTGAGAGCACCACCTTTATGCCAAGATATCCAAGTGTGATTTTTGGCTAAAGGAAATCAAATTCTTGGGTCACACTATCTCTCAGGCCGGAATAGCTATTGATCCTGATAAAGTGCAAGAGGTGATGAACTGGAAGCCACCAACTACTGTTCGTCAGATTTGGAGTTTTCTGGGATTAGCTGGTTATTACCGAAGATTTATTCCAGATTTCTCTCGAATTGCGAAGCCTATAACTGAGTTGCTGAAGAAAGAAGTCAAATTTGTCTGGAGTCAGAAGTGCGAAGATGCCTTCCATGCATTAAGGCAGCATCTGACCACAGCACCAGTGTTGGCGCAGCCTGACAACAGCAAGCCTTTCGATGTATATTGCGATGCCTCTGGCACCGGGCTAGGATGTGTCTTGATGCAAGACAACCGAGTCATCGCTTATGCCTCAAGAGCACTCAGGCCTCATGAGCAGAACTATCCCACTCATGACCTTGAGCTAGCAGCAGTGGTTCATGCATTGAAGATGTGGAGGCATTACCTAATGGGGACCCACTGCAACATCTTCACTGATCATAAGAGCCTTAAGTACATTTTTACTCAGGCTGATCTCAACATGAGGCAGAGAAGATGGCTAGAGCTGATCAAGGATTATGACCTGGAGGTACATTACCACCCAGGAAAAGCTAATGTGGTAGTAGATGCCTTGAGCCGGAAGATGCAGTGCAATTGTATTCTGATGGATTCTCGCATTAACACCTTGTGTGATGAGTTGAGCAAGATGCAAATTGAAGTAATTCCTTCTGGTTCTTTGTCTCACATTTCTGTTGAGCCAGCTTTGCAAGACCAGATCATCATGGCCCAGCTCAGTGACAAGGGAGTGCAGATTATCAAGGAGAATCTCCATCAGAAGATCAAGAAGTATAATTGTTTCCGCCAGGATGAAAAGGGTGTGTTATGGTTTAAAAATAGATTGGTGATTCCTAAGGACCAGGATCTCAAGAGGAAAATTTTGGACGAAGCTCATCTCTCCAAATTCTCTATGCATCCGGGAAGCACCAAGATGTACCATGATCTGAAGCCTTTGTACTGGTGGACTAGAATGAAGAGGGAGATAGCCCAGTATGTATCAGAATGTGACACCTGTCAGAGGGTAAAGGCAAGCCACTTGAAGTCAGCTGGAGCTTTGCAACCCCTGTCCATACCTTCATGGAAGTGGGATGACATCAGCATGGATTTCATTGTGAGACTGCCCAACACCTCTCGTCATCATGATTCGATTTGGGTTATTGTGGACTGATTGACGAAAGTGGCACATTTTCTTCCTGTGCACACCACTGATAAGGCTCAGAAATATGCAGAATTGTATATTGACCGGATCGTGTGTTTGCACGGATTACCTCGGACCATTGTTTCTGACCAAGGAGCCCAATTTGTTGCCAGATTTTGGGAACAATTGCAAGAGTCTCTAGGAACTAAGCTAATCAGAAGTTCAGCTTACCACCCACAGACTGATGGTCAGACGGAAAGGGTAAACCAAATTCTGGAGGATATGCTGAGAGCTTGTGCGATCGATTGTGGCAAGAACTGGGATAAGCACCTCTCCTTAGCAGAGTTTGCTTATAACAATAGTTATCAATCCAGCCTAAAGATGGCACCTTTTGAAGCTCTCTATGGAAGAAGGTGTAGGACACCACTCAATTGGTCTCAACCTGGTGAGAGAGAAGTTTTTGGACCTGACTTAGTGACTGAAGCCAAAAGGAAGGTCAAACTAATCAGGAAGAATCTAGAAGATGCTCAGGCCAGGCAGAAGAGTTACCATGATAAGAGAAAGAAACCTCTCCAGTTCGAGGTGGGAAGTTTCGTATACCTCAAGGTATCACCCACCAAGGGAATGCAGAGGTTTGGGATCAAAGGCAAGCTAGCCCCTCGCTACATCGGACCTTATGAGATCATAGAAGCTTGTGGACCCGTGGCATACAAGCTGAAGTTACCTTCAAAGATGTCTGCCATTCACGATGTATTCCATGTATCTCAACTAAAGAAGTGTGTTCGGTTGCCGACTGAGATCTTAGCAGAGCTAGAAATGGAGATAGAGTCAGATCTATCGTACCAAGAGTACCCCTCCAAGATTCTGGATTGCAAGGAGAGATCAACTCGGGCTAAATCGATCAAGATGTACAAGGTCCAGTGGAGTAATCACTCAGAGGAGGAAGCTACTTGGGAAACCGAGGAATTCCTGAGATCCAACTTTCCCGATTGCCTACCTAAGGAAGCTGGTATGTAATCACCCCCAACCCCTCCTCCTGCCCTTCGAATCTAATTTTCAAAAATATAATCTTAATTCAGAATGAAGTAACTATGAAGTAAAACTTAAAAGGGCTTCTTTCTGAAGTTGCAAAGAGAATGACATTCGAAGAACAGTTTTACCCTGATAATAACAACACTCACCCATTTCCTATAAGTCTCACCCTTCGCTTGACCCCGGGAGGACTCTGGCCCGAATCTCGGGACGAGATTCCTTTAAGGGGGGAAGGCTGTGACACCCCAGTGTCACCTAGGGTTTCTCTCAAATGCCAAACCAAGAACCATCATTTTATGTGAACCAAAGTAAGCATGAGCATCAAATTAACTTAAGAATAAAGAATTCACCAAGTATATACTTAAAAGTATCATGATCCAAACAATTGAGTCTTTTAAAAAGATAAGAATGTACAACCCTAATGAAAACCCTAAGTGAGCCCCATGAGCTAAATTCAAGAAAGTAAGAGAAAGGGGATGAAAAGTTTAAAATTTTGACTTAAGCCAATTATAAAAATTGAAGTATATTTAATGAGCAACAAGAAAGGTTGAGAAAGCTTAGCCAAAATAACTCAAGAAAAACCCCAAATCAAGCTTCTCATGTGGGGACTTAATGGGAATTCTGAATTTCAGAATTCTGAAAATTCAGACCTTGAGCCAAAGATCAGGGATGTTCACCTTGATCCCCAACTCGAATCCTAATGGCCCCATTGACAAAATTGTGTCTAACTAACCCCTCTGTCGTGTGCCAGAAGATGGCATTAGGACGCGAGCCCTAGACACGACAAAACCTTGGGTTTGCCTCAGGTTTGAGCAGGGAGACAGACCGGATTTCCTGGCTCCATATCTCTGCAACCAGTAGGCAAAATCCTTTGACCCCCACACAAGAATGGTAGCTTGTAGGGAGGAGAAGAGGTTTTGTGCACTGACCAAGGCGAGAGCAGGCTCAGATGAGCGACCACACGCGCCAGAACTTGGGCAGAACGCACGGGCACACGTGTTCGACCCTGGTCGGCACGCCAGAGCTTGCCCAACCCGCGCGCGCTCGCCCCGGCGTCCGATCAAGTCCGCCGCGCGCCCACGCCCTCGGCCGTGCCCGCTCGCGCCTATAAAGCCTCCCCATGCGCACCTCACCGGCCAGCCACTTTCCCTTAGCTCCGGCGAGCTCAATTCCGCCTGCCACCGCCAGAGCCTCGGCCATCGTGGCCAGCCCACCTCAGCCATCCTCTGGGCAAGCCAGTGCTTCGGCTAGCTCCGCTAGCGGCCCGTGAAGCTTGCCAAGCCCTCGGACCCGGCCGGACTTCACCGGAGGCCCGAGATCGACCTCACCGGACTTCGGTCTTCCGCCGCCGCGCGTGGACCGAGCTATCCAGTGAGTCTCCGACTGATTCCTTGCACCCATATCTTCTCTGGCATCCCGTGAACCTCTCTGACCCATCCAATTGCTCCATCTCGCCGTGACCAGGCCGGACTCCTCGCCGCCGACGAGCATCCCCGCCTGTGCGCGTGGACCGACCGACTCCGGCCATCTCCGACGGCGACCCGCACCTCGTTGTGATCCCTGAGACCTCCCCTACGTCCTCGACCACTTCACCGGAGCAATCTCGCCGCCGGTAAGCCCCTCCGCCCTTTCTTCCGCCGCGGTTACTGTTTGAGGTAGAAGAAGGACCTCGGGTTAGGATCCGTAGAACCCGAGGGGTTTTCTGTAACGTCAGCGACTCATGTGAATAGTAGCTTAAGGACTGATTCGCGAGGAAAACTTAAAAACCAGCCAGGGACCCCAGTGCAAAATGGATTTCCATTAAACCATTTCTGTTAATCTTTTTAAAATGACCAAAGAACTTAGAAAATCCATAACTTGCTGAATTCTTCATAAAAAGTTGTCAAACCAATTTTGCTAGCTCCTGAATATTATGAACTATCATTTAAAAATGATAAACCCTATGCTTTCTGTTCTAAATTTTAGAGTTTAAAATAAAAAACAGAAACCCACCAAACCTTGTTTAATTAAGGAAAATTAGTTTTTTCTTCTGTGCTGAACTTAAGAAAATTTGTAGATGTTTAAACCTCATTTAGACACTGTTTAAAAAAGGTAGGAACCCCAGCATTAGAAATTGTGATGTAGTTATTCATTTAAAGCTAATTTATCCAAAACTTAGAGAAAATCAGAAAGGCATTAGAAATTAATGAACAATGATTAAGATTATTTTTCCTAGTTTACTTATGTAACAGAGAACCTAGGAAAAATACAGAGACCATTAGTTTGGACCAGTCTTAAATTAAGATGATTTATTTAGCCTTATAAAGACTGAAAATCAATTATTAGAATGGAAAAACTATAACCAAAATGATTAATAAAAATCCAGTGGACTTACAACCCCCAGAGCCCCACTACAAAAATAAAGAGCACCTCAGCCCAACTTTTTAATTAAGGAAAATAAATACAAAGTGATAATAAGGCATTTTCCCAATAATTCTTTAACAACCCCTAATAATGTGATAATGGGCAACCAAAAATTAGCTAAGTCCATGATGAGATAAACTACGAGAGAAAAATGCAAACCCATGAAAAAGAAGCAAACTCATACCTATTGCTAATAATTTAAAAGAAAGGCCATTTGATTCAAATAATGCATACCACCCCTTTCCTTACGCAAAAAGATGCCAAACTTCAGAATGATTGCTCTTGCACAAAACAAAAACTAAGAAAAATAAGAACTCTGTTGTTTGATATTTTTCAAATATAGTGGTAGTAGAAAGCACCAATGTGGCTAGAATCTTGAGAAAGCCATAGAAAAATAACTAAAAGGTATTAATGGCTAGAAGTTTGCACCAAATCATGTTATGACACCTAAAAGCCAGCAAAAATAAGTTTTAGAAAATTACCCACTGTTAAATAATAGTTGTAGTTCAAAGCACCCCTTCTGCCCTAGGATTTGATAATTTTGTCCAGAGAAAACTATTCACTTCCTGATCCCCAAATTTTGAGACAGAGCAACATACCCCAGTGCCAAGCCACTGTAATTTTTGCAGAATTTTTAGAATTTTATAAAAGCAACTTGTAGTTCAAACCCACTCTAAAACATTAAAAAGAATAAAAGAAAAGGGAGGAAGAAATAAACCTCACCCCAATGAGTCTAACTTGAGAACTTATCAATTCTCCCCAAGACTTAAAAAGAATTCAGTGGAACCCCTAAAAGTAAAACCTACCACTTACCTTAGCTAAGTTTAAACCAATTCACCAAGTATACCACCCAAGGGTCTTGCATAAGTAAAGTAACCTTGTTTAACTCAAGAAGATCATACACCGTCAAAAGTTGTAATTTCTAAAAGCACATATCATATCATGCATATATCTTACGCATTGCATTCATTAGATTGTAATCTTGCCGACGGAGACTACGTGCTCATCCCCGAGCAAGGACCTGTCCAAGAGGAGGACCAGGAGCAGGCTTCAGAGGCTGCTATTGAGGATCTCCCTGCAGCCCCAGCAATTGAAGGCAAGCCCCGGTTTTATGCATAACCGTTTATATATGCTATTTCACTACACTTAATGTTTGTAGGTTTGTAATGTGCACTTAAGTGTAGGAGTTGCTTGAAACCTCTAGTTGCATGAACTTAGGATTCCTTTTTGAGATGAATACTAGTATGCTAGGTCGAGTAGCTGCTTGCTAATCAGGATCTCGGTAGAAGTCGAGTGATTTTTCTAGCACTCGCGCGAGGTCAGGAATTGATTGTATTCATCTTGATAACGGGGTATATGTTGGTCTATGGACTTGGATCCAGGGAGGATGTCTTGTCCATGAGACGGGAAAAAGAATTAAGGATTAATGTGTGGATACCTGAGTCAAGCTTTTGAACGTACTAAGCACATGCCGGGAAATATGGTAACCGGTAAACCTAGTACCTGAGTGAAGCCGGGCGCGGACTTTATCCCTCATGCGACCTGAGACTGGGTCTCCCATGCTAGCTATGGTGGGTACAAGTGCGGTCACTGCACGGCGGCAGCCGGGGTCAGTGGAGCATTGTATGCCAAGGCGGTGAGGCCTGGACGCGAACGGGGAATCAATGGGGACGGTTGTCATGTGCAGGGTCGGAGTACCCTGACATGCCATGTGTTTAGGTTTACCTTGCAAGGTTAAAACTCGATTCGAATCGTCTGCTTCTCGCAGCTAATGAGACTGCTTGATTCCTTGTACTGCATCGAGTAAAAAGTGAAATGTGGTTACATAAGATAACTTGTTGATTGAATAAATTGATTGTTACCATGTATGCTTAGAAGGAGCAATCTAGCTAAGTTAATGATGATAGAAACTGGAAAGCTAAAACTTTGCTTTTAGAAACAGCTAGTGCTTTTGGCAAACCAAACCCCTCAGCCAAACAACTGCATAGTCTAGAGGTAGAGGAGTAGATTCCTCACACCGGGTAAGTCTAGCTGAGTATTAGTATACTCAGCCTTGCTTGTGGCAAAATTTTTGCAGGTACTATTCAGGTAATGGTTGATGGTGTGACTTGGCCTACCACCCTGCCACCGGGTTGGACGGTCGAGTGGGATGTTGCTCCGGCAGGAGAGGAGCACGAGGAGTAGTGGGCTAGGCCTTGCCCATTTCCTCGATACCGACGACATCGATTATCCGCTGCACTTTATTTTGTGAACTCTTATTTGCTACTCAAGAACTCCGATTTATGTAATAACTCAGTACTTAATTTGTGGATTCCTGTTTTATTGTATTTCTTCTGTGACTCACCATCGTGTGAGATTGTGGAATTTGATCTTGGTTAAGTGGCTCCATCAGACTAGATCTGAGGGACTGACGGGTTATTCCGATTTAAGTGCGTTACGACCCCTGAGGCGTGACTTAGGCACTTGAGCTGGAATAATTCGGGTGGTTCCGCCACACAAAGGCCTCCTGCGGTGTCATCTATGAAGCACAACCAGTTGAGCTTGTCCTCAATGTGTCTCTCGAGCTCCTCGTTGCTCGAAGAAGAGGCTGACTCGTTAGAGTAGTGTCAAGGTCGCTCAAGGAGGTGAGGAAGGCATGCTCATTGATTTTCGCCTTCTTTAGGTACTTCTTCTTGAGTGCCTCCTTGTCGAACCTCCACCTAGACTTGTGCTTGACAGAGGTGTGCTCCCACTTGCCCTTGCGTTGACCATAGTGGTGGTCGCGTGGTCCAACCTCCTGCTTGCCCTTCTTAGGGCAACTGGCGATGAAGTAGTCAGGGTCGCTGTAGCTAAAGCATCCATCCTTCGACCCACCATGTTACCGGTTCTGGTGGTTGTTGTGATACCACATGAACTGACTAGCCACAAGTGCTAACTGCTCATCCCCGAGGCTCTCCACCTGCTCCTATGTGATGGTCAACAAAGAAGTCAAAGCAAACATAATAGGTGAGGGGTTATAGGAGGAACCACCTCTAGAGACCAGGGCCATGGTGGGTGCACCAGGGTTCTCAATATTGGCTCGGGTCTGGTGGTCAATCTCGGTGGACTTGAGCTTGCTAAATAGCTCGTCCATGGTGAGAGTCTCATAGTTGGGCAACTTGATCATTGCTAAGACTTTTACCTCCCAAACCCTATCATCTAGAGCATGTAACAACTTCAACGCTCTCTCAAGATCATCATAGGGAAGTTGCACCATGTTGGCATGCATCTTGTTGACAATCGAATCGAACCGAGAAAACATAGTTTCTATGGTCTCTCTAGCCAATTGCACAAAGTTCTCGTACTCTGGCTGATACGTCTCAAACAGTTTGGTATTTACATGATCATTTCCCTCATGGAATCTTTCGAGGGTGGGCCAGATCTGATGAGCCATAGCCAAATGTCCAACTCCCTCAAACTCAACAAGCGATAGACATGAGAACAAAGCATTTCGAGCCTTGCTATTCGAATCATGGAATTCCAACTAAATAGGAGTGATCCGAGCACTCTCTCTTACTTACACATATGAGGTTGTTTGGGCAAAGTAAATGTGCTAATAAACAAAAATCATAAGTTGGGACCTAAAACTATGGGTTGTATCTTTTTGGGTTATGCTCATCATAGTATTGCCTATGGATTTTTGGTGGTCAAATATGAGGTGACTGATGTTGTTCTAATTCATTGCTAGAATCTCGTGATGTTTATTTCTTTGAGAAGATATTTCCTACGAAAGGTCCACGTATCATGTCTAACTTATCTTTGAGTTAGACTTCAAAAGCAACTTTTGAGCCTATGGGATTGTCTGAGCATGTTAAACATACACTTGAACTAGATCATGAGGAGATTCATAGTGAAGCTTCTAGAAGGAGCAAGATACAAAGGACTACAAAGTCTTTTGGTGATAAGTTCACTATTTATCTTATAGTTGATTCTTCCAAAACAATAGTTGAGGCATTCTCATCTCTTGATGCGGATGATTGGAAAGAGGCTATCTATAGTGAGAACATTCTATTCTTTCCAATAGGACTTGGGAGCTTGTTGATTAAACATATGGTTGCAAACTTGTGGGTTGCAAGTGAGTGTTTGAGAATAACCTTAAGCTTGATGGTACTATTAACAAGTACAAGGCATGACTTGTGGGCAAGGGTTATACCCAGAAAGAAGGCACAGATTTCATTGATACTTACTCACATGTAGCTAGATTGACTAATATTTGTGTTCTACTCTCCTTGGCTGCCTTGCATGGTTTTCTCGTTCATTAGATGCATGTTAAGATAGATTTCCTTACTGGAGAGCTAGAAGAGGAATTCTACATGACACATCCTGATGGTTTTAGAAAAGGGTCATGGGACAAGGTTTGTAAGTTACATAAATCTTTGCTTGGCTTGAAAGAAGCACCTAAGAAATGGCATGAGAAATTCGACTTGACACTTATACCAATAGGCTTTAGTATAAATAAGGCTGATCAATGTGTCTACTACCATCATGGTGGGGGTTAAGTTGTCATATTGTACTTGTATGTCAATGACATACTGATCTTTGGAATGAGCCTTGGCATGATCAATGAGGTCAAGCCTTTCTTATGCCAAAGTTTTGAAATGAAGGATCTAGGTGAGGCTGATGTTATTTGAACAACAACCTGATCAAGGGAGAGAATGGGATTACTCTCGCACAATCTCATTATGTGGACAAAATGTTGAGTCGTTTTGGCTATAAAGATAGCAAACTATCTCGAACACCCTATAATCCTAGTTTGATCCTTTGTAAGAATAAAAGTTTTGGTAGAGACCAATTAAGATATCCACAAGTCGTCGACTCACTCATGTATCTCACTAGTGCTATGAGGCCTAACATCTCTTTTGTTGTTAGCAAATTGAACCAGTTTACTCGTAATCCGAGAGATGATCATTCGTGTGTGCTAGAGTGTGTAATGAACTACTTGGTGGTTACTATGGATTACCTAATTCATTATTCTAGCTATCCTATAGTACTAGAAGGATACAGTGATGCCATTTGGATATCCAATGTGAATGAGCTATTTGCCACAAGTGGATATGTTTTCACTCTTGGAGGTGTTGCTATTTCATGGAGATGATGCAAACAGACCACATTGGTGAGACTATTGTGGAAGTAGAACTCGTAGCACTAGACATAGCTATAGTGGAGGCCGATTAACTTTGTGAGCTATTGACAGACTTACCAATTGTCGATAAACCATTGCCGGCAATTATTATGGACTATGACAATCAAATAGTGATTGCCAAGGTAGACAATTCTAAAGGTAATATGAAGTCATGAATACACATCAAGAGATAGTTAAATCAGTCAGAAAAATGAGAAACTTCAGAGTTATTATCATGGATAATATCCATTAACGAAAATCTAGTTGATCCATTCAGTAAGGGGTTGTCACAAAATGTAATAGATGCAGCATCAATGAGACATGTTTGAGACTCATATAAGCTATTCCCTATAGTGGTAACCCAACCTATGTGATCGGAGATCCTGCAAATTAGGATCTAGGAAGAACAAAGCATGAGAGTAAGCTATTTAACTCACTCCAGAAGGATGCAATACTCTCAATTCTTGTATGATAGATTTGCAATAGCCTTCGTGTATTTTTTGGCTTTAATTAGCAAAGATGTTGTCTTACAAAACATTCTTGAAAGAATACATCTATGACCCCGACTGTTGGACAGTCGTAGTCTGTGAGATTTGGGTGATCTCTATTAAGCTCATAAAGAGACCAAGGATTACTGCTATATGCTCCAAACTATGAAGTAGCCTACTGGAGGTCAAGTATCAGTTGACTCTAAGTGAAACTTGTTTGCACAAAACTTGCAATTTAAGGCTTAGTCCATTCTAGGTTGTGAATGAACGTAGCTTGTTGTTCTAGATGGAAGTTCAACATAAGAGTGTCGATTGAAACACCGGTATATTAAACAGTAGTGGGTTGAGGTAAAGTCATGATGAGACTTGTAGATCTGGTGAGGGTTAGTTGGAATTATTGGGCCAAGTTCATTTAATTTTTAGAATAATTTATAGAAAATTTCAATGACCCATTCATAAAGAGTTGCATGGTAACCGTTGAGACAAGTGTGAAAACATTAGTCCCACCTTACCGTTTGAGGTGGAGGGAACCCAACTTAAATAGTTGAGTCCTCTCCGTGTTCTTGCGTGTGTTGAATGAGAGGTAGAAGAAAGAACAGACGTGCTCGCTCGTCTCGCCTCGCCGGGTGAGGCGATGGGCACGGGCGAGCGACATGGGTCGGGATGGTCTACCGAACTTGGGGTCCAATCCTTGCGCACAGGTGGATTTCTTTTGCAATTTTATTTTATCGCTTATTCAAGAATCCATATCTGATAAGTTTATTTTAGAATCCTTATCGGATAAGGCTTATCAGGTGCAGATCAGGTCAACTGGTCCTTATTTAGTATGAACCTTATCTGATGTGGATTTATTAGTCCCTATCGGTTACTGATTTTTTCAAACTGAACGCAGTACTCACCTATAAATACTTATTAAGTGTTGCTGTTAAACATACCAACAACCAACCCATCTAATGTCACCTCCTTGTATTATGCCGCTGCATAAGCTACTTCATCCCTATCGTCGGCGTGCACTGGCGATCGGGTGAGTAGGTCTCTAGAACTATCTCACTCAGCGATCCTACACTAGGACAGGGCGAATAATGTTTTCAAGAAGCGCTCTGCGTGACTACTCGATTGCTTCCACATCGTCTTCAACCTACACTAGTAGAAAAAGGCTCAACACCTGCGGGACGATTTATTTTTACAGACGGATCCGGTTATCCACCGACTGTGCTATTTCTAGTGGCGGTTCCTTAAGAAAACCGCCACTAGAAATCGTATTTCTACTGGTGGTTCCTTAAGAAAACCGCCAGTAGAAATCCATGATTTGTAGTGGCGGTTTTCTTAAGGAACCGCCAGTAGAAATACGATTTCTAGTGGCGGTTTTCTTAAGGAACCGCCACTAGAAATCATTTTTATCCTTAATTTTTCGAGTTTTTCAAACGACCTCGTATGACAAAACCACCAAAATAAAAGTTGTAGATCTCTAAAAGTTATGAAACTTTGTAGTTGACAACTTTTTTATTTGAACTCATTTCGGTTCTCAAAAATTGAATCTAAGTATGTCAAATTTAAAATTCAAATTTTGCAAACTACCTCGGATGAAAAAAGTGTCAAAATAAAAGTTGTAGAACTTCAAAAGTTATTTATCTTTGTAGTTGACAACTTTTTTATTTGAATTCGTTTAGAGTCTCAAATAAGCAATTTACACTCAAATGGTTGTAATATGTGGAGAAAACAACTACAAACTAGACACAAGGCATGTCATAGACGGAGTGGTAGTGGAGGGTACGCGCGAGGGGTGAGTGTTGGGGACTTGTTCTCAAATGCTTCGGATTAAGAACAAGGCAACATAAAAAGTGTTAAATGATAAAGCCCTTCGTCCAACCAAACATTATTCCCCTTCGGGAATAATGAGTCCCGGACGAAGGTCACAAGAGACATACCTTCGTAAATTCAACAAGTAATAACGAAGAATTCATATAAAACATGAAATGTAAACCATAGAATCATTTCTATTTTATTAACACAGAGAAATAGAAATGATTACAAATTACAAATGTACCTTCGGTCTTGAGAGAAGGTAAAAAGTACAAGCGTGACGCAAATGCCAATGTCAAGTCAGCGTGAACAGTACAGGAGTACTGTTCATCTATTTATAGGCACGGGACGCAGCCCACGTAAAATTACATCCATGTCCATTACATTTGTTAATGGCTTATGGAAATTTGTCAAGGCCCACGGAGTCTTTTCATCTTTAAGTCGGTTCCCCCCTCTGCTGTCGCGACGAAGCTTCCCTGCGCACAGCTTCGGCTGCGCTCGTCCTTCGTCTGGTTCAGGCTTCGTCCTGGCCGTGCTTCATATTCATAGTTCTGAGTCCAAAAATACCTGTTCACATAATCCACTTGGAAAACATTGTCAAATCATGTTTTTGAGGACCTTCGGAGGACGAAGGCCCCCAACAGTAGCCCCTCGCAATATTAATTTGTTAATAATAAATTCAGATTGCGATATGGACGAAGGCCTTGAGCTGAAGGTCCGAAAAAACACCTTCCCTTTGCTAGAATAGCAACATTCACTGACAAGCGGGGCCTTCCAATTTTCAACGCCCTGGGCGTATAAATAAGATCGCACCGCAAACTCATTTGGTACGCTCACTTGCCTTCTGCTTCGGCCCACTAAAATTTTTAGCTCTTGTGCACTAAGATTTGCTGGTCTTTTTGTTTTTGATGCTTCGGCCTCGGGAACAATTTTTTAACGTTTCCGAAGATGTCTGAAGGCAAGAAGATTCCTGCTGAGACGAAGCTGAGTCTCGAGGAGGAGAAGAATCTGGGGTTCCTGATAGCGATGGCAGAGACCAATACAGAGAAAATCACCAAGGAGATTCTCGAAGGTTTGTCCGAAGATACTGGTGACAGCGACAGCTATGATGTAGAGAGTGGTGGGGAAGAGGCCGAAGATCGTCCATGGCGGCCAAGTCACACGGTTTTCGGGAAAACCACTATCAAGCAGAGCCATATTGATAATATGAGGGGGCGGTATTTTCGAGATATATCTATTGTGAGGGCTGACGCTGGAGAAAAGACTTCTCCCACTCCCGAAGAAGATGAAGTTGTAATTTTCCGAAGCTTTCTCAAGGCTGGGCTTCGATTTCCCCAGAGCGACTTTGTTGTTGAGGTACTGAAAACATTTCAAGTCTACCTTCATCAACTTACTCCCGAAGCTATCATAAGGATGGGGATATTTGTCTGGGCTGTGAGGAGCCAAGGTTTGGAACCAAACGCTAAAAGCTTCTGCAACATTCATGAGTTATTATACGAGACGAAGCCCTGGGGAAAAGAACAATACCACAACAATTTTGGGTGTTATAGCTTCGGTGCCTGCTCCGGGTCAAGCTGCCCTGTGCCGACCTTTCGGAAAAGGTGGCCCGGAGCCTGGATGACAGAGTGGTTTTATGTGAAGAATGACTTAACAGCGCAAGAAAATGTTAAGAGTATTATTATGTGCCCCATCTGGCAACGCTTCGGACTACGAAGGCCGAAGGTTGAAATGGACGAAGCAGCCGAGGAGTGCCAAAGAGCCTTCGGCGTAGTCTGCTCCTTCATTGGAACAAGGGACCTGGTGCAAGAGCACATTGCCTTCAGGATATGGCCACTTGGAGAAAAGTGGGAAATGCCGAAGGAAACCATTAAAGAGTCCGACGAAGGCGGACTAGTTAGACTAAAATACACATTCAAGTATGCAGATAAATTTGTTGAACCTGATGATGACTGGTTGAAAAGTATTGAGACATTAAGTGACGAACTGCTTGGCACATATTCGAAGGCTGAGAACACTGCATTATCAGCAGCCTTCGGAGGCCGAAAGAAGAAAAGGCTCAACCGTGTGTTTGACGCGGTCGGGTTTATGTACCCTGACTATCACTATCCGGTATTGGGTCGCAAAAGGAAAAATTCTTCTCCTGCGATAGAAGCTACCACGAGTGCCCCTAGTGAGCCAGCGCCTCAAAGAAAAAAGATGAAGGTGCTCACCCATCGGACACGCTTTATTGAGCCGGCCACAGTGCCAGAATTCATTGGTGAAGTCTCTTTGGCTTCTGAAGCTACCGAACCAGCTTCAGTGCCGAAGATGGAAGAAAAGATTGAAGCGCCTTCAGCGGAAAAATCAGAGAAACCGAAGGTTGATGAGCCAAAAATGTCTGAAATCTTAAGTCCTTCGGTAAATGTCGAAGCAATAAAAAACCAAAAGGGGCCATCGGTGACCCCAAAAAGGAAAAGAATGGTAAATGTACTAGATGTCTTGGAGACAATCAAGTCTTCAAGCACAACTCCAAAAAAGAGTGTTGAAGTTGCTGAAGCTTCTACTGAAGCTTCGATGCAACAAGCTGAAGCTGAAGCTGGGCCTTCAGAGCCCTACAAGGAGCAACCTTTGGAAGCTGAAGCAATAAAAATATCAGAACCAGTTGTAGTTGAAGAAATTGACACTGCCATCCCCGAAGCTCCTGCCAGCATATGCGATTACATTATACGACACGCTTCGGGGAAGAAGCTATCTGCAGAGGAAACTTATGAAGCCAACCATTATGCGAAAGAGCTAAAATATCCGAAGGGGGCAGTAATATTCAATGGGACAAATGAAGATGACTTCCTATACTGCCTACCTGATAATAAAGAACTAACTGTCTGCCGAGAGATGGCCAGGAGTATAGGCTTCCCGAAGCTCGAAGCTGGACTAAGCGCCATGACGAAAGAGGATCTCGCAGACAGTCTTGCATACAATAGCCTAAAGGTTTGGGAATTAAGCGTTTGAAAAAACTTTTTTAATTCGTAATTCATTCCTATATTCTTATATGGATTCTTCTCCGTACAGGGCTTAATTCTAAGCAACGCATTAAGAGCTCAAAAAAGCGCCGAAGATGAAAGCTATGAGATTGCGTTCAACAATTTGCGCTCCGAAGTTATAAAGCTGAGGAACGAAGCTCTAGAAAAAGACAAAATTCTGGTTACTCTAGTAGACAAGATAAAAAAGGACGAAGCTGCTGCAAAGATTCAGGCCGAAGCTCAGAAACACGAGATCAAAGATCTTCAGAAACAACTAGCCCGGGCGAAAGAAGAACGTGTGCATGAGGAAACAAAACGAGAACTTAGTGATCATATGGTGGATAAGTTGGAGTTAAGGGTTAAGGAGCTTCGTGCCTCTCAAAGAAAATGCTATGTTAAATCTGTAGAATGCGTGAACAAAATTAAAAACAGCTTCGCCAGCGTGGGCGCCTTTTCCAGCGAGGAGAATTTCTCTCGAGGTAATCCCGAAGGTCCACTGGAATGGATTAGTCACGAAGCAGAGGCCTTCGAGGAGATCCTGAGCAGTCGTGGCGACATCTGCGCTTTTTCGGGCGCCAGAGGAATTGCTTCTGTCTTAGAGAAGAAAGGTTGCGGGCATGTAAAATTTTTAGCTCAGTCCGAAGCTGCCTTATCTTCCGAAGACATCAAGGACCCCTCGGCCGAAGCAAGCGTTGTTGGTGGCAAATTTTTTACTGATATCTGGAACGACGGCGGCCGAGGAATGGCACAAGAAATCATCCAAAGGAGCGAAAAAGGCATCCATGATGCTAGGAAAGTGGCAGAAGCTACCGAAGGAAGTACAGAACCCGAAAGGCAATTAGGTATTAATTAGCCGTTCTTATTGTGTTGTAATTTTTATTTCAAACTTTGCTCACGGTTTGTAATAGTAATGAAGAAATATTCTTTTGCCTTAGAAGCTGCTGAACCAACTGCCGACCCGCACACAAAAGGTGATGATGAAATTAAACAAATGGCCGAAGCTATCATGGACAAAGTTGTTGATCAGCTTCTAAATGAAGCCGCCGAAGCAGTATTAAGAGAAGACTAGATGCTATTTAGAAAAAAAAACATTTAAATTGTGATCTATGTAACATTTTGTACATTTGAATGTAATATACAAGTTTCTTTTCATTATTCAGTTCTTTACGATGCATGAAACTCTACATACATACCATTTTTGAGCCTTCGGCGAAAAAACACCTTCCCTTCTTTTCATGCTTCGTGAAGAAAATATTCTCCGTTAAAACTGTTCTGATAAATCAGATCCATGCTTCGTGAAAGCATTCTCCGAAGCTATACAATTTCGATATTGTTCTGACGAAGCTTGTCCATGCTTCGTAAAAATATTCTTCGAAGCTGTATTCCGAATTTATACAATTTCGATATTGCTTTCTCAAAGCATTCTTCCGAAGGTCGATACTGTGTACTCTTCTCTTGCAAAATGCAATATGATGTATGATGCCTATGCTATGCAAGATGATGTGATGATGTTATGTTATGCAAATGACCTTTGTTCCGAAGATACACACAAAATTTATTCGTAAGCTCTGCATTCCCTTAGGAACGTCTTTGGAGCTTCTTCGTCTTTTACTTAGACGGTATCAGCGTTGACTTTTCGCTGTAAGCCTCCCTTAGGAGCTTCTTCGTCTTTTACTTAGACGGTATCAGCGTTGACTTTTCGCTGTAAGCTCTGCATTCCTTTAGAAACGACTTTTGAGCAGAAAACTTACACTGCGCTCCCTTTGGAACGGCTTTTTATGACTTCATGAACTTACTCTGCGTTCCTTAGAACGACTTTCTGTTAATCCGAAGGATTTTTAATATTTCGAAGGTCCTCCTTGTTAACACAAAAACTTCATCAACTTAATCCTGTGGAGAAAATAGATTTTCCACGTCGGAAACAGCGAAATTATTATATGGAATCGATCAATGTTTTTTGCTACAGAGAATAGAACCGAATAGAAAAGACTGCTATCAAAGGTAGGATATGTGTCAATAGATGTGCTTCGACTCTGGCACAGTGCTGTTGACTGTGCGAGCTTCGGATTGTTCTCTGAAGTCCCTTTGATGTGGAGCATATTGACTCCCTTCTGGCTGTTGACCCTGTTGCAATGGAGGTGGAGGCGGGGGCTGTTGCCAGGAAGCTTGAGGTTGACTTGCCGAAGCTACAGAAGCTGCAGGATGGTTGTCTATGTACTGTGGGATGTAAGGCGGATGATACGAAGCGGTATGCATGACCTGCTTCGGCTGAACTTGTTGAGATGTAGCTTCGGCTATCTCCTTTTGCTTCTGGATTGTAATATGGCACGTCCTGGTAGTATGGCCCTTGCCTTCTCCACAGAACAAGCAAAACAATTTCCTTGGTTGATCCCCGAATCTTCCGCCGAAGCCCCTGGCGCCTCTGCCTCTCGGAGCTGGTGGCCGGAAGAAAGCTTGTTGTTGCCCCGAAGCCTGTGAGGAGCACTGCGGTCTGCTCTGCTGACTTCCTTTATCATCATTCTGAGTGGAGCTGTGGATGGACCGGACATGCCTCGGGTAGTATCTTCCTCCGAAGCCCCTGGTCATCTCAGAAAATCTGAAGGCCTCCTCCCTTCTTTGGCGAAAGTCGTTATCTGCACGAATGTACTCGTCCATCTTCTGGAGTAACTTCTCCAGAGTCTGAGGAGGCTTCCTAGCAAAGTATTGGGCTGCAGGTCCAGGACGAAGCCCCTTGATCATAGCTTCGATAACAATTTCATTGGGCACCGTTGGTGCCTGTGCCCTCAAACGCAAGAACCTTCTGACATATGCCTGAAGGTATTCTTCATGATCCTGAGTGCACTGAAACAAAGCTTGTGCAGTGACCGGCTTCGTCTGAAATCCTTGAAAGCTGGTTAACAGCATATCCTTCAGCTTCTGCCATGAGGTGATTGTCCCTGGTCGAAGGGAGGAATACCAGGTCTGAGCAACATTCCTGACAGCCATGACGAAAGACTTCGCCATGACTGCAGCATTGCCCCCATACGAAGACACTGTTGCTTCGTAGCTCATCAGGAACTGCTTCGGGTCTGAGTGGCCGTCGAACATGGGGAGCTGGGGTGGCTTATAGGATGGAGGCCAAGGTGTAGCCTGCAGCTCAGCGGACAAAGGAGAAGCATCATCGAAAACAAAATTTCCCTGATGGAAATTGCCATACCAGTCATCTTCGTTGACGAAGCCCTCCTGATGAAGGTCTTTCTGCTGAGGCCTTCTGTTTTGCTCATCATGGGTAAGATGGCGGACTTCCTCAGAGGCTTCGTCTATCTGCCGTTGCAACTCAGCTAGCCGGGCCATCTTCTCCTTCTTCCTTTGCACCTGTTGATGTAGGATCTCCATATCCCTGATTTCTTGGTCTAACTCTTCCTCCTGAAGCGTCGGGCTTACGGCCTTTCTCTTCTGGCTTCGGGCCTCCCGAAGAGAGACGGTCTCCTGGTTGTGGTCCAGCGGTTGCAGTGCTGCAGCCCCAGCCGCTGAAGCTTTCTTCGGTGCCATAGCGAAGATCTACAGCTTCCGAAGGTGTTCAAAAAAGCTCGAAGTGGAAGTGAGTTCACCGGAGGTGGGCGCCAATGTTGGGGACTTGTTCTCAAATGCTTCGGATTAAGAACAAGGCAACATAAAAAGTGTTAAATGATAAAGCCCTTCGTCCAACCAAACATTATTCCCCTTCGGGAATAATGAGTCCCGGACGAAGGTCACAAGAGACATACCTTCGTAAATTCAACAAGTAATAACGAAGAATTCATATAAAACATGAAATGTAAACCATAGAATCATTTCTATTTTATTAACACAGAGAAATAGAAATGATTACAAATTACAAATGTACCTTCGGTCTTGAGAGAAGGTAAAAAGTACAAGCGTGACGCAAATGCCAATGTCAAGTCAGCGTGAACAGTACAGGAGTACTGTTCATCTATTTATAGGCACGGGACGCAGCCCACGTAAAATTACATCCATGTCCATTACATTTGTTAATGGCTTATGGAAATTTGTCAAGGCCCACGGAGTCTTTTCATCTTTAAGTCGGTTCCCCCCTCTGCTGTCGCGACGAAGCTTCCCTGCGCACAGCTTCGGCTGCGCTCGTCCTTCGTCTGGTTCAGGCTTCGTCCTGGCCGTGCTTCATATTCATAGTTCTGAGTCCAAAAATACCTGTTCACATAATCCACTTGGAAAACATTGTCAAATCATGTTTTTGAGGACCTTCGGAGGACGAAGGCCCCCAACAGTGAGGTCTTATGGTTCGATTACTAACAACCGCGTAGCGCGCGAATTTTGCGCGAAAAATGCCGCGACTTGCACTGACGGTTACGATAAACGCCACTAAAAATAGGTTTATGACCGTCAGTATAGATCTTCTCTGTACTAGTGCTAGTTGCCACAACTCATCTACATGTGGGCGTCTCACGTCGTCGTCAACAATGAAACAATGCTAAACGTCGATAAGATAGTGCTAAACATCGGCATTGTTTGCTCTACCCATCATCAGCAAGGAACAAACGTACAACATCTCTCTCATCATATATATTTTTCATACTATTGTGTCTAATATGTTTAGATATATATGGTTCGACTAGATTAAGTTTTAATCTTAATTGGCATGATGCACATATTTAAATCTGTTTGCTTCCTGTACACGCTTATCTTCATAATCATACTTTAATTTCTGATTAAATTAAAATAAAATATTCTAATTCTTCCAATGTTTCAGCCCTACATTTGATGCGTGTGGTTCGACCTAGCTAGTTGCTCACGTGCTCATCTTTAGTTTGATAGCTATCCCAGTGTATAATATAAAGCCCGGCCTTCCTATATAGTGGCCACAGATTAATTGTGGTGTCATGATTTATTACGTGGGGTGCATAATTTGTATGTATGTAACCAGCTCAGAACAGCCTAGAAGGGATCGAGCTAGCTAGTGCCGTCAAACAACTTCTTATGTCCATTGGAGTTGATATATATATATATATATATATATATATATATATATATATATATATATATATATATATATATATATATATATATATTGTATATTAGGAGCCTGGGCTTCCAATAATTAAAGGAAGCCCAGGCCAGATAGTGCAATCCGGTCGAGCCGGACCAGGTCCAGACGTCTATAAAAGAAAATCCGTAGTGCTAGGGATCAGTTTTTCACGTCCCATCTCGATTCATTAGCGACAGCGGTTGCCCGATAGCGCGCGCGGCGGTGGACCTCCGGCCAGTGGCTACGGTGGCCGCGGCTCCCCGACCTCGACATGCGGTGGCGGCGGTTCCTTGATCCGAAGTAGAGGCGGCGGTTCCTAGGCTGGCGGCGGCGGCCCCCGATCCAGAGGGCGAGCGACGGCAATGCCCTTGTGCGGTGGCGGCCGTTCCCAGGCCGGTGGCCGCAACTACATTACCTCGACGCGCGGTGGCGGAGGTTCCTCGATCCGGAGTAGTGGCGGCGGTTCCCCGATCTAGAGGGCGAGCGACAGCGGACCCTTGTGCGGGCAAGCGGCGGCGTCCCCGGAGCCCCGAGGAGGCGGCACTTCCAAGGCCAGCGAGCAAGCGACGCCCGTCGACGTGCGAGTAGCCACGGTGACGCATGAGGCGCGATGTTCGAGCAAGCGGCGTCACGGAAGGCGCGAGATGCGCGCAGCGAGGATCGCGCGTGACATCCTTCGATCCGGCGCAGTTTTCTTTTCGATTATTGTGTTTTATGCCTAACACATGTATTATTTACGCTAAAAACTATACGATTTTATGCTTGAACATGGAGTTCGTATATCAGTTTACTGCATGCACATTGGAAAGGCAATTCCTTGATTTATGTTGTTCGTAATTTGCGCGCATGCAATGGAAACTCCCACGATTTTGCCATAATTTTTGGATCTATATAAAAATAGAAACTGCATGCATGCGGCTGCCATGTTTTTTGGATATGTCATAAAAATAGGATCGTAATAACAACCTACTAGAGCTATCAATCTCTCATTGACTCGGCTTTTACGCTTATAATAGAGGGATTTTATGCACAAAACTTAAGGTTTTTACGCTCCACCCGGAGATGCGTCCATCAGTGAACAACATGCCAAATTTTTTACGCAATGTAAGAAATTGCATGAATACCTACAACGTGTAGTATAATTTGTTTCAGTATACATCATAAACTAGTTCTAATGTGTTTAGCTGCATGGCTGTTGGAGGGATCCTATATTTATGAAGGAAATAAAATATTAAATGCGATTTTTTGTTTCTATGCATGCAATTCATTTCCTTTTATTGCATATTCTTTCCATCATAAATTCGTGTGCATGTAACTGGTAACAGATTTTTATGCAGTATACCGAATTGCATAATTATCTACACAGTGTAGCATATTTAATATCAGTATATATCATAAAATGGTCCTTACGAGTCTAGCTGCATGACTATTGCAGCGATCCTAAATTTATGGAGGAAATAAAGCATTTAAAAATAGAAACTGCTACACATATCTTTCCTAAATTTACGCGCATGCAAGGTAACGTGTTTGACTCATGCATGCATTTTGCCATAATTTTTGGATCTGTATAACCGCATGCATGCGGCTGCCATGTTTTTTCGGATCTGTCATAAAAATAGAATCGTAATAACAACCTACTAGAGCTATCAACCTCTCACATTGGCTCGGTATATACGCTTATAATTGAGGGATTTTATGCTCAAAACTTAAGGTTATTACGCTCCAACTCGGAGATGCGTCCACCAGTGAATAACATGTCAGATTTTTTACGCATTGTAACGAATTGCATAAATACCTACACCATGTAGTATAATTTGTATCAGTATATATCATAAACTAGATCTAATGTGTTTAGCTACATGGTTGTTGAAGGGATCTTATATTTATGAAGGAAATAAAACATTAAATACGATTTTTTGTTTCTATGTGTGTAATTCATTTCCTTTCATTGTATATTATTTTCATCATAAATTCGTGTGCGTGCAGCTGGTAACAGATTTTTACGCGGTATACCAAATTGTATAATTATCTACATAGGGTAGCATATTTAGTAGCAGTATATATCATAAAATGGTCCTTACGAGTCTAGCTGCATGGCTGTTGCAGCGATTCTAAATTTATGGAGAAAATAAAGCATTTAAAAATAGAAACCGCCACACATATCTTTCCTAAATTTACGCGCATGCAAGGGAACGTGTTTGACTCATGCATGCATTTCCTTTTTTTGCGCGCACAGACGTGGGCGCGGGTGGTGCAAGCGACAGACTGGTCCAGTCGGTGCGCTAGGTTGAACCAGGTTGCAGAGGTGATCGGCCTGGGCTTCCTTTAACTATTGGAAGCCCAGGGCTCCTGTTATACCTATCACACCCGGGTTTCGGGGCACCAAGACCCGGGCGCGAACATAATCACCAAGTGTGCTGGGACCAAGTCTCACACATATGATGAATCATGGTACAGGATCGAATATCACATCTTTACTATATAATCGGAGTTCTATACAAAATAAATAAATAATTATATTATAAGGAGACAACGGTCCAGCAACCCAAAGTTGACTGGGAGACGACGACCTAGACCTCTCACGAACACGTCGTAGCATCCTCCATGCGCCTCATCCTGTGGTACCTGTTCTTGACCTGTGGGAGTGTGAGACAGCAAGAGTGAGCTCACATACGTTCATAGCTCAACAAGTTGTGGGGAATAATGTGCATGAACTCGCCAAAGGTGGGAGCTCACGTGAAGTGTAAGGCTTACCAAAGAGAATGGTTAGAGCTGAGCATTGCTTTTAAAGTTGGTCAAAATTTTATTAGCAATTACTAAGTATAAGTAAATACCAACCCAATTAAATAGTAGAACAAAAGTAACAATATCACCTGTGATGCAATGCATAAGACAAATTGAATTTAGTTCCATAATTTGATCATGTGAAGGTCCGAGCTGCTCATGACCGTGAGCACGACTAGTATACCAGTTTTACACTCTGCAGAGGTTGCGCATCTTTACCCACAAGTCATGTTACCCATTTGCCACGGGGTTGTACGGGCCCCATACACCTCTACCAAGGAAGCGAGGCAGAGTAACACTATGAGGCCTTTACAAAGTTCCACTAGCTTCAGAAAACCCGCTACAGTTTATAGGAAGCTCCAATGCAGGGATCCCTTGCCTGACCGCCATCACAGCAAAATCAACCCAAGGACCTCGCTACACTGACCACTCCCCTACTGCCCTTGCCCATTTCGGGTAAGGTAGTCTTCCACTAGCTTTCCTAATTAATTAGCCAAGGGCGTCCCATTAAACCCTTATGGTAGCACTGTTTTCCCGGGTGATCGCTCCATGTTCCAATTAACATAATGATCTTGTCATGAACAATAAATAACAACTGATAATAAATAATGTGTATCTCTATACCCAAAACCACGTATAGCAATAGCAAGTACTACCCAAAAAGTTCAGTGGTAAACAAGGCACAAAGATAGACAAACTAGGGTAACCTATTAGGTCCCATCAAAATTAACCTA
This sequence comes from Zea luxurians, assembly GCA_029449295.1. NCBI lineage: Eukaryota > Viridiplantae > Streptophyta > Magnoliopsida > Poales > Poaceae > Zea > Zea luxurians. Next base: position 412,336 of record JAOPSE010000422.1, read on the forward strand.
TGCAGATCATTATGATTAATCAGAACATGACTGGGTAAAAAGAAGTGATCAAGGGCACAACTTGCCTAGGACTTGAGATTCCAGGTACCAACTTGCTTTTTAGATGACTCATGACCTCGCGCTAGTCGTAGCAATACAAACAAACATGATATAGGCAAAATTAACATCACATCAAACATGTAAACAAAATACATAATAATAATCTACACATTAAAATAAGATTCTAGGAACAGAAATCATTAATTTTAGAGTTATGGATCTTAAGTTATGAATTTCTAAAGTTTTATGTATTTGATGCAAGATTAACTAAGAAATAAATTTTATTACTGTTTTCATGCCAAAACAGAGATACTAGGTGATAAACAATAATATTACAAAATTATAGGAATTGGAATGGATTAATTTGGACTTAGAATGAATTAAATATGAATTAAACATGTTTATGGATTTATTTTTATACTAAAAACCTATTTTCTTTATTAAATTTTGAATTTCCTAGGGGTTCTGGACTGGGCACAAATAACAGAAGGACACAGGGGTTAATACGCAAAAATTCATGAGACTCAGGATTTCCCCCACACAGGACGGCGGGTTTATTTCCGAAAACTGCAGGGTCTCTTTTAAAAAAACTCGGCGGAGGGGTATCAGCTCATTCTAGCCATTAGATCATCAACACACGGTTCAGATTAGATCTTAAGTTATACCCAACCAGTATGAACTCGCCGCTATAGGATCAAGGATCTATGGCCAGCGAGGCCACCACGTCAGCAGCTTCTGCGAGACGTCCGATCGAATCGGACGGTTAGGATTTAATTACACGAAGGGGTATTCAGGGTTCTAATCCCAGTCGTTTGCTACAAAATCAATGGCACAGGTCGCATCTTCTTCATCTCGATGAACGCCTGTAGTGGTGTCTAGGGCCTCCGCGGTGGCGGTCTGCCGGCGTGGCACATGTCGGTACACGGATGCTTCAAGTTTACTTTTGAAAAGTCTTACGCCATATGGAAATAACGACGAACTAGTTAGAGGCGTATTACCGGTGGGTGTGGCAGATGTACGTGCTGGCCACAGTGAACGACGGCCTAGCGGCGGTGGGATGTCTCCGACAAGCAATTCTATGCGTGCAAGACGACCCTGGGATCAGGCGAGACACAGCGAGCTTCTACAGTCCCCCGACGATGACCCCTAGGCATCAACCGAGGCTAAGTCGATGGCGAGGTGAAGATGGCTCACGGCGACTCGCACTCTCTCTCCTCTCTGGGCTTACAGCGTTTGACGTCGAACTCCCGACCACAGCAGCCCCACACTCGGCTGGGCAAATGAGATTGTGTTTTTTGATGAATCGAGGACAAAATGTGGTGCTATATATAGCCTTGGGCGGAGGCGGGCTGACATACGCAGTGATCGGCTTGCACGGATCGTAACAGACTCAGCCAATAATCCAGGGAAGGAGAAGGTTCTAGCCCCGTGGGGTCCATCTCTCGCAACCCCCACGCACGTAGAGACCAAAGTCCGAGGGCAGAACAAACGACCGGGGAAGAGGGGAGCCCAAACAGATCCTGCATTCCAGCCTTCCAGGTTGAGCTTATCCAGAGGTGGAAGATGATCCTGGTATAGCGGACCCACGCGTAAGCGACATAAAGAAATAATCCGATGATATGCTGTGGTATTGACATCATCCCGGCCGAAGGAATAGAAAAGGATAAAAATCAAAAGGGAAGTTGGGCTTGCACCCGTGTTAGTTTTGGAGAGCAATGGGGCAAGCGGCCATGGGTTCACGGTAATGGTGGAGCTTCTCCATTAATTTTTTTTAGTTTTCTTTCTATTTTCTTCTTTCAGTTTTAAATTTCAAATCCACGCTTTGCAATCAAGTGCAACAATTAAAAAAATACTCAGCATGAATGTAAAGTTTTATTTTTATTTTTATTTTTATTATATATATATATTCATTGCTTTACTCATTTATTTGTTAGTTGGATAATATAATGTCATTAATTGAGTATGCACGAAGAAAATGAAATCTAATTCCCAGAACACTAACATATAAGTATAGTTATTTATTTATCTTATTATTTTTTTATACATATTTTGGGCTTTACAAATCCTACCCCCTTAACAGAAATCTCGTCCTCGAGATTTGTAAGGGTGTATACTCATATTGTCTCGGAGCATATGCACAAACAAAGAAATCTCGGCATGATGCATCACCCATTAGCGAAACATAGGGTCAATAGACCTTATTATTATTACTAAAATAGTAAAATACTTCTAATAGCTAAACTAATATGTAGGTCTTACAAATAGTAAAATATATCTATATTTATGTTTATTTCTATTTATGCTCTATCCTTGTTGCTCGTTGACGTCTTCACCGACTACCTCATCTTCAACTAGCACTTCTTCTTGAATTTCAAGTTCACCAGGTTCAACTTCTACTTCTGCATGATGGGCTTGTCCCCGGTTGACAGATAGGGGCTGACTCCTTCCTGCTGAAGCCTGACCTTGTTTCATTGGAGCTGGTGTAGTGTAGGCAGCCCTGTTGGGACAGTAGATGGCATAGTGTCCCGGTTGTCCACACTTGAAGCATGCCCTATTGGTGGTTGTGTTAGGAGCAATGGGTCCTGTTGGGGTGCTTGCTTGCGGAGGAGCAGTTGGTGCCTGTTGAATTTGCTGCTCGGAACCGCCACGAGCTGGTGTACTTGGAGTGGTAGTTTAGCGAGGACGGGAACTACTTCCAGTCTGTTCTTGGTTAGCAGCCCTTCTTTTCTCTCCAAACATACTCCTCTTGTTTTCTACAGCAATAGCTTTGTCAAGTAGCCTTTGGAAGGACGGGAATGTGTGCGATACCAGTTGATATTGCAAGGGTCCAATCGAACCGTCCAGAAAGAGCTCCTGCTTCTTCTCATCATCCTCAACATCCCTAGGAGCATATCGAGATAGCTGAATAAATTTGTCCCTATATTCACTCACAGACATACTTCCTTGCTTAAGGGATAGAAACTCCTTCCTTTTAATCTTCATGAGTCCAGCAGGAATATGGTAATTCCTGAATTGCGTGGAGAATTCTGCCCAGGTAATTGTGTTGATAGCAGCATGAGCAGCGCAGTACGCATCCCACCAATCCGCAGCGGGACTAGTAAGACGACCCGATGCGTAGAGCACTTTCTCTCTGTCCGAGCACTGAGCTATGTTGAGCATCTTCTCTATAGACTTTAGCCAGTCATCTGCTTGCAGTGGATCCGTAGAGTTGGAGAAGGTTGGTGGTTTGTGGCTCATAAATTCCCGGTGCTTGTCCCGGGGTGGAACTGGTGGTGGTGGTGGAGGCAGGGGTGCTTGTTGCTATTGCTATTGTGCCCTTCTCTCTTGACGTATCTCCTCCCGCTCCTGGCGCATCTCCCGGCGTATATCCTCTCTTTCTTGGCGCATCTCTTGACGCTCTTGTTGCATCTGAGCATGCATGTCTGCCATGGTGTCCGCCATTTGCTGTATTATTCGCATCTGGGCTGAAATAACTAAATCAGCACCGACTGGTGGAGGATTCGGGGTGTAACACCCCTGGTGTTACTGCAACTAAAACTTGAGCATGGCATCATAAACATTGGCATTGCATATGTTTGACACACCTAGAATGCATTCACTAGGTAAAAATTTCAAACAAGTTGTATTGATATAGCATTTTGCAAATAGAACCCTGGATAGGGAACTTAACCCTAAATAGGGATTATATGGGGTAAAACCTAACCAAATTGAGAAAACCTAAAATCTTTAGGGGAATGGTCATAAAATGTTCCCAAAAATGAACTTGAATCACATTTATACCCCTGCAATACCAAAAACCCCATTTGAACCCTGGAAAACCCTAAGTCCAAACCTTAGGGGCCTATGTGCAAAAATTGTGCACATTTGGACTAAAGTGTAAAAACTACTATGTTAAATCATATAAAGTCACATGGTTCACATTTGGGAAGATTTGCAAGCCAAACCCTAAGTTTTGGATTCATTTGCAAAAAGTTTTGAGATTTCACTCTAAGTCTGAATTTCAGAGTTAAGGGCTCAACTTTGGAGCCTTGTAACTTTCAAATTATAGGGTTTTTACCCTAGGGCACCACATCAAAGTTATGGACCAAACAAAGGAGAACAACTTTGCTTAAGGTTGTGAGCATAGTTGTTAAGAAAATTTGGGAGATAAATAAGCCCAAAGTTGGACTGTCAGGTTACTAAGGTCTGAATTTTCAGACAGACACTGCAACCATTGAGACTTTGAGCATGAATTCAACTATGATCAAGCAAGAATTTGCCCCTGATAGCTATGACAAACTTGTAGCTGGTTTGTAGCTCTACTATATTGCTGCAGATCACTAGTTGTGTTGCCATACGAATCTGAGAGTAAATCATGCTCCAAGTCACTCTGTCAGTTCATCTGATGAGAGATCGCCATGGTATAGTGTACTCTACAGATCAGAACGCCAGTACAGCAAATCTCACCGCCGACGACTCCCTCCGCCGTGATTCGTGTCACCGGCGTCGGGATTCGTGTCTGAGCGGATGGATAGCATCGCGGGGTAAGGGGATCTTCGCCACCGGTGACCTGGAAGCCACTCCGGCTAGCCGCGGTACCTCTCCCCTTTCTCACCGTCCCTCGGATTAGAATCTCACCGCCGTTGTGCCGTCGCCGTTGTCCGTCGCGTGTCTACCCCTTTCCACCGCATCGCCGCAACTTACCCTCGCCCTCTGTTGATCGCCGGAGCAGTTGCCACAGCACTGGACACCCAGCCGCTGCACCAGTGAACTCTTTCTTTCTCTAGCCGCCGTGTGTCTCGCTCGATTCACCGGCCACCGCTTGCGAGCCCTATAAATTGAGCCCCCCGCCAGCCCCGTAAGGTCATCCCCCACCCAGCCACCGTGAATCGCTAGCAATCGTGCCGCAGAGAGCTTGAATTTTGAATTCGCCCCAAATCAGTCTCCGCCGCCGTGAAGAACAGCTCGCCGTGGCCAGCTCGATTCAGGTTAGCTCGCGTCCCTCTGTTGCTTGTTCTCGCACCCTTAGGTACTCCGCAAACCCCTCGACCTCTTTAATTGAACCGGACTGCCTGGGATCACCGGGAACGCACCTATCTATCCGCGATACCCTCGGTTCACGTGGACAGAGCTTGATAGCTCACGAACCATGCAATTAGCCTAGGTAAAATGCTCGGAGTAGGTCAGATTTGGTGTCCGCCGCTTGGAGACCCCAGTAATTGCCCCATTCGGCCGGTACAGGTGCTCGCTGGAGCTTCTCCGCGCTTGACGCCGTCGCGGACTCAGCGCGGTAAAGAATTAGAAATCGAAGGGTTTATATGCAAACCGTCAGTGACACAGAGAAATAGTAATAGAACCCGTTTCCAGTTAGCCAAAACCCCAAGGGCGTTTCTGTAAAGCCGCCAGCGCTACCACGGACGCGCGCGCGCTTTCCCTCTAGTGTTGGGCTGTCTGGGCTGAAACCGGCCCAGTACTGTTTTATCTTTTTCTTTTTCTTTTTCAGTAGAGCTTTGGAAATCTGTTATAAATTGTAGAAAAATCCTAAAATTTTGAAACCAATTTTCCTAGACTTCTTATTTTTTATAATATTTAATAAAAATAGTTTCATGATTTTTAGAATAAATAAGGACTTTTAAGGCATTTAAAGTAGTTTAAAGCATTAGTTCTGGATTTTTAGAAAACATATGGTAATTCCAAAAATGATCAAACTTTTTATATAAGCTCTGCACATTATTTAGGAGCATTGGATAGAGTTTGGTGTAATTTGGACCTTGTTTGATAACTAGAACCCAAAACCCTCACCCCTACCCTGTGAACTCCTTTACTGACTCCGGAAACCCTAAGTTCTCGGAGTTCCGTGAAGGAAAATTGTATTCAAGACCTTAGATAATAAATTCTTATTATCCTTGCACTCTCATGAGCATTACATGGCATTCATTCTTATATACATGACTATGTTTAGAAAACGAAGAAGAGATCGAAGTGACCGAAGAGAAGACACCACCACCTTTGGAATCTCAGGTAGGGTCTTGTCTCTACTTTGACATCTACGGGCCTGAGCCTGACTCACCTACTAATGAAGGTAAGCCCCGGTGCATTTGCCACCTTCCTTGATGTTTTTAAAATCTTTCTCACCTGTTTGAATCATTAGGTGATAGGAGTTGAATGCTTAAACAATTCCTGCATTGACTTCCTTGATCTTTGATTACCTTCCTTGAACCCCTGTTTTTACAAAAAGTTTTACTATGCTTAGTATTGCTTTAGTAAAAACAAAAGGTTTGTTTTACAAAAGATGATTGGCAAAGTGGGAGGGATGTTTTTGAAAATAAAACTTGGTGGTGAATCCATCGCGGCCGTGATGGATTCAACATCGGAAAAGATGTACCTCTGACAGGTACCAAGTTTTTGGGTTTAAATGATTAAGCTGAGACCGGGCGGGTGACTTGCACGATAAGAGAGTCTCGGTGTAATGTCTCCGTCTGAGTCGATTAAGGACCGTGTCGATGTAGGCCTGATGACCGAGGACCCTTTAACTGGTCACATGCCTCGTCATGGGTAAGCCTTGCCTCGGGCAGACTAAGGCCAAAATAAGATAACACGAAACGGGCGTGGAGCGGTGGCGAGAGTAGCGTGTACCCTCCATAGCAAGAGGCTGGACGGTGGTGTATCTGTGCTCTCGGTTTGCGTGAACCTGATCTGGTCTTAAGAACCCCGGTGGCGGGTTGACATATGCAAGGGTTAAGTGCTACATATGTCATGTGATCGGAGATCCTCAGCTGAGTATAATCGATTCGGATCGTCGTACCTCCGCGGTTATGGAGACTTGGTCACTGACTTATACGTAGAATTCCACTAAAGACAAAGGGATTGGTGAGAAACTAGCTAGTGCAGGACAAGTGCTTGAACTAGGTTAGCAAGAACTCTAGATATAGGTAAGTTTACCTAACTTGACAATAAAACTGGATTTTTAAGGATCCACTTTTAGTAAGCATTTATGCAAAAGATAGTCTTTGATCTTGAGATACCTTACCTTGACTCCCTTATAACCAGCATACCCTTGAGAGTCTTTTCTTTAGTCGGGTAAGACTTGCTGAGTAATTCCATACTAAGGGTTTATTCCCTCGTTGTTTTTAGGTGAGGAAGCAGCAAGTTTTTGTTGCTTTTGTACCAAGGTGGTTCCAAATGAAGAAAAACAAGAGTGAAGCTGCGGGAGGACATGGTCCTCCATAAGAAACTTTTATGTAAGAACTTATCGGAAGGAGTTTTAGCCTCCCGTGGTATTGTAATAATACTACTCAGCACTCGTTTATAACTCTGGTCTGTAATAAGTAACTTGATCTTACTTTCTAAATAAATGTAAGTTTATGTAATCACTTCCGCATTTCTATATCTCTGATGTTCTATAATGTCTGCAAGACGAGTGAAACGTTCCTGGAAAGGTAAGAAAGAAGATACCGAACTTGTCAAGTGATTCAGGAACATCTACAGGGTTGTCTGATGTCTATTGGACAAGGACAACTATAGGTGGGCCTAATGACTTGGGAGGTTCCGTCACAGCTGGTATCGGAGCGAAGCCCTTCTTTGCAAATATTATGAGGCATCTTCAAAAGGATTTTCTAAAAACTTACCTAGAAACATTTCTTCCATTCTTATCCCTCATATCTGAAGAATTTATATGAAAGACCAGATAGGAAGAGTGCAACGTATAGAAGGTATGAATCAACTAAGGTTGATTCTGTAATTATACATGCATCATGCTAAGAATTATACTAATAAAATTTTCCCTAGAGAAATGCCGCCACACACGAGGAAAACCGCGCGCAAGTCAACTGGCCCAATTGGAGTACCTCGTCATCAACTTGCCCCATGGCATGAGGATAGTAGCAGCGGGAGCAATGATCCAATCGGGGATCTTGAAGCCCGAGTAAATCAGCTTCAAATGGAACTGCAACGCAGGACCAGCATTTGGGTCGCGGATGGCGACAGAATAAATGAATTATGAAGTTACATCCGCCGCCTGCAAGATCAGCTTGCTGATCGGGATTTAGCGCTCGATTGGGCGGTACAGTCTCGTTCAGTGGCTTGGGCTAAGGAAGCAAAGGCTCGAGCCTGAGTCGAAGAACTTAGCTCTGCCATTGACAACCTGCAGGCGTATTGCAATACCCTACATGAGGAAGTCCATGTACTGTATTCGCAACTACATCCCAGTGCAACTACGGACCCTGTCAGGTCGGAAGCCGGACCCTCGCATGTTGCGGGAGAAGCGCTTGGGGGTGAGTTAGACCTTTTTAGGCCCCCTCCTTCTATGAGGCTAGTCGATGAATGGTCTCCCACACCCGACAACGAGGCTGCCAGGAGCAACCAGAAGCAGGAATAGTGGTGTAGTAGTAGAAATAGAAGTAGTGTATTGTAGGTTGTACTATTGTATAATGGGTACTATACTCCTGTTAAATCGAGTCTGTAACATTACTCTTTTTTTGGTAATATAAATTGGATGGTTTTGTCTTTGGCATATTATATTTGCTTTCAAATGTTTGTTGCCACAGATGCCGTCCAAGACCCGATCACAGGATGCAGCTGGAACCTCCAGTGGGAGGGAGTCTACCCCAAATCCACCTCCTGTCCCTCCCACACTTGCCGAGGCGATTGCCGCCTTGGTAAATGCAACCGCGGATAATACCCGTTTTCTGAGAGAGATGGCAGGTCAATAGTTTCAACCACAAGGCGGGTGGGGTTATCAACAGGGCCCCCGTGAAACCTCTTGCTTGGACTTCTCAGAGACACGTCCACCGCTGTTTGTCAAAGCCGAAGACCCGTTAGAAGCCGATGAATGGATTCGGGTTATCGAGCAAAAATTCGGACTTCTGTGCTGTTCTGAAACCCAGAAGCCTTTATTCGCAGCCCAGCAACTACGCGGCCCTGCCAGCACCTGGTGGGGAAATTTCGTGGCCGTTCAACCGGCCAATCATCAGATAACATGGGAAGAATTCAAGGTGGCCTTCCGCGAACACTATATCCCAGAGGGTGTTCTTCACATGAAGCAAGAAGAATTTATGAAGCTGAAGCAAGGAGGGGATACTGTTAATCAGTATCTCAATAAGTTCAATCATTTGTCGCAATATGCAATCGATCAAGTGAACACCGATCTGAAGAAGAAGAATTGTTTTATGAGTGGTTTAAATGATCGACTGCAAAGAAAGATGGCAACCTGCATAGATCTTACTTATGGAAGAGCTGTCAGTACAGCATTGGCAGTAGAAGCGAAGTATGCAGGTGTCGGAAAATCCAAGGGATTTGGAGGTGATAGGCCTAGCCAGGGCCCGGTAAAAAGGCAACGGTTTATTATCCAGCCTTCCAACCAGAATCGCTCTCGTCCACCCTCCTTCCCTTTTAAGCAGCCAGTAATTATTCGTCCCAATAATGCCCCCACTGCATCAAGTCAGCCGGGTGCCCCAGGCACTCGATTCCCTGCTCTGCCCAGTTCATCGACTGGATGTTTCAATTGTGGCAAATCTAGGCATTTCATCAAGGATTGCCCTTATCCAAAGCAGAACCAGTCAAATAATCAGCAAGGATCTAGGAATTAATTTCAAGTCAAGGGAAATACTATGGGCAAAAATACCAAGAAGACGGGACGCATATATTATATGCAAGTGGCCACTATACCGGACGGGGAGCCAGTAATGATGGGTACGTTCCTTGTGGCCAATCATCCCGCAGTTATTCTCTTTGATTCTGGTGCTTCGCATACATTTATCAGCAAGAAATTTGTGGAGCAACATTGCATTTCATGCTATGAATCAAAAGAAGGGTTTAAAATTCACTCCCCTGGGGGACAAATCTTTACTAGAGAAGTGGCCTATCAAGTGCCCGTAACATTGGCCAGACGGGACTTTCCTACTAATATGATCGTTCTGAAAGGCCAGGACATAGATGTCATCTTGGGCATGAATTGGTTAGCCAAACATAAAGCAACCCTCAACACTGATCAGAGAACCATCAGGTTGAGTCATAATCAAGAAGAAATTCTCTTGTCTATCCCCATTCCAACCAAAGCTACTGGCAGAGTTTATGAAGCCATTATACCAGAAATCAAGGATATTCCGGTAGTATGCGAGTTTCCCGATGTCTTTCTAGAGGATTTGCCTGGATTGCCACCTGAAAGGGATGTAGAGTTTGTAATTGAGTTAAAGCCCGGTACGGCTCCCATATCTCGAAGATCGTACCGTATGCCTCCAAATGAGTTGGCAGAATTGAAGATTCAATTACAAGATCTACTTGAGAAAGGATTTATCCGGCCAAGCTCGTCACCATGGGGTTGTCCAGCCATATTCGTTAAGAAGAAGGATCAAACCTTACGGATGTGCGTGGATTATCGACCCCTGAATGAGGTCACTATCAAGAACAATACCCTCTTCCGAGGATTGATATCTTATTTGATCAACTGACCGGGGCAAGGGTATTCTCCAAGATTGATCTCAGATCGGGCTATCATCATATCCGTATTCGGCCCGAGGATATACCAAAGACCGCATTCACTATGCAGTATGGATTATTCGAATACCTGGTAATGTCTTTCGGATTGACAAATGCTCCTGCCCACTTCACGTATTTGATGAACTCGGTATTCATGCCCGAGTTGGACAAGTTTGTGGTGGTCTTCATTGACGATATTCTAATATATTCCAAGAATGAAGAGGAGCATGCCCAACATTTATGGATCGTGTTAACACGCCTGAGAGAACATCAGTTGTATGCCAAGTTCAGCAAATGCGCGTTTTGGCTGGAGGAAATTCAGTTTCTGGGACATGTCCTATCTGCCAGGGGGATTGCGGTAGATCCCAGCAAAGTCAAGGACATTTTGGAGTGGAAACCCCCAACCACTGTTCATCAAGTCCGAAGTTTCCTTGGACTGGCTGGATATTACCACCGATTTATACCAGATTTTTCTAAGCTTGTGAAGCCAATCACAAGTTTATTGAAGAATGATATTAAATTCAATTGGTCTTCCAAGTGTAATGAAGCTTTTGAACAATTGAAGACATTATTAACCACTGCTCCGGTATTGGCTCAGCCGGATATCACTAAGCCCTTTGATGTGTATTGTGATGCATCAGGCAGTGGTCTCGGCTGTGTATTAATGCAAGAAGGCCGAGTAATTGCGTATGCTTCAAGGCAGTTACGCCGACATGAGGAGCATTACCCAACTCATGATCTGGAGCTAGCTGCTGTGGTTCATGCCCTAAAGATTTGGTGTCATTATCTGCTAGGTAATATCTGTCACATTTATACAGATCATAAAAGCTTGAAGTATATCTTCACCCAGTCAGAGTTGAACATGAGACAAAGGCGATGGCTTGAGCTTATTAAGGATTATGAACTGGAAATTCATTACCACCCAGGCAAAGCCAATGTAGTGGCAGATGCACTTAGCCGCAAGGTTTCCTGTCACTGTCTTACGATGAATACCTCTGACAATACATTATGTCAGGAGATGGAGAAGCTAAACCTGGGAATGGTCCAACAAGGAACCCTAAGTCAGCTAAAGCTTGAGTCAGTCCTCTTATAAAGGATAATTGATGCTCAAAGGAATAATGAGGGTATGAAACACATTCGTGAGAAGATAAGGGCTAGAAAAGCCAAATGTTTCAAAGAAGATGATCAAGGTATTGTATGGTTTAATAACCGCATAGTGGTGCCGAAGAATGAAGATGTCCGCCAGCAAATTCTTGATGAAGCACATCTTAGTCGCTATTCTATTCATCCCAGAAGCACTAAGATGTACCAAGACTTGAAGCAACATTATTGGTGGACAAAAATGAAGATCGAGATTGCACGCTATGTGGCTAGATGTGACACCTGCAGACGTGTCAAGGCCATACACTTGAAAGCTGTCGGTCCATTACAGTCTCTACCAATACCGACATGGAAATGGGAAGACATAAGTATGGACTTTATTGTGGGATTGCCCAGGACCGCAAAAGGGTATGACTCTATCTGGGTTATTGTTGATCGGCTCACGAAAATTGCTCACTTTCTGCCAGTCAAGACATCTTACCCGATTCTTACCTATGCGGAATTATACATTGCTCGCATTCTCTGTTTGCATGGGGTTCCAAAGACTATAGTGTCGGATCGTGGACCTCAATTCGTATCCAAATTCTGTGAAGAACTTCATAGATCCCTGGGTACTAAACTGCTCCACAGTTCGGCCTATCATCCTCAAACAAGTGGACAGACTGAGAGGGTTAATCAAATACTTGAAGATATGCTGCGGGCATGTGTTCTGGACTTCTCACAAAAATGGGATGAATGTTTGTCTTTAGCGGAGTTTTCATATAATAATAGCTATCAAGAAAGTATCAAGATGGCACCTTTTGAAGCTTTATATGGACGACGATGTCGTACTCCGCTAAATTGGTCTGAACCTGGTGAAAGGTATTTCTTCAAGCCTGATATAGTGAAAGAGACCGAAGAAAGGGTTCAGAAAATAATTCATAATATGAAGAAAGCCCAAGCTCGTCAAAAGAGTTATGCAGACCAGCGACGACAACCCTTATACTTTCTCGTGGGAGATTATGTCTAGCTGAAAGTTTCGCCAATGAAGGGTGTATCGCGTTTTAGGGTTAAAGGGAAGCTTGCACCGAGGTACATTGGTCCATTCCCTATCCTTGAGCAATGTGGACCAGTGGCATATTGACTTCAGCTCCCCGAAACTTTGTCTGTTGTACATAATGTGTTCCATGTGTCACAGTTGAAGAAATGTCTCCGGGTACCAGATCGAACCGTTGAGGTGACAGATGTTGTCCTTGAACCAGACTTGACATATTCCGAATATCCCATTTGGGTCTTGGATCAAAAGGACAGGGTTACCCGGAGAAAAACTCTCAAGTTCTATAAGATACAGTGGAACCAACATTCTGAAGATGAGGCTACATGGGAAACTCAAGACTTTTTAGATAAGAATTTCCCGGGCTTTTTAGCCTCATGTAATTTGTAAGATGTGTATAGTTATTGTAATAAAGGAGTAAGCCCCACACCACCCCTGCCTTGTACCAGAAATAAGGAAATAAGAATGTGACACATTTCCTTTTCCATTACTTACCCTAGGACTTTTAATCTTGGGACGAGATTCTTTTATGGGGGGAAGGATGTAACACCCCTGGTGTTACTGCAACTAAAACTTGAGCATGGCATCATAAACATTGGCATTGCATATGTTTGACACACCTAGAATGCATTCACTAGGTAAAAATTTCAAACAAGTTGTATTGTTATAGCATTTTGCAAATAGAACCCTGGATAGGGAACTTAACCCTAAATAGGGATTATAGGGGGTAAAACCTAACCAAATTGAGAAAACCTAAAATCTTTAGGGGAATAGTCATAAAATGTTCCCAAAAATGAACTTGAATCACATTTATACCCCTGCGATACCAAAAACCCCATTTGAACCCTGGAAAACCCTAAGTCCAAACCTTAGGGGCCTATGTGCAAAAATTGTGCACATTTGGACTAAAGTGTAAAAACTACTATGTTAAATCATATAAAGTCACATGGTTCACATTTGGGAAGATTTGCAAGCCAAACCCTAAGTTTTGGATTCATTTGCAAAAAGTTTTGAGATTTCACTCTAAGTCTGAATTTCAGAGTTAAGGGCTCAACTTTGGAGCCTTGTAACTTTCAAATTATAGGGTTTTTACCCTAGGGCACCACATCAAAGTTATGGACCAAACAAAGGAGAACAACTTTGCTTAAGGTTGTGAGCATAGTTGTTAAGAAAATTTGGGAGATAAATAAGCCCAAAGTTGGACTGTCAGGTTACTAAGGTCTGAATTTTCAGACAGACAGTGCAACCATTGAGACTTTGAGCATGAATTCAACTATGATCAAGCAAGAATTTGCCCCTGACAGCTATGACAAACTTGTAGCTGGTTTGTAGCTCTACAATATTGCTGCAGATCACTGGTTGTGTTGCCATACGAATCTGAGAGTAAATCATGCTCCAAGTCGCTCTGTCAGTTCATCTGATGAGAGATCGCCATGGTACAGTGTACTCTACAAATCAGAACGCCAGTACAGCAAATCTCATCGCCGACGACTCCCTCCGCCGTGATTCGTGTCACCGGCATCGGGATTCGTGTCTGAGCGGATGGATAGCATTGCGGGGTAAAGGGATCTTCGCCGCCGGTGACCTGGAAGCCACTCCGGCTAGCCGCGGTACCTCTCCCCTTTCTCACCGTCCCTCGGATTAGAATCTCACCGCCGTTGTGCCGTCACCGTTGTCCGTCGCGTGTCTGCCCCTTTCCACCGCATCGCCGCAACTTACCCTCGCCCTTCGTTGATCGCCGGAGCAGTTGCCACGGCACTGGACACCCAGTCGTTGCACCAGTGAACTCTTTCTTTCTTTGGCCGCCGCGCGTCTCGCTCGATTCACCGGCCACTGCTTGCGAGCCCTATAAATTGAGCCCCCCGCCAGCCCCGCAAGGTCATCCCCCACCCAGCCACCATGAATCGCTAGCAATCGTGCCGCAGAGAGCTTGAATTTTGAATTCGCCCCAAATCTGTCTCCGCCGCCGTGAAGAACAGCTCGCCGCGGCCAGCTCGATTCAGGTTAGCTCGCGTCCCTCTGTTGCTTGTTCTCGCACCCTTAGGTACTCTGCAAACCCCTCGACCTCTTTAATTGAACCGAACCGTCTGGGATCACCGGGAACACACCTATCTGTCCGCGATACCCTCGGTTCACATGGACAGAGCTTGATATCTCACCAACCGTGCAATTAGCCTAGGTAAAATGCTCGGAGTAGGTCAGATTTGGTGTCCGCCGCTCGGAGACCCTAGTCATTGCCCCATTCGGCCGGTACAGGTGCTCGCCGGAGCTTCCCTGCGCTTGACGCCGTCGCGGACTCAGCGCGGTAAAGAATTAGAAACCGAAGGGTTTATATGCAAACTGTCAGCGACACAGAGAAATAGTAATAGAACCCGTTTCCAGTTAGCCAAAACCCCGAGGGCGTTTCTGTAAAGCCGCAAGCGCTGCCGCGGACGCGCGCGCGCTTTCCCTCTAGTGTTGGGTTGTCTGGGCTGAAACCGGCCCAGTACTGTTTTATCTTTTTCTTTTTCAGTAGAGCTTTGGAAATCTGTTATAAATTGTAGAAAAATCCTAAAATTTTGAAACCAATTTTCCTAGACTTCTTATTTTCCATAATATTTAATAAAAATAGTTTCATGATTTTTAGATTAAATAAGGAATTTTAAGGCATTTAAAGTAGTTTAAAGCATTAGTTCTGGATTTTTAGAAAACATATGGTAATTCCAAAAATGATCAAACTTTTTATATAAGCTCTACACATTATTTAGGAGCCTTGGGTAGAGTTTGGTGTAATTTGGACCTTGTTTGATAACTAGAACCCAAAACCCTCACCCCTACCCTGTGAACTCCTTTACTGACTCCGAAAACCCTAAGTTCTCGGAGTTCCGTGAAGGAAAATTGTATTCAAGACCTTAGAAAATAAATTCTTATTATCCTTGCACTCTCATGAGCATTACATGGCATTCATTCTTATATACATGACTATGTTTAGAAAACGAAGAAGAGATCGAAGTGACCGAAGAGAAGACACCACCACCTTTGGAATCTCAGGCAGGGTCTTGTCTCTACTTTGACATCTGTGGGCCTGAGCCTGACTCACCTACTAATGAAGGCAAGCCCCGGTGCATTTGCCACCTTCCTTGATGTTTTTAAAATCTTTCTCACCTGTTTGATGCATTAGGTGATAGGAGTTGAATGCTTAAACAATTCCTGCATTGACTTCCTTGATCTTTGATTACCTTCCTTGAACCCCTGTTTTTACAAAAAGTTTTACTATGCTTAGTATTGCTTTAGTAAAAACAAAAGGTTTGTTTTACAAAAGATGATTGGCAAAGTGGGAGGGATGTTTTTGAAAATAAAACTTGGTGGTGAATCCATCGCGGCCGTGATGGATTCAACATCGGAAAAGATGTACCTCTGACAGGTACCAAGTTTTTGTGTTTAAATGATTAAGCTGAGATCGGGCGGGTGACTTGCACGAGAAGAGAGTCTCGGTGTAGTGTCTCCATCTGAGTCGATTAAGGACCGTGCCGATGTAGGCCTGATGACCGAGGACCCTTTAACTGGTCACATGCCTCGTCATGGGTAAGCCTTGCCTCGGGCAGACTAAGGCTAGAATAAGATAACACGAAATGGGCGTAGAGCGGTGGCGAGAGTAGCGTGTACCCTCCGTAGCAAGAGGCTGGACGGTGGTGTATCTGTGCTCTCGGTTTGCGTGATCCTGATCTGGTCTTAAGAACCCCGGTGGCGGGTTGACATATGCAAGGGTTAAGTGCTACATATGTCGTGTGATCGAAGATCCTCACCTGAGTATAATCGATTCGGATCGCCGTACCTCCGCGGTTATGGAGACTTGGTCACTGACTTATACGTAGAATTCCACTAAAGATGAAGGGATTGGTGAGAAACTGGCTAGTGCAGGACAAGTGCTTGAACTAGGTTAGCAAGAACTCTAGATATAGGTAAGTTTACCTAACTTGACAATAAAATTGGATTTTTAAGGATCCACTTTTAGTAAGCATTTATGCAAACCAGAGTCTTTGATCTTGAGATACCTTACCTTGACTCCCTTATAACCAGCATACCCTTGAGAGTCTTTTCTTTAGTCGGGTAAGACTTGCTGAGTAATTCCATACTCAGGGTTTATTCCCTCGTTGTTTTTAGGTGAGGAAGCAGCAAATTTTTGTTGCTTTTGTACCAAGGTGGTTCCAAATGAAGAAAAACAAGAGTGAAGCTGCGGGAGGACATGGTCCTCCATAAGAAACTTTTATGTAAGAACTTATCAGAAGGAGTTTTAGCCTCCCGTGGTATTATATCTCTGCTTGTTGCTATTGCCTATGCACCCTTTGGTTATATGGATTGGCAGGTAGATCAATTCCTCCTCCTTTCCTGGTATTGACCATCTGAGTTAGAAGCATATGGTAAGATAGTTTTGCAAGGGAATCATTTGGTAGGCAGAATGAATAAGCTAATAGGTTGTTATGTACTGAAGATTCTTTGGCAGGGCTTGACCAGATGTTTTATGTCAAGACTGGGGTAACTAGTTGTATGAGGTGAATGTCCAAAGGTAAGATAGAATTTGTCAAGATGAGATAGATATGGAATACTAGATATTTTTTAAGGGGGATAATCTAGATTGTCTAGTTATCTTATAAATACTATCCTTTATGCCTAGATGTATATGCAGATGTAATTGTGGACATTACTCCACAACTTATCACACTCAATCAAAGATCCAAATCAGACAAGTATCATAAGAACAAACATTCACATTCATAGGTATATATAAAAAAATATAGTTTTGTTTTTGTTCCTAAGATTAGGTCTCCTATTCCTAAAGGTCACTTTAGGTACAGGATTTCAAAGTGTGAAATCCACATTTGTCTTTAGAATGACAAGATAAGAATAATCAGAGTAAAACGGCAATAGATGAGAAAAGATTAAGAAAAGTTTAGAAAAGAATCAAAGTAGCAAAGGTAAGTAAGTATTGGTTGTCCAGTTCTATCTAGGTTTCGTCCTACAGTCAACATTCCTCTGATACCACTTCTGTCACACCCGGGTTTCCGGGCACCAAGACCCGGGCGCGAACATAATCACCAAGTGTGCTGGGACCAAGTCTCACACATATGATGAATCATGGCACAGGATCGAATGTCACATCTTTACTATATAATCGGAGTTCTATACAAAATAAATAAATAATTATATTATAAGGAGACAACGGTCCAGCAACCCAAAGTTGACTGGGAGACGACGACCTAGACCTCTCACGAACACATCGTAGCATCCTCCATGCGCCTCATCCTGTGGTACCTGTTCTTGAGCTGTGGGAGGTGTGAGACAGCAAGAGTGAGCTCACATACGTTCATAGCTCAACAAGTTGTGGGGAATAATGTGCATGAACTCACCAAAGGTGGGAGCTCACGTGAAGTGTAAGGCTTACTAAAGAGGATGGTTAGAGCTGAGCATTGCTTTTAAAGTTGGTCAAAATTTTATTAGCAATTACTAAGTATAAGTAAATACCAACCCAATTAAATAGTAGAACAAAAGTAACAACATCACCTGCGATGCAATGCATATGACAAATTGAATTTAGTTCCATAATTTAATCATGTGAGGGTCCGAGCTGCTCATGACCGTGAGCACGGCTAGTATACCAGTTTTACACTCTACAGAGGTTGCGCATCTTTACCCACAAGTTATGTTACCTATTTGCCACGGGGTTGTACGGGCCCCATACACCTCTACCAAGGAAGCGAGGCAGGGTAACACTATGAGGCCTTTACAAAGTTCCACTAGCTTCAGAAAACCCACTACAGTTTATTGGAAGCTCCAATGCAGGGATCCCTTGCCTGACCGCCATCGCAGCAAAATCAACCCAAGGACCTCCCTACCACTCCCCTACTACCCCTGCCCCTTTCGGGTAAGGTAGTCTTCCACTAGCTTTCCTAATTAATCAGCCAAGGGCGTCCCATTAAACCCTTGTGGTAGCACTGTTTTCCCGGGTGGTCGCTCCATGTTCCAATTAACATAATGATCTTGTCATGAACAATAAATAACAACTGATAATAAAAGTATGATAATAAATAATGTGTATCTCTATACCCAAAACCACGTATAGCAATAGCAAGTACTACCCAAAAAGTTCAGTGGTAAACAAGGCATAAAGATAGACAAACTAGGGTAACCTATGGGCCCCATCAAAATAACCTATGAAGATCATTATGATTAATCAGAACATGATTGGGTAAAAAGAAGTGATCAAGGGCACAACTTGCCTAGGACTTGAGATTCCAGGTACCAACTTGCTTTCTAGATGACTCGTGACCTCGCACTAGTCGTAGCAATACAAACAAACATGGTATCTACACATTAAAATAAGATTCTAGGAACAGAAATCATTAATTTTAGAGTTATGGATCTTAAGTTATGAATTTCCAAAGGTTTTATGTATTTGATGCAAGATTAACTAAGAAATAAATTTTATTACTGTTTTCATACCAAAACAGAGATACTAGGTGATAAACAATAATATTACAAAATTATAGGAATTGGAATGGATTAATTTGGACTTAGAATGAATTAAATATGAATTAAACATGTTTATAGATTTATTTTTATACTAAAAACCTATTTTCTTTATTAAATTTTGAATTTCCTAGGGGTTCTGGACTGGGCACAAATAACAGAAGGACACAGGTGTTAATACGCAAAAATTCATGAGACTCAGGATTTCCCCCACACAGGACGGCGAGTTTATTTCCAAAAACTGCAGGGTCTCTTTTAAAAAATCTCGGCGGAGGGGTATCAGCTCATTCTAGCCATTCGATCATCAACACACGGTTCAGATTAGATATTAAGTTATACCCATCCAGTATGAACTCGCCGCTACAGGATCAAGGATCTATGGCCAGCGAGGCCACCACGTCAGCAACTTCTGCCAGACGTCCGATTGAATCGGACGGTTAGGATTTAATTACACGAAGGGGTATTCAGGGTTCTAATCCCAACCGTTTGCTACAAAATCAATGGCACAGGTCGCATCTTCTTCATCTCGATGAACGCCTGCGGTGGTGTCTAGGGCCTCCGCAGTGGCGGTCTGCCGGCGTGGTACATGTCGGTACACAGATGCTTCAAGTTTACTTTCGAAAAGTCTTACGCCATATGGAAATAACGACGAACTAGTTAGAGGCGTATTACCGGTGGGTGTGGCAGACGTACGTGCTGGCCACAGTGAACGACGGCCCAGCGGCGGTGGGATGTCTCCGACAAGCAATTCTATACGTGCAAGACGACCCCGGGATCAGGCGAGACATAGCGAGCTTCTACGGTCCCCCGACGATGACCCCTGGGCATCAACCGAGGCTAAGTCGATGGCGAGGTGAAGATGGCTCACGACGACTCACACTCTCTCTCCTCTCTGGGCTTACAGCGTTTGGCGTCGAACTCCCGACCGCGGCGGCCCCGCACTCGGCTGGGCAAATGAGATCGTGTTTTTTGATGAACTGGGGACAAAATGTGGTGCTATATATAGCCTTGGGCTGAGGCGGGCTGACGTACGTAGTGATCGGCTTGCACGGACCGTAACAGACTCAGCCAATAATCCAGGGAAGGAGAAGGTTCTAGCCCCGTGGGGTCCATCTCTCGCAACCCCCACGCACGCAGAGACCAAAGTCCGATGGCGGAACAAACGTCCGGGGAAGAGGGGAGCCCGAACAGATCATGCGTTCCAGCCTTCCAGGCTGAGCTTATCCAGAGGTGGAAGATGATCCTGGTACAGTGGACCCACGCGTAAGCGACATAAGGAAATAATCCGATGACATGCTGTGGTATTGACATCATCCCGGCCGAAGGAATAGAGAAGGATAAAAAAAACAAAAGGGAAGTTGGGCTTGCACCCGTGTTAGTTTTGGAGAGCAATTGTAGACGCGACAACGTTGTCATTAGTCGCCATCTGAAACTTAATGATGTACCACCGAATATGTCTAATATTTGCTGAAACTTTATCATATTTAAACTTCATTAAAAATTCTAAAGTCAGGATCATGGATGGTGTTCTTTAATTTGATAGCTTATGTCGATATAAAGATACACGTACGCAGCTATACTGTATAGTAAGAGAGGAAAACGTATATATAACTATGCCACTTGCTCATCTTTCTTGGAAATATAGTCCAGTAGGCTTGGTCTTCTTGTTGGGCACAGAGGATGTATGGTTATGTTGTGGTTATCCTGTAAGCTATCTTACGCTTCGTACATATCCACATCCAACAGCTAAATTAAAGAAGCTGATGATGGTGTACTGAAACGAATGGCAAACAGTTGATGAAAATGACATGCAGGCCTATTTAAATTCCTATGTTTTTAGGTAACTTATGTTGCATGGGAACTGTACATAAAAATAAGTTTAAACCAAAAAAATAGTTAGTATTGGTAATATAAAGATAGAAAGCAAACATTATGTACAATGTGCACACACAGACTTAGGTGCACAGTCAAATTCTTCTATGATAGCACCACATCGAAAGCACTCAATATATATTATACTAGCCAGTTACCCATACTTTGCTACGATTGTTATATATCATATAAATAAATATTGAGATATTTATTCAAATATAATTATTGTTTATTTTTAAACGCTAAGGTGTGTGTGGTCTGGTGGTTAGCCCCAAATTTCTGGAGCAGTGAGTATAGGTTCGAGTGCTCGCTCTCTACTATTTTTTGCGCGGTGTGGTAGCTGCGTGGGCTGGGTCAGGTGCTGGGCAGGCGCAGTAGACAGTACGCCGTGGTAGGGCCAGGCGCCCACATTAGGTTCTTAAAAGAGTAGCATAAATATGGAATCTATGGAGCTACTCTACTTCACCATGTTCCTACCACAGCTCCCACATTAGATTCTTAATAGAGTAGTGTAAATATAGAATTTATGGAGTTACTCTACTTCACCATGTTCACTTGAAAGCGGCTATTACCGTAGAAAGAGCCATTAGTAACAGTTGGAAACCGGTTACAGTACCATACACTAATCGGAACTGAGCAACTCATACTAAAGGCATCAATCCTTGTTGTATGGTATGGTATTAAAGGTGGGCCTTTAATGCCATTTTGTGCATCGAACCTTATACTAAAGGGAGTCTAGTGCAGACCATATGGATGTGCCCTCGAAGTGCCTTTTAGTAATAGTTGGAGCCATGATGGTATGTCCATGCTCTCTCTTGTGACAGTACATTTTTTTGGATGTTTTGATGTGCTTTACTAAGCATGCGCTTGTAGTATGAAATACATTATTTCTTCACTTTTTTGCTCATATTCACAAAGAAGCTTTCTTGGATAGATTTATTGGTTCTTCCTTCTCAGGTATCTTCTTCTTGAAGTGTCCCTTCACCTCAACATTGACGATAGCGTTCAACTCCTCGTCAGTCATGTCATAGGCTCACCTCTTTGATGCAAACTTAGCTAAGGAGTCACTTTATGTGCTCTTGCTTGTTGTCTAGCTTGACTTTATGCTAATTTTCTAGAGGTAGTGGAGCAGGTGAAGGGATCCTTTTAGATGGTGTGGTGCTCCTGGATGGCAATTTAGGAGTGTGGGGCTCCTACATAGAGAGTCTGGTAGTGTAGAAGCCCAACCAAAAGTTGATGGTTGTTGAGCATCAAGTATAACAATGTACCTCCCCTTCCAAAAAATATACTGAAAGTAACTTTTAAGGTACTAAGTACCTGAATGTCGCCTGGAGGTTGAATAGGCATTAATAAAAACATAAACTCTATTGAACTTTCTTACTTCACTTGTAGAGTCGATTGCAGCGGAATAATGTCCTTGTCTAGATGATATTTACACTTCACAAAAACTTATAACGAATATAATATGAGAAGTGCAAATAAGAAATAAAGCAGAGAGACAAGACATAGCGATTTTTCTTGTGGTTCGACTAGGCCTTGAATGCTTGCCTACATCCATGTTGGAGTTAGTCAACTGGCTTGGAGTCTATTTCAACTCCTTCCCTTTGCTCAAGTTTATCACCAAGGTGATAATCCTAGACTTCCACTATCTCTTTTTGTGCTACAACAATCCTGAGGCTAACCACAACTTGGTAGCTCTCTAGCAGAATCGTAACTCGAACATTTGCTCAAGATCACCACTAGCTCTTTCACATAGCAACACTCTGGCACATGCCTGTTTCTATCACTAGAACACACAATAATCACTTGATCTATCAAAGAACACACTAGAGAGAGCTAGGACATGAGTATGCACTTGCTTGCTATTTCTTAGCATGGTCTTATGCCTATTAGGGGCGTGGAGGGGTCCTTTTATAGCCCCCATGCCTCAAATAGTCATTGCAAATAAACTAGGAAATTGCATTGTTCGTGGGGGCACCAGATCGAGTCCTGTAGCATGGACTCCAGGATCTTGATTGATACATTACATCTGATGGTGGCATCAGACTGGTCTAGTGCACCACCAGACCGAGCACCACGTTAGCCAATTGTTGTGCTGATCGTTGCCCATGAAGTAGCAATTGGACCCTAAAGGTCCAATGCACCAAACCCAAGGTCCAGTGATTTTTTTCCTCCAAGGCCGAGAGTGGCCAGTTCCCTATAGACAGTCTAGTGCACACGGACCCATAGAACCCTAAAAATGGGATTTTGGTGTGTTACAAATTCTACCCCCTTAAAAATAATCTCGTCCTTGAGATTAGTAAGAAAATGGATATAGAAAGATTGGTTTGTAATTTAGCTTTTAGTTTCTAATTGGTTCAAAAAAATCAAGAGTCCCCCCTTTTTAATAATCATTAGTGAGTGATCAGTTGAGCATAGGTATTTTGCCACTTAATATGTGGGATAAGATATGGACAGGTTGGGGCGAGAATAGCCTGGGGTAAGAAAGTTTATGATAAGGAAAGACTCTGTTGGACACTTGTTCTCGAATGCTACAGATCAAGAACAAGGCAACACAATCGTTAATGGTTAAAAACCTTCGTCCTTCGAAGCATTATTTCCTTTCAGATATAATGATCTTCAGACGAAGGTCATGAAGGACATAGCTTCATCATCCCAATATATAAATATGAATATAAATGTAAATACGAATAAGGGTGTGAAAGAACACTGAAGAGTGAATGATAACGATCAGATCCCCACAATTCATTTATATTCATATTCACATATAAGAATCAACATTAATGGTAATATGATTGTACATTCGGTTTACTAGAAGGTGAGCGTACAAAGATGACGCGAGAGAGATTACAATCCAACGTGAACAGTACAGGGTACTGTTCATCTATTTATAGGTGCGGAACACATCCCAGACACAATTACATTTATGTCCCCGACATTTACACAATCATAATGCGAGTGATTAAGGACTAGAGAGTCATTTTCCCTTGAGTCGGTGATGACCTTCAGCTTTGTCACAATACTAAGCCGAAGCTTCTTTAGTCATAGCTTCGGCTTCCATCTATGTCATCATGTCGCGTATGCCTTTATCATGAGAGAACTTTCATCCCAAAGCCGAAGCTTCCTGTAATAGTCTATATCACACTGAAAACACTGAAAACAAATGGTTAGTCACATTTTTGAGGACCTTCGGAAGACGAAGCCCCCCAACAGTAGCCCCTCTCAGTGTTAATTTGTTTCTTCGTAACAAATTTAGACTACGACGTGAACAAAGGCCTTTAGCCAAAGGTCCGAAAAAACACCTTCCCTTCGCTAGAATAGCGAAAGACACTGACATGTAGGACTCGCCAAATCGTGAGGCGCTAGGCATATAAATAGGAGCTCGCACTGAGAGTATTTTCTTGTGCCATCTCAGTTGCTTGCTTTGTGTTTGTCATTTAGGATTTCCTGCTCTGTCGAATATTGATTGAATTTTAAGCTTTGTCATTTCAACAAAATCAGATGGCTGGTGAGAAGAAGGTTGTTGACCCAGCCCTGTCCGAATTTTACAAAGCTATGGAAAGAACCAACGCAGAAAAGATTGCACATGAAACATTAGCTGGGATATCTGAAAGTTCCAGTGATGATCAAAGCTTTGATGTAGAGAGTGAGAACGAAGATGTCGAAGACCGTCCATGGCAACCAAGCCACACTATCTTCAGGAAATCAACCATTAAACAAAGTCAGATTGATGCAATGAAAGGTAGATATTTCCATGATATTTTCATCATGAGGGCTAGGGGAGACAACAATACCCCTGTACGCGAAGCTGACGAAGTAATTGTCAATAGAAGCTTCATGAAAGCAGGGCTTCGGTTTCCCTTCGATAAATTTTTGGTTGAAGTTTTGAAGACTTTTGAAATTTACCTTCATCAGATTACCCCCGAAGCAATCATTAGAATGGGAATTTTTCTTTGGGCCATGAGGAGCCAGGGGCTAGAGCCAAATGCAAAATGCTTCTGCAACATTCATGAGCTGTCCTATGAGACGAAGGCTACTAGCAAAGAACAATATCATAATAATTTTGGTTGCTACGGCTTTGTGCCTCGCCCAAATGTGAGTTATCCAGTGCTAACATTTCAGAAGAGGTGGCCAGGAGCCTGGATGCAAGAGTGGTTTTATGTGAAGAACAACTTGATTGAAAGATAAGATATAAAGGGGATCATTCAACGCCCTATCTGGTCTCGCTTTGGCATAAGGAGGCCAGCCACTGCCCTTGGAAATGGTATTCAAGCATGCTAGATGGCGTTTAACAACGTATGCACTTATATTGGCACAAGGGACCTAGTGCAGGAGCATATTGCTTATAGAGTGTGGCCTCTTGGAAGTGGCTGGGAAATGCCGAAGGAAGCTGCTGTCGGGTCCAGTTAAGGCGGCTTGGTTTACCTAAAGTACACCTTCAGGTACAGAAATCAATTCGATGAGCCGAACGATGACTGGCTAGATTGTATCGAGGCAACCAGCGACGAGTTGCTTGGTACCTACACAAGGGCCGAAGACGATGCCATGACAGTGGCCTTCGGGGGACGGGGCAAGAAAAGATTGAATAGAGTTTTTGACGTTATTGGCTTTGTATACCCGGATTATTGCTATCCTTCGTGAAAGCAAGGAAAAAAGAGAAAATCTACTGCTTCGGGATCGCCAGCTCGCCGAAGCTGAAAAAAGTTAAAGTTCTAATGCATCGCCCCAAACGCTCTGAGTCAGCCAGAGTGCCAAAAACTGCTGAAGGGCCTTCTTCTGCTGTTGAGCCAGAGTACCCCGCTCTTGCTGAAGCCAAGGGGGAATCGGCTGAAGTGCCAAAACCGATGGTGATAACAGAGCAGGAGAAAACCGAGACGACCAAAGTGCCAAAGCGACCTGTCGAAACTAAGGAGAAAAGGCCGAAAAACTAGAACCAAGGAGGTCGACAGAGCGACCGAAGATTCTGAGCCCATTGCAAGAGACGGAGCTACCGAAGGTGTCAAAAATTCCTGCCGTAACTCCAAAAAGGAGAAGAATGGCCAGTGTATTAGACGCTGCCATGGAATCGACAAAGGTACTGACTCCTGCTTCTGCAGAAGTACCTAATATAGGTGAAAAGAATGCGAAGGAAACTGCCGAAGTTATCATGACTCAGGCTAGAACTGTAGTTGGGCCTTCAGTTCCCACAGAAATAGTGTCTACGGAGGTTGTTGAAAAGAATATCAAAGGAAGACCTTCAAATGTTACAAAAACTAGCAAAGAGTCTGAATCCCCTGCTGCTGGAGCTTCTACTGAGGGGTTGGAATTCATAGTGCGTCACGCGGCAGTGACAAAACTATCAGAAGAGCAGAATTCCCGAAGCTATGCATTATGCCAAGGATTTGAAATATCCCTCAGGATCCTTGGTGTTTAATGGCACTGATGAAGACGACTTTCTATACTGCCTTCCGAACAATAAGGAGATATCTATTTGCCGAGAGATGGCAAAAATATAGGATTCCCAAAGCTAGAAGTTGGCCTATCTGTAATGTCGAAGGATGAACTTGCAGACAGCCTTGCTTATAATAGTTTGAAGGTATATATATTTTTGTTGTAAAATAAGTTATGTTTATAGATTATCTTTTTATTTCTGTGCTCTCATATATTTCTATTATTAGGGATTGATCTTAAGTAAAGCTTTGAGAGCCCAAAAAGAAGCAGAAGATGAGAGCTGTCAAATTGCTCTTGGGAATCTTCGGGTGGAGGTCATTTCCCTAAGGAACGAAGCCCTTGAAAAGGATAAGATATTGCTTTCCTTAGTGGATAGGCTGAAGGCTAGTGAAGCTAAGCTCAATGCACAATCCGAATCTCACAAGGTCGAAATTGAAAACTTAAAGAAGCAACTCGTAGAAACAAGTGAAAAATTTGAAGTCACAATGGTAAAACATGAAATAAGCGAAATTGAAAAATCCAGAGCGCAAAAGAATGTCGAAGAGCTCCAGAATTCTAAAGAGAAATGCTACAAAATATCCTTAGGGTGCGCCAAGACTCTAAAGGACAGTTTTGCAAAAGTGGGAGCGTACTCTTCAGAGCAGAAATTCATCAGTGGTGACCCTGATGGTGTCGTGCAATGGATCAGCGGAGAAGTCGAAGCCTTTGAGGAAATCTTAAGCAATCGAGGAGACTTCTGCACATTTGCTGGCGCCTGAGGGGTCACTGCAATCTTGGAGAAGGCCAATTGTGAGCACGTTCATGCTGCAAATAGGTCGGGATTTGTTTTCTAGGCGGAAGATATTAAAAACCCTTTGGCTGAAGCCTCTACCTTGGGTGGTAAGTTCTACTTCGATGTGTGGATTTTGGGTGGTCGTGAGATGACTGATGAAGCTATTAGAAAAAATGAGAAAGAATCTCACGACGTCCGGGAAGAAGCTAGGCGAGCCGAAGAGGCTGCTGAGCGCGCAAGGCGTATAGGTACTATTACTGAAATTTAACTTAGGTGTTTGTTTTTGGCTTTGGATTAACAACTTGTTCTTTATTATAGCTGAACTTTCACCGCCACCTGAGCCATATGATCTCGAGGCCGATCCGGCCATGAAGGAAGCATTAGAAACGATAAGGATTGCCAACGAAGCTGTTGACGAAGCTGTCAACAGACTCCTAAATGACGCTAATGAGAAGATATTGAAAGAAGACTAAATTCTTGTGTACTAAAAAATGTAATATTTGTGTAATGAGTCGAACATCGAACATTTGTATGTATAATAGTGTAATATATTTCTTTGTGATGCATGAAATCTATGTACATACCATTTTTGAACCTTCGGCGAAAAAACACCTTCCCTTCTTCTCATGTTTCGCGAAGAAAAATTGCCGCCTCTATTGATTGGATACTTTGTACTTTTGCCACGACTGTTGTATAACAGTGTTCCTGATGAAGGTTTTCCTGTTGTGTACAATTTGATCTACGGAAGGTGTACCTTGTGCTTCGGCACATTGTTCCATAATTCATCAAATATTTTGAGAGGAGCATTTCTTTCCCCTCCACAACTTTGTTGTAGATGCGATATGATGTATGATGTAATGCTATGCGAAATGATGTTATGATATGATGTAGCATGATGTCTATGCCAAAGACACACACTCACACGAGAACACACGCAGACTCTGCATCCGCTTATGAATGATTTTGGAGTCTCTTCACCTTTTACTTAGGTGGCATTTCAGTTCTGCATCCCCTTAGGAACGACTTTGGAGCTAAGCTCTGCATCCCCTTAGGAACGACTTTGGAGCTTCTTCACCTCTGACTTAGGTGGTATTTAAGCTCTACATCCTCTTAGGAACGACTTTGTAGCTTCTTCACCTTTTATTTAGGTGGTATCTTAGCTCTGCATTCCCTTAGGAACGACTTTGGAGCTTCGGAACTTACTCTGCGCTCCCTTAGGAACAACTTTGTAACTTCGGAACTCACTCTGCGTACCCTTAGGAACGACTTTGTAGCTTCAGAACTTACTCTGCGTTCCCTTAGGAACGACTTTGTAGCTTCGGAACTTACAATGTGTTTCCTTAGAAACGACTTTGACAATCAATGTTGGAACGAAAGTATTATATTTACATCATCAAATTGGATATTAATTCTTCCTGGATTGTCTTTCTTGCAAGAAAATATAAAGGCAGAAAAATTTAAGATACATTAGATCAGGATATTGTTTGGCCGCACTGATGTAGCCTCTAGTAGATGTGCTTTGATTCAGGCACAATACTATTGACTGTGCGAGCTTTGGACTCCTCCCGAAGGTCGCGCTGTTGCTGAGCATGGTGGTGCCCTTCTGGCTGTTGACTGCAGACCAAGGCAGGCGCTAGCGGTGGTGGTGGTGGCAGTTGGGCCCAGGAAGCTTGGGAATGACTTGCCGAAGCGATAAAGGCCGTAGGTTGTTGATTGCCTACGTACTCCGGGACGTAGGGAGAGTAGCACGAAGCGGTATGCAGGACCTGCTTCAGCAGATTCTGTCGTGCTTCAACTTCGGCAATTTCTTTCTACTTCTGGATCGTGACTTGGCACGTCCTTGTGTTATGCCCCTTATCTTCTCCGTAGAATAAACAAAACAGTTTCCTAGGCTGATTTCCAAATCTTCCTCCAAAGCTTCTTCCCCCTCTGCCCCTTGGAGCTGGTGGCCTGAAAGAACTTTGTTGCACCCCTGACGACTGAGAGTTGTGCAGTTGTGCTTGGGTATGATTCCCCCTAGCATCGCTTGCACTGGGATTATGGATGGATCTGACATGCCTAGGGTGGAATCTTCCTCCAAAGCCCCTGGCTATCTCAGTGTATCTGTAAGCTTCTTCCCTTCTTTGCCGAAAATCATTGTCGGCTCGGATATATTCATCCATCTTCTGGAGAAGCTTCTCCAAGGTCTGTGGTGGCTTTCTTGCAAAGTATTGCACCATAGGTCCTGGCTGGAGCCCCTTGATCATGGCCTCAATGACGATCTCATTAGGCCTCAATGACGATCTCATTAGGCACTATAGGTGCTTGAGCTCTCAGCCGCAAGAATCTTCGGACGTACGCTTGTAGATACTCTTCTTGATCCTAGGTACACTGAAAGAGAGCTTGGGCAGTGACCAACTTCGTTTGAAAACCTTGAAAGCTGGTAACTAGCATATCCTTTAGCTTATGCCATGACATAATTGTCCCTGGCCCAAGAGAGGAATACCAAGTTTGAGCTACGTTTCTGACAGCCATGACGAAGGACTTTGCCATGACCATAGTATTGCCACCATATGAAGATATGGTTGCTTCGTAACTCATCAAAAATTGCTTCGAGTCTGATTGCCCGTCATACATGGGGAGCTGAGGTGGCTTATATGATAGTGGCCACGGGATGGCCTACAATTCTACTTCCAAGGGAGAAGCATCATCAAAAGCAAAATTGCCATGGTGAAAATCACCTACCATTCATCATCATTGATTGGGCTTTCTTGTCGAAGCTCCCAGTACTGGGGCCTTCGGTCTTGATCATCCTGAGTAAGATGACGCATTTCTTCAGTAGCTTCGTCAATCTTCTTCTGAAGGTCGGCTAGCCGAAGCATCTTTTCCCTTTTCTTTTGCACCTGTTGGTGGATAGCCTCCAAATTCCTGATCTCTTGGTCTAGCTCCTCCTCCTGAGGTGTTGGGATAGTAGCTTTCCTCTTCTGACTCCTAGCTTCTCATAGGGAGATTATATCCTGATTTGTGTCCAGTGGCTGCAGGGCAGCCCCTGGTACTGTTGTCTTCTTCGGTGGCATGATGAAGGTCGATGCTTGCCGAAGGTGGTCGTTTGAGTTCACCGGAGGTGGGCGCCAATGTTGGTCACTTGTTCTCGAATGCTACAGATCAAGAACAAGGCAACACAATCGTTAATGGTTAAAGACCTTTGTCCTTCGAAGCATTATTTTCTTTCGCATATAATGATCTTCAGACGAAGATCATGAAGGACGTAGCTTCATCATCCCAGCATATAAATATGAATATAAATGTAAATACGAATAAGGGTGTGAAAGAACACTAAAGAGTGAATGATAACAATCAGATCGCCACAATTCATTTATATTCATATTCACAAATAAGAATCAACATTAATGGTAATACAATTGTACCTTCGGTTCGCTGGAAGGTGAGAGTACAAAGATGACGCGAGAGAGATTACAATTCAGCGTGAACAGTACAGGAGTACTATTCATCTATTTATAGGCATGGAACACAGCCCAGACACAATTACATTTATGTCCCCGACATTTACACACAATCATAATGCGAGTGATTAAGGACTAGAGAGTTATTTTCCCTTGAGTCGGTGACATCCTTCGGCTTCGTCACAATACTAAGTCAAAGCGTCTTTAGTCATAGCTTCGGCTTCCATCCGTGTCATCATGTCGCGTATGCCTTTATCATGAGAGAACTTTCATCCCAAAGCCGAAGCTTCCTGTAATAGTCTATATCATACTGAAAACACTGAAAACAAATGGTTAGTCACATTTTTAGGACCTTCGGAAGAGGAAGGCCCCAAACAGACTCCATCTTGGGTTATGAAGCATCTGAAGATCTGGTTTAACTTTTATCCTTCCTTGATGAAGTTGATCTATTCCTTCTTTCTTCTTGGTGTCTCCAACTGAGGTTTTAGAGATTTGGATAGGTTGGCTGTGAATCATAAGATAGGTCAAACATGGTTTATTTTTGCTTTTTTGGGTTGGGATAGATGGATTAGGCAACCTATCAGGTAGGTCAGGTAGCTGAATATGGCCAAGTTGGTCTAAGGCACCAATTTAGGTTAAAACATATTTATAGGAGTAGGGTCTAATCTATTTCACCAGTATTAACTAACATGCTAAGTATCTCACATTGGAATAGATCTTATTAGATTAGATGAGATCTAGATTAGATTGGTATGACTAGATGAGATCATGGTTGTTACACTAGGGTGAGACAAGTATGCTTATCAGGACAAATAAATCTGTTGGGATAAAATAGAATCATTTAAGATAATATGGGTCTATTAAGCTAGATATATTTTAATGGGGAATAATCTAAGATGTCTATTTATCTTATAAACATATATTTTTATGCCTATATGTGTATGCAAATACAATTGTGGATATTACTCCACAACCCATCACAATCAATCAAAGAACCAAATAAGACATGTATCATAAGAAAGGAAAATAGTTTTTTATGCCTATGATTAGGACTCCTATTCCTAAGAGTTACTTTATGTATAGGATTCCAAGGTGTGAAATCCTCTTTTGTCCTTAGAAGAGAAAAGATAAGAATAATCAGTGTAAAGTAGCAATAGATGAGAAAAGAATGAGGAAAGTTTAGAAAGAATTAGAGTAGCAAAGGTAAGTAGGTAAGGGTTGTCCAGGTCTATCTAGGTTATGTCCTACAGTCAACATTCCTCAGATATTACTTCTGTCACACTCAAATTTAAGGATAAACCCGGGCGCATCTCAAATGTGTGCTAGGATCAAGTCTCACACATATGATGACTCATGATATAAAAATCAATGTCACATCTTTATTATATAATAGGGATTCTATACAAAATAGCTAAATAATTACATCATATGACAACAACAATCCTCCTACAACCATAGTTGACTGGGACACGATGGCCTAGACCTCTCTGAACTCATCGTAGCATCCTTCATGCCCCTCCTCTTGTGATGCTTGTTCTTGACTTGGTGTGCGTTTAGGAAGAGTGAGCTCACATACATTCATCGGTCAACAAGTTTTGGGGAATAATGTGAATGAGCTCACTTACGGTGGGGGCTCATGTGAAGTGTAAGACTTACCAAGGAGAATGGTTAAGGCTGAGCATTGCTTTTAATAAGTTGGTCAAAATTTTATTAGCAATTACTATGTATAAGTAGATACCAACCCAATTAAATAATTGATCTCAATTAATAATAAATTCCCACAATGCAATGGAAATTGACACATTAAATTTAATTCCATAAGTTAATCTTGCGAGAGTCCTGAGTCGCTCTTAACCGTGAACATAGCTGATATACCAGTTTTACACTCTGCAGAGGTT
This sequence comes from Zea luxurians, assembly GCA_029449295.1. Classification (NCBI taxonomy): domain Eukaryota; kingdom Viridiplantae; phylum Streptophyta; class Magnoliopsida; order Poales; family Poaceae; genus Zea; species Zea luxurians. The sequence goes on from JAOPSE010000422.1 coordinate 444,886, forward strand.
GCACCCTTTACCCACAAGTTGTGTTCCCTTTTCGCTCAGGGTTGTATGGACCCTAAAACACTTCTAGGGTGAGTTTGCGAGGGTACACTATGAGGCCTTAACAAAGTTCTACTAGCTTCAAGAAACATGCTACGGTTTCTTGAGAAGGGGGCGATATAGGAATCACTCATCCGAAAAGCCATCGTAGCATGATCGATGTGAGAACCTCCACAAACCGGTAGTTCCTCATAGCTCCCTTACCCCTTTTGGGTAAGGTAGTCCTCCACTAGCTTTCCTAATTAGTTAGCTAAGAGCGTCTCATACCACCCTTGTGGTAGCACTGTTATCTTAGGTTAAGCTCCATGTTCTAATTAACACATATTCAACAAATATAATGGAACATGGTAATGAGTCATTATTATCATTAATCCCAAACCCATGTAGAGCAATAACAATTCTAGCCAATAGTTCATTTATTTGCAAGGTGTAGGGTAAACAAAACTAGGTAACCTATTAGGTCCCATTAGCTTCTGAGATGACCAAGGTTTAGAGTCCCCAAAATTCCGAAAAATGAGTTGAAAAGGAGCCCATATGCTCGAATTAAATTACAGACAATGTTTTGGCTTAGGACTTGGGAGCGAGAAGATGGTGTAGATCTGATGCCCTAACCAAAATCATCATTGAGATTCCATAGGTAACACATGCAAATTCATTTATGGTGATGGCTTAACAATTTTCTCCAAGTTTAGCAAGACATAGAAAAACACGAGTATGCCAACAAGATCATTTCTGAAATACCAAATACAACAAGTTTATCCTCTAATGCTTAACATGCTTACTGCAATATATACTTGCTCTTGCCTTAAGAGTATCATATCAAACAATAAAAACATTTTCCGCTTTTAGAAAGCCTTGTACTCATTTCCAATTGCATAGTTGGTTTCACTTAAAATTCAATGGGCAACGGCGGAAGAAGCGGGCAGAGGTTGTTGCTAATTGAACGGGGTTTGTTGCTAGAGTGACAGCTATGAGAAAGTTGTTGTGCGAACAAATAGGATATGGATGGGATATGATCTGAGACCGCGGATTGATTTTAAAGAAATATAAGGGGTTCTTTGTAAAAAGATGACGCGAGACGACCGTTGAAACTGGTGCTTTAATATAGTAGAGATTTTTAGGCGCAATAAATCTAATAGATATTACATTTAAATTAAGCATGCATTAAATTAAAATATTTGAGGTTGTAATAATCACTTTAACTATTATTTATAAAAAGCGTAGGTTCGAACTATAAATTAGATTAACTAGATTACCTAGCTAATTGACATTAATTAAACAAATAATTAATTAATTAATTATTTTAAAACATGTGGCATGATTTAAACAATGTTATTATTATGTACGTAAAATTAATATGAACCTAACATAATTTGAATAAATTAAAACAAATTATTTGACCCAAAAGATATCTTATTTTTATTAAATTAGTAGGGCTATACAGAAATAGGTGACATGACGTGATCTGATTGGTTAGATATATTTGTTAAAGGTGTGAATGGTTTGTTTACAAATAAATGACCCAAATGCTGCAAATTTATTATGATTGTTCCTACTTTTAAATTCGTGTTGCATGACAGTCTCGCATGTAAAAGGGCATGTAGTGGTGGTTAATCAACCATTCGGAAACCGCCAAGCCTATCACGCGAGAAAGACTCCTAACCTACCGCCAACTTACCTTCCAATCAATCCCTTTGATCTCACGCTACTACTGGACATTTCAGTTTTTTTCGCAGATGGACGATGAACTGGACATCAGATCGATGAACTGAAGCACGGTGACGAAACCCTCGTCGAGCTGGTCATGACAATGTTCTGGGTTGCCCCGTAAGATAAACAGACAGAGAGAAATTCCTCACTGGAGTTATCGTTAGAGTTGGGGAGGGAGTCAAAATTCGACTAAATGGTCATGGCGGCTTATGGTTATGAGCTTAGCTGGTGGCGGGCTGCTGTGGCTTGGATGGCGGCAGCGCTGCTGCGAGGCCATAGAGGAGATGATTTTATGGTTGGTGGCTTGAGGTGTTTGGTGTCATGTATTTATATAGGCAGGGAGGTGGACGGTTACATGACAGATCTAATCTGGTAACCATAATCCAACTCTGCTTATATTAGAATCATATCTTGTCGGTTTAGTATTCTAACTCTCTCTTTTATTCCAATAACATTGTTGTCATATTTATACTCCTATAGTTCTAATCATATTAGACATCCAATTTAATTAAATCTCAGAATATATTTTTATTTAAATTTTAAATTAATTTTTGGGTGTTACACACTAGTTGAAAGGAGGATTTTCTTAGATATCTTATTGCGATATCTTAATTTGTATCGACTCTACCTAAAGGATGTCACTTACAAACAAACAAGACAAACCAACCAAACATACATCGATATATTATATTAGCTCATCTTTTATATTTAATTATTGGCTATAGAGCCAACCATTCTTGCTTTTATATGATAGCGCCTATATAAAGATAAAGACTTGTCATCCAAGGAGGCAGAAAACCATCCTTTGGATAGGTCACAACTTGTGCACTAAAAAATATGAATTTTACAATATAGTTAAGAAACTTATAACAAAAACATCTTTATGATTAGCAAGGGCTTCTATGCTTTAGCACTACCTTTTTCTTTTTATAATTTTTGCTTTCTATTTTAAATTTAAAATTCATGTCTAATTTAGAGCTAAGTTAATTTTTTTTATTTCAAGCATAAATTACAACAAACAAAAATCAACATGAATGTAAAGCATTTTTTATTAATTAATTTATCCATTTAAGCAGTAGGAATAATTCATGTAAGATGTTTTACCATGATAATTATTCAAGAAAATAAATCAAACACATAGCTAAATTTTTATATCTAACATTTATTTAAGTTTTTGGAAAATAGTTTTAATTTATTATTTTATTATAAAGACTTTAGATTTTGAATCTTTAGATTTTAATGTGTTACAGCCGTCTAAAGCGACATCATCGTCGATGACGCTACCCTGGCCTCCCCCAACTCTAGTGAGACTTTCCAACTCATAATTTATTTCTTTATTTCTTTGATGTTTATACAAGACTGAGCAACCTTCTTCCCCATCCCTTCTTCTTCCCCGGTGAGCTCTCGCCATGGCCTCCCATGGTTGGGTGCCCAATCCTTGCCCCCTAGCCCCTCTCCCCCTCCCCTCTCTCTCTCCCAACGGACGCGCCCCTTCCCTTGGAGCACATCCGAGCTGCCCCTACCGGCATGCACAACCCCCGCCCGCGCGAGCTCTACCTTTTCCCCTGCACCATGGCGCGCTCGGCACAGCAGTTGGCCATCACCCCGCATGCACCCTCTCGGCACAATATCCCCACAGTCGGCCAAGAACCCCCCGAACTTCCCCCCAACCATTCCACTATCGGCCAGCGATAGAGGACCCCTTATCCATTGCATGTGGGCGCCTTCCTAATAGAGCCCCCTACCATGCACGTGGTTGTGGCCCTGGTTGTGCATGGCCAGTCCAGCCAGCCGGGCTCGAGTGCGGCCCCATGGCCTCCTTCTCCCTTAGTCGATGGCCCCTAGGCTCGCCGGTTCTCCCCCGTATGTGTGTGATGCTAGAGGAAGAAGGTGTGTAGCCAACTAGCCATACCAAATCCCACTTGTCCGGTCCTCTATGGCTGAGTTCCATGCGACTTCCGTGTGGCTTCGGTTCAGTCAATAGAATTGCGCCACGTCGTAATAATCCGTGAATTATCAATTATTCAATATATTTTGTGTTGTAAACTCATTTCAACCTGTTTCAGTCACGTTAGCTTCGTAATAACGTCACCTACGAGTTAAAACATTTTTTTATCATGACACATGTTTTTATTAATTAATTGTTTCTCTATCCGTTGGTTATTAAAATAACTGTTGGGGGCCTTTGTCTTCTGAAGGTCCTCAAAAACACGACTAACGATTTGCTTTCAGCATGTTTCCAAGTGTTACAGGAGCTTTGTTACGGAAAAAGCTTCGGCATAGATCAATGGAAGCACGACGAAGCAAGCTTCGTTACGATGACGCTGGAAGGCGACATAAGGAGAAGGTGTTGTTCAAGCTGCAAATGACAATATTGTGCTTGTGACATTTTGTAAACCTTGTATATAATCTTTGAGGGTATGAATCTAATATCATACGAAGATGTACGATTGCCTATAAATAGATGAACGGTACCCCCATACTGTTCACGTTGGTTCGGAATTGCCTTCACGCCTTTACTTTCGAGCAAGCTGAAGGTATCAATTTAATATGCATTACATATCAGTTTGTTAATATATGAGATGTATCTTAATATGGTTTGTACATTCAGTATGAAATGAATAAATGACATAATGTTACATTCATAACTATGTTTTTATATTTGTGAATGATGAAGACCTGTTCTTCATGACCTTCGTCTGAGCTTCGTTATACCCAAAGGGAAATAATGCTTCGATGGACAAAGGTCTTTAACGTTTAACAATTGTGTTGCCTTGTTCTTGGTTCACAGCAATAAAAAACAAGTGACCAACATTGGTGCCCACCTTCAGTGAACTCGAACGACCACCTTTGTCATGCCACCGAAGAAGACAGCGGCACTAAGGGCTGCCCTTGCTCCTCTAGATACCAATCAAGATGGGCTCCTTCTAAGGGAGGCTCGAAGCCAAAAGAGGAAAGCTATTAGCCCAAATGATAGGACAAAGAGTTGGATCAAGAGATCAGGGATCTAGAAGCTATTCATCAACAAGTTGAGAGAAGAAGGGAGAAGATGCTTTGGCTAGCTGAGCTCCAGAAAAAGATTAACAAAGTAGCCAAAGAAATGTGGCACATCACACAAGACAATGAACAAGGGCATAAGCCACAACAGAGATACCTTCATCAAGAAAGCCCTAGCCATTATGACATATGGTATGACGACTTTTATCATGATAACATTGCTTTTGATGATGCTTCCCCTTAGCTATAGAGTTGTAGGCTACCCCATGGCCAACTTCATACAAGCCACCCAGCTTCCCATGTATGACAGTCACTCGGACCCAAAGCAGTTTCTCATGAGCTACGAAGCAACCATGTCATCATATGGTGGCAACACCGCTGTCATGGCAAAATCATTTGTCATGGCAGTCAGAAGTGTTGCTCAAACTTGGTATTCTTATCTTAGACTAGGAACAATCACATCATGGCAGAAGTTGAAGGATATGTTGGTCACTAGCTTTCAGGGGTTTCAGACAAAGACAGTGACTGCTCAAGCCTTATTCAAGTGCACACAGGACCACAAGGAGTATCTACAGGCATACGTCCGAAGGTTTCTACGTCTCAGAGCTCAGGCGCCAACTGTGCCAAATGAGATTGTCATTGAAGCCATGATCAAGGAACTTTGTACAGGCCCAACATCATAATATTTTGCCAGTAAGCCCCCTCAAACCCTAGAAAAGCTTCTCCAGAAGATCGATGAGTACATCAGGGCCGACAACGATTTTCGGCAAAGAAGGGAGGAAGCTTACAGATATCTGAGATGATCAGGGGCTTCGGAGGAAGACTCCACCCAAGGCTTGTCAGAACAATACGTAATCCTAGTCAAAGTGAGGATACGAACAACCATAACCAAGGGCACCAGTACAGTTCTTAGTCAACGGGGGCACAACAGAGCTCCTTTAGACCACCAGCCCCAAGACGCAGAGGGGGACGAAGCTTCAGAGGAAGATTCAACTCTCAACCAAGAAGACTATTTTGCTTATTCTGTGGAGAGGATAAGGGGCACAAAACAAGAATATGCCAAGTTATAATACATGTAACACCCTGGGCTTTAAGGGACAAAGCCGGGTGCATCTCATACATGCGCCAAAGAAGACAACATATATAATAACAGAGTGTATAGAGATAAATGTCACAATAATCACAGTACTTATTACATAGCTGAAGACTTACAAAATAAAAGATAAATATAACAGGATCTAAAATCCATCCTTGGCGCCAGAAAGTCAACTGGGAGATGTCACCTAGATCGAATCGAACTCCTCAATGTGTGGCTCCTCTTGAACCACCTGTTCTTCTCCTATGGGGGGTGTGAGACAGCATGGGTGAGCTCACATACGTTCATAGCTCAACAAGTTGTGGGGAATAATGTGCATGGACTCACCAAAGATGGGAGTTCATGTAAAGTGTAAGGCTGATCAACAGTAGAGGTTAAAGCTGAGCATTGCTTTTATAAGTTGGTCAAATTTTTATTAGCAATTACTAAGTATAAGTAAATACCAAACCACAATAAATAATAGAACAAAATTAATAAATAATCCCATGCAAATGCATATGACAAATTGAATTTAGGTTCCATAAATTAATCATGTGAGGGTCCGAGCCGCTCATGACCGTGAGCACGGCTAGTATACTAGTTTTACACTCTGCAGAGGTTGCGCAGCTTTACCCACAAGCCGTGTTACCCATCTTCCAAGGGGTCATGAATCCCATGCACCTCTACCAAGGAAGCGAGGCAGGGTAACACTACGAGGCCTTTACAAAGTTCCATTAGCTTCAGAAAACCCGCTACAGTTTATAGGAAGCTCCAGTGCAGGAATCCCTCGCCTGACCGCCGTCGCAGCAAAATCAACCCAAGGACCTTCCTACACTGACCACTCCCCTACTGCATTGAATAGTGATAATAAAGAACATTATTGGGTAACAAAAGTGGATCAAGGGCACAACTTGCCTGGCACTTGAGATTCCAGTTACCAGGGTGATTCTTCAGATCCTCGTGACCACACTACTAGTGGTAGCAATACAAACAGACATGGTATAGACAAAATCAACATCACACCAAACATAAGTACAGACTGAATAAGAATATTCTACGCGTTGCTACGAGGTCGTGGGTTCGAGAACTACTAAGACCGGAGTCATGATTAAGGAGTTATGATTTTATCAAAGATCTATGTGATTAAAATATTAAACTACATTATAAATTGGTTAATATAATTCATAAGAGAGGTTATTCTATAATTAACTATCTCCACTTTATTCTAAGTTATTATTGGATTAAAGATTATCTAGTTAAATTATAGCCATAAAATTAGAATACTATATTAATATTAAAGAAGTTAATCCAAGAGACATAGATTAACCCATATATATAAAAGTATGTGATATTATATAGTAAATGTTGCTATGGTGTAAAGATATTTATACGAAACTAACGCAACTTGAACGGACCAAATTGGAATTCAAACAAAGAAGTTATGAATTTCCTAAGGTTTTATGTAGTTGATATAAGATTAATTAGGAAATAAATTTTAAAGTGGCTTTCATGTCAAAACAAAGACACTAGCTGATACACAATAATATTACAAAATTATAGAAACTGGAATGGACTGAAAAGGAGTTAAAATGCATTTTCTAGGAATTAGTTAAGTTCCTATAATTATTTTCACACAAAAATGTATTTTCTAAATGAATTCTTTTGGTTTTCTGTTCTCTGAACTGAGCACACCATTTACAGAAAACACAGGGGCCTCTACAAAATTTTTCTAAGACACAGAGCCCCTGGCGTGGACGGCGGGTTAATACTAATAAAATAGAGGGGCTCTTTTAAAAGACTGCCAGGGCGACGGGGTATCATCGACTGTGGGCCGTTGGATCTAAAGCATACGGCGTAGATTAGCCTGGACTCATAAATGAACCGGTATGCGCCCGTGACCGTCGGATCAGTGATCGACAGATCCAGTCTAAAATGTCGCAGATTAAATCCTACGTGTTTGACTCGTATCGGACGGTCCTTCTCACCCGAGCCAACCAGCACGCGTAGCTCTAATCCTGACCGCATGTATCAGAAGGGTCAGGGGGCCATCTTCTTCATCCCAACGGCCGGCCATGGCGGCGCGCCCAGCCAGACACGGCGGCGCCATGCCAGTTACCAACCTCTGTCCGGATTCCGAGCCTAAAACCCCACACCGAGACGATCTATGCGCTGCGGAGGAAAAATAGAATTGACAGGTAAGCTTCTTACCAAATGGGATGGCGTAATCACTCCGGTTCACGATGGGAAGTAGCTTCACGGTGGTGTCTGCTCGCTGGAGAGAAATCACCGCACCAGTAGGGTTCCTCGTGCCCAATTCGGCAGAGCACGCGTTTTGTGGGTGCGCACATACCATCTCGTCCCACCATTCTCCTCGGTTGGACGCGTAGGCGCGAAACGCTGATGGTAGGGCTAAATTTTCTCCCGCGAGAGCAATGGCGAGACGCATAGGATTCTCAACTCTCGACTTCCTCACTTGGTGACGGCGTTCTCTCATCGGGGTCACAGAAACGGCCACATTGGATGAGCCAGGAAAAGAAAGGACTCGATATATATATATATATATATATATATATATATATATATATATATATATATATATATATATATATATATATATATATATATATATATATATATATATATATATATATATATATATATATATATATATATATATATATATATATATATATACAACCAGCGATGATAGGACTGAGGCTAAGTCTGCGATCTTCGCCTGTGGTTATGGAAGCCTTGACCTGATTGTAACGAGCTCTGAGAGAAAGCTTCTAGTTCTGCAGGCCCACATGGTTAGCGGATGTGGATATACTGGGCACGGGTCTGTGGCTGAGATGATGCGCGCTGGGCTCTGCGGTTAGTTGGATAGAGTCTGTGTCGTACTTTAGGGTGGAGTTCTGGTTGAGGAAGATATACCGGGCAATGGGGCCCACATGTTAGCAGCACACTAAATGTCCCTACAATCAGCACGCGATAATGGCACATGTGGTTTCGTTTTAGGCCGGATAGCCCCACACATAAGCAAGAATGACTTGCAGCTGGTGGATGGATTAGTTAATTGGGTGAAATCAGCAATGATGTTGTGCTGGTGTAGGCATCGGCTGGAAATAAAAAAAAAAAAATGGGCTAGAAAGGAGAATGACCCTATCCGATTTCTTTTGTTACCCATTTTTCCTATTTCTTTTCACATTTTTTTATCTTTCTCTATTTCTATTTTTCTTTGTCTTTCAAGGTTTCAAATTCGATTCCAATTAAATTCTAGTTTTGATTCACAAACTCAAATGCAACAAGTAAAAATCATGGCATGAGAGATGCACATTTATTTTATATTTATTTAATTATTACTTGTTCTAATCGAGCCCATAAATGTGAATATGCATGAAAAAAACAAAGTCTCATAAAACCATATAACTTATAGACCTCTTTTATTTCCCTAAATTTTGGGTACTACAAATCCTACCCCCTTAAAAATAATCTCGTCCTTGAGATTTGTAAGAGGGTTCATAATCATGTTATCTCAAACATATGCACAGACAAAATCTCAGCATGATGCATAATTTTATTAGCACCACATACGATCAATTAGACCTTACTATTATTCCTAAAATAATAAAATACGGGTTAGGAGATGGTTAGGAAAATATGGACAAAGTATGTCTAGGGATCTATGAGATTCCCTTATGGTCAGTATAGGTCATGGCAAGGAAGAGTTTAATAAGGAAAGACTTTATCCTAAACTGTGGATCTTGCTTCATGTTGAAGTTGGATTTGACTCATCTTCTTCCTGGTCGAGGTTGAGCTCTTCTTTCCAGACCTTGGTGTCTTCATCCGGGTTAGGGATAAGAGGTTTAGTAAGTAGCTATGAGTTAAATGAGATAAGTCAGAATTTCGTTTGGTTGTTTTCTTCTAGATTGGTTGGATAAATAATGTAACATGTTATGTAGGTCAAGTTGTTGTGCATGGCTGAGTTGTTCTAAGTCACCAATTTAGGCGTAAGTGAATTAGGGGGTATGGCCTTATCTTTTGTACCAACATTAATGAACTCACTCTAGATTAGATCATAATAGATTAGATAGAATCTAGATTAGGTATGACTAGATTAAACTTGCTAAGATCACATGATTAATTTATTTAGGGGCAAGTACGTAGATGTGGGTAGAATAAGTTATGATAATAAAAAAATCTTGGGTGCTTATAATTTTATGTCGGTCTATACCTACTTTGCAACCCAACTGGCTGAACTGGTATAGCGGACCAGTTTAGGCTAATCATGTTTATAGGAGTATGATCTAATTCATGCCACCCGCATTATCTAACTTGCTTAAACAACTTACATTAGATTAGCTCAACTTAAGGTTAGCCTTCGTTGGGTTAGATTAATCTATACATTGGATTGGATCTAGGTTAGATTGTTATGACTAAATAAGATCTAAATAAATTTTGGATTAGTTCATGGTTGTTATTCTAGAGTGGGATAAATATGCTAATTAGGGCAAGATGAATCCATAAGGATAAGGTAGAATCTTTTGAGGTTAGTTAGATCTATTAGGATATGATAGAATCTTTTCGGAATAAGATGAATTTATTAAGGTAGGAGAGAATCTTTTAGATAAGATAGATCTATTAAGATAAGAGAGAATCTTGTAAGATAAGATAAATCTATTAAGGTAGGAGAGTATCTTTTTGAGATAAGATGGATCTTTTTAAGATAAGAGAGAGTCTTTTAAGATGAGAGGGATCTCTATGAAATAGATATATTTTAATGGAGGATAATCTAAGTTGTTTAGTTATCTTATGAATTCTATTTATGCCTATACGTATATGCAGATGTAATTGTGGACATTACTCCATGATTCATCACACTCAATCAAAGATCCAAATCAGACAAGTATCATAAGAACAAACACTCAAGCGTATAGATACCTATAAAAAATAGTTTTTTTGGTTCCTAAGAGTAGGTCTCCTATTCCTAAAGTCACTTTAGGCACAGGATTTCAAAGTGTGAAGTCCACTTTTGTCTTTAGAAGGAACAGGTAAGAATAATCAGAGTAAAGCAGAAATAGATGAGAAAAGATTAAGATAAGTTTGGAAAAGAATCAGAGTAAGGTAAGAAGGTAATGGTTTTGTCCATTTCTATCTAGGTTTCGTCCTACAGTCAACATTTCCTTTGATACCACTTCTATAACACCCCGAGCTTTAAGGGACAAAGCTGGGTGCATCTCATACATGCGTCAAAGAAGACAACATATATAATAACAGAGTGTATAGAGATAAATGTCACAATAATCAGAGTACTTATTACATAGCGGAAGACTTACAAAAATAAAAGATAAATATAACAGGATCTAAAATCCATCCTTAGCGCCAGAAAGTCAACTGGGAGACGCCACCTAGATCAAATCGAACTCCTCGATGCGTGGCTCCTCTTGAACCACCAGTTCTTCTCCTATGGGGGGTGTGAGACAGCATGGGTGAGCTCACATACGTTCATAGCTCAATAAGTTGTGGGGAATAATGTGCATGAACTCACCAAAGATGGGAGTTCATGTAAAGTGTAAGGGTGATCAACAGTAGAGGTTAAAGCTGAGCATTGCTTTTATAAGTTGGTCAAATTTTTATTAGCAATTACTAAGTGTAAGTAAATACCAAACCATAATAAATAATAGAACAAAATTAATAAATAATCCCATGCAAATGCATATGACAAAATGAATTTAGGTTCCATAAATTAATCATGTGAGGGTCCGAGCCGCTCATGACCGTGAGCACGGCTAGTATACTAGTTTTATACTCTGTAGAGATTGCGCATCTTTACCCACAAGCCGTGTTACCCATCTTCCAAGGGGTCATGAATCCCATACACCTCTACCAAGGAAGTGAGGCAGGGTAACACTACGAGGCCTTTACAAAGTTCCACTAGCTTCAGAAAACCCGCTACAGTTTATAGGAAGCTCCAGTGCAGGAATCCCTCGCCTGACCACCATCGTAGCAAAATCAACCCAAGGACCTTCCTACACTGACCACTCCCCTGCTGCCCTTGCCCCTTTCGGGTAAGGTAGTCATCCACTAGCTTTCCTAGTTAATCAGCCAAGGACGTCCCATTAAACCCTTGTAGTAGCACTGTTTTCCCGGGTGGTCGCTCCATGTTCCAATTAACATAATGATCTTATCATGAACATAAATAACATAACATAATAATTGGAACATGGATATAATAAAATATTAATCCCAAAACCATATAGAGCAATAGCATAACTACCCAATTGATTCAGGGATAAACAAGGTAAACAGGATAAAAAAGACTAGGGTGACCTATTGGGTCCCATCGTAATTAAACCTATGCATTGAATAGTGATAATAAAGAATATTATTGGGTAACAAAAGTGGATCAAGGGCACAACTTGCCTGGCACTTGAGATTCCAATTACCAGGGTGATTCTTCAGATCCTCGTGACTGCACTGCTAGTCGTAGCAATATAAACAGACATGGTATAAACAAAATCAACATCACACCAAACATAAGTATAGACTGAATAAGAATATTCTACTCGTTGCTACCAGGTCGCGGGTTCGAGAACTACTAAGACCGGAGTCATGATTAAGGAGTTATGATTTTATAAAAGATCTGTGTGATTAAAATATTAAACTATATTTTAAATTGGTTAATATAATTCATAAGAGAGGTTATTCTATAATTAACTATCTCCACTTTATTCTAAGTTATTATTGGATTAAAGATTATCTAGTTAAATTATAGCCATAAAATTGGAATACTATATTAATATTAAAGAAGTTAATCCAAGAGACATAGATTAACCCAATTATAAAAGTATGTGATATTATATAGTAAATGTTGCTATTGTGTAGTAGATATTTATATGAAACTAACGCAACTTGAACGGACCAAATCGGAATTCAAAAGAAGAAGTTATGAATTTCCTAAGGTTTTATGTAGTTGATATAAGATTAATTAGGAAATAAATTTTAAAGTGGCTTTCATGTCAAAACAGAGACACTAGGTGATACACAATAATATTACAAAATTATAGAAACTGGAATGGACTGAAAAGGAGTTAAAATGCATTTTTTAGGAATTAATTAAGTTCCTATAATTATTTTCACACAAAAATGTATTTTCTAAATGAATTCTTTTGGTTTTCTGTTCTCTAGACTGAGCACACCATTTACAGAAAACACAGGGGCCTCTACAAAATTTTTCTTAGACACAGAGCCCCTGGCGTGGACGGCGGGTTAATACTAATAAAATAGAGGGGCTGTTTTAAAAGACTGCTAGGGCGAAGGGGTATCGACAACTGTGGGCCGTTGGATCTAAAGCATACGGTCCAGATTAGCCTGGACTCATAAATGAACCGGTATGCGCCCGTGACCGTCGGATCAGTGATCGATGGATCCAGTCTAAAATGTCGCAGATTAAATCCTACGCGTTTGACTCATATCGGACGGTCCTTCTCACCCGAGCCAACCGGCACGCGTAGCTCTAATCCTGACCGCATGTATCAGATCGTAAGGTCAGGGGGGCATCTTCTTCATCCCAACAGCCAGCCATGGCGGCGCGCCCAGCCAAACACGGTGGCGCCATGCCAGTTACCAACCTCTGTCCGGATTCCGAGCCTAAAACCCCACACCGTGACGATCTATGCGCTGCGGAGGAAAAATAGAATTGACAGGTAAGCTTCTTACAAAATGGGATGGCGTAATCACTCCGGTTCACGATGGGAAGTAGCTTCACGGTGGTGTCTGCTTGCCGGTGAGAAATCACCGCACCAACAGGGTTCCTCGTGCCCAATTCGGCAGAGCACGCGTTCTGTGGGTGCGTGCATACCATCTCGTCCCACCATTATCCTCGGTTGGACGCGTATGCGTGAAACACTGATGGTAGGGCTAAATTTTCTCCCGCGAGAGCAATGGCGAGACACATAGGATTCTCAACTCTCAACTTCCTCACTTGGTGACAGCGTTCTCTCATCGGGGTCATAGAAACGGCCACATTGGATGAGCCAAGAAAAGAAAGGAGTCGGTATATATATACAACCAGCGACGATAGGACTCGGGCTAAGTCTGCGATCTTTGCTTGTGGTTACGGAAGCCTTGACCTGATTGTAACGAGCTCTGAGAGAAAGCTTCTAGTTTTGCAGGCCCACATGGTTAGCAGATGTGGATATACTGAACCATATAACTTATAGACCTCTTTTATTTCCCTAAATTTTGGGTACTACAATACAAAAGCAGAAGGAAATAGCTGAGGTCGAAGCACGACAAAATCAATCGAAGCAAGTCATGCATACTGCTTCATGTTATTCCCCATACATTCCAGAGTATGTGGGCAACCAACAACCACTTTCACAACCTACAATTTTAGTGGCTTCGGCAAATCACTCTCCAGCTGCGTGGGCCTTACCACAACCACCTGCATTTCTAAATTGCATTTCTTTGACTGACTTGTATTTCCTATATTTCCTTTGGGATTTTCATGGCCTTACAGAGTGAGTTAAGTGACTTGGAGTTAGTTATTTCCTGGATTCCTCGACAGGAATACGTCACTTAAAATAAGCTATTGACGTTCCGACCTTGTCTCCTTTCTTTCTTTCGTTCACCGGTGCAAGGCTACCATAGGCTCATTCATCGAAAATCATAGAGACTATAAAATAAAGGATAGAGCAATTCCTTTTTTCAAATCCTCATGGTAATTGGATAGCTGGCTTGAACCAAGCCAAAAGGCGGCATCACCTTGAACCAATGAATTCTCAGATTACTGGCAGTAATTCGTTCTTTTCAATGAAAGAGCAAGTAGCTGAGCCTTGTCAGACATTATGTAGTTGGCACGGGATGCGTACTCCTCTCCTCCTAAGAATCGACAGATTTACCTAATGAAAATTTACATCATAGGACTCTGATGAGGATTCCTCAAACTCTTCATAAAGAAGATCCAGAAAGTCTCTTGTTAGTTGATCCTCTCCATTTCTTAATTTCCTCTCTTCTTTTCCTCTCTATTCTAGTTTATTAGATTCTTGCTTGTTGGGGGCTTGTTCTCAAATGCTATGAATTAAGAACAAGACAACATAAAAGTGTTAAATGTTAAACTCCTTTGTCCTTAAAAATAGTATACCCCTTTGGATATAATGAATCTCGGACGAAGGTTACAGAAGAAAAGACCTACGTAAGGTTGATAAATGGTAAAACAGGGCAATCATATATAATACACGTGTAATAATACTGATATTATCATCAATGTATTTCTATTATTATATTCATAAAAACGAACTACCAATGTACCTTCAGATTGATGTAAAGTAAAGGTACAGACGCGATGCGGAAAAGCGTATGCCAAGTCAGCGTGAACAGTACGGGAGTACTGTTCACCTATTTATAGGCGCGGGACGCAGCCCGTGTAAAATTACATTGATGCCCTTTACATTTATCAATAACTCTATAGTAATTCTTCAAGGTCCAATTTGGCTTTTCATCTTTAAGTCGGTTGCTCTTTTCTGTCGTTATGCCGAAGCTTTTCTGCACACAGCTTCGTGATCGTCTTATCCTTCGTCATGATCGTTTTTCATTCCAGTCAAGCTTCGTCTTAACCATGCTCTTGTATATCCACGACCTGACTCCGAAGGTGCCTGTTCACATAATACACTCGGAAAACATTGTCAAACTATGTTTTTGAGGACCTTCGGGAGCCGAAGGCCCCCAACAATAGCCCCTCGCAATATTAATTTACTGTAATGATAAATTCATATTGCGACATGGACGAAGGCTTTAAGCCGAAGGTCCGAAAAAACACCTTCCTTTTGCTAGAATAGCAACAGTCATTGACAAGCGGGGCCCTCCAGTTTTCGACACACTGGGTGTATAAATACGAGCTCACCACGAGTTTATTTGGCACGCTCTTTTGCCATCTGCTTTTTACTCACCCAGTTTTCAGCCTGCGCGCGACAACATTTGCTCGGTTTTAAATTTTTAAGCTTCGGTTTCAAGTCTGGTTTGCCAGCATTCGCAAAGATGTCTGAGGATAAGAAAGTTGTTGGTGCTTCGAAGCTAAGCCTTTCTGAGGAAATGCACCTGGGTTTTCTTGAATCAATGTCGAAGACCAATACGGAGAAGATTGTCAGGGAGACTTTGGAGGGTTTATCTGAAGATACTGGCGACAGTGATAGTTATGATGTGGATAGTGGTGGGGAGGATTCCGAAGATCGCCCGTGGCGGCCTAGTCACTCAAATTTCGGAAAATCAACTATAAAGCAGAGTCACCTTAAAAATATGAGGGGGAGATATTTCCGAGATATATCCATCGTGAGGGCAGATGACGGAGAGAAAACTACACCGACTCCCGAAGATAATGAAGTCGTGATCTTCCGAAGCTTTTTTAAAGCTGGGCTACGATTCCCTTTAAGCAGATTTGTGGTAGAAGTTCTGAAAATATATCAGGTTTACCTTCATCAACTTACCCCTGAAGCAGTGATAAGATTGGGAGTCTTCGTCTGGGCTGTGAGGAGCCAGGGCCTGGAGCCAAGTGCAAAAAGCTTTTGCAATATACATGAGCTAGTATATGAGACGAAGCCCTGGGGTAAGGAGCAATATCATAATAATTTTGGTTGTTATAGCTTCGGTGCCCGCTCTGGGTCAAGCTGTCCCGTGCCAACTTTTCGGAAGAGATGGCCCGGGGAATGGATGAAGGAATGGTTCTATGTGAAGAACGATTTGAAGGTTCGAGAAGATATTAAAGATATCATCATGCGCCCTATCTGGCAGCGCTTCGGACTCCGGAAACCAAAGGTAGAAATGGACGAAGCAGCTGAAGAATGTCAGAGAGCCTTCGGCGTAGTCTACTCTTTTATTGGGACCAGGGATTTAATGCAAGAGCACATTGCCTTCAGAGTGTGGCCACTTGCAGATAACTGGGAAATGCCGAAGGAGACCGTTAAAGAAACTGACGAGGGTGGGCTAATTAGGCTGAAATATACATTCAAGTATGGAGATAAGTTCGTTGAACCAGATGATGATTGGCTAAAAAGCATTGAGAATGTAAGTGATGAATTGCTTGGAGCATACTCAAAGGCCGAAAATACTGCATTATCAGCGGCTTTCGGAGGCCGAAAGAAGAAGAGACTCAACCGAGTATTTGATGCAATTGGGTTTATCTACCCCGACTACTATTATCCAATGTGAGGCCAGAAAAGGAAAAATACTTCTCCTGCAAAGGAAATTGCTTCGGCAGCTCCAAGGGAGCTAGCGCCGAAGAGGAAGAAGGTAAAAGTGCTCACACACCCTCCATGCTGTATTGAGCCGGCCACAGTGCCTGAGTTTATTGGTGGGGTTTCTTCGGCCACCGAAGCCAGAGAACCAACTCTAGTGCCAAAATCCGAAAAAAATGGCCGAAGCACCAGCAATAGAGAAAACGGAAGAACCGAGAACTGAAGAAGGAAAAACATTAGACATTTTAAGTCCTTCATCAAAAGTTGAGGTAGCTAAAAGCCAAAAGGGGCCAGCAGCGACCCCGAAAAGAAAAAGGATGGTTAATGTGTTGGATGTTTTGGAGACAATTAAATCTTCAAACATAACTCCAAGGAAAAATGTTAAAACTTCTGAAGTGTCTACTGAAGCCTTTGCTGCTGAAACTTCGAAGCAACAATTTGAAACTGAAGCTGGGCCTTCAGAGCCCACCAAGATATAACCTTTGGAAGCCGAAGAAACAAAAATGTCAGAGGCAAGTTTAGAAGCTGAAAAAACAAAAACAACAGAGCCGATTTTGATTAAGGAAATCGACACTGCCACTCCCGAAGCATCTTCCAAAATACGTGATTATATTGTGCGACATGCTTCGAGGAAGAAACTATCTGAAGAAGAGATTTTTGAAGCCAATCACTATGCCCGAGAACTGAAGTATCCGAGGGGGGCCGTAGTGTTCAATGGGACAAACGAAGATGACTTCCTATACTGTCTCCCAGACAATAAAGAATTATCCGTGTGCTGGGAGATGGCTAGAAGCATGGGGTTCCTGAAACTCAAAGCTGGCCTTTGCGCCATGACGAAGGACGATCTTGCGGATAGCCTGGCGTACAATAGTCTGAAGGTACAAAAATTATGAATTTTGAAGTTTATGAATTTTGAATTAGTCTTTTGTTCTTATGTTAACTCATTCATTCTTTTGAATAGGGCTTAATACTCAGCAATGCCTTAAGGGCACAGAAGAATGCCGAAGATGAGAGCTGCACCATTGCTCTTAACAACCTACGAACCGAGGTTATCAGGCTAAGAAACGAAGCCTTGGAGAAGGACAAAATTCTGCTTACGTTGGTGGAAAAAATGAAGGAAGACGAAGCTAACTCTAAAACTCAAGCCGAAGCTCAGAAGCGCGAAATCGAAGATCTCCGGAAACAACTAGCCCGAGCTAAAGAAGAACGCATTCTTGAAGAAACAAAACGAGAATTAAGTGATCAGTGGGCAAATCATTTGGAAGTAAATGTTAAAGAGCTTCGTGCTTTGAAGAAAAGGTGCTATGATAAATCCATAGAGTGTGTTAAGAAAATAAAATCCAGCTTCGCCAGCGTTGGCGCGTTCTCTAGTGAAGAAAATTTCACAAGGGGAAATCCAGAAGGCCCGATTGAATGGATTAGTAACGAAGCTGATGCCTTCGACGAAATCTTGAATAGTCGCGGGGACATTTGTGCTTTTTAGGGCGCCAGGGGAATTGTTACTATTTTAGAGAAGAAAGGGTGCGAGCATGTGAAATATTTGGCACAGTCTGAAGCTACTTTATCCTCTGAAGATATCAAAGACCCTTCAGCCGAAGCAAGCCAGGTCGGTGGAAAATTTTTCACTGACATTTGGGACAATGGCGGCCGAGAAAAGGCTCAAGAGATTATTCAGAGAAGCGAAAAAGGCATCCATGATGCTACGAAGGTAGCGAAAGCTGCTGAAAAAAGCACAGGCCCCGAAGGGCAAATAGGTACTAATTAGTGATTTTTATTTTGTTGTAATTTTTGATTTTGAACTTTATTCGCAGTTTGTAATAGTAATATAGTCGTGTCCTCTCCTCCCTCAGAACCTGCTGAGCATCTCCGGACCCCCCCCCCCCCCCCCGAAGGGGGACGACGAAATTAGACAAATGGCTGAAGCCATCATGGACGAAGTTGTCAATCAACTACTAAACGAAGCTGCAGAAGTAGTTCTTAGGGAAGATTAAATGCTATTGTAAAAATACTTGGAACATGACATGTGTAAAACTTTGTAACTTTGAATGTAATATATAATCTATTTATGGTTCAATTCTTTACGATGCATGAAATTTTTTCTTACATACCGCTTTTTGAGCCTTCGGCGGAAAAACACCTTCCCTTCTTTTCATGCTTCGTAAAGAAAATCTTTTATGTATCACAAGAATTGCCATACTTCTTTGATGAAGAATATCCAAACTTCGTGGAAACATTCTTTGAATCCATAAAAAGTCTTATGTTGCCTCTCAAATGAAGCTACACTTCTTCTCAATTTATCTTGTGCCTTAGCACGATTTTCTCTTTTTCAAAACATTCTTCGAAGATCAATGCTGTGTCCCCTTCCTGTTCTACATGCGAAATGATGGATGATGCTTATGTTATGCAAAATGATGTAATGATGTTATGTTATGCAAAATGACATTTATGCTGAAAATACACATATCCCTGCAATAGAGCACACAATCTTTTTATCTCAGCGCTGACTTTTCGCTGTAAGCCTCCCTTAGGAGCTTCTTCGCCTTTTACTTTCAGTGGAATCAGCGTTTATTTTTCGCTGTAAGCCTGCCTTAGGAGCTTCTTCGCCTTTTACTTTCAGCGGAATCAGCGTTTATTTTTCGCTGTAAGCTCTGCATTCCCTTAGGAACGACTTTTTATTACATCGAAAAAGTTACGGCTCGTTCCTTAGGACAAGTTTTCGATAATCCGAAGGTTCTCCGTGCCTCCATAAATTCTTGTGCTTCGGCAACTCAAGCCTATGGAGGAGATATATTTTCATTATGATAATAAGCTAAACTGTACAAGAATTTGAAAAACGATAAAAAACACTTAAACTTCTCATAATTGTTCTTTACTACAAAGAAAGTAAAACTGAACGCGAAAGTGCAAAAAGCTGCTGTCGAGGTAGGATATCTTATCAGTAAATGTGCTTCGACTCTAGCACAGTGCTATTGACTGTGTGAGCTTCGGATTCTTCTCTGAAGTCCCTCTGGGGGTGAGAGTGTTGGCTCCCTTCTGGCTGCGGAGCTCGTTGTATTGGTGGTTGCGGTGGAAGCTGTTGCCAGGAAGCTTGGGGTTGGCTTGCCGAAGCAACAGAGGCTGCAGGGTGATTGCCTACATATTCTGGAATGTAAGGCGAATGGTATGAAGCAGTATGCATAACCTGCTTCGGCTGGCTCTGTTGTGCTGCAGCCTCTGCTAGCTCCTTTTGCTTTTGAATGGTAATATGGCACATTCTGGTGGTATGGTCCTTGCCATCACCGCAGAATAAGCAATAATTTTTTCTTGGTTGATCTCCAAATCTTCCCCCGAAGCCCCTGGCGCCTCTGCCTCTAGGCGCTGGCGGCCGAAAAGAGCTTTGCTGTTTGCCCGAAGCTTGCGAGGAACACTGTGGCCTTTGCTGCTGATTCCCTTTGTCATCATTTTGAGTAGAATTGTGAATTGACCTGACATGCCTCGGATAAAACCTTCCTCCGAAGCCCCTGGTCATTTCAGAAAACCTGAGAGCTTCCTCCCTTCTTTGGCGAAAATCATTGTCAGCTCGAATATACTCGTCCATCTTCTGGAGCAGCTTCTCCAAAGTTTGAGGAGGCTTCCTGGCAAAGTATTGAGCTGAAGGTCCTGGCCGAAGCCCCTTAATCATGGCCTCAATGACAATTTCATTGGGCACTGTTGGTGCATGTGCCCTCAGACGTAGGAACCTTCGGACATATGCCTGAAGGTATTCTTCGTGATCCTGGGTGCACTGGAATAAAGCTTGAGCAGTGACTGGCTTCGTCTGAAAGCCTTGGAAGCTGGTTATCAACATATCCTTCAGCTTTTGCCATGAGGTGATTGTTCCTGGCCTAAGGGAGGAGTACCAGGTTTGTGCAACGCTCCTAACAGCCATGACGAAGGACTTTGCCATGACCGCTGTGTTGCCACCATACGAAGATATAGTTGCCTCATAGCTCATCAAGAATTGCTTCGGGTCTGAATGACCGTCGTACATGGGGAGCTGAGTTGGCTTATAAGACTGTGGCCAAGGTGTAGCCTGCAGTTCTGTTGACAGGGGAGAAGTATCATCAAAAGCAAAATTTCCATGATGGAAATCTTCATACCAGTCGTCCTCGTTATAGAAACCCTCTTGATGAAGCTCTCTGCGCGGGGGCCTTTGATTCTGGTCATCTTGAGCGAGGTGTCGAAGCTCTTCAGAGGCTTCATCTATCTGCTTTTGAAGATCAGCTAGACGAGCCATCTTCTCCTTCTTCCGTTGGACCTGTTGATGGAGCATCTCCATTTTTTGGATTTCTTGGTCCAAGTTGTCTTCCGGAGGCGTTGGACTGGTGGCCTTCCTCTTCTGGCTTCGAGCCTCCCTAAGAGAAACGACATCCTGATTGGGGTCCAGCGGCTGCAGAGTGGTAGCCCCTGTCGCTGAAGCTTTTTTCGACGGCATGACGAAGGTGATGCTTGCCGAAGGTTTTCAAAACTCAAAAAGTGGAAGTGAGTTCACCGGAGGTGGGCGCCAATGTTGGGGGCTTGTTCTCAAATGCTATGAATTAAGAACAAGACAACATAAAAGTGTTAAATGTTAAACTCCTTCATCCTTAAAAACAGTATACCCCTTCGGATATAATGAATCTCGGACGAAGGTTACAGAAGAAAAGACCTACGTAAGGTTGATAAATGGTAAAACAGGGCAATCATATATAATACACGTGTAATAATACTGATATTATCATTAATGTATTTCTATTATTATATTCATAAAAATGAACTACCAATGCACCTTCAGATTGATGTAAAGTAAAGGTACAGACGCGATGCGAAAAAGCGTATGCCAAGTCAGCGTGAACAGTACGGGAGTACTGTTCACCTATTTATAGGCACGGGACGCAGCCCATGTAAAATTACATTGATGCCCTTTACATTTATCAATAACTCTATAGTAATTCTTCAAGGTCCAATTTGGCTTTTTATATTTAAGTCGGTTGCTCTTTTCTGTCGTTATGCCGAAGCTTTTCTGCACACAGCTTCGTGATCGTCTTATCCTTCGTCATGATCGTTTTTCATTCCAGTCAAGCTTCGTCTTAACCATGCTCTTGTATATCCGCGACCTGACTCCGAAGGTGCCTGTTCACATATTACACTCGGAAAACATTGTCAAACTATGTTTTTGAGGACCTTCGGGAGCCGAAGGCTCCCAACATTGCTCCAACTTCGTCCCAGAACCATCAGCCTAAAGGGTAGCGCCAAGTCCATCAGCAACACGACGCAAGGGAGGAGTTCAAAGCTCGAACATTCAATAGCACTGTTCTAGAGTCCAGGCACATCTACTGAACCTACAGAGAAGCTGGACTAAGAACTTAATATATAAATATTGTAATTTTCATTTCTTAAGCTTCATGTTCTTGCCTCAGAAACAATTTGAGAAGGTGCAACCTTCGATACGTTGTAATAAATCTGTGGTTACACCGTCGAGTGTAACAGCAAAGGTAAAAAAGCTCCAAAGTCATTCCAAAGGGGATGTAGAGCTTAAATTTCACCTAAGTAAAAGGTGAAGAAGCTCCAAAGTTGTTCCTAAGGGGATGCAGACCTTAAATGCCACCTAAGTAAAACATGAAGAAGCACCAAAGACGTTCCTAAGGGGATGCAGAGCTTAGCTCCAAAGTCGTTCCTACAAGGATGCAGAGCTAAAATACCACCTAAGTAAAAGGTGAAGAGACTCCAAAGTCGTTCTTAAGGGGATGCATAGTCTTATTATTGTGAAGTGTGTTCTACCATCATTTTTTTGCATCACATCATCGCATCATTCTGCATCGTATCATCACATCATTCATCATTTCGCATCATTCAAAAAGGGAGAAGAAGGGAAATTGCACTTTCATCAGAAAATGTGGTTGACCTACGAAGCTAAGTGTGTTTTTGTTAAGGAATCATGAAGCAAAGCAAGGCAAAAGAAAAGATACTTCATCTCTAGCGGTTGCTCTTAAACGATACGACATTTCCTATGCAAGACCTTCGGGGTCAATACTGTCACTTCGGCAACGGTATTACTTATGCAAGACCTTCAGCAAAAAGGGATTTTCTTCATGAAGCATGAAAAGAAGGGAAGGTGTTTTTTCGCCTTCGGCTTAAAAAACGATATGTACGATAATTTCATGCTACATAAAGAAATATATTACATCATGAATTACACGGTTTACAAATGTTCATCGTATAAAGGCAGCATACAAATTTTACAATGTTTTTTACAATACATATTAATCATCCTCCTCCAGGACTTTTTCTGCAACTTCGTTTAGAAGTTGTTTAACAGCCTTATCTATTGATGTGTTCACTATCTTGAATTCGTCAAAGGTACCCTTTAAGGTTGGATCGGCGTCAGGATCGCATGGCTCTAGGGGAGGAGAGAGTTCAACTGCACCAAAATATAAGTTTCTGTAAGATATGAAGCTAAAACATTGATGAAGCTAAAATATTACAAACTCACCTATACGCCTCTCACGCTCTACGGCTTCTTCAGCCTTTCTTGCTTCCTCTGAAGCAAGATGAGATTCTTCTTTATTTTGCCTGATAGCTTCGGTCGCTATATCTCTACCGTCGTTCATCCACACTTCAGAATAAAATTTCCCACCAAGGGTGGTAGCTTCGGCTGAAGGTTCTTTAATGTCATTTGCTGAAACTGAGAACTCTGGCTGAATTATAGCCTTCACATATTCACATACAGTTTTTTCGAGCAGCAACACAGCCCCTCGAGCACCTACACAGGCACAAAAATCCCCCCTGCCAGTTAGAACTTCGTCAAATGCTTCAATTTCACTCTCAGTCCACTTGATCACACCCTCGGGATCTCCACGTATAAAATTTCGCTCAGCCAAGAATGCGCCAACAATAGTAAAATCATTTTTAGCTTATTCAACAGTGTAGCATTCTTCTTTCGTTTGATGAAGCTCTTCAATATTCTTTTGTACCCTGGACCATTTAGTGTCAGATATCTCATGCTTTGATTGCTCAACGTTAAAGTTTTTGGTAACTTCGTCAAGTTTCTTCTCCAGCTTCATCACTTCAGATTTATGCAATTCTACTTGGACAGATAAAGCATACTCCAGATCTGCTATGCGTTTCGTATCTACCCCTTTTCCTTCTCAAGCTTCGAAATCTTTTGATCCACATCAGAGAATTTGGCCAAATTAGCTTCACTCGCCTTTAGTCTTTGGACTAAAGAAAGCAGAATCTTGTCTTTCTCAAGGGCCTAATTCTGAAGTGTTATAACTTCTGAGCATAGATTTCCGAAGGCTATTTTAGTACTCTCATCCTCACATTATTTTTTGCGCCTTCAAAGCTTTGCTTAAAATAAGACCCTAATAACAAAAAAGTAAAATAACTAAATAATTTACTCAAAATAATTACCAAGAGCTCGAAAGAAAAAGAAAGTGCAAACCTTCAAGCTATTATATGCCAAGTAGTCTGCCAGATGGTTCTTCGGCATTAAGGACAACCCAAGCTCAAGCTTTGGGTAACCCATGTTATCCATCATTACTTGGCAGACATCAATTTCCTTATTATCAGTAATGCAGTATAGGAAATCATCTTCTTCATCACCTTTGTGCACTAGGGATCCTCGAGGACACTTCAGATCTTTAGCGTAGTGCTGAGCTTCGACAATTTGCTTCTGTGTCAGTTGTTTTCCTGAAGCATGGCGGATAATGAGTTCAAGATCCCCAAGCGACACCGCTTCAGGTATTGGCAATGATACTTTCTCTGACAGGCTCTCGTTTACTCGCCCTGTTGGCCTACTTTTCGAAGGTCTAGCCTTAGCGCAATCAGGAGTAGTACTTACGTTGATAGCCTTTTCCAATTCTCCAGCCTTGACTTTGGAAATCATTGTAGGAGCGAGAGTAGCCATTTTCGAAGGCCTCAGAACAGCGTCCAGAACGTTGGCCATCCTTCTCCATTTCTTAGGTGTTGCTACTGAAGCAGATGCTATCCTTGATAGCTCGTGCACCATCGGAGAACTCGGTAGCTTCGGCTGCTGTTCGGTCTTATAACTCTCTATTATTTTATTTCTTGAATTGAATAGTGGGAACTTCGGCTACTGCAGCAGGTACTGTGATCATCTATTCAAATGTTCCAAAAGCAGCATTAGTTTAAATATTCTTTGATTCAAAACAAGAAAAAAGAAAAGTATTACCTCCAAAGCTGAGAGGGTCTCTTCGACAGCTCCGGCAGCCTCTATTTTTGAAACCCCTGCAGCAGGCAATATAGCAGCCCTTTCTAAAAAACAACTTCGGCTGATGAGTTACAACTTTTGTCCTCTTTGGCTTCGGCACAACAGAGGAGTTCATCGTTGAAATTTTCCTTTTTGTCCTTTGTTTCCGTGCCGAAAAGCAGTAGTCAAGATAGACAAATCCAATAACATCAAATACTCTATTCAGCCTTCTCTTTCTACGGGCACCAATGGTAGTATTCATGGCTTCATCTTTAGCCTTCATATAAGCCCCCAACAACTCCTCACTAGTCACCTCAATGGCTTCAAGCAATTCATCATCTAGCTCGTTGAACTGACTTTTGTAGCGGAAGGTATATTTTAGATAAACTAGGCCACCTTTGCTCGAGCTAGCGGCGGTTTCCTTCAGCATTTCCCATTCATTAACAAGGGGCCACACTTTGAAGGCTATGCGCTCTTGGACCAAGTCTTTGGTACCAATATAGTTGCACACAGTGTTAAAGGCCACCATGCATGCTTGAGACTTATCACTATTCACGATCGAAGGCCTTCTGGTGCCGAAGCGTGATTGTATGGGACGTTGAATTATATCCTTCACATCCTCCTTCTCAACCAAATCATTCTTAACATAGAACCATTGCCTCATCTAGGATCCTGACCACTTTTTCCGAAGTGTTGGGACAGGGCGTCTCGCATCAGAGCGATATACAAAGGAGTAGCAACCAAAATTGTTGTGATATTGCTCTTTTCCAGTTGCCTTCGTTTGATAAGAGAGTTCGTGGATATACAGAAGAAGTCGGCATCTGGCTCCAGGCCTTGGCTCCTCATCACCCAGATGAAAACTCCAACTTTAATCAAACCTTCGGGAGTAAGCTGATGAAGGAATATTTCAAACCTCTTTAGCACTTCAACTAGCATTCTGTGCAGGGGAAATGCAGCCCAGCTTTCATAAAACTTCGAAAAACCACCACCTCGTCAACTTCAAGAAGGGGAACAGTGTTCTCTCCTCCAGCCCTCACTATGGATATATCATGGAAATATTTGCCCTTCATCGCTTCAATCTGCCCTTTCTTAACAGTGGATTTTCCAAAGAAAACATGACTCGGCCTCGACGATCGATCTTTGGCATTATCATTATCACTCTTTACATCGAAATCCTCATTGTCACCAGAATCCCAGCTAAAATCTCATCATTTATTTTTTGAACATTTGTCCTCTCCATAGCTTCATAAAACCCAGCCAGTGTGGGGTCCTCACTCATTTTATATTTAGCCATCTCAGCTTTGGTTGAGGCAAAAAACCGAAGCTTGAAAGCAATCGCGATTGCAAAATCAGCAAGCTAAACAACAAAGCCAACACAAACTTGATAGCACAAAAAATATTTTCATCGCAACCCTCATATATATATGCACACCACCACTGCAAGGTGGGCCCCATGATACAGAAGGTTTCGCTATTCTAGCGAAGGGAAGGTGTTTTATCGGACCTTCGGCTAAAAGCCTTCATTTGTTTCGCAGTCAGAATTTGTTACAAAGAAACAAACTAATAATATGAGGGGCTACTGTTGGGGGCCTTCGTCTTTCGAAGGTCCTCAAAAACATGGCTAACTATTTTCTATCAGCATGTTTCCAAGTGTTACAGGAGCTTCGTTACTGGAAAAGCTTCGGCATAGATCAATGGAAGCGCGACGAAGCAAGCTTCATTACGATGACGCAGGAAGGCGGCATAAGGAGAAGGTGTTGTTCGAGCTACAAATGATAATATTGTCCTTGCATCATTTTGTAAACCTTGCATATAATCTTTGAGGGTATGAATGTAATATCGTATGAAGTTGTACGATTGCCTATAAATAGATGAATAGTACCCCCATACTGTTCACGTTGGCTTGGAATTGCCTTCACGCCTTTACCTTCGAGCAAGCCGAAGGTATCAATGTAATATTCATTACATATCATTTTGTTAATATATGAGATGTATCTTAATATTGTTTGTACATTCAGTATGAAATGAATAAATGACATAATGTTACATTCGTAACTATGTTTTATATTTGTGAATGATGAAGACCTATTCTCATGACCTTCATCCAAGATTCGTTATACCTAAACGAAAATAATGCTTCGAAGGACGAAGGTCTTTAACGTTTAACAATTGTGTTGCCTTGTTCTTGGTTCACAGCAATCAAAAACAAGTGACCAACAATAACTATGTAATTAGAACTAATTTATAGTTTTAAATTATGCTTTTATAAATACGCGTTAATGTGATTAACACCAACTCAAATGTTTTGAATTAATACTCGATTAGTGATTCCCATGTGTCGTATCTTTTCTAAAATTAATTGTTTAGATGTGTAACTTGTCGAGTTTTAAAATGTGGTTTCTATTAAATTATAATTTGAATTAAAGCTAAATAGATATTTCTATATAATATCTTCCACAAATGATTTGTATTAATTAAAATCAACTTAGAAATATAGTTTTGCATGTTAATCATGTAAATCTTCCGAAAATTAAATTTGTTCAACCTTAGTTCTGTTGTCGATGTTCCTTTTTCTACCATGGTTGTAGCGTCGAGCTCTACCTTTTGGTGCACGCTTTATAATGTTTTCCTTCTCTGAAGCAATGTTCTTATACATGTATATTTGGTTTGTCATGACTATTCGTGTTGGATTCAAGTCATGAATAGAATGTGATTCATTCCCAAGCTTCAGTAGACAAACAATCAAGCTTTGGTGTTCCACAAATCAAGCTCTTCAAGTTCTACAAGGTTGAAAACCCTGAGTATATGTTTGGTGAAGGCAAGTGTCCTCTGACCTATTATGTCCTATTTCATCTGATAACTTACTATCTCACAGAACATGATTCAACCTAAGGATTGATTAGCTTTCTATTTTCCCTATCCTTGTTTACCATTTGGTTTTGAGCTGTGATGATTAGTTTTAATGCTAGTGCTTGAACCTAATCAATGAACATGATGAGATATATTATGATATGATGCTCTGTGATTTAGATATGAATTTGTGGAGGATTGGGCGGTATCCTAAGGAAACTCGGGCGGTATTGAGAGCACCTAGAGGGGGGTGAATAGGTGATCCTGTAAAAACTTAAAACTCAAGGCCACAAACTTGATTAAGTGTTAGAACAATAAAGCCAAGTGGCTAGAGAGGAGTTCTTGCTAAACACGATAACCACAAAGAAATCAACACAGAGAGGCACAGTGGTTTATCCCGTGGTTTGCCAAGTCCAACACTTGCCTACTCCACGTTGTGGTGTCCCAACGGACGAGGGTTGCACTCAACCCCTTTCAAGCGGTCCAAAGACCCACTTGAATACCACGGTGTTTCTCTTGGTTTCACTATATCCCGTTTGGGAGGAATCTTCACAACTTGGAGCCTCTCGCCCTTACAATTTGATTATCACAAATAAGCATGGAAGTAAGGATGGGATGAGCAACACACACAAGACACAAAATCAGAGCACAAACACGCACACAAGTCACAACTTGAGCTCTCAACAGAACTCAAAAATTTCTCTACTCAAATGGAGCTCTAGTTGCTATCACAAAGAATCAAATGCGCAGAATTGGAGTCTTGGTGCTTAGGGATGCTCGAAGAATGCTTGGTGTGCTCCTCCATGCGCCTAGGGGTCCCTTTTATAGCCCCAAGGCAGCTAGGAGCCGTTGGAAGCAAAACAGGAAGGCAAATCTTGCCTTCTGTCGGGTGGCGCACCGGACAGTCCGGTGCACCACCGGACACTGTCTGGTGCGGATTACTTTCCTTATCTGGCGTAGCCGACCGTTGAAGATTTGGAGCCGTTGGCGCACCGGACACTGTCCGGTGCACACCGGACAGTCCGGTGCACACCGGACAGTCCGGTGCCCCCATCCGACCGTTGGCTCGGCCACGCGTCACGCGCGGATTGCGCGGCCGACCGTTGGCGCGCCCGACCGTTGACTCACCGGACTGTCTGATGCACCACCGGACAGTCCAGTGATTTATAGTCGTACGCCGCCGTCAAGACCCGAGAGCAGGCAGTTCACCGGGACTGGTCCTGGCACACCGGACACTGTCCGGTGCACCACCGGACAGTCCGGTGCACCCAGACCGAACAACCCTTTGGCTGAACATAGCCAACTAATCTCCAAAGTGATTTCTCCTGTTTCTAGCACTTAGACACAACACATTAGTCTTCAAAACAATGGACTAAGACTAGAAACAGACCTTTAATCTTGATTTTCACTTCTTAAACCTTTGGCACAAATATAACTCAAAGCATTTTGTGTGAAGCCCTAAATCACCAAAATCTTATAGAAATGGCCCAAGGGCACATTTCCCTTTCAATCTCCCCCTTTTTGGTGATTTATGCCAACACAACAAAAAGCAACTAAAGAAGTGCAACATCAATGCAAATGAAAACAAAAATTTGTATTTGATTCAAATTTGATATATTTGGATCATTCTTTGCCACCACTTGGTTTGTTTTTGCAAATCAAACTCAATTTTCTATCTCTAAGTCAAAGTCACTTGTTGAGGCATAGAGAGAGGTATTCCAAGAGAAATTGATCAAAGATTCAAAAACTCCCCCTTTTTCCCATAATCAAACATTCTCCCCACAAGAGACAAACTTTTGACAATAAGAGACAATAAGAGTATTTTGACAAAACAGAAGCTCTACTCTACTATTTTTAAAATTCTCAAGTGGTAGCTGATCCATTTCTTGCTTTGGCCTTAATTTCTCCCCCTTTGGCATCAAGCACCAAAACGGGATCATTTTTGGCCCTTAAACCTCATTGCCTCACCAAAATCTTCAATTAAGAGTAAAGAGGCAATAAGAACACGGAGATGAACTTGGAGTAAGTTACCCTCTCATCGGAGTGCAGTGGAAGTCTTGCATGGTCCAAGTTCACCTTTTCCCTTTCAATCCTCCTTTGAGACTAAATTAAGAAAACTCAAGCACACGGTTAATCTCAAAGGGTCAAGTTGTAGCATTTCTCCCCCTAAATATGTGCATCATTCACACATGGACTTGTGAGGTCCGGAGGATCATGAGTACAACTTGAGCACCACCAATAAGCAATAAAATGAATAAAGGAACATGATCAAAGGCATAAAACACATGTATGCTCTATATTAATCCAAGTTACGCGAATCTAAGACATTTAGCTCACTACGCAGCCTGCAAAAGGTCTTCTCATCTAAAGGCTTGGTAAAGATATCGGCTAGCTGGTTCTCTGTGCTAACATAAAACACTTCGATATCTCCCTTTTGCTGGTGGTCTCTCAAAAAGTGATGTCGGATGTCTATGTGCTTTGTGCGGCTGTGTTCAACAGGATTGTCCACCATGCGGATTGCACTCTCATTGTTACATAGGAGTGGGACTTTGCTCAGATTGTAGCCAAAGTCCTAGAGGGTTTGCCTCATCCAAAGTAGTTGCGCGCAACACTGTCCTGCGGCAACGTACTCGGCCTCAACGGTGGATAGGGCAACGAAAGTTTATTTCTTAGAACTCCACGACACCAGGGACCTTCCTAGAAATTGGCACATCCCTGATGTACTCTTCCTATCGACCTTACATCCAGCATAATCGGAGTCTGAATACCCAATTAAGTCAAAGGTAGACCCCTTTGGATACTAGATCCCGAAGCAAGGCGTAGCAACTAAATATCTAAGAATTCGCTTAACGGCCACAAGGTGACACTCTCTTGGGTCGGATTGAAATCTAGCACACATGCATACGCTAAGCATAATATCCGGTCTACTAGCACATAAATAAAGTAAAGACCCTATCATAGACCGGTATGCCTTTTGATCAACGGACTTACCTCCTTTGTTGAGGTCGACATGCCCGTCGGTTCCCATTGGAGTCTTTGCGGGCTTGGCGTCCTTCATCCCAAACCGCTTGAGCAAGTCTTGCGTATACTTCATTTGAGAGATGAAGGTGCCGTCCTTGAGTTGCTTCACTTGGAACCCAAGGAAGTAGTTCAACTCGCCCATCATCGACATCTCGAATTTTCGAGTCATCACCCTGCTAAACTCTTCACAAGACTTTTGGTTAGTAGAGCCAAATATTATGTCATCGACATAAATTTGGCACACAAATAGATCACCGCCACAAGTCTTAGTGAAAAGAGTTGGATCGGCTTTCCCAACCTTGAAAGCATTAGCAATTAAAAAGTCTCTAAGGCATTCATACCATACTCTTGGGCTTGCTTAAGTCCATAGAGCGCCTTAGAGAGCTTACACACATGGTCGGGGTACCGTTCATCCTCAAAGCCAAGGGGTTGCTCCACGTAAACCTCCTCCTTGATTGGCCCGTTAAGGAAAGCACTCTTCACGTCCATTTGGAACAACCTGAAAGAATGGTGAGCGGCATAGGCTAACAAAATACGAATCAACTCTAGCCTAGCCACAGGAGCGAAAGTCTCCTCAAAGTCCAAACCTGCGACTTGGGCATAACCTTTTGCCACAAGTCGAGCCTTGTTCCTTGTCACCACCCCGTGCTCTTCCTGTTTGTTGCGGAACACCCACTTGGTTCCCACAACATTTTGCTTGGGACGCGGCACCAGTGTCCAAACTTCATTTCGCTTGAAGTTGTTGAGCTCTTCCTGCATGGCCAACACCCAGTCCGGATCTAGCAAGGCCTCTTCTACCCTGAAAGGCTTAATAGAAGAGACAAAAGAGTAACGCTCACAAAAATTAGCTAATCTAGAGCGAGTGGTTACTCCATTGCTAATGTCACCCAAAATTTAGTCGACGGGATGATTCCTTTGAATCATCGCTCGAACTTGAGTTGGAGGGGCATGTGGTACTTCTTCCTCCTCATCTTGGACATCATGTGCTCCCCCTTGATCACACGCCTCCTCTTGAGGTACCTGTTCATCATCTTGAGTTGGGGGGTGCACCGTCGTTGAGGAAGAAGGTTGATCTTGCTCTTGGTGTTCCTGTGGTCGCACATCTCCAATCGCCATGGTATGAATTGCGTCCGTTAGAACATCATCCTCATCTACATCATCAAGATCAACTTGCTCTCATGGAGAGCCATTAGTTTCATCAAATACAACGTCGCTAGAGACTTCAACCAAACCCGATGATTTATTGAAGACTCTATACGCCTTTGTATTTGAGTCATAACATAACAAAAACCCTTCTACAGCTTTGGGAGCAAATTTTGAATTTCTACCTTTCTTTACCAATGTAGCATTTACTCCCAAAAACTCGAAAATATGAAACGTTGGGTTTGTTACCGGTTAGTAGCTCGTATGACGTCTTCTTGAGGAGGCGATGAAGGTAGACCCGGTTTATGGCGTGGCAAGCCGTGTTCACAGCTTCCGACCAAAACCGCTCGGGCGTCTTGAATTCTCCAAGCATCGTCCTTGCCATGTCTATAAGCGTTCTGTTCTTCCTCTCTACCACACCGTTTTGCTGTGGTGTGTAGGGAGCGGAAAACTCGTGCTTGATTCCTTCCTCCTCAAGAAACTCCTCCACCTGCAGGTTCTTGAACTCGGACCCGTTGTCGCTCCTTATCTTCTTCACCTTGAGCTCAAATTCATTTTGAGCTCTCCTTAGGAAGCGCTTGAGGGTCCCTTGGGTTTCAGATTTATCCTGCAAAAAGAATACCCAAGTGAAGCGGGAAAATCATCAACAATAACAAGTCATACTTACTTCCCCCGATGCTGAGGTAGGCGACGGGTCCGAAGAGGTCCATATGCAATAGTTCCAGAGGTCTTGATGTAGTCATCACATTCTTGATGTGATGAGCACTTCCCACTTGTTTACCTGCTTGACAAGCTGCACAAGGTCTGTCTTTTTCGAAAGTTACATTTGTTAGACCTAACACATGTTCTCCCTTTAGAAGCTTGTGAAGGTTCTTCATCCCCACATGTGCTAGACGGCGATGCCACAGCCAGCCCATGCTAGTCTTAGCGATTAAGCATGCATCTAGACTGGCCTCCTCCTTCGAAAAATCAACTAAATAGAGTTTGCCGTCTAGTACACCCTTAAAAGCTAATGAACCATCACTTCTTCTAAAGACAGACACATCTACGTTTGTAAATAAGCAATTGTAACCCATGTTACATAATTGACTAACAGACAACAAGTTATATCTGAGCAATTCTACTAAAAACACATTAGAAATGGAATGCTCGGAAGAAATAGCTATTTTTCCTAGTCCTTTAACCTTGCCTTGATTCCCGTCACCGAATATGATTGAGTCTTGGGAATCTTTGTTCTTGACGTAGGAGGTGAACATCTTCTTCTCCCCCGTCATGTGGTTTGTGCATCCGCTGTCGATAATCCAACTTGAGCCCCCGGATGGATAAACCTGCAAGGCAAATTAGGCTTGGGCTTTAGGTACCCAACTCTTGTTGGGTCCTACAAGGTTAGTAACAATAGCCTTAGGGACCCAAATGCAAGTCTTGTCTCCCTTGCATTTGGCTCCCACCTTTTTAGCAATCACTTTTTTATTTTTACATGAAAGAATAAATTTGGCATTGCAAGCATGAAAGACAGTGGTAGATCCATTAAACATTTTCCTAGGAGCATGAGACACAAAATTCTTCCTAGATCTACCATTAAAGTTTGAACTTGAAGCAATCATGGCATGAGAGTCAAAGGCATTATAACTCCTATCATAATGAACATTTCTAGAATATTTCCTATCATGATACAAGAAAGCATGATTTTTATGAACACTATTAGCCATAGGGGCCTTCCCTTTCTCCTTGGCGGAGATGGGAGCCTTATGACTTGTTAAGTTCTTAGCTTTCCTTCGAAAGCCAAGCCCATCCTTAATAGAGGGGTGTCTACCACTAGTTTAGGCATCCCTTGCAAATTTTAGTTTATCAAAATCATTTTTGCTAGTCTTAAGTTGGGCATTAAGACTAGCTACTTCATTATTTAATTTAGAAATGGAAATCCAATGTTCATTGCAAGCATCAACATTAAAATCCTTACACCTATTGCAAATTACTACATGCTCAATACAAGAACTAGATTTATTTGCAACTTCTAGCTTAGCATTTAAATCATCATTAATGCTCTTTAAACTAGAAATAGTCTCATGACAAGCAGAAATTTCACATGAAAGCATTTCATTTCTTTTAACTTCTAAAGCAAGAGACTTTTGTACATTTACAAATTTTTCATGTTCTTCATATAAAAGATCCTCTTGCTTTTCTAAAAGTCTATCCTTTTCGTTTAGAGCATCAATCAATTCATTGATCTTTTCTACCTTTGCTCTATCTAATCCCTTAAACAAGCTAGTGTAATCAATTTCATCATCACTAGAGTCCTCATCACTAGAAGTAGAGTACTTAGGAGTTTCTCTAGTGATTACCTTCTTTTCCTTTGCCATTAGGCAAGTGTGGCGCTCGTTGGGGAAGAGCGACGATTTGTTGAAGGCGGTGGCGGCGAGTCCCTCGTCGTCAGAGTCGGACGAAGAACAATCCAAGTCCCACTCTTTGCCAAGGTGTGCCTCGCCCTTAGCCTTCTTGTACGCCTTCTTCTTTTCCTTCATCCCGCTTTTCTCTTGTCCCTGGTCACTATCATTATTGGGACAGTTAGCAATAAAGTGACCAGTCTTACCACACTTGAAGCAGGAGCGCTTTCCCTTCGTCTTGTTCTTTTTGGGATGCTCCTTGCGACCCTTTAGCGTCGTCTTGAAGCGCTTGATGATGAGGGCCATTTCTTCCTCGTTGAGCCCCGCCGCCTCAACTTGCGCCACCTTGCTAGGTAGCGCCTCCCTGCTACTTGTTGCTTTGAGAGCAACGGTTTGAGGCTCGTGGATTGGGCCATTCAATGCCTCATCAACGTATCTCGCCTCCTTGATCATCATTCGCCCGCTTACAAACTTCCCAAGTATTTCCTCGGGTGTCATCTTGGTATATCTAGGATTTTCACGAATAGAGTTAACAAGATGAGGATCAAGGACAGTGAAGGACCTTAGCATAAGTCGAACAACGTCGTGGTCCGTCCATCTCGTGCTTCCATAGCTCCTTATTTTGTTGACCAGGGTCTTGAGCCTGTTGTATGTTTGGGTTGGCTCCTCCCCCCTGATCATTGTGAACCTCCCTAGTTCGCCCTCCACCAACTCCATCTTGGTGAGCATGGTGACATCATTTCCCTCATGTGATATCCTGAGGGTGTCCCAAATCTGCTTGGCGTTATCCAAGCCGCTCACCTTATGGTACTCTTCCCTGCACAAGGATGCTAAAAGAACACTGGTAGCTTGTGCATTTTTGTGAATTTGTTCATTTATAAACATGGGATTATCCGAACTATCAAAATGCATTCCATTCTCTACTATCTCCCATATACTTGGATGAAGAGAGAACAAGTGACTACGCATTTTGTGACTCCAAAATCCGTAGTCCTCTCCATCAAAGTGTGGAGGTTTACCGAGAGGAATGGAAAGCAAATGTGCGTTTGAATTATGTGGAATACGATAGTAATCAAAAGAAAAGTTCGAGTTGACCGTTTTCTTTCTCTCTTAGTGAGAGCACCTAGAGGGGGGGTGAATAGGTGATCCTGTGAAACTTTAAAACTTAAGCCACAAAAACTTGTTAAGTGTTAGTACAATAATCACCAAGTGGCTTAGAGAGGAGTCTCAACAAAACACAATACCACAAGAGATCAAACACAGAGATGACACAGTGGTTTATCCCGTGGTTCGGCCAAGACCAACGCTTGCCTACTCCACGTTGTGGCGTCCCAACGGACGAGGGTTGCAATCAACCCCTCTCAAGCGGTCCAAAGACCAACTTGAATACCACGGTGTTTTGCTTTGCCTTTCAATATCCCGTTTGCGAGGAATCTCCACAACTTGGAGCCTCTCGCCCTTACACTTGAGATTCACAAGAAATTCAGAGTAAGGGAGGAAAGCAACATACACAAATCCACAGCAAAATGCGCACACACACGGCCAAGAATCGAGCTCAAAAGACTATCTCAAAGTTCTCACTAGAATGGAGCTCGAATCACTGAGAATGACAAATGAATGCGCAAAGACTGAGTGTGGATGATCAAGAATGCTCTAAGGTTGCTTGGATATCTCCTCCATGCGCCTAGGGGTCCCTTTTATAGCCCCAAGGCAGCTAGGAGCCGTTGAGAGCAAATCTGGAAGGCTATCCTTGCCTTCTGTCGTCGGGTGCACCGGACAGTCTGGTGCACACCGGACACTGTCCGGTGCCCGATTTCTTTCCTTAAACAGCGCTGCCGACCGTTGCCGACCGTTGTAGATCTGGGAGCCGTTGGCGCACCGGACATGTCCAGTGCACACCGGACAGTCCGGTGCCCCCTTCCGACCGTTGGCTCGGCCACGTGTCCCGCGCAGATTGCGCGGCCGACCGTTGGCCCGGCCGACCGTTGGTTCACCGGACAGTCCGGTGAATTTTAGCCGTACGCCGTCGGCGAATTCCCGAGAGCGGCCTCTTCACGCCGAGTCAGTCTGGCGCACCGGACACTGTCCGGTGCACACCGGACAGTCCGGTGTGCCAGACCGAGCTGAGTCTTGGCTGTACACAGCCAAGTCTTTTTCTCCTCTTTTCTTTTCTTCTTCTTTCTGTTTCTAACACTTAGACAAGTATATTAGTACACAAAACCAATGTACTAAGGCTTAGAAACATACCTTTACTTCATGATTTGCACTTTGTTCATCCATGGACATAAATTCACATTTAAGCACTTGTGTTGACACTCAATCACCAAAATACTTAGAAATGGCCCAAGGGCACATTTCCCTTTCAATCTCCCCCTTTTTGGTGATTTATGCCAACACAACATAAAGCAACTAGAACAAGTGCAAACTCACTTCAAATAAAACTCAAATTTATTTTGATTCAATTTTGGCATATATGGATTATCCTTTGCCACCACTTGGTTTGTTTTTGCAAATCAAACTCAACTCTCTATCTCTAAGTCAAACACACATGTTGAAGCATAAAGAGAGTCATTCCAAAAGAGATTGATCAAAGATTTCAAAAACTCCCCCTTTTTCCCATAATTACTACTTCTCCCCACAAGAAACCAAAAGAGACAAAGAGTTTTGACAAACCAACAGCTCTAATCTACTATTTTCAAAATCTCTCAAGTGGTAGCTGATCCATTTATTGCTTTGGCATTTATTTTCTCCCCCTTTGGCATCAAGCACCAAAACGGGATCAATCTTGGCCCTTTAACCCCATTGCCTCACCAAAATCTTCAATTTAGAGCAAATGGCAATAAGAGTTCATGAGATGGACTTGGAATAAGTTACCCTCTCATCGGAGTGCAGTGGAAGTCTTTCATGGTCCAAGCCCACCTTTTCCCTTTCAATTCTCCTTCGAGACTAAATCAAGCAAACTCAAGCATATGGTTAGTCTCAAAGGGTCAAGTTGTAACACATCTCCCCCTAAACATGTGCATCACTTTGCAACAGACTTGTGAGGTCCAGGGAGTGTTTGTACAACTTGAGCACCATAATAAGCAACAAAATGCAGAATGGACATGATCAAAGGCATAAACACATGTATGCTACAATTCAATCCAAGTTCCACGAATCTAAGACATTTAGCTCACTACGCAGCCTGCAAAAGGTCTTCTCATCTAGAGGCTTGGTAAAGATATCGGCTAGCTGGTTCTCGGTGCTAACATGAAACACTTCGATATCTCCCTTTTGCTGGTGGTCTCTCAAAAAGTGATGCCGGATGTCTATGTGCTTTGTGCGGCTGTGTTCAACAGGATTTTCCGCCATGCGGATAGCACTCTCATTATCACATAGGAGTGGGACTTTGCTCAGATTGTAGCCAAAGTCCCTGAGGGTTTGCCTCATCCAGAGTAGTTGCGCGCAACACTGTCCTGCGGCAACATACTCGGCCTCAGCGGTGGATAGGGCAACGGAAGTTTGTTTCTTAGAGTTCCATGACACCAGGGACCTTCCTAAGAATTGGCACGTCCCCGATGTACTCTTCCTATCGACCTTACATCCAGCATAGTCGGAATCTGAGTACCCAATCAAGTCAAAGTTAGACCCCTTTGGATACCAGATCCCGAAGCAAGGCGTAGCAACTAAATATCTAAGGATTCGCTTCACTGCCACTAAGTGACACTCCTTAGGATCGGATTGAAATCTAGCACACATGCATACGCTAAGCATAATATCCGGTCTACTAGCACATAAG
Source organism: Zea luxurians (assembly GCA_029449295.1). Lineage (NCBI taxonomy): Eukaryota > Viridiplantae > Streptophyta > Magnoliopsida > Poales > Poaceae > Zea > Zea luxurians. Next base: position 483,320 of record JAOPSE010000422.1, read on the forward strand.
TAAAGTAATGACCCTATCATTGACCGGTATGCCTTTTGATCAACGGACTTACCTCCTTTGTTGAGGTCGGTGTGTCCGTCGGTCCCCATCGGCGTCTTTGCGGGCTTGGCATCCTTCATCCCAAACCTCTTTAGCAAATCTTGTGTGTACTTCGTTTGGGAGATGAAAGTGCCATCCTTGAGTTGCTTCACTTGGAACCCAAGGAAGTAGTTCAACTCGCCCATCATCGACATCTCGAATTTCTGCGTCATCACCCTGCTAAACTCTTCACAAGACTTTTGATTAGTAGAACCAAATATTATGTCATCGACTTAAATTTGGCATACAAAAAGATCACCATCGCAAGTCTTAGTAAAAAGAGTTGGATCGGCTTTCCCAACCTTGAAAGCATTAGCAATTAAAAAGTCTCTAAGGCATTCATACCATGCTCTTGGGGCTTGCTTAAGTCCATAGAGCGCCTTAGAGAGCTTACACACGTGGTCGGGGTACCGTTCATCCTCAAAGCCAGGGGGTTGCTCCACGTACACCTCCTCCTTTATTGGCCCGTTGAGGAAAGCGCTCTTCACATCCATTTGGTACAACCTGAAAGAATGGTGAGCGGCATACGCTAGCAAGATACGAATGGACTCTAGCCTAGCCACAGGAGCAAAAGTCTCCTCAAAGTCCAAACCTGCGACTTGGGCATAACCTTTTGCCACAAGTCGAGCCTTGTTCCTTGTCACCACTCCGTGCTCGTCTTGTTTGTTGCGGAACACCCACTTGGTTCCCACAACATTTTGCTTGGGACGAGGCACCAGCGTCCAAACTTCATTGCGCTTGAAGTTGTTAAGTTCCTCCTACATGGCCAACACCCAATCCGGATCTAGCAAGGCCTCCTCTACCCTGAAAGGCTCAATAGAAGAGACAAAAGAGTAATGTTCACAAAAATTAACTAGTCGAGACCGAGTAGTTACTCCCTTGCTAATGTCACCCAGAATTTGGTCGACGGGATGATCCCTTTGAATCATCGCTCGAACTTGGGTTGGAGGTGCCGGTTGCGCTTCTTCCTCCATCACGTGATCATCTTGTGCTCCCCCTTGATCATACGCCTCCTTTTGATGAACCTGTTCATCATCTTGAGTTGGGGGATGCACCGTTGTTGAGGAAGAAGGTTGATCTCGTTCATCTTGTTCCTGTGGCCGAACGTCTCCAATCACCATGGTTCGTATTGCGGCCGTTGGAACATCTTCTTCATCTACATCATCACAATCAACAACTTGCTCTCTTGGAGAGCCATTAGTTTCATCAAATACAACGTCGCTAGAGACTTCAACCAAACCCGATGATTTGTTGAAGACTCTATACGCCTTTGTATTTGAGTCATAACCTAACAAAAACGCTTCTACAGCTTTGGGAGCAAACTTAGAATTTCTACCCTTCTTCACTAGAATGTAGCATTTGCTCCCAAATACACGAAAGTACGATACATTGGGTTTGTTACCGGTTAGTAGCTCATACGACGTCTTCTTGAGGAGGCGGTGAAGGTAGACCCTGTTGATGGCGTGGCAAGCCGTGTTCACGGCTTCCGACCAAAAACACTCGGGGGTCTTGAATTCTCCAAGCATAGTCCTCGCCATATCTATGAGCATCCTGTTCTTCCTCTCTACCACACCATTTTGCTGAGGTGTGTAGGGAGCGGAGAACTCGTGCTTGATCCCTTCCTCCTCAAGAAACTCCTCCACTTGAAGGTTCTTGAATTCGGACCCGTTGTCGCTCCTTATCTTCTTCACCTTGAGCTCAAACTCATTTTGAGCTCTCCTTAGGAAGCGCTTGAGGGTCCCTTGGGTTTCAGACTTATCCTGCAAAAAGAACACCCAAGTGAAGCGGGAAAAGTCATCAACAATAACTAGACCATACTTACTTCCTCCTATGCTTAGATAGGCGACGGGTCCGAAGAGGTCCATATGCAGCAGCTCCAGAGGTCTTGACGTGGTCATCACATTCTTGCTGTGATGTGCTCCTCCCACTTGTTTACCTGCTTGACAAGCTGCACAAGGTCTATCTTTTTCGAAATAAACATTGGTTAGACCTATCACGTGTTCTCCCTTTAGAAGCTTGTGGAGGTTCTTCATCCCCACATGTGCTAAGCGGCGATGCCACAGCCAGCCCATGCAAGTCTTAGCCATTAAGCATGCATCTAGACCGGCCTCTTCTTTTGCAAAATCAACTAAGTAAAGCTTGCCGTCTAGTACACCCTTAAAGGCTAGTGAACCATCACTTCTTCTAATGACAGACACATCTACATTTGTAAAAAGACAATTATATCCCATATTGCATAGTTGACTAACAGATAGCAAATTGTAACCAAGAGACTCAACTAAAAACACATTGGAGATTGAGTGCTCATTAGAAATTGCAATTTTACCTAACCCTTTTACCTTGCCTTGATTCCCATCACCGAATATAATTGAATCTTGGGAATCCTTATTTTTGACGTAGGAGGTGAACATCTTCTTCTCCCCCGTCATATGGTTTGTGCATCCGCTGTCGATAATCCAGCTTGAACCCCCGGATGCATAAACCTGCAAGGCAAATTTAGGCTTGGGTCTTAGGTACCCAACTCATGTTGGGTCCTATAAGGTTAGTGCAAATATCCTTAGGGACCCAAATGCAAGTTTTGTCTCCCTTGCATTTTGCCCCTAACTTCCTAGCAACTATCTTCCTATCCTTTCTACAAATAGCAAAGGAAGCATTTAAAGCACAATAAATTGTAGAAGGTTCATTCACTACTTTCCTAGGAGCATGAATAGTATTCTTTCTAGGCACATGATGAATATCATTTCTCCTAGACATATTTCTACCATGCATATAGGAAGAACTAGAAGCAAACATGGCATGAGAGTCAAAATCATCATAAGCATTATAACTCCTATAAGCATTTCTAGTTTGTCTCCTATCATGGTACAAGAAGGCATGGTTCTTTTTAGCACTACTAGCCATAGGGGCCTTCCCTTTCTCCTTGACGAAGATGGGAGCCTTATGGCTTGTTAAGTTCTTGGCTTCCCTCTTGAAGCCAAGCCCATCCTTAATTGAGGGGTGTCTACCAATCGTGTAGGCATCCCTTGCAAATTTCAGTTTATCAAATTCATTCTTGCTAGTCTTAAGTTGGGCATTAAGACTAGCCACTTCATCATTTAGTTTTGAAATTGAAACTAAGTGTTCACAACAAGCATTAATATCAACATCCTTACACCTAGTGCACATTTCAACATGTTCAACACAAGAGTTAGATTTACTTGCTACTTCTAGTTTAGCATTTAAATCATTAATTTCACCTTTTAAAGAAGAAATGGTTTCATTACAAGTAGAAAGTTCACAAGAAAGCATTCCATTTCTTTTAACTTCTAAAGCAAGTGAATTTTGTGCACTAACAAATTTATCATGCTCTTCATATAAAAGATCTTCTTGTTTCTCTAAGATTCTATCCTTTTCATTCAAGGCATCAATCAATTCATTAATCTTGGCTATCTTAGTTCTATCCAATCCCTTGAATAAACTAGAGTAATCTATTTCATCTTCACTAGACTCATCATCACTAGAAGAATCATAAGTATTAGCATTATGATTGATTACCTTCTTCTCCCTTGCCATGAGGCAAGTGTGATGCTCGTTTGGGAAGAGGGCCGATTTGTTGAAGGCAGTGGCGGCGAGTCCTTCGTTGTCGGAGTCGGATGAAGAACAATCCGAATCCCACTCCTTTCCAAGGTGTGCTTCGCCTTTGGCCTTCTTGTAAACTTTCTTGTTCTCTCTCTTCCCATTCTTCCCTTGCTCCTGGTCACTATCATTTTCGGGACAGTTAGCAATAAAATGACCAACCTTACCACATTTGAAGCATGAGCGCTTCCCCTTTGTCTTGGTCTTCCTTGGTTGCCCCTTGCGACCATTTAGCGCCGTCTTGAATCTTTTGATGATGAGAGCCATCTCTTCATCATTGAGCCCGGCCGCCTCAACTTGCGCCACCTTGCTGGGTAGCGGCTCCTTGCTCCTTGTTGCCTTGAGAGCAATGGGTTGAGGCTCGTGGATTGGACCGTTCAACGCGTCGTCAACGTATCTTGCCTCCTTGATCATCATCCGCCCGCTTACAAATTTTCCGAGTACCTCCTCGGGCGTCATCATCGTGTACCTGGGATTCTCACGAATATTGTTCACGAGATGAGGATCAAGAACGGTAAAGGACCTTAGCATTAGGCGGACGACGTCGTGGTTCGTCCATCGCGTGCTTCCGTAGCTCCTTATTTTGTTGATGAGGGTCTTGAGCCGGTTGTACATTTGGGTTGGCTCCTCTCCCCTTATCATGGCAAATCGTCCAAGCTCGCCCTCCACCAACTCCATTTTGGTGAGCATGGTGATGTCATTCCCCTCGTGAGAGATCTTGAGGGTGTCCCATATTTGCTTGGCATTGTCCAAGCCGCTCACCTTGTTGTACTCTTCCCTGCACAAGGACGCTAACAGAACAGTAGTATCTTGTGCATTTCTATGGATTTGTTCATTTATGAGCATAGAGTTATCCGAGCTATCAAACTTCATTCCATTCTCTACAATCTCCCAAATGCTTGGATGGAGAGAGAATAAGTGACTACGCATTTTGTGACTCCAAAATCCGTAGTCCTCCCTATCGAAGTGTGGAGGTTTGCCAAGAGGAATGGAAAGCAAATGCGAATTCGAACTATGTTGAATACGAGAATAATCAAATGAAAAGTTCGAATTGACCGTCTTTTTGTAGTCGTTGTCGTCGTCCTTTTGGGAAGAAGTAGACTCATCACTATCGTCATAGTATATGATCTCCTTGATACGCTTTGTCTTCTTCTTCTTCCCTTCCCTCCGCTTGTAGCCCGAACCGGAGTCAGTGGGCTTGTCATCCTTTGGCTCGTTGACGAAAGACTCCTTTTCGTTGTTGACCACCATCCCCTTTCCCTTAGGATCCATCTCTTCGGGCGATTAGTCCCCTCTTGAAGAGAACGGCTCCGATACCAATTGAGAGCACCTAGAGGGGGGGGTGAATAGGTGATCCTGTGAAACTTTAAAACTTAAGCCACAAAAACTTGTTAAGTGTTAGTACAATAATCACCAAGTGGCTTAGAGAGGAGTCTCAACAAAACACAATACCACAAGAGATCAAACACAGAGATGACACAGTGGTTTATCCCGTGGTTCGGCCAAGACCAACGCTTGCCTACTCCACGTTGTGGCGTCCCAACGGACGAGGGTTGCAATCAACCCCTCTCAAGCGGTCCAAAGACCAACTTGAATACCACGGTGTTTTGCTTTGCCTTTCAATATCCCGTTTGCGAGGAATCTCCACAACTTGGAGCCTCTCGCCCTTACACTTGAGATTCACAAGAAATTCAGAGTAAGGGAGGAAAGCAACATACACAAATCCACAGCAAAATGCACACACACACGGCCAAGAATCGAGCTCAAAAGACTATCTCAAAGTTCTCACTAGAACGGAGCTCGAATCACTGAGAATGACAAATGAATGCGCAAAGACTGAGTGTGGATGATCAAGAATGCTCTAAGGTTGCTTGGATATCTCCTCCATGCGCCTAGGGGTCCCTTTTATAGCCCCAAGGCAGCTAGGAGCCGTTGAGAGAAAATCTGGAAGGCTATCCTTGCCTTCTGTCATCGGGTGCACCGGACACTGTCCGGTGCCCGATTTCTTTCCTTAAACAGCGCTGCCGACCGTTGCCGACCGTTGTAGATCTGGGAGCCGTTGGCGCACCGGACATGTCCGGTGCACACCTGACAGTCCGGTGCCCCCTTCCGACAGTTGGCTCGGCCACGTGTCCCGCGCAGATTGCGCGGCCGACCGTTGGCCCAGCTGACCGTTGGTTCACCGGATAGTCCGGTGAATTTTAGTCGTACGCCGTCGGCGAATTCCCGAGAGCGGCCTCTTCACGCCGAGTCAGTCTGGCGCACCGGACACTGTCCGGTGCACACCGGACAGTCCGGTGTGCCAGACCGAGCTGAGTCTTGGCTGTACACAGCCAAGTCTTTTTCTCCTCTTTTCTTTTCTTCTTCTTTCTGTTTCTAACACTTAGACAAGTATATTAGTACACAGAACCAATGTACTAAGGCTTAGAAACATACCTTTACTTCATGATTTGCACTTTGTTCATCCATGGACATAAATTCACATTTAAGCACTTGTGTTGACACTCAATCACCAAAATACTTAGAAATGGCCCAAGGGCACATTTCCCTTTCACTTAGTCGTTGTCGTCGTCCTTTTGGGAAGAAGAAGACTCGTCGCTGTCGTCGTAGTAGACGATCTTCTTGATACGCCTCTTCTTCTTCCCGTCCTTCTTCTTATGACTTGAGCCCGAGTCAGTGGGCTTGTCATCTTTTGGCTCATTGATGAAGGACTCCTCCTTGTCGTTGATCACCATCCCCTTTCCCTTAGGATCCATCCCTTCGGGCGATTAGTCCCTTTCTTGAAGAGAACGGCTCCGATACCAATTGAGAGCACCTAGAGGGGGGTGAATAGGTGATCCTGTAAAAACTTAAAACTCAAGGCCACAAACTTGATTAAGTGTTAGAACAATAAAGCCAAGTGGCTAGAGAGGAGTTCTTGCTAAACACGATAACCACAAAGAAATCAACACAAAGAGGCACAATGGTTTATCCCGTGGTTCGGCCAAGTCCAACACTTGCCTACTCCACGTTGTGGCGTCCCAACGAACGAGGGTTGCACTCAACCCCTTTCAAGCGGTCCAAAGACCCACTTGAATACCACGGTGTTTCTCTTAGTTTCACTATATCCCGTTTGCGAGGAATCTCCACAACTTGGAGCCTCTCGCCCTTACAATTTGATTATCACAAATAAGCACGGAAGTAAGGATGGGATGAGCAACACACATAAGACACAAAATCAGAGCACAAACACGCACACAAGTCACAACTTGAGCTCTCAACACAACTCAAAAAGTTCTCTACTCAAATGGAGCTCTAGTTGCTATCACAAAGAATCAAATGCGCGGAATTGGAGTCTTGGTGCTTAGGGATGCTCAAAGAATGCTTGGTGTGCTCCTCCATGCGCCTAAGGGTCCCTTTTATAGCCCCAAGGCAGCTAGGAGCCGTTGGAAGCAATCCAGGAAGGCAAATCTTGCCTTCTGTCGGGTGGCGCACCGGACAGTCCAGTGCACCATCGGACACTGTCCGGTGCAGATTACTTTCCTTATCTGGCGTAGCCGACCATTGAAGATTTGGAGCCATTGGCGCACCGGACACTGTCCGGTGCACACCGGACAGTCCGGTGCCCCCATCCGACCATTGGCTCGGCCACGCGTCATGCGCGGATTGCGCGGCCGACCGTTGGCGCGCCCGACCGTTGACTCACCGGACAGTCCGGTGCCTCACCGGACAGTCTGGTGAATTATAGTCGTACACTGTTGACTTGGTTCCCGAGAGCAGCGACTTTGCCGCAGACGACTCACCGGACAGTCCGGTGCACCACCGGACAGTCCGATGATTTATAGTCGTACGCCGTCGTCGAGACCTGAGAGCAGGCAGTTCACCGGGACTGGTCCTGGCACACCGAACACTGTCCGGTGCACCCAGACCGAACAGCCCTTTGGCTGAACATAGCCAACTAATCTCCAAAGTGATTTCTCCTGTTTCTAGCACTTAGACACAGCACATTAGTCTTCAAAACAATGGACTATGACTAGAAACATACCTTTAATCTTGATTTTCACTTCTTGAATCTTTGGCACAAATATAACTCAAAGCATTTTGTGTGAAGCCCTAAATCACCAAAATCTTATAGAAATGGCCCAAGGGCACATTTCCCTTTCAGGTATCCTGAGTACTTCTCCGTAAGGACAAGTTCATTGAGGGACCACCCACGAAAACAGTGCAACCATGAGGGTGGTATGGGACACCCAGGGCAATGTAAATAGAGGCATTTGTCATGCTCTTATATTCCTGCTTAGGGATCCATATATGTCGGTTGTTCCCATGCTTTTTCCTGAGGGTTGAGGGTATAGGCTTGGTTACATCGGATAATCTATATGCAGTGGCCATTTCCAACATTTGCAGAACAATGACTCTAGGGAAAAGCCTTATAGTGAGACTAAAAGTCGCCTAGAGGGGGTGAATAGGCGAAACCTATAAATTATAAATTTTGAACACGAACTTCACCCGGGGTTGGGATTATAAACAAATTATAATGAATACGGAGTACAGAAGAGAGTTCTTCTTGCTATGAGTTGCTCAATCAACGCGGATGACTTTGGGAGCTAACTCAAAAGATTGTGAGCAAGAGAACTTAAAGAGAGGGGAGAGGAAGAATCAAATCGTAAGGTAATGATCAACATAAATGAACACAACGATTTATTTCCCGAGGTTTGGTTCCAATGAACCTACTCCCCGTTGAGGAGGCCACAGAGGCCGGGTCTTTTTCAACCCTTTCCCTCTCTCAAACGATCACTTAGACCAGATGAGTGCTTTTTCTTAATCTCAAGGATCACTAAGACCCCGTAAGGACCACCACACACTTAGGTGTCTCTTGCTAGATTTACAAGTCACTAGGGAGTTTAGAAGGAGATGAAGAAAGCACGATTAAAAGCCAAGCAACAAGAGAAACAAATGAAACACGAATCACACTCTCTCAAGTCACTAATCACTAATGATTGCTAGTCACAATTGTGGCACTTGGAGAGGTTTGAAAGCTTTGAATGTGAATGGATTTCTTGCTCTTGTATTGAGTGTGTATGAGTGGAAAGCTTGGGTGTGTGGAATGGAGGTGGTTGGGGTTGTATTTATAGCCACCAACCACTTCCTAGTTGTTGCCCATGTTCTGCCAACCAAGGACAGTGCACGCCCCTGGTTCGGACGGTCCGCCCCTACACATCAATGACTGAAATCGCAACGGTCAGCAATAACGGCTATATCAACGGCTATAGTGCATTAAATGCATCGTCAGATGTCAGATAAAGCAGTCATGGACGGTCCGGCCGTGCACCTTGGATGGTCCGCGAGGACGCTAAAAATGCATTTTACCAAACCCATCACTTCGGGTTTTTTCTGGTTTTCAACAACCAAACGGTCCGTGCTTGAGGCCGGACGGTCCGAGCTTGGTCCCAAATGGTGCTCTCTTCTCCTTCGAACAGTTCGCAGTGTAACTGAGTGATTTGCATAGTTCCTGTCCGAGGCACACCATGGTGTCGCGGACGGTCCGCTGGAAGGGCCCGGATGGTCCGCACACAGGTGAATTTCCAAAAAGCTTCTCCTGCCCGGAATAATATATGGTATTCTGGATAGTCGACTTAGAATTGATATAGATGAATTTATGCACTTGAGAAATGATCAACTAGGCAAACTAGTTAGTCCATAAGATTTGTGATGGTCGTCAAGCACCAAAATCAATTATAGAAAATGGTTGAGGCCATTTCCCTTTCAATCTCCCCCTTATTGGTGATTGATGCCAACACAAACCAAAGCAAATAAAAAGTGTAGAAATGTAGCTAGTTTGCATTTTGACATGTTGCATAAGTTACTTTGAAATGAAAGTAGTTCTAAGTATATATGATTGTTTGAATATAGTTAAAATTTTGGACCATATTTGCACCACTTAGCTTGTTTTTGCAAATCATTTGGAAAAGTCTTTTGAAATCCTTTTGCAATTAGCCAACGGTATAAGAATATAATTTCCAAAGGCGTTTTTAAGTTTTGAAAGATTCTCCTCCTTTTTCAAATGCTTTTTCTTTGACTAAATAAAAGCTCCCCCGAAGAAGTTCTCCTCTTAGCTATTAAGAGGGTTTTTGCAAATGATTCCAATTTAGAAAAATGTGACAATCCTCCCAAGTTATCGGGCCCACGTGCACCAATCCTTGCCTTGATGGCCTCAGATGGCTATGCACGTGTACTTGGTAACTTAACAAGGCTATTGAGTTCATCAACTTGAACTCATCATCCCAAGGATCTCCCACCATACATGCATATTACAGTAATCAACATTCGATAAACACACTTTGGGGATAAGAGCAGAAGACTTTACAAAACATTCTTTCCATTTCTAAAACTGAAGTTTATTACATAAGAAGAGTTACATTTATTACAAGTCCTGATAGCACCTAAAGTGCACAACTTATAACAATAGCAGTAAGGTAGGAACCCTCCAAAACTTATACACAAGCCTAACTACTCTAGAACTGGAAACGCCCTCCAGCCTCAGGAACACCTAGAGTACTTCTTATCACCTGCAACAACATGGGTTCAAAAACCCTAAGTACGAAGTGTACGTTCGCAAGTCTTACCCGACTAAGGAAAAAGACTTTCAAGGATATGTTGGTTCAATAGGAATCAAGGAAAGGCTTGAGCAAGAATCAACTTAGATACTTTTGTAGAAATAGCTTACTAAAGCGAGCCCTTACTTTCAATATTTTAACGCGGAATCAAATATTAATAGACTCTAGTTGCATCTAGTATAATTTCACCATCTCATCAATAAGACATTATTTCTATTCATAATGTTAACATCGTGACCTAGGTTGTAGGTCAGTGATCAAGTCTCCACTGTCCGGGGATATAGCGGCGATCTGAATCGATTTACTCAGCTAAGGATCTCTAACCACATGACATATGTTTCTCGTAACTCTTGCATATGTCTACCATTCCCACGGATCCTCCACTACATGAATAGGTCCGCGCCACTCGAGAGCACACCATCCCTTTTAGGCGGTACTTTGCCAGGAGGGTATGTGACACTCTCGCCATCTCTTCACTCCCAGTGCACGATTGTGTTTTCATGTATGGAATAGTCGGGTTCAAGCTTACCATGTCCCATATTCAGGGCATGTGGCCAGTTAAGATAGTCCTTGATCATTCAGGCCTACATACGCATCCAATCCTTAATTAACCTGGGTGGAACATCACATGTTCCTATCTCAAGTCTCGAGTTATGTACTTCCACCCTTAGGATTGTTTTGTGTTCCTAAGGATGAAAAGAACATTATAGGGAACTTTGCAGTAAGATCCCACCATGCTCTAGATGAGAATATTCTTTTAGGTAGAAGCCATCCTTCCTTAGGATAACCCCTAAGCTAGGCATTATTGCAAAAGACAATGTCTATCCACAAGATCTAAGTAGGGCTAAGCATTTTTGTAAATCATATTTTGATACTTCAACAGAAGTATCTATAAAGGCGTGGATATCAAGGTAGGCAATGCATCAAATAGTTTCCAAGCAACTCCTATAAACTTAATGTATATTTCACTAGACTTAAAGTGTATAAAAGTCTTTTAAAAGTACAAGGAAGAGGCAAATGCACCGAGGCTTGCCTTTGTTGAAGAGAAGAGGTTCTAGATCCCTCTATCAAAAACCCACTTAGATGGTTCCTCCACTAGATCAACAGACATTGAGTAGACTCCTCTTCAAACACCACTTCTTCTAGGTGTTCTACAAGTCAATTACAAATATATGAATGCTTATGTAATGCTATGAAATGCAAACTCTCACAAAGAGAGGTGGGGAATAGAAACAGTACAAACTAAAGCACATGACAAGTATTCACATGGTTCTACACCACCAACACTTGCTAAAACCAACACTTGCTAAAAGTGGCCAAATTGAATTTACTTAGGGATTAATCTTCCGTTGGTTCCTTCATCCAAAGACCAACTCTTAATAGATAAACTTCTCTCCTTTTCAAAGCACTAACCCACACTTGATTAGGGATTAACCATTTTATTTTGGGGCTTACAAGGTTTCTAGAGCAAAAAGCTTTCAAACAGCCCCAAACCTTTACCACACCCTTCACTGACCAAAACAAGGTTACTCAAAAATTTTCATAATTTTCGGCATTGTAGTTTTATTTCCAAAATCCAAACAGTCCTTCCAAAAGCACCTTTAAGTCACTTAATATTTTCTAATTGATCTAAAAATCCTAAAACCAACTTTATCAGAGAGCTAATGAATTTAGACATCCAACATAATTTGTCTTGCTAATTTTGGATTTTTCTACAATATCTGGCACAATTTATAAGTTCTCTGTTAAAAGAAAAGACCAAACTGTGAACAGTTTTGGGCCAGGACCAGCCCCGCTGGCCCAACACCGGGTAGATCTGGCCCATTGCTGGGGTGCCCGCACGCCCGCTCTCGTGCTGTTTTGCGATAAGGCCCCTACCACACAGTCTAAAACCATATCGGCCTGGTCCACTGTTGTCTGTGTCACTAACACATGCATATACACCCCTCGGCTATTTCTTATTCCCAAGGTCTCAGCCCCGATACCCGCTGTCCACTCCGGCGAATGGGCGACCATGGCCGCGGCGGCACTGAATTCCGATGTGCTCTAACCACCGCTAGCACGTGTTCACAGGTAGTACAACCACACCCCAATGCTTTACTGCCCGAGCCAAGCACCAGTCCTTACTACCATGCAATGGATTTTCAATCAAGTGCACGTAGAGCGTCACCATCATACCTAAGTCTCGGTGCTCACGAGCAAATGCTTGGGGAAGACGATGTTCGGCTGCTCGACGGTGGAGCTATCCATAGCGCTCGACCACGATGACGTAACCTTGTTCTAATCACCAGTCAACGGTAGAATTAGAAATTCCAACGGGGAAAGTTTCACCGACCTGAGGTGATCACAGAACAAACTTCATACGGACCAGCAACTGCATAGGACTCTCTGGCCACGGTGAGGTGAGGTAACTACCCTGCGTGGTGACCACCCAGGGACTGGCACACTATGTTTAGGACCGATTGAATTGGTGGCTGGGGGGAGGAGTTTAGCTTGCAGCACAAACAACCAAGACACCTGTAACACCTTGAATTTGGTGTATAAAATTTCTTTTCTAATATCCACCAAATTCAGGTGTTACTCTCTCAATTCTTGGTTTTCCTTTCTCTTTTTCCTAAAAATAGAGAATTATTTTGTTTTATAATAGCGTAAACCTATTGGAATGAGCCCTAGAGGCACTTTGGTTGATGCATTCATGCTGTTGCATGGTGTTTCTAAGTGCAAAATATGTTTGAAACATGTTAACATATCTTTTGGAGGCGCTCGATAAATTTTCATATTTTTCGGAATATTTTTCTATTTTCCGGAAACCAAAATCTATTTATTTGAGGAACATAAAAATGTTTTTAGAAATTTTAATTATGTTTTTGAGTTCATTAGGTGCCAAAACATTTATATGAATTGTTCTAGAATTTTTGAAAGTATATATAATATTTTGAGCATAAAATATGGATTTCTAGGCTTTTCCGAATTTTAAAAATGGTAAAATCCGAATTTTAACCGAATTTTCATCTCGTCCGAACCTTAGATATATACATATCCGGCTTCATCTCGTCGAGTCCGTTTCAGAACACGAAACGGTTTCTTCAAATCCAATCTCTAGCTTCCGGTAATGCTTGCCGAAGTTCGGGGCGGTTCCAACTTCGGCGACAACTCCAGCGAGCAATTACTCTCAATCCGTGCATCGTCTGTCGAATCCGAGGGTACCGCTGCGTTCGTCTCGTCGAGGGCTTCATCGTAGCGCGTTCGGTTCGTCAATTGGATCCACGAATCTCCGACAATCGACGGATTTTCTCTCGGCTCCAGCGAGGGTCTTCTTCCCCGGTGAGAACCTCCATTGTTGTACATAGGGTTCTTCGTGTTCTTCGTTTTCCCATCCGTGCAGGGCCTCCCTCACTCTCCCCTCACCTTCTCCGGCGGCGGCGCCCCTTTCCCCTCCCCGGCGGCGGCGGCGATCGCGCTGCCGCGCCCGACGCCCGCGCGCGCCCCTCCCCGGCGGCTGTGGCCGTAGCCCGCACGCCCTGTGCGGCCGCGCCAGCCCCAACCGGCCCGGCCTCGTCCTCCCCTGCACAGCCTCCTCCCCTTCCCCTCCTCTCTCTTCCATGGATAGGAGAAAGAAGATGAAGAGAGGAAGAAGATGATGGCAATTTCGTAAATTAGTACGCGCGGATTACAGTATGGTTTAAAACATTCATAACTTTTGCGTTTTAAATCTGATTCGATCCATTCAAGTTGCGTTAGATTCGTATTAAAATTATCTTAATTTAGAAATATTTATCCCCACTGTTGCATATTTTATTTAATTTATTTAAATGTTTGTTTAACCAATGGCTACTGGAACGACAATTTAATTTTAAAATCTAATTTAGGAATTCGATTTGCGCATTTATAATTAGTCACCAACATGATTAACCTTAATTAAAATATTTCTCATTAATAATTGTTTAGTTTAATCATGTTGTTTATTAATTAGTTTCGCATGTCGGTCCGCACGTGCCGTGGTGCTGTTTCGCGCATGTCGTCGCGTGTCGTTCGCGAGTGTCGCGCGTGTTGTTCGCACGCGTTGTCGTATGTCGTTCGCGTGTGTCGCGCGCCTTGCCACGTGCCGTTCGCGCGTATCCCTCGTTGTCCGCGCGCTAAGTCATTTGTGTCCGCGCGTTGCGCACATCGTGTTTGCACGTCGTGCGTCGTTAATTCGTCTCGCTTAGAATCGCTCATATTCATTAAGTTACTTGCTTAACTGTCAACTATTAAAATAGTAAGTTAGTCAAAACTAAGTAGTAGTATTAATTTCTATTTGATTAAGATCAATTAATATAATTATGTTGAATTGGATGTTCTAATTAGTACTTGTTTAACGTAAACGCGCTAACTCCTTGACCATAGCTTCGTCTATCGTAGTTCTTTTCCTCGCGCAACCGTAGAGGCACTCTCTATCATATATTGCTCGCTTTTATAATATTTTATCTTGTATGGTGTAATGTTCTTATGCATATGTATATGTTTGTTTGCTTGTGCCTGTATGTCTTCGCTTCGTGTCGCGAATAGATTGCGATCTATTCCTGAGCTTCGAGGAATTGACGATCAAGATTTGGTGAACCACTGGTCCCGAGATCAAGCTCTTCGAGTTCTACAAGGCTGAAGATCCTGAGCATCTGTTTGGTGAAGAAAAGTGTCCTCTGACCCATTATGTCCCATTTACTGTATAATTCACTGTCCCGCATACTATGAACAACATGAAGATTAACTAGCTTTCTATTTACCTTGTCCTTGATTACGTTTTGGGTTACTATGGTTAGCTTCATGCTAGCGCTTTACTTTAATCAATGAACATGATGAGATACAATGATGATACTATGGTTTTATTCTGGATATGATGATATACCTGTGGCATTTAAGGGGACTCGAGCTGTTTCTCGAGTGCCTCTCCGTAAGGACTGGTTCATTAGATGACCGCCCGAGAAAACAGTGCAACCATGAGGGTAGAATGGGACGCCCTTAGCTAAATAATTAGAGGAACTGGGGTGTAGTTCGCTTCACCGTCGTATCGTTAATGGGGCTCGGTGTATGCGGCTCGCTCTGCCAAGGTTGGTTCGACCCTTGGGGAGGAGTGCGGTGCATTTAGGAAACCTAACGGGCGGCTACAGCCTCAGGGAATCTTTGTCAAGGCTTCATAGTGAATCCCTGGCCATTTACCTTGGGAGTGAATAAGGGTCTTGCAAGCCCGGGCTAGAGAGGGAATCACGGCTTGTGGGTAAAGTGCGCAACCTCTGCAGAGTGTTATGAAACTGATATATCAGCCGTGCTCGTGGTTATGAGCGGCCAAGAAAGCTCCATTGATTAGAGACACATTGAATCAGGGCTACTTTGTTTACTGATGATGATGAGGATAATGTTGGTTTCTATTGTGATTATGATTATGATTATGGTTTCTGGTATTCTTTCCTATTTGGAAAGGGTACTTTTGTATTAACAACTTGGGTTAATGTTAAAACCTGGCTCTATACTAGTAATAATTACCTGATCATCTAAAAGCAACTACTTGACCTTAGCCCCACATAATGCTAGTCCACTACAGTCAGACGGGACATTTGCTGAGTACGTTGATGTGTACTCACCCTTGCTTTCACAAAACACCAGGTTGCCTTTGGTATAATCTATGCTCAGGTAAAGAAGGCGTCGAGGCGGATCTCCAGGAGTTCCAGGACTTCGACGAGTTCGAGGATTAGGCTAGCGACCTCCCCTAGTTAGCTGCCTGTGGTGGGTTGTTTACGTTGGCTACGTTTCGATTCTGTGTACTTTGATTTATTTATGTAAATGGCTCTAGTCTGTAATATTATTACTTACTCTTTATTGTAATTCGAAGCATTGTGCTATGATGAGTCATTTATGTAATCGCTGTGTACGTGAGTTACTGATCCTGGCACGTACATGGTTCGCATTCGGTTTACCTTCAAAACCGGGTGTGACATAAGTGGTATCAAAGCTGTGCTGACTGTAGGACCGCTAGCCTAGAGTAGCATTGACCGTTTTAAGGACTTATTGATCATTACTTCACCTCATCCTTGATGCTGTTTCAAAATATTAGTCACCTCGACTAATTCTATGTTGTGCTCCTATATGCCCCCTTGCCAAAAGTATTTTTATTCTAGTATGGTCTATACTTTTCTCAATCTACTAGATCTGATCTCACTCTTGTGCTTGCGACATCTTTGTACATCCCTCTGACCATAACCCTCTTGTATTTTGGGGTTCTTTCCTCTTTCGTCATTAAATTGCTATAATCTAGCAAACTCTTGTCCTCTGTATTGACATACTTGTATCCCTGAATTCTTCAATACCCTTGTTTCAAATACTTGCCTCTAAATTTCTACTGCCTACTTAAGCATTTTAGTTTATATGTCCATGACCTTCTTATCTTTTGAGACCCTTTCCTCTTCCGTTGTTAAGTCGCTATCTTTCGGCAATTTCTTGTCTCTTTATATTGGCATGCTCGTACCATTGGAATCTTGCATACTCTTATTTTTATGTATGCTTATCTTTATACCCCTAGTATTTGTTTAAGACATTTCAACTTACATGTTCTTGACCACCCTTGTTTATTAATGATCCATGAGTGATCATTTCATTTTGCACACCTGTGGTAATCTCGTTGTTCCCTTGTAACTTCCTTCGGTAATGAATTTTTACTTCAACACTTCTGTTGGAACCTCACTTATCTTACCATGATGTTTGTCTTATACCAGCCTTTAAAATATTCTCTTTTCCATCACAATCTGAGCTTCGTAAAATATTCTCTTCTCCATCTCAATCTGAGCATCGTACTTTACCTACTTTTCCCTTAGGTGTATCCTCTTCTTTGTCACCTGCGAGTTTTTAACTCTATCCTTTGTTGTGTTTTTGTTTGTTATTTCCTTTACCCTTCTCATCACTCTATCTTGCTTTGTGATTACATTATGTCTGTTATCTAAAATCTCCAGTCTCCTATCTCAATTTGAGAGCGGTGAGTTACCTATCTCTCCCTTGATTTCTTTTCACTCCTTACCGCATTACAAGTTTGGTCTTAATTCCATCCTTTGATGTGTCTTTATTTGCTATCACCATTACCTTGTCATCTATTGATCTAACCTTGATACTTATCTTTACGCCCGCTCTTCAAAAATCTCCACTCTTCCAGCTCAATTTGAGAGTGACAGTTTACCTATCTAGCCCATGGACGTACCCTCTCCTTTTCCATTTGTAGGTCCTGTCTTAACTCCATCCTTTATGGTACTTATATCTTTTGCCTTATGCCTATTTACCTCCTCTCCTACATCCTTATCCATTATTACCTTTAGAACCCTCGTGATATCTATGCCCTTGCCCTCATGCTTATCTTGAACCTATCCTTTGAAGCCTACTCTTTTCCATCCCTGTTTGAGGATAATGCCTCATCTATCTCATCATTGACTGCTCCCCTTCTCTAACACCTTGCCAGATTTTCCTCAAATACATCCTTTGTTGTGTGATTGCCCATTATCACCGTAACCCTTGTCATCCCTCGATCTTTACCATGATGCTTATCTTGCACCTGCATTTTAAAGCCTCCTCTCCCATTTCATTTCAAGGGTGATGTCTTACCCATCCCACTCTTGTTCGTTCCCTTTTCCTCTGTCGCGTTGCAAGTCTTGTCCTAACTCTATCTTTTGGTGTGCTTTTGCCTTTCATCTCCCTTACCTTTGTAATCTCTAGATCATTCCATGATACTTATCTTATGCCTACCTTTTGAAATATCATCCTTCCCATCTCGATTTGAGAATGGTGTTTTACTTATCTTGACCTTGGTTGCATTCTCTCCCTGTCAGTTTTAATCCTTGCTTTAGCTTCATCCTTTATTATGCTCATGCCCCTATCCTGCATGCCTTATCATTCCCCTTGCCTCTCGATGGCCTTAGAGTGGTTTCCCCTTTGTAAGGAAAGACCACCATCTAGTTAACATTAATGTGTAGCCACGATATGTTTGTTGTTGTATGCTTGTGTTATGACTGATTTGCTTCTTTGAAATGAGTGTTGATGTGTTGTGGCCGTTGGTCCGCAATGACATCAGTTTACTAGTTGAGTGCCATAGAGTTAGGTAGTTGGGTGCTCTCCCTTTTCTCTCTTTAATCCATCTATGCTTACCTTTTCTATATGTAGCCTTTCCTCTTGTACCTGTCCAGTTGGCAACGTCTAGCCTCTCTTAATCAGTCAAGATCAAAACCGAAAGCATCTTCACCAAGTGCGTATCAATGCTCCTGTTAAGGGGGTTAGCCGCTAAGCCCAATGAAGACAATGCGATCAACATCAACCAACAAGATCAGAGTGGCACAGCGAAAGCGTGTGTGGGTCCTAACCCACAGGTCCAGGAGATCCTCAAGAATTGCATCAATCAGTCTCAAGCATTTGAAGGTCAAAACAACCAATCCATGAATCAAGCCGGCGGAGTCAAAGTTGAGTCTGAAGAAGCTATGAAAAACTAATAAACCAATCTCATTTTCTTGCTAGCCTCTTCTTGAATCTCGAGGACGAGATTCTGTTAAGGGGGTTAGATTTGTAACACCCTGAATTTGGGGGTATAAAATTTCTTTTCTAATATCCACCAAATTCAGGTGTTACTCTCTTAGTTCTTCGCTTTCCTTTCTCTTTTTCCTAAAAATGGAGAATTATTTTGTTTTATAATAGCGTAAACCTAGTGGAATGAGCCCTAGAGGCACTTTGGTTGTTGCATTCATGTCGTTGCATGGTGTTTCTAAGTGCAAAATGTGTTTGAAACATGTTAACATATCTTATAGAGGCGCTCGGTAAATTTTCATATTTTTCAGAATATTTTTCTATTTTCCGAAAACCAAAATCTATTTACTTGAGGAACTTAAAAATGTTTTTAGAAATTCTAATTATGTTTTTTGAGTTCATTAGGTGCCAAAACATTTATAGGAATTTTTCTGGAATTTTTGAAAGCATATATAATATTTTGAGCACAAAATATTGATTTCTAGGCTTTTCCGAATTTTAAAAATGGTAAAATCCGAATTTTAACCGAATTTTCATCTCGTTCGAACCCTAGATATATATACATGTCCGGCTTCATCTCGTCGAGCCCGTTCCAGAACACGAAACGGTTTCTTTAAATCCAATCCGTAGCTCCCGGTATTTCTCGCCGAAGTTTGGGGCGGTCCCAACTCCGGCGACAACTCCGGCGAGCAATTACTCCCAATCCGTGCATCGTCTGCCGAATACGAGGGTACCGCTGCGTTCGTCTCGTTGAGGGCTTTCTCGCAGCGCGTTCGGTTCGTCGATTGGATCCCTGAATATCTGGCAATCGACGGATTTCCTCTTGGCTCTGGCGAAGGTCTTCTTCCCCGGTGAGAACCTCCATTGTTGTACATAGGGTTTCTTCATGTTCTTCGTTTTTCCGTCTGTGCAGGGCCTCCCTCACTCTCACCTCAACTTCCCCGGTGGAGGCGCCCCTCCCCCTACCATTTCCCCTCCATGGCGGCGCCCCTTTCCCCCTCCCCGGTAGCGGCTGCGGTGGCCGGCGACGGCGCTCGCGCTTTCGCGCCCCGCGCCCGCGTGCCCTGTGCGGCCGCGCCCGGCCTCGTCCTTCCCTGCGCAGCCCCCTCCCCTTCCCCTCCTCTCTCTTCCATGGATAGGAGGAAGAAGATGTAGAGAGGAAGAAGATGATGGCAATTTCGTAAATTAGTACACACGAATTACAGTATGGTTTAAAACATTCATAATTTTTGCATTTTAAATTCCATTAGATCCATTCATGTTGCGTTAGATTCGTTTAAAATTATTTTAATTTAGAAATATTTATCCCCACTGTTGCACATTTTATTTAATTTATTTAAATATTTGTTTAACCAATGGCTACTGGAACCACAATTCAATTTTAAAATCTAATTTAGAAATTCGATTTGCGCATTTATAATTAGTCACCAACATGATTAACCTTAATTAAAATGTTTCTCATTAATAATTGTTTAGTTTAATCACGTTGTTTATTTATTAGTTTCGTATGTCGGTCCGCGCGTGCCGTGGTGCTGTTTCGCGCACGTCGTCGCGTGTCGTTCGCGAGTGTCGCGCGTGTTGTTCGCACGCGTTGTCGTGTGCCGTTCGCGTGTGTCGCGCGCCTTGCCGCGTGCCGTTCGCGCGTATTGCGCGTTGTCCGCGCGCTAAGTCGTTTGTGTCTGCGCGTTGCGCACATCGTGTTTACACGTCGTGCGTCGTTAATTCATCTCGCTTAAAATTGCTCATATTCATTAAGTTACTTGCTTAACTGTCAACTATTAAAATAGTACGTTAGTCAAAACTAAGTAGTAGTATTAATTTACATTTGATTAATATCAATTAATATAATTTTGTTGAATTGGATGTTCTAATTAGTACTTGTTTAACGTAAACGCGCTAACCCCTCGACCATAGCTTCGTCTATCGTGGTTCTTTTCCTCGCGTAACCGTAGAGGCGCTCTCTATTTTATATTGCTCGCTTTTATAACATTTTATCTTGTATGGTGTAATGTTCTTATGCATATGTATATGTTTGTTTGCTTGTGCCTGTTCGTCTTCACTTCGCGTCGCGAATAGATTGCAATCTGTTCCTGAGCTTCGAGGAATCGACGATCAAGATTTGGTGAACCACTGGTCTCGAGATCAAGCTCTTCGAGTTCTACAAGGCTGAAGATCCTGAGCATCTGTTTGGTGAAGGCAAGTGTCCTCTGACCCACTATGTCCCATTTACTATATAATTCACTGTCCCGCATACTATGAACAACATAAGGATTAACTAGCTTTCTATTTACCTTGTCCTTGATTACCTTTTGGGTTACTATGGTTGGCTTCATGCTAGCGCTTTACTTTAATCAATGAACATGATGAGATACAATGATGATACTATGGTTTTATTCTGGATATGATGATATACCTGTGGCATTTAAGGGGACTCGAGCTGTTTCTCGAGTGCCTCTATGTAAGGACTGGTTCGTTAGATGACCGCCCGTGAAAACAGTGCAACCATGAGGGTAGAATGGGACGCCCTTAGCTGAATAATTAGAGGAACTGGGGTGTAGTTCGCTTCACCGTCGTATCGTTAATGGGGCTCGGTGTATGCGGCTCGCTCTGCCAAGGTTGGTTCGACCCTTGGGGAGGAGTGCGGTGCATTTAGGAAACCTAACGGGCGGCTACAGCCTTAGGGAATCTTTGTCAAGGCTTCATAGTGAATCCCTGGCCATTCACCTTGGGAGTGAATAAGGGTCTTGCAAGCCCGGGCTAGAGAGGGAATCACGGCTTGTGGGTAAAGTGCGCAACCTCTGCAGAGTGTTATGAAACTGATATATCAGCCGTGCTCGCGGTTATGAGCGGCCAAGGGAGCTCCATTGATTAGAGACACATTGAATCAGGGCTACTTTGTTTACAGATGATGATGAGGATAATGTTGGTTTCTATTGTGATTATGATTATGATTATGGTTTCTGGTATTCTTTCCTATTTGGAAAGGGTACTTTTGGATTAACAACTTGGGTTAATGTTAAAACCTGGCTCTATACTAGTAATAATTACCTGATCAACTAAAAGCAACTACTTGACCTTAACCCCACATAATGCTAGTCCACTACAGCCAGACGGGATATTTGCTGAGTTCGTTGATGTGTACTCACCCTTGCTTTCACAAAACACTTGGTTGCCTTTGTTTCAATCTATGCTCAGGTAAAGAAGGTGTCGAGGCGGATCTCCAGGAGTTCCAGGACTTCAACGAGTCCGAGGATTAGGCTAGCGACCTCCCCTAGTTAGCTGCCTGTGGTGGGTTGCTTACGTTGGCTACGTTTCGATTCTGTGTACTTTGATTTATTTATGTAAATGGCTCTAGTCTGTAATATTATTACTTACTCTTTATTGTAATTCGAAGCATTGTGCTATGATGAGTCATTTATGTAATCGCTGTGTACGTGAGTTACTGATCCTGGCACGTACATGGTTCGCATTCGGTTTACCTTCAAAACCGGGTGTGACATAAGTGGTATCAAAGCCGTGCTGACTGTAGGACCGCTAGCCTAGAGTAGCATTGACCGTTTTAAGGACTTATTGATCATTACTTCACCTCATCCTTGATGCTGTTTCAAAATATTAGTCACCTCGACTAATTCTATGTTGTGCTCCTATATGCCCCCTTGCCAAAAGTATTTTTATTCTAGTATGGTCTATACTTTTCTCAATCTATTAGATCTGATCTCACTCTTGTGCTTGCGACATCTTTGTACATGCCCTCTGTCCATAACCCTCTTGTCTTTTGGGGTTCTTTCCTCTTTCGTCATTAAATTGCTACAATCTAGCAAACTCTTGTCCTCTGTATTGACATACTTGTATCCCTGAATTCTTCAATACCCTTGTTTCAAATACTTGCCTCTAAATTTCTACTGCCTACTTAAACATTTTAGTTTATATGTCCATGACCTTCTTATCTTTTGAGACCCTTTCCTCTTCCGTTGTTAAGTCGCTATCTTTCGGCAATTTCTTGTCTCTTTATATTGGCATGCTCGTACCATTGGAATCTTGCATACTCTTATTTTTATGTATGCTTATCTTCATACCTCTAGTATTTGTTTAAGACATTTCAACTTACATGTTCTTGACCACCCTTGTTTATTAATGATCCATGAGTGATCATTTCATTTTGCACACCTGTGGTAATCTCGTTGTTCCCTTGTAACTTCCTTCGGTAATGAATTTTTACTTCAACTCTTCTGTTGGAACCTCACTTATCTTATCCTTGATTATTTTCTCCACCTTGCCATTTCATGAGCCTTGCCTTGACTCTATCCATGGATTATGCTTTTCATCATTATCACATTAATCCTTATCACCCCTATATCTTACCTTGATGTTTGTCTTATACCAGCCTTTAAAATATTCTCTTTTCCATCACAATCTGAGCTTCGTAAAATATTCTCTTCTCCATCTCAATATGAGCATCGTACTTTTCCTACTTTTCCCTTGGGTGTATCCTCTTCTTTGTCACCTGCGAGTTTTTAACTCTATCCTTTGTTGTATTTTTGTTTGTTATTTCCTTTACCCTTCTCATCACTCTATCTTGCTTTGTGATTACATTATGTCTGTTATCTAAAATCTCCAGTCTCCTATCTCAATTTGAGAGCGGTGAGTTACCTATCTCTCCCTTGATTTTTTTTCACTCCTTACCGCATTACAAGTTTGGTCTTAATTCCATCCTTTGATGTGTCTTTATTTGCTATCACCATTACCTTGTCATCTATTGATCTTACCTTGATACTTATCTTTACGCTCGCTCTTCAAAAATCTCCACTCTTCCAGCTCAATTTGAGAGTGGTAGTTTACCTATCTGGCCCATGGACGTACCCTCTCCTTTTCCATTTGTAGGTCCTATCTTAACTCCATCCTTTATGGTACTTATATCTTTTGCCTTATGCCTGTTTACCTCCTCTCCTACATCCTTGTCCATTATTACCTTTAGAACCCTCGTGATATCTATGCCCTTGCCCTCATGCTTATATTGAACCTATCCTTTGAAGCCTCCTCTTTTCCATCCGTGTTTGAGGATAATGCCTCATCTATCTCATCATTGACTGCTCCCCTTCTCTAACACCTTGCCAGATTTTCCTCAAATACATCCTTTGTTGTGTGATTGCCCGTTATCACCGTAACCCTTGTCATCCCTCGATCTTTACCATGATGCTTATCTTGCACCTGCATTTTAAAGCCTCCTCTCCCATTTCATTTCGAGAGTGATGTCTTACCCATCCCACTCTTGTTCGTTCCCTTTTCCTCTGTCGCGTTGCAAGTCTTGTCCTAACTCTATCTTTTGGTGTGCTTTTGCCTTTCATCTCCCTTACCTTTGTAATCTCTAGATCATTCCATGATACTTATCTTATGCCTACCTTTTGAAATATTATCCTTCCCATCTCGATTTGAGAATGGTGTTTTACCTATCCTGACCTTGGTTGCATTCTCTCCCTGTCAGTTTTAATCCTTGCTTTAGCTTCATCCTTTATTATGCTCATGCCCCTATCCTGCATGCCTTATCATTCCCCTTGCCTTTCGATGGCCTTAGAGTGGTTTCCCCTTTGTAAGGAAAGACCACCATCTAGTTAACATTAATGTGTAGCCACGATATGTTTGTTGTTGTATGCTTGTGTTGTTTGTCTTTGTGTTATGACTGATTTGCTTCTTTGAAATGAGTGTTGATGTGTTGTAGCCGTTGGTCCGCAATGACATCAGTTTACTAGTTGAGTGCCATAGAGTTAGGTAGTTGGGTGCTCTCCCTTTTCTCTCCTTAATCCATCTATGCTTACCTTTTCTATCTGTAGCCTTTCCTCTGGTACCTGTCCAGTTGGCAACCTCTAGCCTCTCTTAATCAGTCAAGATCAAAACCGAAAGCGTCTTCACCAAGTGCGTATCATTGCTCCTGTTAAGGGGGTTAGCCGCTAAGCCCAATGAAGACAATGCGATCAACATCAACCAACAAGATCAGAGTGGCACAGCAAAAGCGTGTGTGGGTCCTAACCCACAGGTCCAGGAGATCCTCAAGAATTGCATCAATCGGTCTCAAGCATTTGAAGGTCAAAACAACCAATCCACAAGTCAAGCCGGCAGAGTCAAAGTTGAGTAAGGAGAAGCTATGAAAAACCAATAAACCAATCTCATTTTCTTGCTAGCCTCTTCTTGAATCTCGAGGACGAGATTCTGTTAAGGGGGTTAGATTTGTAACACCCTGAATTTGGGAGTATAAAATTTCTTTTCTAATATCCACCAAATTCAGGTGTTACTCTCTCAGTTCTTCGCTTTCCTTTCTCTTTTTCCTAAAAATGGAGAATTATTTTGTTTTATAATAGCGTAAACCTAGTGGAATGAGCCCTAGAGGCACTTTGGTTGTTGCATTCATGCCGTTGCATGGTGTTTCTAAGTGCAAAATGTGTTTGAAACATGCTAACATATCTTATAGAGGCGCTCGGTAAATTTTCATATTTTTCGGAATATTTTTCTATTTTCTGGAAACCAAAATCTATTTATTTGAGGAACTTAAAAATGTTTTTAGAAATTCTAATTATGTTTTTTGAGTTCATTAGGTGCCAAAATATTTATAGGAATTTTTCTGGAATTTTTGAAAGCATATATAATATTTTGAGCATAAAATATGGATTTCTAGGCTTTTCCGAATTTTAAAAATGGTAAAATCCGAATTTTAACCGAATTTTCATCTCGTTTGAACCCTAGATATATATACATGTCCGGCTTCATCTCGTCGAGCCCGTTCTAGAATACAAAACAGTTTCTTCAAATCCAATCCGTAGCTCCCAGTATTTCTCACCGAAGTTCGGGGCGGTTCCAACTCCGGCGACAACTCCGGCGAGCAATTACTCTCAGTCCGTGCATCGTCTGCCGAATACAAGGGTACCGCTGCGTTCGTCTCGTCGAGGGCTTTGTCGCAGCGCGTTCGGTTCGTCGATTGGATCCCCGAATCTCTGGCAATCGACGGATTTCCTCTCGACTCCGGCGAGGGTCTTCTTCCCTGGTGAGAACCTCCATTGTTGTACATAGGGTTTCTTCGTGTTCCTCATTTTTCCGTCTGTGCAGGGCCTCCCACACTCTCCCCTCACCTTCCCCGGTGGAGGCGCCCCTCCCCCACCGTTTCCCCTCCATGGCGGCACCCCTTTCCCCCTCCCCGTCGGCGGCTGCGGTGGCCGGCGGCGGCGCTCGCGCTTTTGCGCCCCGCACCCGCATGCCCTGTGCAGCCGCTCCTGCCCCCGGCCGGCCCGGCCTCGTCCTCCCCTGCGCAGCCCCCTCCCCTTCCCCTCCTCTCTCTTCCATGGATAGGAGGAAGAAGATGAAGAGAGGAAGAAGATGATGACAATTTCGAAAATAAGTACACACGAATTATAGTATGGTTTAAAACATTCATAACTTTTGCATTTTAAATCCGATTCGATCCATTCATGTTGCGTTAGATTCGTTTAAAATTATCTTAATTTAGAAATATTTGTCCCCACTGTTGCATATTTTATTTAATTTATTTAAATATTTGTTTAACCAATGGCTACTGGAACGACAATTCAATTTTAAAATCTAATTTAGGAATTTGATTTGTGCATTTATAATTAGTCAACAACATGATTAACCTTAATTAAAATGTTTCTCATTAATAATAGTTTAGTTTAATCACGTTGTTTATTTATTAGTTTCGTATGTCGGTCCGTGCGTGCCGTGGTGCTATTTCGCGCACGTCGTCGCGTGTCGTTCGCGAGTGTCGCGCGTGTTGTTCGCACACGTTGTCGTGTGCCGTTCGCGTGTGTCGCGCGCCTTGCCGCGTGCCGTTCGCGCATATCGCGCGTTGTCCGCGCGCTAAGTCATTTGTGTGCACGTGTTGCGCACATCGTGTTTACACGTCGTGCGTCGTTAATTCGTCTCGCTTAAAATCGCTCATATTCATTAAGTTACTTGCTTAACTGTCAACTATTAAAATAGTACGTTAGTCAAATCTAAGTAGTAGTATTAATTTACATTTGATTAATAGAAATTAATATAATTATGTTGAATTGGATGTTCTAATTAGTACTTGTTTAACGTAAACGCGCTAACCCCTCGACCATAGCTTCGTCTATCGTGGTTCTTTTCCTCGCGTAACCGTAGAGGCGCTCTCTATTTTATATTGCTCGCTTTTATAACATTTTTATCTTGTATGGTGTAATGTTCTTATGCATATGTATATGTTTGTTTGCTTGTGCCTGTTCGTCTTCACTTCGCGTCGCGAATAGATTGTGATCTGTTCCTGAGCTTCGAGGAATCGACGATCATGATTTGGTGAACCACTGTTCCCGAGATCAAGCTCTTCGAGTTCTACAAGGCTGAAGATACTGAGCATCTGTTTGGTGAAGGCAAGTGTCCTCTGACCCATTATGTCCCATTTACTGTATAATTCATTGTCCCACATACTATGAACAACATAAGGATTAACTAGCTTTCTATTTAACTTGTCCTTGATTACCTTTTGGGTTACTATGGTTAGCTTCATGCTAGCACTTTACTTTAATCAATGAACATGATGAGATACAATGATGATACTATGGTTTTATTCTGGATATGATGATATACCTATGGCATTTAAGGGGACTCGAGCTGTTTCTCGAGTGCCTCTCCGTAAGGACTGGTTCGTTAGATGACCGCCCGGGAAAACAGTGCAACCATGAGGGTAGAATGGGATGCCCTTAGATGAATAATTAAAGGAACTGGGGTGTAGTTCGCTTCGTCGTTGTGCCGTTAATGGGGCTCGGTGTATGCGGCTCGCTCTGCCAAGGTTGGTTTGCCCCTTGGGGAGGAGTGCAGTGCAATTAAGAAACCTAACGGGCGGCTACGACTTCAGGGAATCTTTGTAAAGGCTTCGTAGTGAATCCTTGGCCATTCACCTTGGTAGTGAATAATGGTCTTGCAAGCCCGGGCTAGAGAGGGAATCACGGCTTGTGGGTAAAGTGCGTAACCTCTACAGAGTGTTATGAAACTGATATATCAGCCGTGCTCGCGGTTATGAGCGACCAAGGGAGCTCCATTGATTAGAGACCCATTGAATCAGGGCTACTTTGTTTATAGATGATGATGAGGATAATGCTGGTTTCTATTGTGATTATGGTTATGATTATGGTTTCTGGTATTCTTTCTGTTTGGAAAGGGTACTTTTGGATTAACAACTTGGGTTAATGTTAAAATCTAGCTCTATACTAGTAATAATTACCTGATCAACTAAAAGCAACTGCTTGACCTTAACCCCACATAAAGCTAGTCCACTATAGTCAAACGGGTCATTTGCTGAGTATGTTGATATGTACTCACCCTTGCTTTCACAAAACACTAGGTTGCCTTTGGTGCAATCTATTCTCAGGTATAGAAGAAGGTGTCGAGGTGGATCTCC
Organism: Zea luxurians; assembly: GCA_029449295.1. NCBI lineage: Eukaryota > Viridiplantae > Streptophyta > Magnoliopsida > Poales > Poaceae > Zea > Zea luxurians. The sequence goes on from JAOPSE010000422.1 coordinate 511,559, forward strand.
AAGAGTTCCAGGACTTCGACGAGTTCGAGGATTAGGCTACCGACCTCCCCCAGTTAGCTACCTATGGTGGGTTGTTTACGTTGGCTATGTTTCGATTCTATGTACTTTGATTTATTTATGTAAATGGCTCTAGTCAGTAATATTATTACTTACTCTTTATTATAATTCAAAGCATTGTGCTATGATGAGTCATTTATGTAATCGCTGTTTACGTGAATTATTGATCCTGGCACGTACATGGTTCACATTTAGTTTACCTTCAAAACCGGGTGTGACAACACCAAATAACAAGCTATAGCTTGAGGGCAGCAAAACTTCACAAAACCAACACTTTTTTTCGAACGCACAGGAGAACTGCGCATTATTATATTGGAAGAGAGAAAGGTCAGAAATGGACCAAAGTACAATGCCATGACAGGCAAAAACAAAAAGGAAAAACAATACAGCCTCATGCACTAGGAATAGCCCTGACCCTAGCAAATGCAGCCAGAAGTCCGAGACTCTCGAGCTGCTTCGCACCAGCCATACACCATCACTCCACTTCATCCAAGAAAAGCCTCTGAATGGTGCTCAATGAAGGGTTGACACCATCAAATATTGCCTTATTGCGATGCAGCCATAAACACCAGACCCCCAGGATAATGAGACTTTGAATACCTTTTCTGATTTGTTTGGGAAATCTCCTTTGCACCTTGTCCCACCAATCCACAAAAGAGCCTGTAACACCCCAGGTGTTACCTTGGTTAGAGCCCACCTTGATACTAAAGGCTTTGATCACATGTGGTAGAGGCTTAGGGCCACACCCAAGAACTTGGAGATCATGTGCTAATCATGTTGCTAATGACCTAAGAAGCATTACTCTAATCCTTGCTCACTTACTACCTTGGATAAGAGGGGAGAAGAACCCTAGACCTCTTTTTAAACCCTATCTTCCAAAACCCTAAGTAAAGGGGGGGGGGAAGAAGGTGAGCAAATGTGCAAAGCATGGGCAATCTTTACCCAAACCCTAAGCAACCTTATAACCAGCAATTAGGGGAGAGAAATAATGCAAAAAGGCCCCTGGAGAAACCCCATTTCAAATCTCCAAGTGGAGAGAGGGCTAGAGCTCTCTATCTCTCTCTAAGTCCATTTTTAACCCTAGTTTAAGGATCAACCGTGTTCACCTTGAAGATGGCACCAAAACCACTTGGGTTCTATACCAAAAATGTGGTATACCACCTAAGGCACCCCCTGCAAAAAGTGGAGGCCGAGACTTGGACGTTTGACAGGGATTGGCATCAGTTTTGTCGTGGAGTGGGCAGTGAGACAAGCCAGATTTGGCGCCCGTCTATCTCCTGATCTAGGGCGTATCCTCCTTTGGAACTCACACATGTGAGATAGCCCTAGGTGCCAGGAGGAGGTCTGCGCCGGATTCATGGCAAGATTCGCACGTTTGCGATCTCTGGAGACGTTTGAATAATGGAAGAAACTCACCTCCACGTGTTCGACGCCTTTTGCCCGCGCCAGAGCACACCCGCACGCGCTCCCGCATGCCCAGCGCCGCGCCCGAGCCAAACCAGCGCCGTGGCCCGCGCCCGAGCCTATAAAGCCCTCCCAGGCTTCGACTGCACTCTTCCGCGCACCCTCCAAACCTCACCGGAGTTTAGCCCGTCGCCGTTTGCCCGTGCGCAGCAAGTCCACGGCCGCCCAATCCCTCTGTTACCGTAGACCGGCCAACAGAGCCATTCCCAACCTCATCCAGCCTTCGGGGAAGGCTGTGCACGCCTCCGTGAAGCTCCCCGAGCGAGGAATCGGAGTTTGCTTCGCCGGAGAGGCCAGTCCACGCTCGCCGGAGCTCTCAACCCCGCCGGAGTACGTGGATCGGGTAAACCACTCAACCATCCTTCGATTCCTTGTGCACACAGTCGCTACGTTACACCGTGAAGCTCACCGTGCCCTTGGATTGAACCAGTTCGCCGTAGTTTGGCCGGTACACTCGCCGCCGACGAGCACACCCGCCTGCGCTCGTGGACCGGGCGATTCCGGCCATCCCCGACGTCAAGCCGTACCTCGACGTGACCGCCAGAGTCTCCCCGAGCCAACCCCACCCTTCGCCGGACCTCCCTCGCCGCCGGTAAGCCGCGCCACCCTTTTCTTTCCCACGGTTACTGTTTCAGTTGGGGGAAGGACTGCAGGTGAGAGGGAGAGAAGGTCGGGGGGTTTTGTGAAATGTCAGAGACACAGGGGAACAGTGGCGCGAGGGTAGATCTGTGAGGGTTGATTTGATTTAAACCCAGGGACCCCGGTGTAAACTGTTTTTCCAGGAGACTCTTTTTAAAATCTATTTTAAAATTGAACAGAGACTTTAAAAATTCATAACTTATGTTTAGTTCATCCAAATTTGGTCAAACCAATTTTGCCAGACTCTAATTAATGTAACCTATTTAAGAAAAATATAAAACCCCTTGGTATTAAGGAAGATTTTAAAGCTCTGATTTAGTGATATTTTTGGCCAAAAGCTCAATAATAGAAAGAAAAATAGTTGTGCTATTTGACTAGGGTTAGGAAAATTTGGAGAATCTCATATCTACCTACTGACCTGTTTAAAAATGTTGAACCTCTCTGACCACTCTATTAAGTTAGTTTTTACCCCTTATTCCATAATATGCTTAAAGATAAGAAAAATAGAAAATGTAATTTAAACCATGAACCAGAAAGCACCCCTATTTTTGTTAGGATACTTATTTAATGTAGTTCACTGGAAAAATATATCCTACCCTGGTTTAGTATAAAATAAGTAGGATACCTTTTAAATTAATAAAATAAGGATAACTTAGAAATACCCTACAAAAATAACCCTAAGGCAAAGACACCCCAAACCTTGGGATAACTAATGTTTGGTTATTATGAACAGAGGAAAAATACAAAATCTGTTGTTTGATATTTTTCAAATGACAAGTTAGTTATAAGCACCTTTTTGGCATAAAACTTTAGAAAATCACAATTAAATAATCACCAATTAACTTTCTATGGATTTTGGCACAGAGGTTTAGTATTACTGTTAGATCCCAACAAAAATGACCCTTAGGAAGAAACTCAACTCTAATGGTGAGGTGTAGTGTAAAGTGGCCCATTTTACACCACCCTTGTTATTTTTGTCTAAAGCCTAGCCTTTATAGTTTAAGCCTCAAATTCCTAAAACCAGCTAGGATAGCCAATGGCAACCCACTGCAATTTTTACAGAATTTTTTGGAAATTATTAACCCACTGTCACAGTTCAAACCTACACTAAAAACCATAAGTAGAAATTAAAGAAAGGAAAATAAATACTGGTAATTAGTGTCATCCTAAAACCCTTATAACATTTTCCATTGAAATGTGTAAGGACAATGCCAATTCACTATGTTATCCTCAACAAAAATCTAAACCTAGGAGTGATAAGCCTAAACCACTAAAAGCCTCGTATGACCCAGAAACCCTAAGTTATTCCTTAACTTAGTTTTCTTTTTGCATAATGTTATTAATCCTGCATAATCATAACATACATGTTCATTTCATTCGATAGACTGTAATCTTGCTGACGGAGAGTACGTCCTCGTGCCGGAGCAAGGAGCTGCTCAGGAGGTAGCCCCAGACCCAGCACCAGAGCCTGCACCAGAGGACCTGCCTGCCACTGCTTTGGAAGGCAAGCCCCGGTTTTATGCATAACCTGTTATTTATACTATTTTACTACACTTAATGATTGTAGGATTGTTTGTGCACTTAAGTGTAGGAGTTGTTTGAAACCCTAGTTGCATGATCTCAGGAACCCCATTGTGATGAATACTAGTATGCTAAGTCGAGTAGCTGCTTTACTAAGTAGGATCTCGGTAGAAGTCGAGTGATTTTTCTAGCACTCGCGCGAGATCAGGAAATTGGTTGTATCCATTTTTATATCATAATGGTGTTGGTCCGTGGACAACAATCCATGGGGATTGGTTATCTACGAGGTGGGAACTGGAATAAGGATTAAGGTGTGGTACCGTGAGTCAAGCGTTTGAACGTACTAAGCACATGCCGAGAAATATGGTAAATCGGTAAGCCTAGTACCTGAGTGAACCTGGCAGTGGACATATCCCCTCACGCGACCTGAGACGAGGTCTCCCATTCCGGTTATGGTCGGTACAAGTACGGTCACTGCACGACGGCCAGTCGGGGTCAGTGAGGCATTGTACGCCAAGGCTGTGAGCCCTGATCTGCTGACGGGGAATCGATGGGGACGGTTGATGTGTGTGGGGACGGAGTGCCCCTGCATGTCGTGTGTTTAGGTTTACCTTGCAAGGTTTAAAAACTCGATTCGAATCGTCTGCTTCTCGCAGCTAATGAGACTGCTTGATCCATGCTACTACATTGAGTAACAAGTGGAACTGTGATGAGATGATACAAGATGTTGATTGCTAAAAATGCTTGCTACTATGTATGAGTAGATAGTACACTTTTAGCCTTAAGAGAGTCACACTTAATTTTAACAAAGTTAAAATCTTGATTTAGAAACTCAGCTAGTGCTTTTGGCAACCAAACCCCACAGCCAAACAGCTACATGTCTAGAGGTAGAGGAGTAGACTCCTCACACCGGGTAAGTCTAGCTGAGTATTAGTATACTCAGCCTTGCTTGTGGCATAATTTTACAGGTTCTCTGGAGGACATGGTTGCTAGAGTGACTTGGCCGTCCACCTTACCACCGGGTTGGACTGTTGAGTGGGACCCTGCCTCGGCTGAGGAGAAGCATGAGGAGTGATGGGACAGGCTTCCCCATCTCTCTGTTTATTTACCGTAGTTTATTTCCGCTGCACTTAGAACAATGATGGTTACTTTTGCAAAAACTCCGATGATGATGATGTAATAATCTAATACTCTCACATGCATGGTTTTATGCTTTATTGTATTTGCTCTGTGACTCACCATCGAGTGAGATTGTGGTACTTGATCCTGTCAGTGGCCGTGTCGGACTAGATCCGAGGGATTGACGGGTTATTCCCATTTAAGTGTGGTCTAGCCTCTAAGGCAGGGCTTAGGCACTTAAGTTGGAATAATTCGGGCAGTTCCGCCACAGAGCCCGCCTCTCTAGTAGGCGTAAGATGGCCCATCTTCAAAGCTGAAAATATAATATGCCAAAATTGTCTACCAAAACTGCATGAGCACAAGAGGTGCAAGATAGTTTCCTGCTCTTGATCACATAATGGACAAACCATTGGGTGCGGTAGTCCTTTCCTCTGAAGTCTATCCGTAGTCCAACATTTATTCCTTATTGCCAGCCAAACAAAAAATTTGCATTTGGGGGGTGCCCACAACTTCCACACTCATTTCCATGGCTGGAAAGAAATAGCTCCCGTAAAAAACACCAAATAACAAGATTTTGAGGAGAATACTCCAGAGCTCGAGTGCACCCACACATGTCTGCCCTCCTCCTGATTAAGCACCACTCCACTTAAAGCATCCCACAGCTGCAAATACTGTTGTAGACCAATCAAAGATAAAGGATTCGTGATATCGCAAACCCATTGCCAATTATGCAACGCCTGAGCAACAGTTCTCGAATTAAATGGCCTGCTACTCACCATACGTACAACTTCAGGGGAAAAATCTTGTATCCTCTACCAATTCAACCATCTGTCCAACCAGAAAAAAGTATTGGTCCCATTCCCAACAACAGAGACCACCGAAGATTTAAAAAATTGTCTAACTTGCTATTGCACAGGGATACTCAAACCAAACCACGGTCGAGTTGGATCGGTCTTCTCTAACCAGAGCCACTTAGCCTGAAGTGCCCAACTCTTCAATTGCAAATTAGGAACACTAAGACCCCCTAAACTTAGTGGCCTTGTCACAATTTCCCAGGGAACAATACAACTTCCACCATTCACCTCCTTTCGCCCTTTCCAAAGAAACCCTCTTCGAATCTTGTCAATTGATTTAATAACCCATTTGGAATTTTAATGGCAATAAGGAGATAAATCGGGATGGCCGATAACACAAACCACACCAATGTTGTCCTCCCGGCCAGGTTCAATAAATGAGCCTTCTAGTTAGGGAGTTTGTCTGCAATCTTATCTATCCACAGCTTAAGATCATTTTGCTTCAGCTTCCTGTTTGAAATTGGCAGACCCAAGTAAGAACAAGGAAATGAGGCCAAACTGCACCTCAGCACATTGCATCCCTCTTGAACCACATGCTCCTCACATCTGATAGGAATAGCATAACTCTTATTCATATTGGTAACCAATCCGGAGGCCGACCCAAAACAATTCAGAATCAATCTAACACATTTCAGATCGTCAACAATGGGTTTAACAAAAAGGACCACATCATCAGCATAGATATAAAGCCTGTTACGGACACCTGCCCCTTCCAAACTTTGCAGCAATCCCCTACATTCAGCAGCCCTAAAAAGACTGCTAAACACGTCCATGATTAGTAGTTCAGCACAAAAAGCATAGGGGAGAGAGGGTCTCCCTGACGAAGACCTCTCTGATGCTTTATAAGGATTCCAGGAAACCCATTCAATAACACTTGCATAGAAGACGAAGCCAGCAGATTTGAAATCAAATTACGCCAAATAGGACCGAAACCTAGGTGAGATAAAACTTCAAGAAGAAAAGTCCACAAAACCGAGTCAAAGGCCTTGGATAGGTCTAGCTTCAGAAACAGGCTATCAACCTTTCTCTTGTGAAGGGATTTGATCGATTGTTGGACCAACATAAAATTATCATGAATCGACCTTCCTCTTATAAAAGCACTTTGATTAGATTCTACCAATTCATGCAGGCGAGGGCCCAAACAGTTAGCGAGTAATTATGCGACCAACTTAGCAACACTATGAATTAGGCTAATTGGCCTGAAATCACCAGCTGACGAAGCATCCATCTTTTTAGGGATCAAAATAATGTACGAGGAATTCAGTTGTCCCGATCTCTGAACATTGCCCTGGTGGATGATAGACAGAGTCGCCAGCAGATCCACCTTAATGATATTCCAACAAGATTTATAGAACCTCCCTGTGAACCCATCAGGTCCTGTAGCCTTATCAGATGGAAGGCACGCAATAGTGTCCAACACTTCGCTCTCTGAGAAGGGGCACTCAAGATCGCTGAGATCCACGGCCTCTCTGACAACTCGATATATTAATAGTGCTTTGCCTCTGAAAATCAGCACCCAAAAGACCGGAATTAAAACCCATCTAGCACCTCCTGCATATCCTCATGGTTAGAGACCACTCTTCCCTCTTCCTCTAGATATGAAATGAAATTTCTTTTCTTCCTAAAACGAGCATGCATATGAAAGAATTTAGTATTTGCATCCCCCTCTTTTAGGTACTTAATCCTGGACCTCAAATGTGCAATTGTTCTTTCCATAGAAGCATAAACAAAACAATGTTACTTCAGCTTTCCTAGCAGCCAAAACTCATCCCCTGATAAAACTCTATTGTCCTGTGCTGATTCCAACCTATGCATCACCTCTCTAGCAAGACCCAACTAGTTTCTCACATTACCCACCTCTCTATGCCCCCCAGGACTGCAGATGTTTAGCAAGCCTTCTAAGCTTTTGGGACAACCTTTCTAGAGGGTAGGTTGCCAATATTGGCTGATTCTAGGAATCAGCCACCACCTCATTGAAACCAGGGAGCTTGGGCCAGAAACCTTCAAAGTGAAATCTGCGCTTCCCTTTACAATCCTCTCGAAATTTGAGGGTTAAAGGGCAATGATCAGAGCAAACAGAGGCGTTGCTATACAGTAGACAATCAGGGAAAAACTCCTCCCAACAAGTAGTGCAAAAAACATGATCAAGCTTCACAAGGGTGGGTTCCTGTCTCTGGTTTGACCAAGTAAATTTTTTGCCAATCAAAGGAACTTCTTTCAGCTCCATGGAGTTAATTAGGCTCCTGAAATTACTCATCAAAGTCCTATTGATGTTGGAGTTATTCTTATCCTCGAGCTTGAAGATCAAATTAAAATCGCCACATAATAGCCATGGTCCAATACAAACATCTCTGATCTCCCGTAATTCCTGCAGGAAAGAAAGCTTGAGACTGTTCTGATGAGACCCATACACTCATGGGAACCACCAAGCAGCACTAGACTCATCCTGGAATTGAACTAAGACCGAAATTTTTTTATAATAGACGCAACCGAGGAGAAAGATCCATCACGCCAAGCAATCAGCACTCCCCTGGATCCATGAGCTGGTTTAAAAACAAAGTTACTGAAACCAGCCCCAAGGATGGAGAGGATATCAAAATCTAAATTGTTACTTAATTTGGTTTCCTGCAAACAAATGATGGAAGGCCTAAGGTCAATCACCACAGATTTAACAGAATCCCTCTTCGCTCGATCATTAAGGCCTCTCACATTCCAACAAAAAAAACAGCGATCTAACATTGACATAGAATAAATCCACCTGATGAGACCAACTAGCAAAAAGGCCTAACATTGCCCCACAAGAGGCACCTGCCATCCAAAAAGCGCAGCAACTGCAGCAATATGGCTACTTGAGAGCCCATTTTCGAATAGCCTTGCATATCCGTTGGTATCCTCAAGAGAGATGTTCTCCATTTCATCACAAAAACCCAATTGTCTACAGACCTGGGCAGCAGAACTAGAACCCAACTCTAGAGGAAACTTGGCTACTCTCCTGCTACGCTTGGGAATGAAATTAGCAGGCATAGTCCTCCTCCTTCTATTGGTGATTCAAGGAGGTGGCAGTAAACTATTAATCGGTTTAGAAACATCATTCTTGAACTCTTGCAGCTGTGATGAAAGCACACTCTCCTCATCCTGAACTGGCTCTAGAACAAGTTTCTTTCTCCTGGAATAAACCTTGAGGCTAGGAGTAACATCCTTCCAACCATGAATCATCTAGTTGAGAAAAACCAAAGACAATCTGTTCAGAGGTTCAACAGTCCAAATATTTCCTTGCACAGAAACCCCAAACTGAGTATTCACATTCACTCTGACCGGAAGGACCTCAGTCACCTGATTCCTAGAACCAGGCAGTGCAGCTGACACAGATAAAACAGTAGACACCAGCTGAACAGCAGGCTCACTAGTAGTAGTGCAAACATGAACCCTAGGAGCCTCCACCCCATCAACCGAGACCAACAGGAGAGAATGGGTGTCAACTGGATCCCAGTCCACGTCCAGAGCAGTGGAACCAGGAGATCCAGGAGCTACCACCTCATTAACTGCTAAAACCGGGAGAGAATGGGCATCAACTGGGAAAGAGACCACTGAGTCAGAGGCCAGGGGGGACACAGGCGCCATCCTCTCCACTCCGACCATTGAGGGAGAGATGGCATCGACTGGACCACCACCTGCCACATTCGAGGAAACGCGCGGACCGAGCCGAGAGAGCGCAGAGACCCTAACGGAAGAAGATGGGTGATAGTGCATATGTGGCCTCCGCCTACGATGATCTCGATCACTATCATCCTCACCAAACTCCGGCAGCAAAGGAGGGGGCTGGTCAACATCAAGCACGTCCCCAGAACGAATAACCTTCACTGCAATCTTGAACACCATAGTACGCAGAAACCAGGACCCGACCTCCACATTAACCCGTGGCTCAACGGCATGGAGATACAAAACATCCGGCAAAGACTCCGGTGAGAAGCACCAAAATCTCAATCTGAAAGCAGTCATATCTGCATTATCAACTCCTTTTGATGAATTCGTGATTAGTCCTTGAACCAATCTGTGAGCCCCAAGCAAAAATTCTGTTGTCTCTAAATCCCAAAGGTGCACAGGAATACCCTGTAGTTCAATGTCGCCGAGCACTGGCAAGGCACCTCCACTAGAAGCGAAAGCATGGCGAGACCATCTTCTAACATGCAGGCGGAAAGGTGGTGCGAAAATCGACTGCCCATTTTGCATAATCTGCTCAGCCACATCCACCGAAGGGAAGAAACAGAGGAAAGAGTTTGGCGCAACACGACGAAGATGGAGCGTATCTGCCTAAAGCTGAAACTTCAAGGCCAACGCATCCCTGATCTCCAAGGCGCAGCCAAGACCCTCCTCTCCAACAACCATGATTATCAGCACGCGACGAAGGCCCTCCTCCGCATGATCAATTCTTCCAGAACATTTGAGGAAGCAAACATTATGGACAGACTCCACCGGTGGCTCCACTGATTGCAGGCCGGGAGCTCCACCTGCAACGGCCAGTGGAACATCCAAACCGCTGCCATTCTTCTGCTTTCTCTGACCCTGGCAGGTGCGCTTCCTCACTTTCTCGACAGTAGAGGAACCACCTGTCAGCGGATCATCCTCCTTGGCACGGCATGGGGACAACCTCACCGGCGAAACTCTGGGCTCCTTGGAAACTGGCCTCCAAACCAAAACGCGCCACGGAAGAGCAAGTGCAGTCGTACGGTGCGGGCACACGCGATAGCGGTGCCCAGGTAGCCGGCAGTGAAAGCACTGCACGATACTTTGACAGGCCACTGTCCGATGAGAGGGGCGAAGCAGTTGAAGCACCTTCCATGCAAATCCATAGGAAGATGATGGCTCCGAGGCTCCGGCTGGTGAACGATCCGAGGCTCCGGCTGGTTAATGATCTGGCTAGCGGCCAGACGGCGCGCCCTACGCCCCACAACCTTCACCCATCCGCCACCAGAGCCAATGCCATAGGAAGGGCGAGATGAGACCAGAACGTCTCTGTATGATGGTGGTTCCCCACCCTTCACCAGCGTGGCAATAGGGGAAGAAGAAGACCCGCCACGCAGAGTCTTCGTCCGTCCACCAGGAAGAGGAACTGAGGGAGAGCCCACCGACGCCGGGGAGAGAGTGGTGGTGGCCGCCGGGCTTGGAGTAAGCACCGCCGTGTGGCTAGGGTGGGATACGATGGTCGAGGCGTCAGCGGGAGAGGGAGCGCCAAGGGGTGGGAGCTGAAGGGGTGGGAGCGGAAGCGTCTCTGTGGTCATGTTGTCCAGGACCATCCCAAAAGCTTTACCAAACCGACACTTAAGTAAGAAGATTGGAAGGCAGGGATTGTGGTTCTCTAAAGTTGTTCAACATATGGTGGAGACTTCTTCCTAGAGTGCCAGCAACATATGGACTCCAATACGTGGCTCTCATGCACCAGTCCAACACAGGCTCATAGATACAACCAGGAACACTGAAATTGGGCCATTCCGACAGCCAAATATCTGATTTGTCCATTTTTGTAGACAGTAAACCAACATATAAGAACTCTAGTGTGTGCAAACTTAAATGGATCCAAACTGATATTTCCTACGGTAGGAACTCAACCCCTAGAGCCCTTGTTGCTCCGCCAAACCTGATCTAGATTCGAGCACAAAGTGGAAAACAACAAGGAGTGAAGATATTCTCTACACCTCAAACCAATCCATACTGCATCAACTTCATTAGTGCTACTGCTCCACTTCACTTCTCCATGTTCAGTACCCTTAGTCTCACAATTTAATACAGCCACAAACCCTTTTTCCTTAACCAAATTTATTCTTAACACATAGCTTTACCAACCTGTTATAGCCACCCAAGACCAAGAATGTAAAGATCAAGGGCCACAATGCTCGGAATTTCCTCCCAAACCTGATCCTTCTGCTTCTGTTACCTGAAACCCGAACCTGACAGGACACCTTCTAAAACAATTTACTCCCAATTTTGTACAACACCAAGCCAAAGTCCCACAAGTAAACTTGCTCACTAACTATAGATATTCAAAGTTACTCTAGCATGCTAGGGCCAAAATCATATGAATTACAAGTTATAGAGTCTCAAATTCAACCATATTTCCCTAAAACCAGTTTTAGTCAACTGAAACAGACACCTGCTAGGTCTGCCAGAGAGTTTTACCATAGGCTATTCTCTAAACTCCACACAGTAACAAGCCCAATACTTTGCAAGAACTTGTTCTCTTGTACTTAGTATTTCACCTTACTATAGACTTCTTAACACAAATCTTCTTGAATTAAACCCCACAAGGATCTAAAGGTACGCAAAAGCACACTAAACTGCTTAGGAACAGTCAACTAATTTCACTCCTCTTAAGTCTGACGGCCAACTTCTAGGTGCTATTTTCACCCAGTTCTAAACAGCTCCAAGAGCCTGACCCTTACTAAGTATTACACCCCAAACATGGATCTCCAATTTGGCTATAGAGACTATAGTCTAAAACCATTCAGATTAACCACAAAATGACTCCAAACAAGGCATCCTACACTAAATTTTAGACTTCAGAGACTGAACACAAATTCAGTCCAACCAACCTAACAGTCCAATCTTTGAGCAAGCTTTACTCCATTTTCTGTGTGGAATCAAGTCAAAGCCACTTAAGTAGATTTGTTCACTATCATATGGTCTACAACTTCTCCATAAAAACTATAGTCCAAAAACTATTTAGATTTGCCACAAATATGCTCCAAAAACAGCCATCAACATAGAATTTTCAGATGCAGACCCCGTTCACCATCTGAAACTCAAGAAAATTTCCAAGCTCTATTTGGACCACCCTTTTATCCTAGTATCATATAGTTTCGGGGCTATTTCACTTAATAAGAATTGTTCTCCTATCATTGCTCTACAAGTTTGGTATAGTGGTCATTAACCAAAACCTCTTGGATTCCAAACTACAATAGCCCAAAGTTTGCTCCAAATGTTAAAATTCAGACTCTGAATTTCTCTAAGTCTGAAATCCATATTTTCTAACAGCTCTTCTTTAGACTAGTTCTTCTCCAAATTCCATATAGATTTAGGGCTAGGTTACTTAATCAAACTTACACTCCTCACATAGCTCTATAACTTTGTTACAATGACCAACTTCAAAATATTATTATAGATCAGAAGTTACAAAGGTCCAAAGTTGACTAGTTGATATATTTTCAGAAGTTCCAATCTGAACCCAAAACTGAATTTCTGCAAATTACTACAAATTCTTCCACACAACTTGGGAATCTCCAAATATAAAAGTTGTTCACCTTTCCAAGCTTTACAACTTTGATATATGAACTATTGCCAAATTCTTTTAGGTTTTGAATTTCCAACTTTAGCACTAGTTTATGGTTTCAACCGTGTTTCAATTTCTTCTAGTGATTCATCCCTTTGATCCATCCACCTAAAGCAAAGTTACTAAAGGTGTAACAAGCAAGTTAATGCAAATGCTTATGATGACATTCAGAGTTTTAGTTCACGTAACACCAGGGGTGTTACAAAAAAGTTTTTAGAATACAGGGTGAAAACATGGTGGTGGTTCGGTCCTTTTGCTTTGGTCTATTAATTTCTTCCCTTTGGCATTAAGAGCCAAAAACAAAGAAAATCTAGAGGCCTATAAGAAGAAATATATGAATGTAAATACATGAGTAGGGCAAAGGGTATACGGTACTGACGAAGCTGTAGTGGAAGCCTTGCCTTTGCCTACAACTCCGTTTCCCTTCCAATCTAAACTAAGTATAGAAATATACTTGAAGGCAAATTAGTCTTAGCTTTGGCACAAGAAGAATAATAAATATGCATTTGTACCAAATGAAAGAAACATGCCATGATCAAAGGTATAAAATGAGTAAAATGTGCAAGATTTCAACCAAAGTTCTGAGAATCTATGACATTTAGTTCATTCCTAAGCTTGTTAAAGGTCTTTTCATCTAAAGGTTTGGTGAAGATATTGGCTAACTGGTTGTGGGTGCTAACATAAGCAATTGTGATATCTCCCCTTTGTTGGTGATCTCGTAGGAAATGATACCGAATGTCTATGTGCTTTGTGCAGCTGTGTTTAACAGGATTGTTCACCATGCGAATTGCACTCTCATTGTCACATAGGAGAGGGACTTTGCTTAATTTGTAGCCATAGTCCCTAACAGTTTGCCTCATCCAAAGTAATGTGAACAACAATGACCTGCAGCAATATACTCGGCTTCGGTGGTGTATAGAGCTACTGAATTTTGTTTCTTTGAAGCCCAAGACACCAGAGATCTTCCCAGAAACTGACAAGTCCCTGATGTACTCTTTCTATAAATCTTACATTCGATATAATCAGCATCAGAATACCTGATTAGATCAAAGGTAGATCCCTTGGGCTACCACAGCCCAAACTTAGGAGTGTAAACTAAATATCTCATGATTCTTTTCATGGCCCTTAGGTGGATTTCCTTAGGGTCGGCTTGGAATCAAGCACACATGCATACTGAAAGCATAATATCCAGTCGTGAAGCACATAAATAGATTAAAGATCCTATCATCGACTGGTATACCTCTAGATCTACAGATTTACCTCCTATGTCGAGGTCGAGATGCCCATTTGTTCCCATCAAAGTCTTCTTTTGAAATATTAGGAGGGGAACCCCTACTTTAAATTATTTATTATTAATGTTAAATTACAACACATCGTATGTACAAGAGATAAATATGCGCTGGGGAGTTCTAATTAAGACTGCCATTGATCAAGCCAGTTCAGGATTGAGGTATTATATCTTCCTCTCGCTCTGTGGATGACCAGGAGTAATTCCTTTGTGAATTCATTCTTGCAGTGCTGCACCGTTGGGTCTTTGTTCTCAAATAACCATGCATTTTGGCATTTCTAGATACTCCAAGTCATGAGGATAATTATCTCCATAGAGAAAGGAACATTGAGTTGCTGCTTGAGATTAGCCGATGCCTCCTCCGGATTAGCAATTCTAGGAGGTGTCATACCAATGGAATTCCATCAGGCCTTTGCGAAGTTACATCTAAGAAATAGGTGATAAAGTGTTTCTTCCTTTTGCCAAATACAGTTTTCACACGAATACGACTCCAGTGTCATGTTTTTCCTTCTCAGCATATTTCTTGTGTTTAGTCTATTTTTAAGCCATAACCAGTAAAAAAACTTTATGCTTTGGTTGACATTTGCTTTTCCACAGCGACTTATAGATAAAATGGACGTGAGTATGCCCCATTAGATGTTTGTAGGTCTTTTTTGTTGAATAAATATCTGAACCCCAAATATATCTCTATCTGTCCTTCGAGTTATTTATTGTAATTTGATCCGAGGCTTCATTTAACTCCAAATACTGCTCATAAGCTTGCTCAGAGAGGGGTAGCTGAAAAATTTGAAATAGGTGCTCTTGTTGTTTAGCCTCTTCGATAGAAAGTTTTGTGTTGCATGCAAAAGAGAATAATTCTATATATTGTTGTGTTGGAATGCCCCTATTCCACAGGTCTTCCCAGAAAAGGATGGTTCTACCATTGCCAATGGATGGAAATGCCAGACCCTTGAAATTTTGTAGAAGGTTTAGAAGACTTTTCCACCAAAAAGAGCCAATTCTTCTATGACCAGGAAGTCTGCCCGTCATTGTCACACCCGTTTCCAAAGGGACAGAGCCGAGTGCATGGCTTATGTGTGCCAGGATCTATTTCCACACATATGTTGACATCACAAGTGTAATATATCAAAAGAACAATGCATAAAAGCATAAATAATGATTATATTAACATATTACACTTCGAACAGACATAATGTCTTAACCTTTATTCATCAAAGTACAGCGAAACAAGAACATCCATCCACAGGAAGATGACCGGGGGTATCACTAGACTAGCATCCATGGAGCTCAGCATCATAACTTCGTCTGCAAACTTCTGATCAAAATTTAAGCAAGGGTGAGCTCACTTATGGTCGGGGCTCAGCAAGTGGGGGAAAAACTAATGCAAGTTTAACAAGGTGAGGCTAAGGTTGAGCAGTAAGCATTTTAGTTGGTCAACATTTTATTAACTACACCTGTCTTACTAATAAGTGTGAATCCCAAATATTCCCATCAAACAAAGGTATAAGAGTATATCAAAAACACTTAAGTGAAACCACTTAAGCAAACCATTGGCAGATCATCAAATCTTGATTTATTTCCATCTTCAAGTTCAATTATCATGTGAAGAGTCCAGGCCGCTCATAACCGTGAGCACGGCTGATATATCAATTTTACACTCTGTAGAGGTGGCACATCTTTACCCATGAGTCGTGATTCCCTTCTAGCCCGGGTTAGCTAGACCCGTATTCACTTTCGAGGTGAATGGCCAGGGTCTCACTACGAGGCTTCTCTCTAGAGTCCTCATTACGCAAATGCTGGAAATGGTCAACTGCATAAGGTACACCTACTGTAACCAACTTATAGTCCAGGCTACAGTGTAAAGCTTTGGGAACTATGCTCGTATCCAATGTACCTGAGCCGGAACTATAAGTGCTTGCCAGATGCCCCCGTTCCGGTCGACCACAACCAGCACCCAACATAAGACTTCCCTAGTTATTTAGCCAAGACCAGAGCCATGATAGTTCTCATGGTAGCACTGTTTTCCTGGGTGGTCACTCCATGTTCCAATTAATATGCAATAATCTTGTTTAACCATCGGGTTAACAACAATAATGTAAACTTACCATTTGGAACATTAATATCATAATAGGAGTGACTGCATAAAGTTAAGTTGTAGCAATAGCATAGCTACGAAGGTAAAGTATAATACCCAGGTTTGATCAAGGAATAAGGTTGAAAAAGTTAGGTGTATCTGAATAGGTAGCCCATCAAATTATGCATATATATATATCCAAGAATAAACTTTATTAAATGTATTGTTTGGGATCAAACAGAGTATGCAGAGGGAGAAGTCCATTTGCCTTGCTTATAGAAATCTTGACGTTCTTCCACGGATAGGAATAGGTCTTGATTCTTAACTACTAGATCAACCACTAAATATCACACAAACAAACAAGAAGGACAAACACCACTCAATAACATACCACATTCACCATACGTAAAGCTAAAAGAAAGCCTAACGAAAAGAGCGTTCGCTTTTCAAAAATGTCGTAAGTAATGGTTATAATAAGAAGGTATTCTTTTCAAAAATATGTGATCTATACTTTATAAAACAAGACATGATCTTAAAATATCTTAATTAAAATATACAAATATTAGGTTCACCAAATTAATCTTTTATAAAACGTCATATGTGATATGTTTAAGATTAATGGTTTATAAGATGATAAAACACATTATAACAATATTAAACCTTTTTAACCTTTTAGAAAAGATATAAGTTATATATCTAAGGTTAATGGGCTACTAAACATGTTATTAATTTTAGAAGCATTATGAAACGTATTATAATTCATTGTTAAACCTTCACTTATGATAAACTAAGATATAAGTATAAATAAGTTTTATATGAAAAGATCATTATTATTAAATACCTATTTTATGAAAAACTAGGTTATAGGCCCTTAAGTGGATTTTTATGTTAAAGATAATGAACAAATAACTATCTTTTATTTTCATTAGAAAACACATAGCTTATATTATTTTATTCGAAGTTAATATATAAAGTAACATTTTAAGTTTAAAAAAACTTAAACTTTTATTACTTTATTTTATCCTTTAGGAAAACACTAAGTGATTCGTATATAATGTGGACTAAATTATATGAAATCATTAATCATGCCATAAATCTAGTTAAGAACAAATTGACTATATGTTTGATTAATAAATTATGATAAAGGATAATTAATCTATTAATTATCTTTAATTCTATTGTAGGAACAAATGATCTAATTCATTAGAAAAAAAATTATGTATAAACTATCATTTTAGTTTATAAAAGCAATGATCCTTGTTATATTTTAATTAAGACAATATAAATAATCTATTAACTGGACATATATTTATCTTCTATTTTTATTAAGAAACAAATGTCTACATATTCTTTTTAAGTTTCTATTTAATATGACTATTCTTAAACATCTATAACGAACCTTATTAAATCAAAAACATGATATCTATTAAAAAGGTCATTTTAAAGTTAGAAACAAATTATCTAATTCTTTAGTAAGAAACCTATATTTACCAATATAACTATCAATTTCTTTATTAGAAAAGTATGAATGCCTGGTTAAGTCATTTTAACATTATTATAAATTCTACTCTTTCGGTTTTCTCCTTTCTTTTCTAAATAGAATTTATACGTATAACTAAAAATTGTTTATTTATAATTCTTCTGACATTAATATACTAAGAATTAATTGCATATTACTAAATGAGACTTTTAATGACATATTCATGGTTATTATGACACAAATAAATATTTTACTAAATCTAAGTAATTAAGTGCTATACTTATGAATTCATTTATCATAAATAGTAAAATCTATATTTTCATTTGACCAGAAATACGTGGCTTAATTCCTATTTCAATTTCTTATGTCACTAAAATTATACTTATATCAATACTAACCAATATCGTCCACACACTAAAGCGAAATAAACATTTCTAATATGAAAATCACCGAGGTAGTGAATAGTGACGGTATTAATTTTTAAAATTATAAAATCATACACATATTCAAAGTATTGTGGCGGGGTTCGATTTTGGCTACACGTATACATCGAAATCTCTAAAACCATACATGAAGAAGATTTGCCGCCAAGACAAACAACAATGGTGAGAGAGGGTCTCCCTGTCTAACCCCTCGCTTATATTGAAAGGTTTTCAATGGTACTCCATTGAGCAAAACCGATGAAGTGCCAGATTGAAGGATACTTCGAGTCCAGTTAAGCCATTTGGGTCCAAATCCTTTATGAGTCAGGACTTGTAAGATTAGCTCATCCTCTAAAGTGTCAAAAGCATTTTCAAAATCAAGATTAAGCACAATGATTTCTTTTTTTGAAGAATGGCATAAATGAATGTATTCATAAGCCCAAGCCAAGCAGTCTTGAATGGTTCTCCCTTTTGTGAAGCCATATTGATTCTTGTGAACTAACACGGTCATCACTGTCTGCAAGCGATTTGCCAGTAGCTTCGTGATAATTTTCATATTATTATTTAGAAGCGATATTGGCCTGTAGTCACCCACCTTTTGTGGATTATCATTCTTCGGTACCAGGACAATGAAGGACCCATTAATTCTTTTTAAACAAACATCTTCTTGATAAAACTTCTCACATAAGTCATAGAAATCCTAAGAAATGACATGCCAGCATTTTTTGACAAAATTGGTGTTGAGGACATCAGGACCAGGGGATTTATCCGAAGGAAGTGCTTTAATAATGCTATCAATCTCTTGCTTAGTGAAGGGGGAGTCCAACCATTGTAAACCATCATGCCTATTTAAAAGATTTGGCAGATCAAAATCAATTCCCAAGAAATCAGAAGTTCCCGGACGATTCTTGAAAGCATTCCACAGAAGGTCTGCTTTGTGATCATGCTCCGAGTAGTTTGTCCCATTATCATCAGTCAGCGATGCGATTGAGTTTTGCTTGTGCTTTAACGTTGCATGTGCATGAAAAAATCTTGAGCAAATATCCCCATCAATAAATGTCCTGTTGAATCTGCTGAGCAGGTTGAACATTAACAATCCACTGATCCCATTCTCCCTGAATATTATCTTCAGGCTGAACCTGAACATCCTGCCCCAACGGGACTGGCGGGAAGTTGAGGTCATGACCTACAGCGGGCAAACGTTGGCCCAGACCAAAAAAGGCAAGTGGAAGTTGCTGACCATCTTCAGGGGCCACCGGGACTGGATCTTCATCTTGAGGTTGACCACCAAGCATATTTTGTTGAATGATTTCGCATTGCATAGTCCAAGAATCCCCAAAGAATCCTTCTGCTTCAGAAAAGACAATGAACTGGGAAACTTCTTCAAGCGATGTGACGCGGACCCGAAGCAAAGTCCTGGTAACATTATGCCTATCCTCCTCCCACAAAATCAATCTGCCGAAAGAACCAATGGCAGCTTGCAAGTACTCCGAGGAGCGATAATCCAGGGGAAATCCCAACAACATCAGTCAGCATTCACGGTTAAAGAAAAGGGCTCGGTGATTCCAGGCATCGTTACGCCTTAGAGTAGTAAAAGTGGCATCAAGATACTGCTGAGGACCAAGCAGAAGAAGGTTATCTCTATCAAGCACACTTTGAAACTGCACCATAACCTGACCCAGATAAGAGCGCTGGATGTCTCTCACCCCAAGCCTTCGATGCTCAACTAAATGTTCTCTAACCACATCCCGAACCGCGGGAAAAAGAACCTCATGATCCGGTAAAGGGTGAATATTTAAAATTGCCCAGTCTTCATGCATTGGTGGAAGCCTCCTAGAGACTGACCTGGACATAATCTCACGGTGCTGCACCACCATGGCGCTGAAGCCCAGAGGCAGGAAAGGCTCCGGATCCACCCGCCGGTACGCCATTGCAGGACGGATCCAAGATCACCAGCAGACGGCGGAACTAACAGCAGTTTGGGGTTTTGGTGAAGTGACACCCAACGAAAGCTCCAGGGACGCGAGAGGTGTCTGTTCAGATTTTTTTAATTAAACCGTCGTGGTGAACTCTTTGAAGCAACCAAATTTTGGAGGTCCACCGGTCAGAGGCATAGCGGGAGAGCGGAACCAAGAACTATAGTCCAAGAATTTTAATTTCCCAACCAAATTGGATCGACTCTCAAAGGAAGGGAACGAATTTAAGGGAAATCTGAAACTTGGTTTCTTTAAATGACAAAATAATTCCATATGCCCCTTTACTTTACAAAATTGGCAAAGAAAAGCTAATGAGCCAATGCCAGGCGACCCAAGACGGCACGAGGTCGACGGCCCAGACCCAGGCCTGATAGACCCCCTCTTCATAATGGGCCGCCATTGAAGGTTGCGAGGCCGAATTAAATTTGAATTTGAATTCTGTAAAACTGCGCGCTCGTGACGCCCGCGGTCATGAACACCTCTATTGAGGCCAGAGTAACTCACCGAGGAAAACACCCTGTGATGAAGAACATTCATGGGGATTGCCTTGTTCTTCGCAATCACCGAATTCTGAAAGCCTGAGATCCTGAATTACGGGGAGATGACGAATTCCGAAAGCCCCGAGATCCTGAATTACGAGTAGATGACCCCAAGCGTCTGAAGACAGAAATTCTTGCTTGATCAGATTTCCCAACAAGATATGAGAACTCCTTGTTGAGAATCGGAACCGCATTTGCACCAGACAGAGGGAGTTTAACAATATAAGCGTAAGAAATACTCTTCTTGCCCCGAATAGTCCACCAATTAGCATTTTCTTCGTTAATAAAGATCCTGTACTCATGAATCCAATTTGGGCCACCATGATTCTAGAGATTGAAAAGGGTATAAACTCCGCGCGATCAATACACTTAGAATTGTACATATGAAAACCCACGACCTTGGAAAATACCGAAAATCGGAAAACCCGATCAGATAACTGAATTACATCAAAGCCAGCCACAAATCCACCCAGGGAGGCTTGGAGAAGGAAGCCAATAGAATCCGTGTCAAGCTTGAAAATGCATCGCCCAAAAGAAATCACCAACCAGAAAGCTGAGGGGAGGCCTGGGCGCTCAGGACACACCGGAGAGGCCAAACTGAGCCGAATAGAATCCTCAAAGGTGATCCCTGACCAAAAATCCAACTTAGCCAGATCCATCCTGAAGGAAGCGAGAAGACCAGGGGGCAGGGAAGCAGGAAGAAGGAGATCACCTCAACTTAGCAACCACCGGGGAGACGAAGAGCACACCGGGCAAAACAGGAAGGGAACGGAGACCGGCCATCACCAGCCCAAGCGGCCGCCTCGCCCCGCTCACAGCAGGTGGGGGCCGGGGAGGTCCATTCCACTTCTTTTCAGGCTCAAGCCGACATAGCTTGCTGGACACGCCGTCGACGACTTCGTCGATAATGGTATTCTCTCTCCTAGAGGCATCGTGGTAGTGTTGAGTGGCGATGTTCCCATCAGAGTCTTAATGGGTTTGGCATTCTTCATTCCAAACTTCTTGAGAATATCTTGAATGTACTTTGTTTTGCTAATGAAGGTGTTGTAATACCCAATTGTAAATAATAAGAAAAGGGTTGATCTCGATATTGGTTTGCCTCTACTTAATATGACAAGGGAATAGCCATATCTAAAGTGAGTAATTGACTAATGACATCTAAAATCAATCATGCATCATGCCGGAGTTTATTTGTGTGTGCATATAATAATAAAAATTTATAGAAACACATTAATGTTCAAATTTGGAATTTAGACCTAAATTGAATTCTAGAATTTGGGGTAAGAGAAGGAAGATACCATATTAAATAAAGGAAAAATAATAGTAATAGTAATTATGATAAATAACTTAAAAGGATACAAATAATAAAAGAAAAGGGAAAGGGAAAAGGATCATGATGGGCCAACACCCGAGATTCAGCACTTCTCTAGTGCGTGACCGTGGCCCACCCTGGCCCAGTCAGCCTCCACGCACCGTGATGCTGACATGTGGGGCCCCTAGGACAGTCACTGGTTGTCACACGGTCCTGCGTTGATTGGGTCACTTACGTGTGGGGTCTTCCCGTCGGACTCGTCCGCCCTACCCGGGCGGGCTGTTGCGACATCGCCGCTCACGTGGCCAGGGAACTCAAGATTGGGACCATCTACACGCTCGGAGATAAAAGCCGACCCTAGGGCTCCCGCCTCGAACCCCTAGACCAAATATCTCCAAGCTTTCGCCGCCATCGTAGTCAAAGCAAGAGGAAGAGATTTGGTGCGTACCACCGCCATAGCCACGCGCCTACACCGCCGCTCCGGGGTTCATGTGTGGCCTGGGCGACTCGCTAGGGTTTGTGGGTCGCGACCGTGGAGGAATTGTGACGGGAGGAGCAAGGAGGTCTAGCGAATATCTCGTCGGAGCTTCTTCTCCACGGCGGAACCGAGTCCTGCCGTGGACTGCGACTCTGGCACGCTGATTGGTGGTAAGATCTCGTAATTAATGTTCGTCGCGCCGTCCCCTTCATTTTTGGCTACACGGGCAACTGTTTTGGCTGCTCGCCTCGACCAGGGATCTTGTGCACGAGGGTGGCCTAGAGCCTCGGTGGCTATTGAATAGGCCACGGGTGGCCGCGATTAGGTTTTCCGAGTACCGCTTCGATAGAGTGATCCTGCCCGTTGATTTAAAATCAGTCGGAGTGGAGTTGATCGGGGGGTTTTGAGATCTTGGCCGTTGATCCTCGATCCGAGGGCGGCAGGCGCGTACCAGTTCACTCTATACAACGCGTAATCCTCATCAGTCAGGGAACAAATTATAGAAATTCATTTGGAAAATGATTTTTAGTGTAAAAATAACTGCATGAACTTGTTTAATTCCTAGAAAATTCATGTTAACTTCTTTTTGATCCATTCCAGTTTTTATAATTTCGTATTAATATTGTTTACCACTTAGTACCTCTGTTTTCACATGAAACCCATATTAAAGTTGACCACTTAATTAATTTTGTACCAAACACATAAGGACTTCGAAAAATCATAACTTAAAATCTATAACTCCGAATTTAGTGATTCTTATTCGTACGATCTCGTTGCGATGCGTAGATTATTATTATATATTCTGTATTCATTTTTGGTATGATGTTAATTTCTCCCTTGTACCATGTTTGTTTGTATTGTGGCGAGTAGACGAGAAAGTGATTTAGGATCCAGGTATTCAGCAGGTAGAAGTTGCTGAGCAGAAGCTCATTGAAGGCAAGTTGTGCCCTTGACCACTTTTATTTACCCAATAATGTTCTCTATAATCATTTTATCATGCATAGGCTTAATTTTGATGGGACCCAATAGGTCACCCTAGTCTGGTTATCTTTACACCTTGTTTACCCCTGAACTCTTGGGTAGTCTTTGCTATTGATATATATGGTTTTGGGTATGGAGATAACTATTACACATGATCATTCTTTATTATTATTCTATTTCTGTTCATGATAAGATTATTATGTTAATTGGAACATGGAGCTTAACTTGAGAAACACGTGCCACCACAAGGGTGGAATGGGACGCCCTTGGCTGACTAACTAGGAAAGCTAATGGAGGACTACCTTACCCGAAAGGGGCAAGGGCAGTAGGGGAGTAGGCATGTAGGGAGATTCTCGGGTTGGTTTTGCTGCGATGGCGGTCAGACGGGGGATTCCTGCATTGCTCTTCCTAGAACTGTAGCGTGTTTTTTGAAGCTAGTGGAACTTTT
This sequence comes from Zea luxurians, assembly GCA_029449295.1. NCBI lineage: Eukaryota > Viridiplantae > Streptophyta > Magnoliopsida > Poales > Poaceae > Zea > Zea luxurians. Next base: position 535,535 of record JAOPSE010000422.1, read on the forward strand.
TAAAGGCCTCGTAGTGGATCCCTAGCCATTCACCTCGGCAGTGTCTAAGGGCCTTCCAAACCCAGGCTAGACATGATACATGACTTGTGGGTACAGGGTACAACCTCTGTAGAGTGTAAAACTGGTATACTAGCCGTGCTCGCGGTCATGAGCAGCTCAGGACTCGCATGATTAATTTATGGAATTAAATTTAATTTGTCATTTGCATCGCATTGTGGTTTATTATTAATTTTGATATATTATTACTCTGCTTTGGTATCTACTTACATTTAGTAACTACTAATAAAATTTGACCAACTTATTAAAAGCTATGCTCAGCTTTAACCCTTATTTGTTGATCAGCCTTACACTTCACATGAGCTCCCACCTTTGGTGAATTCATGCACATTATTCCCCACAACTTGTTGAGCTATGATCTTTTGTGAGCTCACACTTGCGATATATAAACCCCCCATAGGAGAAGAACAGGTGGTCCAGGAGGAGCCTTACAATGAAGAGTACGAGCTCATCTAGGTGGCGTCTCCCAGTTAGCTTGATGGCGCCAAGAAATAATATTTAGTTCGCTTTATTGATATCATTTATTTTTGTAAGACTTCCACTATGTAATAATGATACTTATGACATTTATCTCTATACACTTTGTCATTATATGTGATGTTCTTCTTTGGCGCACATATGAGACGCATCCGGTTTTATCCCTTAAATCCGGGTGTGACAGGTGCCCTCTTGGAGTTGCTTGATTTGAAATCCAAGGAAATAGTTCAACTCCCCCATCATGGACATCTCAAATTTTGGTATCATAATTTTACTAAACTCTTCACAGGATGACTTGTTAGTAGACCCAAAGATAATATCATCAACGTAAATTTGGCATATAAACAATTCTTTATCAATTGTTTTAGTGAAGAGAGTAGGGTCAGCTTTTTCGACTTTAAAACCATTAGTGATAAGAAAGTCTCACAGACACTCATACCATGCTCTTGGGGCTTGTTTGAGCCCATAAAGCGCCTTTGTGAGCGTATAAACATGTGAAGGATACTCACTATCTTCAAAGTCGGGAGGTTGCTCAACATACACCTCTTCTATGATAGGACCACTGAGGAAGGCACTTTTCACATCCATTTGATACAACTTAAAGCCATGGTAAGTAGCATAGGCAAGTAATATTCGAATTGACTCAAGCCTAGCTACGGGTGCATAGGTCTCATCAAATCCAAACCTTCGACTTGTAAATACCCCTTTGCAACAAGTTGGGCTTTGTTCCTAGTCACGACACCATGTTCATCTTGTTTGTTGTGGAATACCCACTTGGTACCTACAACATTTTGGTTAGGACGTGCAACTAAATGTCATACCTCATTCCTTGTGAAGTTGTTGAGTTCCTCTTGCATTGCCACCACCCAGTATGGATCTCTAAGTGCATCCTCTATCCTGTATGGCTTAATAAAAGACACAAAAGTGTAATATTCACAAAAATGAGCAACTCGAGAGTGAGGGGTTACCCCTTTTGAATGTCACCAAGAATGGAGTTGACGAGGTGATCTCATTGAATTGCTTGGTGGACTCTTGGGTGAGGTGGTCTTTGATCTAGAATGTCTTGTTCATCCTCCTTTTCTTGATCAACTTCATCTCCCCTTTAATCGATGCCTTCTTCTTGAGGTGGCTCATTGTCTTGAACTTGATCTTCTTCTTCTTGAGCTAGTTCCTTATCTTGAGTTGGTGGAGATGCTTGTATGAAAGATGATGGTTGTTGATCTTGTGCTTGTGAAGGCTCTACGGGTTCTTGTGGACACACATCTCCAATGGACATGTTCCTTAGCGCGATGCATGGAGCCTCTTCATCATCTAACTCATCAAGATCAACTTGCTCTACTTGAGAGCCATTAGTCTCATCAAACACAATGTCACAAGAAACTTCAACTAATCCAGTGGACTTGTTGAAGAATCTATATGCCCTTGTGTTTTAGTCATAACCAAGTAAAAAACCTTCTACTACTTTAGGAGAAAATTTAGAATTTCTACCTCTTTTAATAAAAATAAAGCACTTGCTCCCAAAAACTCTAACATAAGAAACATTGGGCTTTTTACTGGTGAGGAGTTCATATGATATTTTCTTGAGGATTTAGGTAAGGTAGAGTTGGTTGATGGAGTAGCAAGAGGTGTTAATCGCATCCGCCCAAAACCGATCTGATGTCTTGTATTCCTCAAGCTTGGTCTTCTCTATATCCATAAGAGTTCTATTCTTTCTCTCCACAATACCATTTTGTTGAGGTGTGTAGGGAGAAGAGAACTCATGCTTGATACCCTCCTCCTTAAGGAATCCTTCAATTTGAGGGTTCTTGAACTCCGTTCTATTGTCGCTTATAATCTTTTTAATTCTCAATCCGAACTCATTTTGAGCTCGTCTCAAGAATTTCTTTAAGGTTTCTTGGGGTTGTGATTTTTCCTGCAAAAAGAACACCCAAGTGAAGCGAGAATAATCATCCACAATTACATGACAATACTTACTCCTGTCGATGCTTATGTAAGCAATTGGGCCGAATAGATCCATGTGGAGTAGCTCTTGTGTGGATGATGAACTCCAACCTGCTTCCCTGCTTGACATGCGCTACAAATCCTATCTTTCTCAAAATGAACATTAGTTAGTCCTAAAATGTGTTCCCCCATTAGAAGCTTGTGAAGATTCTTCATCCAACATGAGCAAGTCGGCGAAGCCAGAGCCAGCCCATATTAGTCTTAGCAATTAGGCAAGTGTGTAGTTCAGCATTTTCAGCATTATTATCAGTGAAATCAACTAAATATAGCTAACCATCTAACATTCCCTTCAAAGCTAGTGAATCATCATTTCTTCTAAATACGGTAACAACAACATCAGTAAATAAACAATTGTAACCCATTTTGCATAAATGAGACATAGAAAGCAAGTTGTAACCTAGAGATTATACAAGAACTACATTAGAAATGGAATGGTCAGGTGATATAGCAATTTTACACAATCCTTTGACCAAACCTTGATTCCCATCCCCGAATGTGATTGCTCTTTGGGGATCATCATTTTTCTCATATGAGGAGAACATTCTTTTCTCCCCTGTCATATGGTTTGTGCATCCGCTGTCAATTATGCAACTTGCTCTACCGGATGCATAAACCTACAACACAAATTTAGGCCTTGTCCTTAGGTACCCAAATGGTCTTGGGTCCTTTCACATTAGAAACAAGCACCTTGGGTACCCAAACACAAGTCTTTGGACTCTTGTGCTTGCCCCCAACATATTTGGCAACTACTTTGCTGAATTTGTTAGTAAGAACAAAGGATGCATCAAAGGTCTTAAATGAAATGCTATGTTCATTTGAAGCATCAACAATCTTTTTCTTAGGCATCTTAACATGAGTTATATGCCTAGAGCTAGAAGCCTCATTTTTGTGAGTATAAGCATGATGAGCAACATGATGAGATTTCTTAGCATGAATTCTTCTAATTTTATGCTCAAAATAGTTTCCAGGATATAAAATGTAACCTTCTCTATCTTATACCATGGGAGCCTTGCCCTTAACAAAGTTGGAAATCTTGTTTCTATGGGCATTAAGTTTGATGTTGTTTTGGTTCCCAGATTGGAAGCTAATTCCATTCTTAATGCCAGGGCGTCTCCCATTGTAAAGCATACTACAAGCAAATTTAAATTTTTCATTTTCAAGTTCATGCTTGGCAATTTTGGCATTCAACTTAGCTATGTGATCATATTGTTCTTTAATCAAGGCAAGGTGATCATTCACAGCATCAACATCTCTACATCTAGAGCAAACAGTAACATGCTCAACAGTAGATGTAGGGACATTGCAAGCATTCAATTCCTCAATCTTAGCAATTAAACTAGCATTTTCAGTTTTGAGACAAGAAATTGAATCATTGCTTGTATTTAGCTCTTTGTCAAGTTTTTGCATTTTTCGACTTCAAGAGCAAAAGCATCTTTTAGCTTAACAAATTTTTTGTTTTCCTTAACAAGTAGATCTTCTTGGCGTTCCAAGATTTCATCCTTCTCGTTAATGTTTTTTATTAACTTGTTGATTTTCTCCTTTTGTTCTATGGTAAGGTTTGCAAAAAGAGAACACAAATCATCATTCTTTTCACTAGAGCTACCCTCATCATCGGAAGTACTATATTTGGGGTGTCTCTAGAGTACACCTTCTTCTTTTTGCCCTCCTTGGCCATGAGACACTTGTGGCCGACGTTAGAGAAGAGAAGGCCCTTGTTGATGGCGATGTTGGCGGCGTCCTCATCGGAGGAGTCGGTGGAGCTCTCGTCAGAGTCCCACTCCTTTCCCATGTGAGCCTCGCCACCTTTCTTCTTGTTATAGTACTTCTTTTTCTCCATCTTCTTCTTCCCTTTCTTGTCGTCGTCCCTGTCACTATCACTTGCATATGGACATTTAGCAATATAGTGATCGGACTTACCACATTGGTAGCAAACCCTCTTGGAGTGGGGTTTGTATTCCTTCCCCTTCCTTTGCTTGAGGATTTGTCGGAAGCTCTTAATAATAAGAATCATCTCCTCGTTGTCAAGATTGGAGGCATCAATTAGGAGCCTATTGGTTGGTGTAGGCTCTTCCTTCTTTTCTTCCGTTGCCTTGAATGCAATGGGTTGCACCTCGGCTGTGGAGGTGGCACCTTGCTCCAAGTTGACAATGTGTTTGGAGCTTTTGACCATAAGTTCAAAGCTCACAAACTTGCCAATCACCTCCTCGGGAGACATTTGCTTATACCTAGGATTCTCACGAATTAATTGCACTTGAGTGGGGTTACAAAAAATAAGACATCTTAGAATAACCTTGACCATTTCATGGTCATCCCACTTGGTGCTCCCGAGGTTGCGGACTTGATTCATCATTGTCTTGAGCCGGTTGTACATGGCTTGTGGCTCTTCTCCTTTGTTGAGGATGAACCGACCGAGTTCTCCCTCGATTGTTGCCCGCTTGATGATTTTGATTACTTCATCCCCTTTGTGCGCTGTCTTGAGGACGTCCCAAATTTCTTTGGAACTTTTCAACCCTTGCACCTTGTTGTACTCCTCTCTACACAAGGAAGTGAGGAGTATGGAGGTGGCTTGGCAGTTAAAGTGTCTCACTTGGGCGACCTCATCGTAGTCATAGTCCTCCTCGCCCACTTGTGGTGTCTGCACTCCAAACTCAGCAATATCCCAAATGCTTTCATGGAGTGAGGTTAGATGGTACCTCATTTTATCACTCCACATACAATAATCTTCATCGTCAAAATATGGTGGTTTTCCTAAGGGAACAAAAAGTAAAGGAGCACATTTAGGAATGTGAGGATAGCGAAGAGGAATCTTACTATACTTCTTACACTCTTGGCGCTTTGAAGATGTCGACTCGGCATCGGAGGTTGAGGGCGTGGATGAGTCGATCTCATAGTAGACCATCTTCTTCATCTTATTTTACTTCTTGTCACCCTTCTTATGTGATTTGATGGAGCCGGCGGATTCTTCCTTGTCCTCCTTGTGCTTATCACCGGCCTCCTTTGACAAAGTCTTGCCTTCATTCTTCTTTCCCAAAGATCCAGGCTTCTCCCCGGTGATCAACTCCTTTTTGGCGTGTCCTCCCGACATCACTTCGAGTTGTTAGACTCTAATGAAGTATCGAGATTTCATACCAATTGAAAGTTGCCTAGAGGGGGCTAAATAGGCGAAACCTGTAAATTATAAACTTTGAACACAAACTTCACCCGGGGTTAAGATTAGAAACAAATCATAATGAATACGGAGTGCGGAAGAAAGTTCTTGCTATGAGTTGTTCAATCAATGTGGATGACTTTGGGAGCTAACTCAAAAGATTGTGAGTAAGAGAGCTTAGAGAGAAGGGAGAAGAAGAATCAAATCGTAAGGTAATGATCAACACAAATGAACACAACAATTTGTTTCTCGAGGTTCTGTTCCAATGAACCTACTCCCCGTTGAGGAGGCCACAGAGGTCGGGTCTTTTTCAACCCTTTCCCTCTCTCAAACGATCACTTAGACCGGATGAGTGCTTCTTCATAATCTCAAGGATCACTAAGACCCTGCAAGGACCACCACACACTTAGGTGTCTCTTGCTAGCTTTACAAGTCACTAGAGAGTTTAGAAGGAGATGAAGAAAGCATGATTAAAAGCCAAGCAACAAGAGCAACAAATGAAACACGAATCACACTCTCTCAAGTCACTATTCACTAATGATTGCTTGTCACAATTGTGGCACTTGGAGAGGTTTGAAAGCTTTGAATGTGTCTTGGAATGGATTGCTTGCTCTTGTATAGAGTGTGTATGAGTGGAAAGCTTGGGTGTGTTGAATGGAGGTGGCTGGAGTTGTATTTATAGCCACCAACCACTTCCTAGCCGTTGCCCTTGTTCTACCAACCGCGGACAGTCCACACCCCTGGTCCAGATGGTCCGCCCCTTCACATCAACGACTGAAATTGCAACGGTCAGCAGTAACGGATATATCAATGGCTATAGTGCATTAAATGTGTCGTCAGATGTCAGATGAAGCAATCGTGGATGGTCCGGCCGTGCACCCGGGACGGTCCACGAGGACGCAAAAATGCATTTTACCGAACCCATCACATTTGGGTTTTTCTGTGTTTTCAATGACCAGACGATCCGAGCTTGGTCCTAGACGGTGCTCTCTTCTCCTTCGGACAGTCCATAGTGTAAATGCATGATTTGCATAGTTCCTCTCCAAGGCTCACCCTGGTGTCGCGGACGGTCCGCCGGAAGGGCCTGGACGGACCGCGCACAGGTGAATTTCCTAAAAGCTTCTCCTATCCAGAATAATCTAAGGTATTTTGGATAGTTGACTTAGAATTGATATAGATGACCTTATGCACCTGAGAAATGATCAACTAGGCAAACTATTTAGTCCATAAGATTTGTGATGGTCATCAAGCACCAAAATCAATTATAGAAAATGGTTGAGGACATTTCCCTTTCAGAGACCCTGCTAGTTCACCTTGGAAGTGATCGATGGGGAGTCATGATCGTCAGGCAAAAAGAGAATCATGGCTCATGGGTAAACTATGCAACCTCTGCGGAGGGTTAAAATATTGGTTTATCAGTTGTGCTCATGGTTATGAGCATCCTTGAGATCCTCTTAGATTAGAGATATAATGGTTATGATTATGATGATGGTTTTGCTTCTGGTGATCACGAATACAGGTAATGATGTTTCCTTTGAGGAGATATCTCATGGGTTGAAAACTTGAGATGAATGTTAAAACCTAGCTATATTAATGATAAAACCTGATGAAGTAAAATCAACATGTTGTGATCCTAACCCCGCATAAAGCTAGTCCACCTTAGCCAAACGGACATTTGCTAAGTACGTTGATGTGTACTCACCCTTGATTTCACATAAACTCTAGGACGCTCTCGATGCAACCCTACTTAGGCAAAGATGGAGGTGTTGAAGTGTATCACCATGAGTTTCATGACTTCGATGATTTCGAAGATTAGGCTAGCGGCCTCCCCCAATCAGCTGCCTGTGGAGGGTTTTACTTACATTGGCTACATTTTTATTCGGTACACTTTGATATTAACGATGTCTATGACTCTGGTCTGTAATAATATTACTTACTCTTTATGATTATTCGAAGCATTGTGTAATGATGAGTCATTTATGTAATTGTTGTGTATGTGAGTTATGATCCTGGCACGTACATGTTTCACATTCGGCTTGTCTTAAAACTAAGTTGATAATATGATAAACATATACAAACAAAAATAGGGTTTACGGTTGAGATCAAGTTGACATGTATAAAATACTATGTGGATTTTATGTTAATCATGAACTAAGATTGAGTGTACATGGATGAACTTTAGGGTTTAGTATTTAGTAACAAGATTGAGTTGGCATGAATTGATTTTAGGGTTTAGGATTTAGTTGTTAGATCGAGTTGACATGGAATGACTTTAGGGTTTAGGTTTTATTGAGTTTAGGATTTAGTCATGATCCATCATCTTTCCTTTATGTTACCTAAATAAGTGAGGCCACACAATCTCATGTGTAGCATCTCAATACATACATGTTTGACCAACATGTTCAGAGATAAATGCTTACAATGATATATCTAATATATGGTGTGGAAAACATACAATGATGTAATGATGTGTGCGAACAGTGTTCACCAACATGTTTGGAGATAATTGCTTACAACAATCTATCAAATATACGGAGAGACAAACTCAATGATGTGTGTGAACTCTATTGACCAACATGTTCGAAGATAAATGCTTACAATGATCTATCAAATAAATGCACTGGAAAGCTTGTTTAGTTGTTCTTCATTTAATATTGTGTTTCATCATTAGCATAGAGCTTGTCAAGAGTGTTCACATCAATATAATTGCACATACATATATGGTGAGGCAAACTTGTAGTGATGTCTGTACTTGAGAATACACATAAGTGTACTGATATGACATAAATCCTACCTACATACTATTTATGTTGACTAAATTTAAATAATATGACATAAATCCAATGGACATACTATATATGTTGACATAGAGTTTATGGATTCAGACATCCCAATTTTCTAGCATAAAAACAAGAGTTTCATAGTCCTTATGATTAAAAAAGTTTAAATAGATTTATAGTTGAACTCCAAAGGTTATTGAGAATATTAACATAGTATAATTGATCAAGACAAGATTGACATTTTCATGCTCAGCCATGAGCCAAAGTCACAAAGATTTGTTCTAAGTCTTATAAAATTTAGAACATAAAAATACTAGCACATAGCCTAATTAGCATTGTTGTACACACGAAGTTGTTCCCCACTATGTATGATGAACCTATTAGCTATTATGCTCAATGTGGGATCGAGGAGAGGTTGTGATGGCGATGGCATGGGGTTGATGGGGGTAGTGGCAGCGTAGGGACATGTTGGGGGGTGTGTGGAGCCAATGGGGCATTGGCGATGCAGGGAGGGCATGTTTGGGCTCGATAGGGACAATGGCCACACAAAAAGGGTGTGACTAGGCTCAATGGGGATAGTGGTGGTGCAGGGAGGGGTGTAGTCTCAAAGGGAGTGCGTGCTCAGCGTGTTAGAGCATGGGATGATGATGAGAGTGAGAAGGGTGCGAGGAAGGCTATAAATATAGGGTGGACCCTTTAGTACCAGTTGTTAAAAAGAACCAGTACTAAAGGGTGTTTAGGGTTGTTCACAAGAACTGGTACAAAAGATCCCTTTTTAGTTCCCGCCTAGAGGGCTTTAGTACTAGTTCATTTTTGTACTAGCTCTGACAAATAACAGGTACTAAAGCCCTCTAGGAGACAACTAAAAAGGGACCTTTAGTACTGGTTCTTATTAACAACCAGTACTAAAGATCCTTTAGTACCCATTCTTTATAATAATTGATACTAAAGGGTCCCCTTTATTACTAGTTTTTGTTAATAAGCAGTACCAAAGGGTCCTCGCCCTAATGTTTTTTTGCAAAACAAAATTATTGTCTAAGTTATATAAAAGGTAACATATGCATGTAAAAGCACCCAAATTTTTATAGTTTACCATATTGTAGTTGCACAATGTCAAGATATAAAAAGCATGATATGAAATTCATAATTCAATAAAGTATTCCCTCATTACATCTTATACTTTTTAGAATTACACTTCTTTATTAAAATTATCCTTTCATTATGATGATATTGCAAGTAGGGAGAATCTGCATTGTCTAACATGATACTCATGTCAACATGTCTGTAAATGGAGGCGTATGGATGTAGTCCTCTGCATCATTAACCTCCTTAATTCCCATGATCTTCCTTTTCCCTAGAAGAAGTATGGCGCTTAGGCACTATATCGGATGAAACATTCTTTAGTTGTTAGCTTCCCCTTTGGTTTTATAGGCATATCCATCATATAGAAAATTTGAGTGACATCCTTAGCCAGGACAAATGGTCATCTTGTACTCTTGGTCAACTATTATGCCTCCCGCATTTAACTTCACCTATTTACAATCTCATTGATAATGCGAACATGATATGTGTTATAAATCAAAGAGTGATGTAGAAAAATTAACTCATAACTGACTAGGCATTGCATAACACCATTTTATAATCTAGCTAGACTTCATGGATCGATTCTCTTCTATGATACTTTATTCAGGAAAGCACATAGCTATGTGATTGTTTTTCTAACATTGTTTGAAAGAACACTCCTCTACACAACCGAAAGTACTTGTGTCCTCAACATGTGACAATAATGAAACTTGATGTGCATACATTTCTTGTTCTTCATATTTATTAGCCCTTTTACATTATAGGAGTAGCCAACCAAAACTTTTATATTGTTCAAGCATTCAAGCATGATATCCTTCTCTTTGTTGCTGAGTCTAGCTAGCAGTACCTAGGTAATATTTTTTGTTGGTCACATGCTTTTGACTCCTTCGGGATATCAAAAATAAGGCAACACAATCAAATCTAGATTTATCTTCACCCTTGAATTAATTCCTCTAAAGGGTGATTGATAAAAGGGTGAAGATATAAGAAATAGCAGAAGGTAAATGAGGAACGTTGAAGACAAAGTATAAGGAATACAAAGATGAAGCACACAATTCAACTTGACTAAACATTATTTTCTCCCATTTTTATTACTTAACAAATGATTACAAGTGTACCTTCAGCTCGATGAGCGACAATACGAAGGTAAGGGAAATATAGCTTCGTAGGCAAAGCGATTCCATTCTCTCTGGCCAAAAAGCGTCAAAACGCATGTCATTGTTCCTCTATTTACAGTCGTGAGGTATAGCTTCGACAAAATTACATTTATGTCCTCAAGCCTATACATATGAGATATAAATTTGAACAAGGGCATCGATGTCTTTTCCTTTTCGTAGTTTTGCCGAGAAAGTTGAAGACTCTGCTTTGTTATCGCTGATTCCTTCCTCGTGTACATGCTCCGTTGAACCGAAGCTTTTTGCTTCGACCTTGTAACCACAACATTTGCACGCCATCCCCTAGATGAAGGTATCTTCGATGCTTCACCCTATTACACTTAAAACATACACAACAATAATTGGAGTTAATGTTTTGAGGACCTTCGGCTGAAGAGGCATCCCAACAGTAGCCCCTCATAGATTAGTTTGTTTTTATAACGAGCTTGGACCATGAAATAAACGAAGGCCTCATGCTGAAGGTCCAAAAAACACCTTCTCTGACCTCGTTAATGAAAACGAATTCTGTAAAATATGCTTCGACGGTTCCAGACATAGAGGGTCCACTTGCAATACTAAATTGTTTTAAAAATTTTTATTCCTACATATTTTCACCTCTTCTATGTATATAATGAGCTGAGGCCCATGACCATTATACATGGCATTCATTTGCTTTTGCCAACCTATTGCTGCCATTTTCTCTTCCTCTAAAGCTTACTTCGGCAAATCTTTCTTCCACAAAGATTCATAGCTTGCAAGCTTCGTAGATTTCTAAAATGACTAGAGAAAGGAGCGATGATCTTGCCCTTGTGGCATACTACGATGCTGCGGAGAAGGCTAGGGTTGAAAAGATCACTGAAGAAATCATGGTTGGCTTATATGATGACTCTGACGACAGCGAAGAGTTTGATTTTGAAGAGGATACTGACGATGTCGAAGATCGACCATCGAAGTTGAGCCAAGTTATCTTTGGCAAGTAAACCATAAAGGAGGGTCATATCAAGGTAATGAAGGACAATTATGTTAGTGACACTTCCATTGTAAGGCTTGGAGGAGACGACACTACCACCCTTCATGAGAAAGATGAACTGGTGGTGTTTTGAAGCTTCTTAAGGACCAGACTCTGGGTTCTACTTCATAAGATGTTAGTAGAGGTCCTAAAAAATTTGATATATACCTTCATCAGTTGTCCCTAAATGCCTTAGTGAGGCTGGGGATCTTTATATGGGTAGTGAAGAGCCAAGGCGTGGAGCAAAATGCTGACTGTTTTTTGCCAAATCTACAAGCTTCATTATCAAACAGAAGCAACTCAGAAGGAGCAACATCACAACAACTTCGACTGTTACAACTTTGCATACTGGAAAGACGCTCGGTATCGTGCCTTGGCATACCAAAGCAAGTGGTCGATGCTTGGACAAGGGAGTGGTTCTATGTAAAGAATGATTTAGAAAAGAGGGAAGACATCAGAGATATCATCCAGAGGCCTATAAAATCACACATCAGCATAAAGAGACCAGCATGTGTCATTGATGATGAGGCTCAAGCTGCTTTGATGGATTTTAATATTGTGTGCAGTTGGCACAAGGGATCTTGTGCAGGAGCATCTGGCATTCAGCTTGTGGCCACTTTCTACTAATTGGGAATGGAAGAAAAAAAAGGAAGGTAGACCATCTAGGCAAGAGGTAGATAAGGGTGGATTGGTATGTTTGAAGTATAGATACAGGTTCAGGAAACAAAAATTGGTGACACAGATGATGGTTGGGTAGAGGCCATTGAGCTGAAGTGTAATGAAGTTTTAGGTAACTTTGTTAACACAACAGCAAAACTGAATACTCCCGTCGGCCAAAATAATTCCCGTCGGTTTTTAGGGTTGCCGACGGGAGTTAATTAACTACCGTCGGCCATAACGAAGCCGACGGGAGATAATGTAGCTCCTGTCAGCCTTCGGACTGCCCGACGGGAGCTAAATAACTCCTGTCGGCTCGTCCATTGGCCGACGGGGTTTAGGTCGGGCCAGGCTATACGCGCCGGCCCACTCGCCCTCTCCCTTTCGTCGCTCCCGTTCTCGCGCGCCTGCGCCGCCTGCGCCTGCGCCGCGCCGCCGACCGCCGCCGCCTGCCCGTCTTGTCCCCCGCCGTGGCTTGCCGATGCCGCCTACCCCCGCCCGCCCGTCCCCGGCGCGCGGCCCCTGCGCAGGCGCCCCCACCGCCTGACCGGCCACCGGCCGGCGCCATGCCCTCCCCGGCCCCTGGCCTGCCCCGTGCCGACCTCGGCCACCGGCGCCGCGCCCTCCCCCCCCCCGGCCTGCCCTGCGCCGACCCCGACCACCGGCGCCGCCTGCCCGTCCCCGTTCGGCCCTCGCGCGGCCACTGCCCGGCCCGGCGCGGCGCCCCTTCCCCGGCCACCCCGGCGACGTCCCCGGCCACCCCGGCTTCATCTCGTACCCCACACCGCTGTCGTTGAGTTCGTGAGTGCAAAGTAAGTATATGGGCGCACGCGGTATATTTATATCGAAAATATGCTTATTCCCGTCGGTTGGTTGGTTGCATTGATTAAGCCGACGGGAGTTAACTACGTTGTGGTAGTTTGATTAGTATGATTAGGGATGAGGCGATTGGTTGCATGTGATTAGTATGATATTGTTGCTACATGTTTTACTTAAGTTGATGATAATTGAAATGTATGAATGGTACTACTTTGTTTTTATTGTTGCTACATGTTTTACTTAAGTTGATGATAATTGAAATGTTTTAATTCATAACGATACACTGTTTATTTGTTTATGCACTTTACTTTTTTTACCATTATTTTCCTAGAGTTTTAGGGTTAAGTGCGCAGACCAGTAGTTAACCCTAGGCGTCACTCGTTCCGGAAGCACGCACATCACATTTATTCCTATGTTTGGGCCTAATGCACCTGGACAATCTATGGATGCATAGATTGTATAGTTTCATTCGGTCCAAACACAAGATTACTTGTGATGTGCGTGGTTCTGGGATTGTCCACGTATTTGGACAGCCGGAGAATGGGTGTGGCCGCATGTGATTCGTGCACGTGTCCGATGGTCCGAACGAGATTTCGGCAGCATAACCCAGTTGTTCTCCGTCGCACCATGATAGGCGTGCGTTCGGAGAACAGCGGGGTTATGCTGCCGAAATTTCGTTCGGACCATCAGGCATGTCACGAGTCACATGCGGCCGCCTCCATTCTCGGGTGGGTTTATGGCCTTTCCTATAGTAGGGTTATCACCTAAGCCACGTGCATCGCTCTTATATGCTGAATTTTTGGTTGGTGGTTTACACAACAGCAAAACTGAGCCATCCTGGTCAACACACATGGAAGATGACCGTGAGTGGATGTATGCTGGTTAGAAGAAGGGCGGATGTCACACAAACATGCTCAGAGAAAATGGAGGCAAGCCTCATGCTGAATTTGCCTTGAGACCCAATGAACGAAAAGAAGTGATGAAGTGGATGAAAGATTTAAAATTTCCCGATGGTTATGGTGCGGGGTTCAGAAGATCTGTGAACTTGAAAACAATGAAGATCAATGGGTTGAAGAGTCATGATTACCAAATAATGATGGAAAGGCTGATCCCAGTAATGTTGCGTGGTTACATTAACGAGGAAGTGTGGAAAGCGATAGCTGAACTTAGCTATTCCGACGATGCAGACACCGCGCCGGTCCTCGTCTCATGTTGGGACGATTACAAGCTGAAGGTCGATGTCACTTATGGCGATGCCCAGGGGCTTGTTCGCGCTGACTTCTGGGTACGTAATCTTATGTGTGTTATATGGAAGCAATCATTAAAAAGTTAGATAACATTGCATTCTTTTTGTAGGCACGTTTTCGGTTGGCCGACGGGGATGACGCGAACCACGCCGAGGTGTTTCAAGTAAATGCCTATCGGTTGGTGAAGGAGGCCCTGTACGAGGCAAGGATTCAGGCCACGTGCATGTATTATCAACAAATTTTAGGGCAAAAGATGAACAAGAAGACAGGGGCCTCGAGTATATACCTTTGCGAGGAAGAGTATCGTAAGGTCATATTTCAATCCTTTCCTTTGTGTTTGTTTCATTTGAATAGGTACTGATATATGTTTGTTTTTATGAAGGTGGTGGTTCCGTGGATGTCTAACCAGCCAGAGACCTACGCAGCTTGGTGTGGGGTATGGGCTTCTGAAGCCTTCCAACAGAAGTCAAAAAGTCACAGGGACAATCGAGGCACCATGCCAAACCACACGTTCGGTGGCGACAACTTCATGCGAAAGGTGAAACGCCTGGTAAGAAAACTAACAAATATGTTGAGATGTCATATATTCATTTATTGTACTAACTCTGTGATGTAGGAAGCTCAATTAGGTCGCGAGCCGACTCCCATCGAGGTGTGGGAAGCTGGCCATAGGGGAAGCGACCCTTCCAACCCTTTGTGCAGCCAGACACAAAGGGAGCGCCTGGTGAGCTGTTGTCCTCAATATTCAGTTAATGCTCACAACGTATGAACTAACTAAGGTTATATAATCGATACAGGCGGCATATGCGGAAGAGATGAAGGACCGTCACGGAGAAGACTACGATTGGAGGACCATGCCGATCGATGCTCAAGCCGTGCATAAATCCGGTGGAGGAAAGGCACATGGACGGTGAGATGTTACATTACATGCCATTTATATAGTGACATGAGCATATGAGCATATGCCTTAATTAATCTTTCTTTGACAACAATTGTAGATTCTCTCTCTTTGATGGAATGATCAACACGACGGATTTTAGAGCGTCTCGGCAGTCGGCATCCGGGTCCGGGAGCTCCGGTCCTAGCTCTTGTCGGCTCACTGAGCAAGAGCTTGAGATCGTGAGGCTGCGTGAGGAGAACCGTCAGCGTGATGAGCAGTTGAGGGCTCAAACTGAGCAGTTGAGGGCTCAAAGTGAGTACTATGCCTCAGTCCACGCGCAGCAGCAGCAGATGCTTCAAGTAAGCCCATTGCATTATTACTGTTTATTCATTGCTTTACACATCCAATGCGTACTACTAATATGCTTGGTCAATAGTTACTAGCTCAGCAGCAAGGCATTCCCTACGTGGCCCCTCCGCCTCCGCCGTAATGGACGTTCGTCCCTATGGGCCCTCCTCCACCTCCGGTAAGAAATTCTATGTCCATTCTCTAGTTACACAGTAAAAACGACGACTTGTGCCGCACTGCACTCATGAATATGTATTATTCTTGTATTCAACAGGGACTTGTGCCGCAGCAGCCTCAGTTTAGCACACCGCCGGCACAGCTACCTGCCCCTGGAGCACAGGTTTGTATTCTAACTCTATAGCTATCGCCGACAGTTCAGCAGTTAATATGTACGATTTCTGACAAATTGCATTCTCGCTCCGTAGGACAATCAGGAAGGAAGTGGAACAATGCATGGCTTCGTCAACTCGCTATTCGCGTACCCAACTCCGGACGGAGGCAGCGGCCAAAGCTCCAACAACCCTAGCCGCAGCGGTTCGTGAATGTGCTTCGATCTCTACCTTTTCTGTAATGAACACTTCTTATGTGGATGAATGTGCTTAGAGACTTTATATATATATATATATATATATATATATATATATATATATGTGTGTGTGTGTGTGTGTGTGTGTTGATGGATGTGATTGAGGCCCTGGATGGATGTGATTGATGTGTGAATGTGCATGATGATATTGTGTATATTTTCTGTGCCATTGATCATAAATATGGGCTGTTTTGGGCGGGGGACAGTTTAACTCCTGTCGGCTTTGCAAAGCCGACAGGAGTTAAACTGGTACTGTTCCGGCGCCCATGCCCGCATGGGCTGACGTGGCGGACCCTTAACTCCCGTCGGCCCGAGCCCTGGCCGACGGGAGTTAAGCGCCCGCCACGTCATCCCACGCGGGCCTGGGCCGGGGCGCGATAACTCCCGTCGGCCCGTAGATAGCCGACGGAAGTTAATTTTCTCCCGTCGGGCCGACGGGAGTTAATGCAATTCCTGTCGGATAGCTCCTGTCGGCCGGGTACCGACGGGATTTAGCCTAAAACCGACGGGAATAGCTAAATCCCGTCGGTTTTGAGCTAAATCCTGTCGGTACTAGGCCGACGGGAATAGCCTGGATTGCTGTTGTGTAAAAAGGAAGATGAAGCCTTGATAACTGCCTTCAGAGACTGAGGCAAGAGAACATTGAACTGGTATTCGATGCTATACGTTGTCTATCCGGACTACCTTCGACTGGCACAAAGCGGGGGAAAGAAAAGGAAGAGCGCCTTGAAGCTGCTAGTGGATACCCTGAAGCAGAAGAGGGTAAAGATTTCAGCGAAGCAGCCGAAGGCTTACTATGAAAAAAGGGTGTCTATTATTGAGCCAACATTGCCCATGGCAATTACTCCTATCAAGGAGACTGTCATCAAACCCACACTAGTTACTGAGCCGAGGGTTGGCTCTTCTGGCTTGACGAAAGTAAAAACTCCCTTCTAGTCCTTTTTCTAAATCATGTGGGTTTATTTTTGAAGTATTTTAAAATAGATTTATTTCCAACACAGGAGGAGAAGATGGATATAAAAGAGGTAATAGAGTTGTCCATCCATGACGAAGTTCCTTTAGCCAGCTTATAGCTCGCGCTAGGGCCAAAACCAAAGTTGAAGCCAAAGCCGACTCCTGAGGGAACGCCTCGGAAAGGTAAGAGGATGGCCAACATTTTGAAAGTGATCCTTAAGCCCACAAATGCTAAGGAATCCTCCTAGGCAAAGGTTGCTCCACCCTCTCCAAAGATAGCGCTCTAATTGGCAAGAATATCGCGACCAAACCAGTGCAAAAGATGGACGATACTTCAAAAAGCGACACCGCTGCAAATAAAATTGTTGCTTCGAAGTTTATACTATTCTTGATAAATCCTAGGATAAGGAAGAAGAACATGTTGAAGGCTCCAAAGAGGAGGCAGCTGCACCAGCCAAAGAGGAACCAGCTAGGCCACCAGAATACATCATCTTGCATGCCTCCAGAGGATAGTGGATTGTTGAGCAAATTGCCGAAGTAAAGAATTATGCTAAAGTTCTAAACTATCGATCAAGCGCACTTGTTTACGACAGAAACGATGAAGATGACTACATTTACTGCAATTGATGTGTGTCGTGTTATGATGGATAATATCAGCTATCTGAAGCTTGAATGTGGACTTTCTGCGATGCCAAAGGATTAGCTTGTAGATTACTTGTCCTACAATAGCCTAAAGGTAAGGTTTTCACTCTTTACTTCTAAATAAATGAAGCTTTCATGATGTGGTTTGAGTTATTTACTATGAGATGTAGGGGCTCATTTTAAGCAAAGATTTGAAAGTGCAGAAAGATGCTGAAGATGCAAGGGCTCAAATGGCTATAGGTAATTTGTGATTCGAAGTGATTGGGCTTCGACATGAAGTTGAAGAAAAAGAAACAATGTTGAATACTTTGGTTGAAGATATGATTGAAAGCCGTGCTGACCTCCAGAAATCTTTCAAGGAAAAGGACAATAAAATTTCAAAGCTTGAGGCTGATTACCTTCGGAATATAAAGCGCATCAAGGAGCTCGAGGCTCAAATGAAGAAAGAATTTGAGGCTCACAAAGTTGAAATGACTCCGCTGAAGGAGAAATTTTAGGAGATGAATGAAAATTTTGAACTGCAGAATGCTAAGCATAAAATTGCTGAGGATGAGTAGGACAAATTACAAAAAATGTTGATGAGCTTCGGGAGTCTAAGTAAGAATGCTTCTCCACCGTTGCTCAATGCTGTGAAAAATTGAAGAATCCCATTATGTCCATAGGAGCTTTTTCAAGTGAAAAAGAATTTGTGCACAGAGATGCCTCTAGGGCGGTGAAGTGGATAGAAGGAGAGGTGGAGGCTTTCGATGAAGTGTTATCCTTCCGTGGTGACTATTGTGCATGCATAGGGCGCGCGGAATGTAGCTTCGCTATTTGAGAAGGCCGGATGCAATCATATAAAGGTTGTCAATCAGTCAGAATTTAGACCCTCCGTTGATAACATTAAAAACCCTTCAACCGAAGCAATGAAGTTTGGGAGGTGTTGGGGCGAAGGTGAAGACACTACCCTTCGCTCCAAGCTTTCGTCAATCTCGCTACACCAACGAAGGCAAAATGACCAGCGGGGTCCACCCTTCATCCTCTACACTACAAGACGAAGGCCTACGACGAGGTCGCCCCGTCCCACGTCCTCACCTAACCTGGAGGCCCACGTGGGATTCGGCCCGTTATGACAGGCCCCGCACGGAGAAGTGTGTTACGGGCCCAACTTGTAATGGCTTTTTAGTAATGACAGTCTGTAACCCTCCCTTATGGGAATATTCTAGGGATAGTCCAGGTGCCTGAGGGCACATGCGTCCTTACATCAAGACGCTGGGCATTCAGGCACCTATAAATACCCCCGTACCGTGCCCTTAAGAGGTTGGATTAACAGAGCAATCGCCATCTCGAGTTGAAACCTTGTTTGCATTCCTTTCACTCCCCCGTTCGATCATCTTGCCCAGGAGAGCAAGTTCCAACAGGAGGAAATTCTATAGGTATGTCTAGCTTGGTGGAGGGAAGAAGCTAGTCGATGGAGCTGCTAGAGAAAATGCGGGAAATCTTTCTTTTTATCATTAATTTTTCTACTTCATATCTTAGAATTTTTAGTACTTACACATGTTTTTTCTGTAGTCTCATAAAGCTACCAATAAAGCCGAAGTAATAAGGGAAGCTATTAGGTTAAAGGACTTGAAGGTATCTTGCTTACATACTTGCTATAACTTTGTAAAAACTTCTTATAGTTGTTTGATGATAAACATGCATACTAAGATGCTCTTTCGCTGGAGCCTGAAGAGTATATTTCAAAGAACGATCTAGAGATAAAGGAGTCCTTAACTCTTTATTAATATTGTAAATGGAGCACTAGATGATATTGTTCTTCAACTCTCATGAAGCTGTTGATAAGGTATTCAAAGAAGACTAGCTTTGTAAATAAGATATTGAATGTTTGAGAAATTACTCTATAATATAAAGAACTTTGTGAATGTCTCTATATTGTGTTTTGTTATGCGTGAAACAAAAGTAAATGCTTTAGGTTCGAAGGAGAAAAACACATTTCCTTCTTTTCACGCATTACAAAGACATAACACTAGATACATGCAATTACAACGAAGGATATGAAGTATATCATAATGACAAAATTACCTTAGTTTTGATTCGATTTTACCTCGTCGAAGTAGGAATGCTGCAAAGGTTTCAAGTACCTTCATTGAAGCTTTTACTAAATAGCTTCGACATTCTTATCACCACTATAGAATGACTGAACCTATCCATAGGTTTCAAAAAGAAGGATATCTTGCCTTCTTTCTCTTTTTGTATAAAATTTTAAAAGATGCTATGCATGATGTCATGATATTATGATGCATAATGTATGATGCACATGATGTTGTGATGAAGGTATTCCATAATCATAAAACACATGATTCTAACTTCATCCGAAGGTCTTTTGGATCTGACTCTGCATTCTCTTAGGAATGACTTTCAAGTCTTTTCACCTTTACTAGGTGTTTTTTCCTGACTCTGCATTCCCTTAGGAACGTCTTTTGAGTCTTTTCACTTTTACTAGGTGTTTTTCCTTCTGACTCTGCATTCCCTTAGGAATGGGTTTCGAGTCTTTTCACCTTTACTAGGTGATTTTTTTTTCTGACTTTGCATTTCCTTAGGAACGACTTTTGAGTCTTCTCTCACTTCTTGTTACACTCTATTGTGAAACCTCAGAGTTAGACTTACAAACTTCTAAAGGGCATATTCCCTCATTATTTCTAGATGCGAAGGTAAACTAGAAGAAAGTGAACTAGAAGAAAGTAAAAAATCAAAATTACAATATATTTTTGTCTCTTTGCCCTAGCTTTGATTTCTTAGTCCAACCCCTTAGGCCCTAGTAATTATGCTTGGACTCGGGGACCACATTGTTCACTGTTTGAGATTTGGATGGCTCCCTTATGTCATGCTGACACATGTCTTGTGTTGAAAAATGAGCTTGGCCTGCAGGAACTTGTTCGTATGGAGGGGGTCCTGGAATGAATGGTAAGGGTAGTGTTCAGTGGCTTGGTGATGGACTCGTCGAAGCAATAGAGCCTGAAGGTTATGCCTTCGGTTGTTGATGCTGGACATGTTGTTGGATATCAGGGGAATAGAATGAAGATTTATGAAAGACCTCCTTCGGATGGTTCTCCCGTGCTTCGGCTAGCCCTTTCTATTTCTGTATAGTCACCTAACAATTCCTCATATTATGGCCCTTATTCTCCCCGCAGAAAATGTAGAACAACTTTCTTGGCTAAGTATTCTATCTTCCTCCAAAGCTTCGACCCCCTATTGGAGCTGGTGGAGAAAGGTTACTTTGTGTTTTTTGCTATTGAGTCCCTAACTCCTGGGGATGGCTTTGTTGTCCTTAAGACTGGCCAGATTTGTCTTCACTCTGATTTGGATTATGGATACTTTGGATGTGTCTCGGGTGAAACCTTCCTCCGAAGCCCCTAGCCACCTCTATGTGCCTCTAGGCTCCTTCCTTCTTTAACAAAAACCATTATATGCCCTAATGTACTCATCCATTTCTGAAGAAGCTTCTCCAGAGATTGAGGAGGCTTCCTGGTGAAGTATTGAGCAGCTGCGCTTGGATGAAGCCCCTTGATCATTGCCTCAACAACAATTTCATTTGGGACAGTTGGTGCTTGTGCTTGAAGTCAAAGGAATATTTGAACAAAAGCCTAAAGATACTCATCATGGTCTTGTGTACATTGGAATAAGGCCTATGCAGTGATGGGCTTTGTTTGAAAGCCTTGAAAGCTTGTGAGGAGCATGTCCTTAAGCTTTTGCCTTGAGGTAACAGTGTCTAGCTAAAGAGAAGAATACCATGTCTAAGCCACACTTCTGACTGCCATGACAAATGATTTTGCCATTACTGTTGTGTTGCCACCATAGGATGATATTGTGACTTCATAACTCATCAAAAATTGTTTCGGATCTGAATGACCATCGTACAATGGCAATGGCTTCTACAATGGTGGCCATGGCATGGACTATAGTTCTGTAACCAGTGGAGAAGTATCATCATAAAAGAAATCATCATAATTGGGACCCTCATGCCAAAGATCATCATAGTTGTGGCCTTCATGCCGAAGGTCCTTCTGGTAGTATTGTTGTTTTGGTTGTTCGATCTGATGCGTTATGTTGTGCATCTGCTCTAAAGCTTTGTCAATTTGCTTCTAGAGTTGTGAGACTCAAAGCATCTTTTCCTTGCGCTTCTGGACCTGTTAGAGAATCTGGATCTCTTGAGAATGTGGATCTCTTGATCGAGCTCATTCTGATCATTTTGCAATGGAGGGTCGATGACCTTTCTCTTCTGGCTTCATGCCTCTTAGAGAAGTGCATCTTCATTTTAGTTCTGATCAATGTGAGCGAGAACAGAAACAATTGTTGTAGCCTTCTTTGGAGGCATGATGAAGTTCTTTGTGGTAGTCATGAGTTCCCCCACGGTGGGCACCAATGTTGGTCACTCGCTTTTGACTCCTTCGGGATATCAAAAACAAGGCAACATAGTTAAATCTAGCTTTATCTTTACCCTTGAATTAACTCCTCTTAAGGTAGAAATTAATAAAAGGTGAAGATATAAGAAAACAACATAAGGTAAACAAGGAACATTGAATGACAAAGTATAAGGAATAAAGGGATGAAGCACATAATTTAACCTCACTGAACATCACTTTCTCCCATTGTTATTACTTACCAAATGATTATAAGTGTACCTTCAGCTTGATGAGAAACAATACAAAGGTAAAGGAAATACAGCTTCTATTGGTGACTTGTTCTCAAATGCTAAGAGTTAAGAACAAGGCAACATAAAAAGTGTTAAGTGTTAAAGTCCTTCGTCCTTCGAAACATTATGTCCCTTCGGGAAATAATGAGTTTCGAACGAAGGTCATGAGAGACATACCTTCGTAAATATAACGAGTAATGACGAAGGATTCATATAAAACATGAAATATAATATAGACATCATCATGGAATCATTTCTATTTTATTAACATGGAAAAATAGAAATGATTACAAATTACAAATGTACCTTCGGTCCTGAGAGAAGGTAAAAAGTACAAGCGTGACGCAAAAGCATATGCCAAGTCAGCGTGAACAGTATGGGAGTACTGTTCATCTATTTATAGACGCGGGACGCGACCCACGTAAAATTACATTCATGTCCATTACATTTGTCAATGACTTAAGGAAATCTGTCAAGGCCCACGTAGTCTTTTCATCTTTAAGTCGGTTCCCCTCTCTGCTATCGCGACGAAGCTTCCCTGCGCACAGCTTCGGCTGTGCACCATCCTTCGTGGAGCTTGGTAATCAGCTCGTCCTTCGTCTGGTTCAGGCTTCGTCCTGACCGTACTTCATGTTCATAATTCTGAGTCCGAAGATACCTGTTCACATAATCCACTTGGAAAACATTGTCAAATCATGTTTTTGAGGACCTTCGGAGGACGAAGGCCCCCAACAGTAGCCCCTCGCAATATTAATTTGTTAATGATAAATTCAGATTGCGATATGGACGAAGGCCTTGAGCCGAAGGTCCGAAAAAACACCTTCCCTTTGCTAGAATAGCAACATTCACTGACAAGTGGGGTCTTTCAATTTTCAACGCCCTGGGGGTATAAATAAGATCATACCGCAAACTTATTTGGTACGCACACTTGCCATCTGCTTCGGCCCACTAAATTTTTAGCTCTTGTGCACTAAGATTTGCTGATCTTTTTGATTTTGAAGCTTCGGACTTGAAAACAGTTTTTTTTAGCGTTTCCGAAGATGTCTGAAGGTAAGAAGATCCCTGCTGAGACGAAGCTGAGTCTCGACGAGGAGAAGAACTTGGGGTTCCTTATAGCGATGGCGGAGACCAATACAGAGAAAATCACCAAGGAAATTCTTGAAGGTTTGTCCGAAGATACTGATGACAGCGACAGTTTTGATGTAGAAAGTGGTGGGGAAGAGTCCGAAGATCGACCATGGCGGCCAAGTCACACGGTTTTCGGGAAAACTACTATTAAGCAGAGTCATATTGATAATATGAGGGGGCGGTATTTTCGAGATATATCTATTGTGAGGGTTGATGCTGGAGAAAAGACTTCTCCCACCCCCGAAGAAGATGAGGTCGTAATCTTCCGAAGCTTTCTCAAGGCTGGGCTTCGATTCCCCCTAAGCAACTTTGTTGTTGAAGTCCTGAAGACATTTCAAGTCTACCTTCATCAAATTACTCCCGAAGCTATCATAAGAATGGGGATGTTTGTCTGGGCTGCGAGAAGCCAAGGTTTAGAACCGAATGCTAAAAGCTTTTGCAACATTCATGAGTTGTTATATGAGACGAAGCCCTGGGGGAAAGAACAATATCACAACAACTTTGGGTGTTACAGCTTCGGTGCCCGCTCTGGGTCAAGCCGCCCTGTGCCAACTTTTCGGAAGAGATGGCCCGGAGCCTGGATGACAGAGTGGTTTTATGTAAAGAATGACTTAACGGCGCAAGAAGATGTCAAGAGTATCATTATGCGCCCCATCTGGCAACGCTTCGGACTTCGAAGGCTGAAGGTTGAAATGGATGAAGCAGCCGAGGAATGCCAAAGAGCCTTCGGCGTGGTCTGCTCTTTCATTGGGACAAGGGACTTGGTCCAAGAGCATATTGCCTTCAGAGTGTGGCCACTTGCAGGAAAGTGGGAAATGCCAAAAGAAACCATCAAAGAATCCGACGAAGGTGGATTAGTCAGACTGAAATACACATTCAAATACGGGGACAGGTTTGTTGAACCTGATGACGACTGGTTGAAAAGCATTGAAACATTAAGTGACGAACTACTTGGGGCATATTCGAAGGCCGAGAACACTGCGTTATCAGCAGCCTTCGGAGGCCGAAAGAAGAAAAGGCTCAACCGGGTTTTTGACGCAGTCGGGTTTGTCTACCCTGACTATCACTATCCGGTACTGGGTCGCAAAAGAAAAATTACTTCTCCTGCGACAGAAGCTACCACGAGTGCCACTAGTGAGCCAGCGCCGCAAAGGAAAAAGATGAAGGTGCTCACCCACCGAGCGCGCTTTATTGAGCCGGCCACAGTGCCAAAATTTATTGGTGAAATCTCTTTGGCCTCTGAAGCTACAGAACCAGCTCCAGCGCCGAAGATAGAAGAGAAAACTGAAGCACCTTCAGCCGAAAAAGCAGAAAAACCGAAGATTGAAGAGCCAAAAATATCGGAAATCTTAAGTCCTTCAGCAAATGTTGAAAAAATAAAAAATCAAAAGGGCCCGTCGGTGACCCCGAGAAGAAAGAGAATGGTGAACGTGTTAGATGTTTTGGAGACAATTAAGTCTTCAAGCACAACTCCAAAGGGGACTATTGAAGTTGCTGAAGTGTCTACCGAAGCTGAAGTTGCTGAAGCTTCGAAACAACAACCTGAAGCTGAAGCTGGGCCTTCAGAGCCCACGAAGGAACAATCTTTGGAGACCGAGAAAATATCAGAACCAGCTTTGGTTAAAGAAATTGACACTGCCGCCCCCGAAGCTCCTTCCAGCACATGCGATTACATCGTGCGACATGCTTCGGGGAAGAAACTATCTGAAGAAGAGACTTTTGAAGCGAATCACTATGCTAGAGAGTTAAAGTATCCGAAGGGGCAGTAGTATTCAATGGGACAAATGAAGATGACTTCCTATACTGCCTCCCTGATAACAAAGAATTATCTGTCTGCCGGGAGATGGCTAGAAGTATGGGATTCCCGAAGCTCGAAGCTGGATTATGCGCTATGACGAAGGAAGATCTCGCGGATAGTCTTGCATATAATAGCCTGAAGGTATGGGAATTAGACGTTTGAAAAAATTTTACAATACATAATTCATTCCTTTATTCTTATATGGATTCTTTTTTGTATAGGGTTTAATCCTGAGCAACGCATTAAGAGCACAAAAGAGTGCTGAAGATGAAAGCTATGAAATTGCGTTCAACAATTTACGATCAGAAGTTATTAAATTGAGAAACGAAGCTGTAGAAAAAGATAAAATTCTGGTTACATTAGTAGACAAGATAAAAAAGGACGAAGCTGCTGCAAAGATTCAGGCCGAAGCTCAGAAACGCGAAATTATAGATCTTCAGAAGCAATTGGCCCGGGCGAAAGAAGAACGCATACATGAAGAAACAAGACGGGAATGCAGCGACCAATGGGCTGATCATTTGGAAGCAACCGTGGAAGAGCTTCGGTCTTCTAAGAAAAAATGCTACGAAAAATCCATGGAATGCGTAAAGAAAATTAAAACCAGCTTCGCCAGCGTGGGCGCATTTTCCAGTGAAGAGAATTTTTCAAGAGGCAATCCCGAAGGTCCACTGGAATGGATCAGTCACGAAGCAGAGGCCTTCGAGGAAATCCTGAGTAGCCGTGGCGACATCTGCGCTTTTTCGGGCGCCAGGGGAGTTGCTACTGTCTTGGAGAAGAAAGGTTGCGGGCATGTAAAATTTCTAGCTCAATCCGAAGCTGCCTTATCCTCCGAAGACATCAAGGACCCCTCGGCCGAAGCAAGCATGGTCGGTGGCAAATTCTTTACTGATATCTGGGACAACGGCGGCCGAGAAATGGCGCAAGAAATCATTCAAAGGAGTGAAAAAGGCATCCATGATGCTAGGAAAGTGACAGAAGCTGCCGAAGGGCAAATAGGTATTAATTAGTCGCTCTTGTTGTATTGTAATTTTTATTTCAAACTTTGCTCGCGATTTGTAATAGTAATGCAAAAATATTCTGCTTCCTCAGAACCTGCTGGATCGTCAATTGACCCTCACCCAAAAGAGGATGACGAAATCAAACAAATGGCCGAAGCTATCATGGATAAAGTTGTTGAACAACTTCTAAATGAGGCTGCCGAAGTAGTATTAAGAGAAGACTAGGTGTTATTAGAAAAAACATTTGAAGTGTGATCTATGTAATATTTTATACATTTGAATGTAATATACAAGTCTCTTTCCATTATTCAATTCTTTACGATGAATGAAATTCTACATACATACCATTTTTGAGCCTTCGGCGAAAAAACACCTTCCCTTCTTTTCATGCTTCGTGAAGAAGACATTCTCCGTTAAAACTATTCTGATGAATCACGTCCACGCTTCGTGAAAACATTCTCCGAAGCTATACAATTTCAATATTGCTCTGATGAAGCTCGTTCATGCTTCGTAAAAACATTCTCCGAAGCTGTATTCCGAAGACTATCATTGTATTCCCTCGTGACTTTACACAATTTTCACTTTCTCAAAGCATCCTTTCGAAGGTTGATACTGTGTCCCCTTCTTTTGCCAAATGCAACATGATGTATGATGCTTATGCTATGCAAAATGATGTGATGATGTTATGTTATGCAAATGACATTTGTTCCGAAGATACACACAAAATATATTTGTAAGCTCTGCATTCCCTTAGGAACGTCTTTGGAGCTTCTTCGCCTTTTACTTAGACGGTATAAGCTCTGCATTCCCTTAGGAACGTCTTTGGAGCTTCTTCGCCTTTTACTTAGGCGGTATAAGCTCTGCATTCCCTTAGGAACGTCTTTGGAGCTTCTTCGCCTTTTACTTGGGCGGTATCAGCGTTGACTTTTCGCTGTATGCTCTGCATTCCCTTAGGAACGTCTTTGGAGCAAAAAACTTACACTGCGCTCCCTTTGGAACGGCTTTTTGTAACTTCGGCAACTTACTCTGCGTTCCTTAGAACGACTTTTTGTTGCTTCGAAGGATTTTTAATAATTCGAAGGGTCCTCCTTGTTACCGCAAATTTTTAAGCTTCAGCAACTTAAGCCTGTGGAGAAGATAGATTTTCCTCATAACCAACCACGAAACTATTATATGAAAACTGAAATGTTCTTTATTACACGGAAAATAGAACTTAAACGGAAAAAAACTATTATCAAAGTAGGATATCTGTCAATAAATGTGCTTCGACTCTGGCACAGTACTATTGACTGTGCGAGCTTCAGATTGCTCTCTGAGATCCCTTTGGTGTGGAACATATTGGCTCCCTTCTGGCTGTTGGCCTTGTTGCAGCGGAGGTGGAGGCGGGGGCTGTTGCCATGAAGCTTGAGGTTGACTCGCCGAAGCTACGGAGACTGCAGGGTGATTGCCCACGTATTCCGGGATGTAAGGCTGATGGTACGAAGCAGTATGCATGACCTGCTTCGGCTGGCTCTGTTGCGCTGCAGCTTCTGCTAGCTCCTTTTGTTTCTGGATGGTGACATGGCACATCCTGGTGGTATGGCCCTTGTTTTCACCACAGAATAAGCAAAATATCCTCCTTGGTTGATCTCCAAATCTTCCGCCGAAGCCCCTGGCGCCTCTGCCTCTTGGAGCTGGTGGCCGGAAGAAAGTTTGCTGTTGCCCCGAAGCCTGTGAGGAGCACTGCGGTCTGTTCTGCTGACTCCCCTTATCATCATTTTGAGTGGAGTTGTGGATGGACCTAACATGCCTCGGATAGAATCTTCCTCCGAAGCCCCTGGTCATCTCAGAAAATCTGAGGGCCTCCTCCCTTCTCTGGCGAAAGTCATTATCGGCACGAATGTACTCGTCCATCTTTTGGAGCAGCTTCTCCAGAGTCTGAGGAGGCTTCCTAGCAAAGTATTGAGCTGCAGGTCCAGGACGAAGCCCCTTGATCATGGCTTCGATAACAATTTCATTGGGCACCGTTGGTGCCTGCGCCCTCAAACGCAAGAACCTTCTGACATACGCCTGAAGGTATTCTTCATGATCCTGAGTGCACTGGAACAAGGCTTGAGCAGTGACCGGCTTCGTCTGAAATCCTTGGAAGCTGGTTAACGACATATCCTTCAGCTTCTGCCATGAAGTGATCGTTCCTGGTCGAAGGGAGGAATACCAGGTCTGAGCAACACTCCTGACGGCCATAACGAAGGACTTCGCCATAACTGCAGCATTGCCACCATACGAAGACACTGTTGCTTCGTAGCTCATCAAGAACTGCTTCGGGTCTGAGTGGCCGTCGAACATGGGAAGCTGGGGTGGCTTATAGGACGGAGGCCAGGGTGTAGCCTGCAGCTCAGCGGACAGAGGAGAGGCATCATCGAAAACAAAATTTCCATGATGGAAATTGTCATACCAGTCATCTTCGTTGAAGAAGCCCTCCTGACGAAGGTCTTTTTCTTGAGGCCTTCGGTTCTGCTCATCGTGGGTAAGATGACGAACTTCTTCAGAAGCTTCGTCTATCTGCCTTTGTAGCTCAGCTAGCCTGGCCATCTTTTCCTTTTTCCTCTGCACCTGTTGATGAAGCATCTCCATATCCCTGATCTCTTGGTCTAGTTCATCCTCCTGAAGCGTCGGGCTGACGGCCTTCCTCTTCTGGCTTCGGGCCTCCCGAAGAGAGACGGTCTCCTGGTTGGGATCCAGCGGTTGCAGTGCTGCAGCTCCAGTCGCTGAAGCTTTCTTCGGCGCCATAGCGAAGGTCTATAGCTTCCGAAGGTGTTCAAAAAACTCGAAGTGGAAGTGAGTTCACCGGAGGTGGGCGCCAATGTTGGTGACTTGTTCTCAAATGCTAAGAGTTAAGAACAAGGCAACATAAAAAGTGTTAAGTGTTAAAGTCCTTCGTCCTTCGAAACATTATGTCCCTTCGGGAAATAATGAGTTTCGAACGAAGGTCATGAGAGACATACCTTCGTAAATATAACGAGTAATGACGAAGGATTCATATAAAACATGAAATATAATATAGACATCATCATGGAATCATTTCTATTTTATTAACATGGAAAAATAGAAATGATTACAAATTACAAATGTACCTTCGGTCCTGAGAGAAGGTAAAAAGTACAAGCGTGACGCAAAAGCATATGCCAAGTCAGCGTGAACAGTACGGGAGTACTGTTCATCTATTTATAGACGCGGGACGCGACCCACGTAAAATTACATTCATGTCCATTACATTTGTCAATGACTTAAGGAAATCTGTCAAGGCCCACGTAGTCTTTTCATCTTTAAGTCAGTTCCCCTCTCTGCTATCGCGACGAAGCTTCCCTGCGCACAGCTTCGGCTGTGCACCATCCTTCGTGGAGCTTGGTAATCAGCTCGTCCTTCGTCTGGTTCAGGCTTCGTCCTGACCGTACTTCATGTTCATAATTCTGAGTCCGAAGATACCTGTTCACATAATCCACTTGGAAAACATTGTCAAATCATGTTTTTGAGGACCTTCGGAGGACGAAGGCCCCCAACAGCTTCATAGGAAGAGCGATTTAGTTCTCACTGGTCAAAAAAGTGTCTCGAATGCATGGCATTGTTCCTCTATTCATAGTTGTAAGGTACAACTTTGGCAAAATTACATTTATTTCTTCAAGCTTATACATATGAGAATTTGAACAATGGCATCAGCGTCTTTTCCTTTCGTAGCCTTGTCGAACAAGTTGAAGACTCTGCTTTGCTATCGCCGATTCCTTCCTCGTGTACATGCTCCATTGAACCGAAGATTACTGCTTCGACCTCTTAACTACGACAGCTGCACGTTATCCCCTAGACAAAGGTATCCTTCGGCGCTTCACCCTGTTACACTTAAAACATACTTAGGAATAATTGGAGTCAATATTTTGAATACCTTTAGCCAAAGAGGGTCCCCAACATTTCCCTTTATCCCTCTCTTTGGGGTGTAGAGTCTCTCATTGTTTCATAGATTTCATGGTTCTAGTGTATTTTGTCCTCCCCATATGTGCCTAGGAAACGAAGTAGGTTCATATAAATATTCTTTGTGCGGTGCACCATGTTGATTGCATGGAGCACATCTAATACTTTCTAGTAAGGTAGATGCCAAAATATTGACTTTTTTCACATTAGCGCTTTTCCATCTTCACTTGGAACAAGTTGACCACTAGATCACATCCCAAAGACTATGCTTAAGTTCTTTACCATCTAGAATATAATATTGCCATTTTAGTGAATTGGCTTGTCATGATGGTGTGCTTGCCCATTCCAATACTTACCTTTTCCTTACTAGGTGTTTGGCCACAAGAAATTAACGATGGCCCATGTAAACAACTTTTCTACAGTGATATAGTTACATGTTAGTCTCATCCAAGACAATGAGTGAATGCCCTAAATCTTGTCCTGATGGTTTGAAAGTGCATGCTAGTTGTTGATGGTTACAAATAGCAAAACACATAGGTCAATTGTTCTCATCCACATACATATACCTTTGGACCACAACTATAAAAGTTCATTGACTAGTGGTTTTAGGTACACATTGATGTTGTTGTCAGGTTGCTTTAGGTCATGGATAAGTGTCGGCATCATAATGAACTTTTGCTTTAAGACTATTAGGTAGGTTGTACATACATAGAGTCAAAGGCTGAGTGCTACGATTGTTGTTCGGCTCATCAAAAGGGTGTATGACATAGTTGCCTAAACCAAGACTTACGTTCCTCCCATCCTCTATAAACTTCAGGACGTTCTGTCGACTTTTCGCATTTATAAACCATTAGTAGGGTGCCTCAACATAGCATCTACATTACACTATTCTTTATACTACTATATCATTTTGCATGCTCTTTGTTATGAAACAAACCCTTCAACTGTGGTATTATTGGGAAGTACCATATGACCTTAGCAAGTATTCTATTCTTGGTTGGTTATCCCTTAATGTCATAGTGGTCATCATTCCTTATCGTATAGCATGATGCCTTGTACAATAGACAAGCTTACAATTCCTTGTACTCCTCACCATGATACCGAATACAGTCATTAGGACATGCATGTATCTTTCATACTTCTAAATCAATTGGCAAAATGACCTCTTTGGCTTCATATGTTGATATAGGCAATTTATCCCCATACAGAATGAACTTCTTCATGAGTTTTAATATCTCATTAAAACCATGTTCGTGATACCATTTATTGCCTTCCACTATAATAATTCCAATATGCTATGCAACTTCTTGTGTCCCTCTTTATAATCTAGGTACAACAAAGTTTTATGATCCTCTACCATATGCTCCAATTTTTGTAACCTTTTAATTCTCATAGTTTTTCACTTTATCATGCAACATTTGTGCTAGAGTGTTGTTTTGTTTAGGCGCTTTAGGCTCATCCATTACAATATCTGTAAAGGAATCATACTAAGCATATATCAAACTTGTGTTGTCGTCCTCCTCTTCTTCATCCTCTAGAACTCCTATTTCTCTATGCTTGGTCCAACAAATTTAGTAAGGCATTGAATCTCTTTGTAGCAAGTGGAGGTGAATGGGTCTGCCACAACTCAATACATGGACACCTGGTGCCTCAATGCATGTGCCCACATAAGTTAGCATGTAATTGATCTAGTTTAAGTCTTCATGGGCCAATGTTGTCTCTTGGCAACAATAATGTGAGTTGATCAAATAGTAGTTTTGTTGTTACAATATTTTGTATAGGTGTTGCATAAACTTATTGACCCTAAAAATCAACCATCTAGATCTGGTCATGGTTGGCTCTACGACGCTCTCGTATATTGTCATGGTTCCTCTAGTTCCTGGTTGCTACCTCACCAACATTGTCTTCCTCATGGTCGGTAAGCTGATCATCTTGGAGTCCATCAATAGAGTTAGCCATGAACACAAACTAGTGTTCTAGAAGATCATATGAATATGAGTCCGAGCTTAAGTCTGAGTCTAAGTTGAGGCTGAGGTTAGAGTTGGAATCCGAGTCGATCTCGAGTTTGAGTATGGGTAGAGACTAGAGTCTAATGATCTGTAGTCACCGTGATGGTGTTGAATCTTCATAGTCTTGATCATATGGAGCAGGCATTACCAAAAGGTCTAGGACAAGCCTGTCATTATAAGTGACAAGATTGCTGACCATGTCGGTGATGAATCTTAGGGTGCCAAATATGAACTCATCTCCCAATGCAAACTTAATGGATGTCATCAAATTTGGTTGATCTTCAAGACACCCCTTACCTAGTGTGCCAACTGTTGGATATTGTTCGATAGTAAATATATAGGGTATGTCACGAGATCAAAAGCTGAAGGAAAAGGCACATGAGGCATGAGGGTTTATACAAGTTCAAGCTCTCAATGTAAGGTAATACCCTAAATTCATGGTGGGTCTGTTATTGTATATTCTGATCTAATGGGCTAACCTTTAGGGGGTTCCTCTTCGCATCCTTTTATATTGCAAGGAAGGACAATGGTTACATGGTAGGCACTAAGTCGGTTACCAAGTTTATGATGGAATCGAGTTTGTACTGATTTGTATATGAGTCCCAAAGGAGGGGTTAGGGTTAGAGATTGGGTGATTGTTAGAAGCAGGAGGGGGCGAGGGACGGGCGACCACCGCAGGGGGTGGTTTTGTGTGACAATGGCCTCGTGGGCCTCACAGAGGAGCCAATTTGGTCATGTTGGGTGTGTTCAACTGAAGCACGACATGTGGATCAGGCTAGGCCAACACTAACGAAGATGGTCCACTATTAACTGAAGCACACTAGTATGTTGGTGAAAAGATATTAGGGTTCGTCCAAAGGTTTTTATGATACTATTATTGTCATGTTAGGTGTTTATTATCCAACATCCCCTTTAATGTTGCACCACATTCTGCTTATTGCTAGACAACTGAACATGTATCAGAATGATGACCTACTTAGGGATCTTATTGTTCTAGTGAAAACAAAACTTTTAAAGTACTAGAAAGATATTTCGTTCCTCTATGCATTTGCTTTTTATGTTGGATCCTAGAGCTAAGATGAGAGGTTTCAACAATGTGCTTGCTTTGTAATCTCAACTCATTCGTAGTGATTATACTACATACTTAACACTTGTGAGGGATGAATTGTCTGATTTATTTAGGAGATATGATAACAAGTTTGGCTATATGGCAAGTAATTTGTATCTAAATTTCCTACACTATGATGTGTTGAACAATATGAACTTATGAAGTTAATTTGGAGTTGGTTGTACTTTTTTCCAATATAGGATTTCTCACGAGGTGTTAGTTTTAACTAGATAGATTTTTAACGATGCAGTCATTGCACGAGCTTAATTCCCACTTAAATTTTGTGTAACTATGTTTTATTGTTGAATCTTGAATGTGATGCACTAATGTGTGTTAGTGCGAGAGGTGATGAGCTGCTGACGTGCTGACACAGTTGTGCTTACTGTGTAGACAGGCCCATGACGGTGTTAAAGGATGAGCGTGCCATGTTCGTACACATGTCCAAGCCTATCCGATAGCACGACACATAACACTATTAGGGCTTGTTTGGTTCCACTCCAATCCATATGGATCGAGGGAGATTGAGAGGGTTTCAATCTCTATTAAGTCAAAATTCCCTCCAATTCATATCAATCCCTTCAATCCATATGGATTGAAAATAACCGAACAGATCCTTAAAAGGATGAACCTGCCATGCTCGTGTCTATGTCCAACGAATCTCGTCGCATAGCATGGCACGACATAATAATTTAGTTGTACCCTTACGTGTCATGCCCCGATTATGGCCACACCAGTTTAGGTCGTGCCGTCCGTTTGGTCAGGTTCTTTGGTCATCTATATATATAGTCCGATATTTCGCATTGTAGAAATAGGTGTGTGAACCGTGACAATATATATGAAGTCCGAGATTTCGTATTATTGAAATAGGTGCGTGAACCGTGGCATTGATTTTTTTTTCAATTTATTAATGACCCGTCGACTGAAGGTGGACGTGTGCGTCGCTTGTTTGTCTACCGTACTTGCGTGTGCGTCTCTTGTTTGCCTGCGATTGAAAGCCTTCTCTGGCCTGTCTCCAAATTAGCATTCCTGAGCAAAAATCCCCTGCAACCCGACCCATGGCCATGGGCAAGCTCGAGGAGAGGACGCGTGCGTTCTGGACGAACCGATGGCTTGTGTTCGTTGGGGCCATGTGGATGCAGTCCATGGCCGGCACCACTTACATCTTCGGCGCCATCTCGCCGGTGGTCAAGGCCAGGCTGGGCTACGACCAGCCGCAGGTGGCCGCGCTGGGCGTCGCCAAGAACCTCGGCGGCTGCCTCGGCCTCCTCGCCGGCGCGCTCTCGGCGACGTGGCCGCCATGGGCGCTGCTGGCCATCGGCGCCGCGCAGAACTTCCTCGGCTACGGCTGGCTCTGGCTCGTCGTCTCCGGGAACGCGCCGGCGCTGCCCCTCTGGCTGGTATGCTGCTGATCCTGGCTGTTTGGAGTTGGTTAAATTTCGGGAAAAAAGGAAGAAAAAGTTGAGAAAAAGGAGGGAATTTCGGTGTACATATCTGGTCCACGTAGGACTTGGTTACCCTGCCCCATATGCCAGTGACTTTTTTTTTTAAAAAAAATGTATAAGCATCCATGTCCATATCCACTCCACTTCCACCCATCCCCGTGGCTTCTGTCTGCTGCGACCCTGCTCCACTCCGTCTGCATCACCTGTCACGGTTGTCACCTCCACCACGGCTCCAGCTCCAGTGCTCCACCCGCGCTGCCACCGCCTCAGCTCGTCAGGGCCGCTGTTGGGCGGGTGACGAGCGCGGCTGTCGGATTCCGCCGAGCCTCAGTATGCGGGCAGCGGGCGCGGCCTCCGCCTCCGCCGCACCAGCCCTGGCGGTTCCCTTTTCTTCCCCTATATATACAGATCGGTCTGATTTTACTTTTTTGACATGGCTCCATTTATGCTTACTCCCTCACACCCAAAATTAGTCTCCACTCTCGCATTTTTGAAAGAAAATTGTATCAATATTTCTATCTTCAAATAGATTTACTACGAAGATACATGACGTGATTAATCTAATGATGCTTGTCTGATATCATAAATATTACTAGTATGTTTTGGTATAGATTTGGTCAAAGTTAATATTGTTTGGCTTATCGAAGTGCGGGATGGAGACTTATTTTAGGACAGGACGGAGGGAGTACATCGGAGCTGCTCGTGTGTCATGGCTGTGCCACATTATGCCAGAGGGGAGTAAACTATGCGAGTTTTCCATTCTGAAAACAAGTGATTCAACATATTTCACGCCACACCATAAACGGACACCTCAAAGTTATGATTTTGCTGTGGATGGGTGGCAACTGGTATCAGCACAAAATCTGGTTACCATCATTATTTGCATGTTTCCAGCTCAACTGAAAATGATGTGCACTGCATTTGTTTCTGCCTTGTCTTGCATTACTGTTTTTTCCTTTATCGTGTCCCTCTTATTTCAAGATTAATGTACCTACTCTTGCACACCCCCCCCCCCTTAACATCGCTCTGGTTTGATTTTAGAGAAATAATTAATGTTACCATGAACTCCTCAAGTTAAAACTTATCCTATACATGCCATGCCAGCCATGGGACCACCACTGCAACTCATATGAATAAAATTGATATCCTTTTACGTTATTCTAGTGTTGTTTTTACTCATCCCTCATATTCAAATGAATTGAACAAAAGTACAGAACTTTATTGTTTATTTTCTCAATCTAACATGCAACATTTCATCGTTTTCGTATCCAGATGTGTGTTGTTATCTTTATTGGAACAAATGGCCAGACGTATTTCATCACGGCTTCACTTGTTACAAGCATCCAGAATTTCCCAAAGAGCAGGGGCCCAACAGTGGGCATCCTCAAAGGATTTATGGGCCTAACTAGCGCCATTCTGACACAAGTTTATACAGTGATGCACACACCAGACCATGCTGCGCTTATCTTCATGGTTGCTGTTGGTCCATCGCTGGTTGCCATTGGCTTGATGTTTGTTATTAGGCCTGTTGGAGGTCACAGGCAGATACGGCCATCTGACAAGAACAGCTTCATGTTCATCTACACTGTATGCTTGCTCCTCGCCTCATACCTTGTCGGTGCTATGCTTGTCCAAGATTTCCTTCAACCAAGCTATGATGTGGTTGTTTTTCTGACTGTGATTCTGTTCGTCCTCCTTATTTCACCAATCGCAATCCCTGTGATTGTGTCGTTCATGCCAGAAAAAGCTCAACATCTCATGGAAGATGCTCTCGTATCTGAACCATTGACAGGAGAGGCAAGCAGTTCACGACAAAAGGAGGATCAACCAGAGGTCATTTTAAGTGAGGTAGAAGAGGAGAAGTCTAAGGAAACTGATTCATTGCCGCCATCTGAAAGGAGAAAGAGGATTGCAGAATTGCAGGCCAAGCTAGTGGAAGCAGCGGCAAGAGGTGGGGTTAGAATCAAAAGAAGGCCACACAGAGGGGATAACTTCACCCTGATGCAGGCATTGGTGAAGGCTGATTTTTGGCTTATTTGGCTATCACTTTTGCTTGGGTCGGGATCAGGGCTGACAGTGATTGATAACCTGGGTCAGATGAGCCAGGCTATTGGTTATAAAAATGCACATATCTTTGTGTCACTGGTGAGCATATGGAACTTTCTTGGTCGTGTTGGTGGTGGCTACTTCTCTGAGATCATTGTCAGGTACCAACACTAAGCAATCTACCATTCGCTTTTAGTCTCAGGAAAAAGGCTGATACAGTTGTTTCTTGGTAGAAACGATTGGTATTGGTATTGTTGCTTTGACAATCAGAACTTTCCATACCAAATTAAATGCTCTTCGTTTCATCTTCTTAGTTTAGGTGGACACTTTTAACTCCCATTCAGATACTCATCTAGGATACACTTGTATTTAACTTCTGGAGTTTGCTCTCTAAAATGCTCCAGAATAGTAGTGCTTTTAGATAATTAGAAATGTTCTTGTTATATTTTGAGCGTATCTATTATGTATTTTCCTAGACTTACTTCTTATGCACACTCAAGTTGTAGTTACTTCCTATGCACACTCAAGTTGTGGAACTTATTTTATATGTGTTCTCATCCTGACTGACTATTCTTTTTAATCAGGGAACGTACATACCCAAGGCACATAGCATTGACAGTTGCTCAGATCGTGATGGCTGCTGGGCATTTCCTCTTTGCTATGGCTTGGCCTGGAACTATGTACATTGCGAGCTTGCTGGTTGGACTTGGATATGGAGCTCACTGGGCTATTGTGCCAGCTGCTGTCTCCGAGCTTTTTGGTGTAAAACACTTTGGTGCGATGTACAATTTTCTCATACTAGCGAACCCCGCAGGATCCCTCATCTTCTCAGAGCTAATTGTCAGCAACCTCTATGAACATGAAGCTGAGAAACAAGCTAGCCAACACCAGATGTCAACATTGCTGTCTCCACGATTGCTTCGTGATACGGGCTTTCTTGCAGATGAAGCACTCAAGTGTGAAGGGCCTGCTTGCTTCTTTTTCAGCTCTCTGATTATGTCGGTGTTCTGTGCTGTTGCCGCTGGCTTGAGCCTCCTCGTTGTTCAAAGGACCAGACAAGTTTATCCTCGCCTCTACAGTTCTGTCCGGACTTGAGATTCTCCAATTCTCCATGGATGGGAAGTTCAAATCCTCGTATTCTATGTCCGCTTATTCTTGCATACATATGCACAAAGATAAGTATGTGAATAAATTCTCAAATCTTTTCCTAAGCTGGTATTGTAAAAACAGATATTCTTGAATGGATTGTCCCTTGTGACTTGCCTATGGATTCTGGCACTTGCTGTCATGAAAAGAAACTCTCCCTCTCCTTTTTTAAGCAATTACTGTAGGGAGTTCCTACAGTATTTTTCTATTAAATATGGGTATGTACAAGTGTGAGTATTCATATTACAAGGAAATCAACTGTAACCATGATTTAATTTTGGCTACCAAGGTTATTAAAACGATAAAACGTTGGAACGCTCATGGGTGAAATTTTGACTTTTAAACGTTTAAACTTAGTTTAAACGTAGTTTTAAACAATATAGGAAAAATACCATTACATCATAATTTCAGACAATAATATGAAGTTAAATACCAAAACAGAGATGTTAGTACCAAAACTCCACCCATAGCTGGATTGAATCCCAAAAGTAACTAATAGACTGGGTCCAAAAGTAGCTAATGGTCTAAAATGCATAAAACACTGCGTTTTACAGTTTAGAACGCCAAAACGCTAAAATGTGGTTTCAATCTCTAATTAGAGTTTTGATGTTTAAACGTAGTTTAAACATCGTTTAAACGTAGTTTTAATAACACTGTTGGCTACTATTTGGGGTTTCACTCTATGACAAAGAATCATTTCTTTTACAAACATTTCTTTTCGTATTGTCGCCATGGGTGGTTTATTCTCAAAGATCCATCCATTTCTGCATTTTCATATGCACCAAACCATGATGATGATAATCTCCATCCTCCAAATTTTCATTAGTTGCGCGGGCATATGTTGCACAGCTAGAAATTGATTGGAAGTGTGCGGTGGTACAACCATATCAGTTGCCAGCATCTTTTTGTATAATTGCATTTCAGGAAGAGATGCGAGAGAGTTTCTTCCTTCTGGCGAATGCAGTTTTCACATGTATACGAGTCAAGTTCCATGTTTCTCATTTTGAGCATAGATCTTATGTTCAATCTATTTTTCAGGAAAAGCTAGAAGAATACCTTGTGTTTTAGTTGACATTTTGTTTTCTACAACCAAGCATAGGCGGGGTGGACTGCCTCGTTCCCGGTTTATAAGCTTTCAATGCTGAGTATTGGTCTGTCCCCCAAGTGTATACCCATTTGTCATGATGGTCAGATAGTTGTTGTCTTTGTAAGGATTCAAACAGGATTTGGTATTGCTCATAAGTTATTTCTGACATTGGGGTGTGAAACAAATTATGAGGGTATTCCACATCTTTTGCATGTATTATTGCAATATCCTTATTCCTGACAAAAGAAAAAAGCTCAGGGAAAGCATATTCAGGCACTTGGTTGTCTCACTGGTTCAACCATAGTTGTGTAGTCCTGACGTCCTCTATCATCACCCTATAGAACCCCTTGAAAGTGTTCATTGTCTTTAATACATCTTTCCACCAGAAAGATCACACCTCCGTTGAGAAAGATATTGTTCCACCCAAGTAATGCTCAAGGTTTTCAAGTCGCTAAGTCGAGTCGAGTCGACAAGGTACCGACTTGGTGACTAGTCGATAAGTCAGTCGACTAGTCGTCGACTTGCCAATATAATGGCTGTTTTGCCTATATAATGGCTTCATATAAACAATATATCAATTATATATGAAGAAAGAGGATGTTTTACCTCTTTTGAAGTATGAAATTGAACGAAACTGAAATAAATAGCAAATCTTACCTCATTTGAAGCCTCAAATTGAACCAAATCAGCCACGTAAGTGATAAATCATAAACTCATAAGTCATAACAGCCATATAGTTCAAATTGGAAAACAAATAGCAAGAAAATATAGTTCAAACTTGAAAGGAAATAAACTCCATTAGATAGCTAAGATGCTGCAGGTAGATAGATACTAGATACCCTAAATATCTCCCAAATCAAGATCATCCATTGCATTTTCTTCACCACCAGCACCGGCTTGAGTTGGACTGTTATGTGGGGATTCACCAAAGTCATCCACTTCTTCATCATCATTAGGCATGTACTCTTCATCATCTTGTTCATTGCCCTTGTTGCCTTGCTCTTCCTCTTCCATAACTCTCTCCTCCTGTGTAGCAGCAGCTTGACAACGCCTTGAATAAACAGACTCATATCGGGCTCTTCTTGAGAAGTTGCGACCTTGAAGTGAACTAGAAGCACCGATTGCATCATCCATATGAGCCCAAGCAAGATCATCCCCTTCTCTAACTGTTTCATTTTGATTGTCCACCCACTCATTGTCCCATTGGAAATCCTCTAAAATTAAAGGGTTACCAATATTTCCCTCCTCACGCAATCTTTGGAACCTAGCTGCCATCTTTCTATTGTATTGGATATAAACCAAATTGTTTAGCCTTTGGTGCTCCAATCTGTTCCTTTTTTTGGTATGCATCTATGTGTTAAATAATGAATCAGTGGTGGTGTCCTAAAATCAATTAAAAAGATAAAAACTGAAATGACAGCTTTTTACTTACAAATTCAAAAGTGCTCCAATTGCGCTCATATCCGGAAGCGGAACAACAAAGGCTAACGATGCGCTTTGCAAAGGATTGAATCTCAAATGCAAGGCCACCATATGCATCCCACCAACGAACTAAAAAAGAGAAGAGAAGTTGAATTATTGTTGCCAACCATACAAAACTTAAATGATTTATGAGGTAATGGAACTTACGGGGGCTCTTTTTTTGTTGTTCTCTAATTGCTAATGGCGATGAGAAGGCAGGGCCAGCCATATTCATGTACTCATCAGCTTGTTTACTGATTATAGCTTGAAGGTCATAATCTTCAACCATCTTCCATAGCACCTCATTGAATGCTGCTCTTAGCTTACCAACCTCCCTTTTTGTTGGATCATTTTTTTGAAGTTCAAAGAACTTATTTGGATTTAAAAACAATGCAGCCCCATACAACTTCACCTCCATTTGATCTTGCCACCTCCGATTAATAATGGCAAGCAACTTCCTCTTCATTGTCTCTCTACCTTCAAAACCCAAAGTGATCTTTGCTTTTGCCATATCCATGGCAGCGGCAACCTCTGGCATGGCTGGCTTTTCATCACCATCAACAATTCGCAACACAATGAGGAGTGGTTGTGATGCGC
This sequence comes from Zea luxurians, assembly GCA_029449295.1. Taxonomy (NCBI): domain Eukaryota; kingdom Viridiplantae; phylum Streptophyta; class Magnoliopsida; order Poales; family Poaceae; genus Zea; species Zea luxurians. Next base: position 576,814 of record JAOPSE010000422.1, read on the forward strand.
GAATACAATCTTGGACTGAGTTCCAAAAGTTTGTAGAAAGAAGTATCTCTGTGACCTTCTTTCCTGCTTCTGTGCTTGATAGCTTGGACCTAGTCCAATCATCACTAACAAAGAGGCATCTCAAAGCTTGCTTATGTTTATATATGGACTGGAGAGTAAGGAAAGATGTAGCAAATCTTGTAACTGCAGGCCTCACTAAATCACCCCCTGTCTTCTCCCTCATGGCATCAAGAAGCTTGTCATGCCTATATATGAAGGTTGTCACTTGGCGAGCATGGGAAATGCATTTCTTGAACTCTCCAATTTTCCCAATGTCCTCAAGCATGAGGTCCAAACAGTGAGCAGCACATGGAGTCCAAAACAAGTGAGGGATTTTTCTTTCTAAAAGTCTTCCAGCAGCCTTGAAGTTAGCCCCATTATCTGTAACAATCTGCACTACCTTGTCTCTACCAATGGCATCAATTATTTTCTCCAGTAGTGCAGCTAACATCTGAGCATCTGCTGTCTCACTTGAGGCATTGACAGACTCCAAGAAAAATGTGCCAGCTGGACTATTGACAAGGAAATTGATCAAATGTCGACCCCTCCTATCTGTCCAACCATCAGACATAAGTGTGCAACCAAATTCAGTCCAAGCCAACTCATGAGTCTTTTTTATCTCATCTACACTCTTCTTTGCCTTCTCAAGCAATGGCACCCTAACATCATGATAGGAGGGTTTCACATACCCAGGACCATATTGCCCAACCGCCTCAAGCATGATCTCAAAGGCCCTTGAGTTGATGACATTAAGTGGTAAGCCACTCTCATAAATAAAATCAGCAACATACATATTTGTTCTTTCCTTCTCCTCCTTGCTCTTTCGCTGCAATGTAGTTTGACTGTTGCCCTTGCAATGCCTCTCGCGAACCACATCTTCAGGTGCTTTGCAAAACATGGATGCAATTGACTTAGAAGACTTCGACGTGTGTTGATTGTTTTGGCTTGCTTCAGCTGAGAGCCTTCTCTTTTGGGCTATTCCGGAACTGGGCTGAACAACTGAATGGGATGCTCTACTTTTCCCTTCTCCAAGTACTTCAACTTCATCATCTTTATCACAATCTTTATCATCATCCAAGTCAATAGGCTTCTATCTAGCATTCTTCTTCAAATAATCACTCATCTCTTTGCTAATTGCCGATGTTGTTTTCGGGCACTTAGCAACATCACCATGACCACCAACAAGATGTTGCTTCAACCTTCTAACACCTGCATGAACGATTTTGCCACAAAGTATGCACTTTACCACATCTTTTTTGTTCAAATCCGGCCAATAACAATAGTTCCATGCTGGATCCTTCGATTTTGCCTTTCTTTTAGGATCTTTAGCTAGATCATATGGCTGCTGGCTTCCTGGCTCTCCTTGTGGTCGATCTGCAAATGTATCTTCCATCTCTGTGCTGCAGCTCTGTGCTGCAGAGGAGGGGCGGTGGCTCTATAGAGGGGCGGCGGCTCTGCAGCAGGGTGAGACCGGTGGCTGCTGCAGCAGGGGGAGATCGGCGGCTGCTATAGCAGGGGAGACCGGCGGCTCTCTGTCGTTCAGGAGGGGCGGCGGCTCTGCAGCAGAGGAGGGGCGCGGCTGCTGCAGAGGAGAGGCGCGCAGAGGAAGGGCGGCGGCTGCAGTAGCAGAGGAGGGGCGACGGCTGCTGCAGAGGAGAGGTCGCTAGAGAGGAGGAGCGGCGGCTGCTAGAGAGCAGGGGCGACGGCTCTGTGCTGCAGAGGGAGACCGACAGCTTCAGGTAAGTCAGGGTTTAGGTTTAGGTTTAGATTTGTTAATGGGCCTCTGGTTGGGCTGTAAAGGGACAAGTCGGTCGACTTCTTAGCCCAAGTCGACGACTAGTCGACTTATTTTTTTCAGTCGTCGGCAAGTCGGGCGACTTACGAGAAAAGTCGAGTCGGACCTCTAAGTCGGTCTCTGGAGACCGCTTGGACGACTAGTCGCCGACTAGTCGACGACTTGAAAACAGAGTAATGCTTGCTTGTTCCAAATGATTTTTACCCACGTTAATATTGATCTGTTGAAGAATTTGTGCAAAATTTTCATGAGTAAGCTTTATTCTGAGCAACAAGATCAAGGACCCCTAGCTCCCTTGTTTCTTGGGTTTGCATGTCAACTTCCACGCTGCTTGTAGCGGTTTTTTGCATTTATGTCTGCTCCTCTCCATAAATAATGTCTTCTATTCTTATTAATCTGTTTTACTATTGAGCTGGGGATCTTCAAAGTGCACATATAGTAGGTTTGCAGCGATGAGAATACCACATTAATCATTTGCAATCTTCCTGCCAGCAACAAGAAATGAGAAGTTGATGATAACCTCCGCTCCACCTTCTGGACTAGGGGCAGGAAAGACTCGATCTTTTTCTTGGTTAACCCCATAGGTAAACCTAACTAAGTGAATGGATATGACCCTACCTTACATTGGAAGTTGTTGGCAAGAATTTCCATTTTTGCTTCAAGAACATTTATAGGATAAATATCATACTTGTGGTAATTGACTTTAAGGCCAGTTGACTCAGCAAACGAGTGTAGGGCTGATTTCAGAAAAAACAGCTGCTTTGGGAAAGCCTGCAGAACCATTATAGTGTCATCTGCATATTGAATGATTGGGAAATCCTGTCCACATCCTTGTTGAATAGGCAGTGTCAAAAGTCTCGTATCTTTTGCTTTATTGATAATAGATTGCAGCAGATCGACAGCCAGCACAAAAAGTAAGGGAGAGAGAGGATCTCCCTGTCTAACTTCTCTTTTGCAATGAAACATTTCTTGAGGGACCCCATTAAGAAGAACAGCAGACGTGCCTAAGCTCATGATAATTTTAACCCACCCTATCCATTTCTGCCCAAATCCTTTAAAATGTAGAATATTAAGGATGACTTTATATTCAAGTTTGTCAAAGGCGTTTTCAAAATCTAGTTTCAGAATGATCATTTCCTTTTTTGTCTGTTTGCACAGATGTAAATATTCAAAAGACCAAGCTAGGCAGTCCTGAATAGCTCTATCCTTAATAAAACCATATTGATTTCTATGGATCGGATTTTTATCACTTTCTGCAGTCTATTTGCAAGGATTTTCGTTAGAAGCTTGACACTTGAGTTGAGTAGTGATATGGGCTTGTAATACCCCACATTTTTTGGCACGTCCTTTTTGGGAATGAGTGTAATGTATGATCCTTTTATGCTTTGCATGTAGATTGTTCCATTATAAATCCCTACGCATAAATCAAAGAAATCATAGCAATTATGTTCCAACTTTTTTTCATAAAATCTTTGTTGAAGTCATCAGGACCTAGTGACTTATTCGAAGGGAGTGACCCAATGATTGCCTCAATTTCCTCCATGGTGAAAGGGGCTTCCAGAATAGACAAATCTTATGTTGTTTGAATAAAAGAGTTAAGGTTAAATCTCATTGATGTATCTTGAGAAGTTCCTAGTCTGTCTCTTAAGGAATCGAAAAGAATCTTTGCCTTTTCATCATGATTGGAGATTTCAGCACCAGCTTTGTCATGAATAGAAGCAATTGAATTTTGCCTATGCCTAATTGTTGCTATAGCATGAAAAAATTAAGTCCGTGCATCTCCATGTGTAGCCCATTTGATCTGTCCACGTTGCTTCCAATATGATTTCTGCTGACTCAAAAGTGATTGCAACTTTGCAGTGAGCACTGATTTGAAGTTCCATTCTTCTACTATGAGGTCTCTACATTCTTCAATGAAATCCATAAATTGTATTATGAGCTTGGTGTTGTCAATGAGATCTTGAAATCTCGGAATCTGTTTATGCCATAATTTAATTGCCTTTCTTGCTCTTTTGAATTTTGCCATCAGTCTTCTTGCAGGGTCTGGTTGATAAATCGGTTGTTGCCAAGAGTTCTAAAATACTATTTTGAAATCTGGTAAATGCAGCCAATAATTTTCAAACCAAAACATTTGAGACCTTGGGATATTTGTTTTAACTGTCACAATTCAAGATACATGATCTGAGATATCCCGAGCAAGAGGGAAGGCACATGTCCCTGGAAAGGTGGTTGACCAAGCTTAGGACATAAAGCACCAATCAATTTTTCTAACAATAGACCAAGTAAAAGCTTGGCCTTTTAGCGGTATTTCTTGCACTCCCAGCTTACTAATTGCTGAATTAAAATTCAACATGTGATGCATGTTCGCTCCCAGTTTATTTCTATTCTCCTACGACCAAATTAGGTTGAAATCTCCTAGAAATATCCACGGTCTGTCAGACGGAATTGATATATTTGAAAACCATTGAAGAAACAACTCTCTACAATTAGGCGTGCATGGCGCATAGATGTTTGTAAGCCACCATGTTTGATTGGTTAACTTTGAGCGAAACTGAACTGTATGCTCATATTCATTTCCATGTATTAGAATTCTAGTGAAGCGTGATGTTGGGGGCCTTCGTCCTCCGAAGGTCCTCAAAAATGTAATTTAACAATGTTTTCCAAGTATGGTTTATAGACAGGTACCTTCAGATTCCGAATTAAAAGCATGTACGATGAGAAGGGCAGGATCATGACGAAGGTTGCTGTTGCTCCGAAGCTATGCGAAAGGAAGCTTCGGCTCAACCGCGGGAGGAGGAACTGACTTAAAAGGGAAAAGGCCATCTAGTCCTCATAGATTTTGCTATAAGTCAATAGTGAATGCAAAGGGCATAATTGTAATTTTTCACAGGCTGCGTCCTGTGCCTATAAATAGATGAACAGTACCCCCGTACTATTCACGCTGACTTGTATTCACTCGTGCGTCACGCTTGGACTTTTACCTTCTGTCAAGCCGAAGGTACAAATATAATACAATATTGTTTCTGTTTATTTATGACAATAATAAATATGCTAGCAATGTTATACCATTATTCATGCTGTCTTCTATATTTCATATACTTATTTCATTATCATATACTGTGATGATGAAAGAATGTTCTTCATCACCTTCGTCCGAAGATCATTATATCCTGAGGGAAATAGTGCTTCGAAGGACGAAGGGCATTAACCTTTAACATTTTATGTTGCCTCGTTCTTAATTCATAGCATTTGAGAACAAGTCCCCAACATTGGCGCCCACCTCCAGTGAACCCTTTTCGACCACCTTAAGCAAGTACTGACCTGCGTCGTGGCGCCGAAGAAAGCTTCAGCGCTAGGGGTTGCTGCATTACAGCCGCTGGATCCGAATCAGGAGACTCTCTCTCTTCGAGAGGCCCGAAGCCAGAAAAGGAAGGCCACTAGTCCAACACTCCAGGAGGAGGAGTTGGACCAAGAGATCATAGATATGGAGATCATTCATTAGCAAGTACAAAGAAAGAAGGAGAAGATGGCGCGACTGGCTGACCTTCAAAGGCAGATCGACAAAGCTACTGAAGAAGTGTGTCATCTTGTTCAAGACGAACAAAACCAAAGGCCTCAACACAGGGAGCTTCATCAGGAAGGCCCATTCAACGAAGATGCATGGTATAATGATTATAATCATGATACCTTTACCTTTGATGATGCTTCTCTCTTGGCAGCAGAGCTACAGGCTACTCCATGGCCCCCATCGTATAAGCCACCTCAGCTTCCCATGTATGATGGGCATTCAGATCCAAAGCAGTTCCTCATGAGTTACAAAGCAACTATATCTTCGTACGGAGGCAATACTGCAGTCATGGCTATATCCTTTGTCATGGCAGTCCGAAATGTAGCCCAAACATGGTACTCTTCTCTTCGGCCAGGGACCATCACGTCATGGCAGAAGCTCAAGGATATGTTAGTCACTAGCTTCCAAGGCTTCCAAACGAAGCCGGTCATAGCTCAGGCCCTATTCCAATGTACACAAGACCATGAAGAGTACCTTCAGGCATACGTACGAAGGTTCTTGCGATTGAGGGCACAAGCGCCTACAATACCCAATGAGATTGTTATCGAGGCAATGATCAAAGGTCTTTGCCCAGGACCTACTGCCCAATATTTTGCCAGGAAGCCCCCTCAAACTCTAGAGAAGCTGCTTCAAAAGATGGACGAATACATTCGAGCTGATAATGACTTCCGCCGAAGAAGGGAGGAAGCTTATAGGGGCTTCGGAGGAAGAATTCACCCGAGGCATGTCAGATCAATTCACAACACTCAGAATGATGACAAAGGTCAGCCGCAGAGGCCCTAGTATACCTCACAATCTTCGGGGCAGCAACAAAGCTCTTTCCGGCCGCCAGCTCCAAGGGGCAGAGGCGCTAGGGGCTTCGGAGGAAGATATCGGGATCAGCCCAGGAAAATCTACTGCTTATTTTGCGGTGAAGACAAGGGCCATACTACAAGAATGTGCCAAATCACTATCCAAAAGCAGAGGGAACTAGCAGAAGCCGAAGCTCGGCAAAACCAGCCGAAGCAGGTCTTGCACACTGCTTCGTGCCATTCACCTTACATACCAGAATATGTGGGTAATCACTCTGCAGCTTCTGTTGCTTCGGCTAGTCAGCCACAGGCTCCATGGCCACAACTTCCACCTCCGCCCCCTCTACAGCCTACTTATTCACGGGGTCAGCAGCCAGAAGGGAGCCAACACACTCAGCAACCGAGGGATTTCAGGGAGGAATCCGAAGCTCGCACAGTTAAAAGTACTGTCCCAGAGTCGAAGCACATCTATTGAGAGATATCCTACCCTATGAAGCACTATTTTACTTTATGCTATTTTATTTCTTAAATAAGGGCAAGTAATGCAAATCTAGTTTTAACTCTTTGTAATAGTTCAGCTTCAGTTAAAATGAAAATGTGTCTTCGTCACAGATTTACGAAGCTCGAAAATTGCCGAAGCTTCAAAAAGTTGTTCCTAACAGGGTGCAGCAAAAGTCTTGTAGAGGCTTCAAAAGTCATTCCCAAGGGAGCGCAGAGTAAGTTTTTTGCTCAAAAGTCATTCCTAAAGGAATGCAGAGCCAGATACCGTCAAAATATAAGGCGAAGCACGAAAAGTCAACACGAAAATACCGCCGAAATATAAGGCGAAGCGCGAAAAGTCAACGCGAAAATACCGCCGAAATATAAGGCGAAGCGCGAAAAGTCAACGCGAAAATACCGTTGAAAAATAAACGGCAAAGAGGTTTTGATCATTCCTAAGGGAACACAGAGATTGTGTGTTTCAGCGTGGGCGTGTGTCTTCGGCATTAGCATCGTTCTTCGCATGCATCATAACATCGCATCATATCACATAGCATCACATCATACATCATAACACATGAATGGGAAATGAAATTGATCTTCGAAGAATGCTTTACAAAGGTGAAAAGGTGCTAAGGCACAAAGTAAACTAAGAATTATAGCTTCATCAGCTTTGGTGTGGAAGAAGAGATCTATTGTTTTCGAAGCAGTGATATTTTTATGAAGCTAGGATACTCTTTATGAAATATGGATATTCTCACGAAAGGTATTCTTCTTGCGAAGCATGAAAAGAAGGGAAGGTGTTTTTTCGCCTAAGGCTCAAAAACGGTATGTATGTAAAAAGTTTCATATATCGCAAAGAAGTGAATTGCAAAATAGTTTACATATTAGGTTCAAAACTATACATATCAAATATTACAGACTTAGTTCAACAAATGTTACATTAACCACCTAAGTACATTTTTACAACAACTAGTCTTCTTCCTTTAGAACTTTTTCTGCAACTTCGCTAAGCAACTTGTTGACGATTTCGTCAACAATAGATTCGGCTATGTTGATAATTTCTATTGCTTTCTTCGACTCCAGGTCAACCAGGGGGTCAAATGGCTCCGGTGGAGGAGATAATTCAGCTGCGAAAGAAATAATCAATTAGTTTGAAGCCATGAAAGCTAGAGACAAAGTTTAAAACCAGGTCAACAATACCTATCCGTCTTTCGATCTCTGCAGCTCTCTCAGCTTCTTTTGCTGCTTCTCGAGCATCATGAATATCTTTTTCGCTCTTTTTCATTATCTCGTGGGCCATTTCTCGGCCACCATTCTCCCAGATGTCAGTGAAAAATTTTCCGCCAAGAAAACTAGCTTCGGCCGAGGGGTCCTTTGTGTCATCCATGGAGAGGTCAGCTTCGGCCTGGGCCAAGGATTTAACATGATTACAACCCGCGTTCTCCAGGATAGCTGAAACTCCTCTTGCACCAAAGAACGCACAGACATCCCCATGATCACTTAAGATTTCCTCAAAAGCCTCAGCTTCTCCGCTGATCCACTCGATTACTCCCTCAGGGTCGCCTCGTATGAAGTTATCTTCGTTTGAAAAGGCGCCCACATTGGCAAAGCTGGTCTTTATCTTCTTCACGCAGTCTAAAGATTTTTCAAAACATCTCTCCTTGGATGTGCGAAGCTCTTTTACTGTTTTTTCAAAATAATTTTTCCAATATTCACTGGCCTCTCGATTAGCTTCTGTAACAGCACATTTTTCCTTGGCTTCTGCTAGTTGTTTCCGAAGGTCTTCGATCTCATTCTTTTGGACCTCAACTTGAGCTTTGAAATTAACTTCGTCCTCTTTTAATTTGTTTACCAATGAAATTAATATCTTGTCTTTTTCAAGGCCTTCGTTCCTCAGTTCAATCACCTCTGAACGAAGGTTGGCCAAAGCCATTGAATGTCCTTCATCTTCGGCGTTTTTCTGTGCTCTAAGAGCGTTGCTAAGGATTAGGCCTTGCAAAAGGAGAACAAGATCAAGTATAAGCAAATGAAACAATTTGTTTTAAAATACAAAAATAGCCTTTATACCTTTATGCTATTGTATGCTAAACTGTCAGCCAATTCATCCTTTGATAATACTGAAAGACCTTCTTCTAGCTTCAGAAATCCGAAGCTTCTATCCATCTCTTGGCAGACGGATATCTCCTTGCTATCTGGGAGGCAGTACAAAAGTCTTCCTCCCCACTACCATTAAACACTAATGTCCCCTTTGGGTATTTTAATCTTTGGGCATAATGTTGAGCTTCACGTTCTTCTTCTTTAGAAAGTTTCTTTCCTGAAGCATGACGAATAATGTAATCAATGCTCTCTTTTAAAGCTTTGGGAGCAGGAGTGGCAATCTTTTCAGGCAAAATTTGCTCCGTGGCTTTTTCTTCTGTTACTTTTTCTTCAATTTCTGCAGACTTTTTCTCACCGGGCTCTGAAGGCCCAGCTTCGGTAATAGCTTGAGTTAATGCAGTTTCAATTTCAGCCTGCTCTCTTTCAACTTCAGTTTGCGCTTTCGAAACTTCGGCAATTCTCTTCGAAGGAGTTGAAGTCAAAGTCTTCACTGTTTCTAGCACATATAGTACGTTCGCCATCCATCTCTTGGGAGTTGCGGCAGAACTTTTTTGTGCCTTTGGCACTGATACTTCTGTCGAGGGGCTTAAAATTTCTAACACTTTTGGTTCTCCAATGTTTGTATCTTCATCTTTACCCTTATCAGTCTTCGTCTTAGCTAACTCAGCTGAGGGTAGCTTCGGTATTGCAATTGGTTCTTCAGTCCTTTGCGCCAAGGGGGCAATTCTTTCTGGTTCAGCAGCTGAAGAAGCCTCCCCGCCAAACTCAGGCACTATGGCCGGCTCAATATAGCGTGGCCAGTGGGTAAGGACTTTCAATTTTTTTCCCTTCGGTGCAGGCTCGTCTAGTGTGCCCGAAGCAGCAGGTTTCCTCTTCTTTCCCTGGCCCCGCAATGGATAGCGGTAGTCCGGGTAAACAAAGCCAATAGCGTCAAAAACCCTATTCAACCTCTTTTTTCCCTGGCCTCCGAAGGCTGTGGATAGTGCATTATCTTCTACCTTGGAATACGATCCAAGCAACTCATCACTGGTAACTTCAATGCATTTTAGCCAGTCATCATTCAGTTCATCGAATTTATCTCCGTATCTGAATGTGTATTTCAGCCGGACTAGATCACCTTCACTAGATTTGGTGACGGTCTCCTTCGGCATTTCCCAGCCCTCTATAAGCGGCCATACTCTGTATGTTATGTGCTCTTGAACCAAATCTCTTGATCCAATAAAAAAGCAGACAGTACCAAATGCCTTTCGACATGCTTCGGTGGCTTCGTCAAGTTCAACCTTCGGCCTTCGAAGGCCGAAGCGGGACCAAATAGGGCACATAATAACTTCCTTGATATCTTCTCTTGCCTTCAAATCATTTTTTCACATAAAAACATTCCTCCATCCAGGCCCCAGGCCACCTCTTCTGGTATGATGGCACCGGGTAGCTTGCATTGGGGCGGGCGGCGAATCCGTAGAAGCTAAAATTATTATGATATTGTTCTTTGCCCATGGCCTTTGTCTCGTACACAAGCTCGTGCATACTGCAAAAGCATTTTGCACTGGGCTCCAGTCCCTGGCTTCTCACCGCCCAGACAAAAATCCCCATTCTAATAACAGCTTCGGGGGTTACCTGATGAAGATAAATCTGATAAATTTTCAACACTTCGACCACAAACCTGCTCAATGGAAACCGAAGCCCGGCCTTGAAGAAGCATCGGTAAATCACTACTTTGTCTTCCTCAGGAGCAGGGACTTTGTTGTCTCCACCAATTCTCACAATAGACATATCTCGAAAGTATCTTCCCCTCATGCTTTCATGGTGACTCTGCTTAATGGAAGACTTTCCGAAAATTGTATGGCTAGGCCTCCAGGGTCGATCCTCAGAATCTTCTCCACCACTTTCTGCATCATAACTATCACTGTCACTAGTATCCTCAGACAGGCCCTCCAATATTTCCTTAGTAATCTTTTCTGTGTTTGTTTTTGCCATTGACTCGACAAAACCAGCAATGTATGGATCCGCAGCCTTCTTTTTCTCAAAAAGCTTCTCCTCTTCAGCAAGCTTCGTCTCAACAACAACCTTCTTCTCCTCAGACATTCTTTCTTACAGAAATGACAAAAATGTGTTTTTCAAATCGAAGCTTGAAGAGCTTTGAAAAACTAGCAACTATTGATGAGCAACAGCTGTGAAATTGAGAAAATAAAACAAATGGCACAAACAGTGTATCAAATGAGGTTGATACGAGCTCTTATTTATAAGCTCGGCGCGCTCCAAGTCAAGGGGTCCCACCTGTCATTGACTGTTGCTATTCTAGCAAAGGGAATGTGTTTTTTCGAACCTTCGGCTTAAGGCCTTCATCCATGTCGCAGTCTGAATTTGTTACCCTAAAACAAATTAATGCTGCGAGGGGCTACTGTTGGGGGCCTTCGTCCTCCGAAGGTCCTCAAAAATGTAATTTAACAATGTTTTCCAAGTATGGTTTATAGACAGGTACTTTCGGATTTCGAATTAAAAGCATGTACGATGAGAAGGGCAGGATCGTGACAAAGGTTGCTGTTGCTCCGAAGCTATGCAAAAGGAAGTTTCGGCTCAACCACGGGAGGAGGAACCGACTTAAAAGGGAAAAGGTCATCTAGTCCTCATAAATTTTTCTATAAGTCAATAGTGAGTGCAAAGGGCATAATTGTAATTTTTCACAGGCTGCATCCTGTGCCTATAAATAGATGAACAGTACCCCTGTACTGTTCACGCTGACTTGTATTCACTCGTGCGTCACGCTTGGACTTTTACCTTCCGTCAAGTCGAAGGTACAAATATAATACAATATTGTTTCTGTTTATTTACGACAATAATAAATATGCTAGAAATGTTATACCATTATTCATGTTGTCTTCTATATTTCATATACTTCTTTCATTATCATATACTGTGATGATGAAGGAATGTTCTTCATCACCTTCGTCCGAAGATCATTATATCCTGAGGGAAATAGTGCTTCGAATGACGAAGGACATTAACCTTTAACATTTTATATTGCCTCGTTCTTAATTCGTAGCATTTGAAAACAAGTCCCCAACACATGATGTTTTCTAGACAGTGAGTATACCCCCCGAAGCACCAATAGAGGGAGAGAAATGAAAATCCTCGAATCCTTGAGGGCAAAAATTGCGAACATATGATGCATCAAAGTGTTCACGTTTGGTTTCTTGAATACATGCTATATCACACTCTAAGTCAATTATTTTGTTCTTCAATGTATTCCATTTCCCCACATAATAAATACCCCAAATGTTTCGAGATAGAATTTTCCAAACCCTATGATTATTGTCATTCATTTGATCCATTTGAGAAAGGCTGAAAAAACATTGAATTCATGGTATGTGCAACAAGCAGGTCAAAGTTTGGCTCAGATCCATAGCAATAATTATAAGAAGTCCAAAGGTGCCATAAAAACATATAGTCTTGATCATATCCATAGCAGTAATAATAACTCTCCCCCTCTTGATGGCACTTACGTTATAACATTCCTTGTAAGGTATTACTTTTGATGGTCCTGCCAAAGCCGCAAAGTTAAGTTGTTGTTCGTTGTAATTGTAATTTCTTCCTGTATATATGAAACTATTACCATCTTGCTGTTGTCCACTGTAGTTTTGTTTTCTGCACTTACAACTCCTGATCATCTCCAACAAGGTTTTATTGACATCTTGTTGTTGCAAGTCTGTCACAACATCACACTATTAGAATTCCCAGTAGCTGCTCTGCTCAACTACCAGTTTGAAGTGAGACCGTCTTTCACGAAAAATAGGGGACGCGAAACCATAGATGACACTGTTTACAGAGTGAAGTTTGAAATAGGGGATGAAACAGGAGATCTGCACGAGATGGCCTGAGATCCTAAGTAAAGTGAAGCTACAATTTTCAGTATGCTCCTTTGCAAGCTGCCCGGCTGTTCGATTCGGATTAAAGCCAACTATTTAGATTGCTACAGCTGCAATCCATAGAGACAAAACACTGTAGAAGTAGTAGCAGCCGGTACAGATTAAAACCAAGCGAACAGATGTGTGTACGGTAAACATGAAAAGGAGTACATGTAACATGTGTACGGTAAAAATGTTATACTGAATTCCAGCGCAAGTTAAACCCATGTTTACTTCGTATTCAGGAGGCCAGAATTTTGTAGAATCATCCTCTTAGTTTTCATGAACATGCCAACTCTAACGGTCCAAGGACCATAAACATAGCAAGACACTCTTGAACGGGAGAGAGGTTGCCAAGTCCACATCAAAATTATTTGGATCTGTTTGGTTCAATGCCTAATTTACCATATTTTATCTAACTTTTCTGTCTAAGGTTAGTTATTCAATTCTAACAACTAACCTTAGGCAAAAGTGTAACATAGTTAGACACAAACCAAAGAGGCCTTTAGTTTTGTTTGAGTGTGGTTGAGAAGAACTGTACTTTAGCTGGACATGTCTTGCTGAATGCTGTAGGTATGCATGGCGTTCACAAAGTGTAGATTTCGTGCCCATTGATATGCATTTGTTCTCTCTCCTTTTTTTTTCCCCCGATGATATGCATTTGTTCTTTTCTTGTCCTTTGGCAAGATACGCAATGGACAGTGGTGAGAGATGTTATTGGTTCAAGAAATCATTTAGGCCTTTTAGCAGCAGTTGAAATTGCAGATCCATTTGTTCTGTGCTCATATATTACTATCATGCTGGCCGGATCGTCCTTCCGCAGTACTCGAAATTCAGATCCAAAATCACTGGATCAATCATTGAGGGACACGACACCAGATACGTACTAGTGCCGAGCTGTGTCGACAGGCCACCGGAGTATTGGTCAGCTGCTGGTGGTCCAAACTCCGGCAAGTTTTTTCCTTCCGATTCATGTGAATGTTCTGGACATCACCTTCCAATTCATGTCTGTTTCTGAATAGCTTGCTTACTGTCTAGTATGAGATCTGCACAGATATTCTTCTTTTTCCTAGCAGTACTAATCTATTAATCTATTTATCCTTTTTTTTTCGTTGTTGTTGTTTCTCCTGCAAAATAGGTGCGGCAGGAGAAGGCACAGTCAAGTGAACTGAACTCGTCATACATTGTACAACGTTTTAGTTTGTCAACTTGGCCCTTATTAATGCCTATCAGTTTCGTACAGCTAAGTCGTGACCACGACTGGAGGTAAAAAGGCAACGAAAAAATATATTTTATTTATTTATTACTACCACCCAGCATTGTAAAAACCTGCAAATTAATTGAGATGCTAGAACAAGATAATTAATTGTTGTCGGTCGGAAAAGGACATGACAACCTAAGGAAAAAACACCGGCCTCAACTTGTTTTTCTCATTCCATGGCCACTCTTTTTTTGTAGCTTCTTTGCAGGCTATCTCAGTCGTGGGGACAGATATTTTGTAGCTTCTTTACTGAGCGGAAGAATCACGTGGTTTTTGTATCCTAATCAATCATCATGTCAAATCATTACGGACCTGCCAAGTTGTTGCTTCCTGTCGACTATACGTGCATGAGATATCTAATCTGATAGTTTTGTGTTTTCTCGGCCTCTAACATTTTGTCACGAAATCCATGCGACCCCTTTTTCAAGATTAGGTGGATGTGGGCATCGTTCTGACCACACGGAAACAAATTTATGCACTTTTTTTTTGGGAGCAAATGTGTGTTGGACTGTTGGCTCCTCACTAGTGGGTGATCATGCTAGGAGTTTGGGGCAACTTGTTATATCTTGCCAAACACACACATGAGTAAAAAAAGAAAGCAAGGAAACAAGCTTAGATTGTTATTCACAATTGGCTAACGATAGATTATTGACCATCAAAATGAGGGACCGGACGGTCTGGCCCTGGAGCTGAACGGTCCGCAGTCCGGACGGTCCACACTGGTGGTGCGGACGGTCCTCGCGCGCAGAGCCAATTAGGGTTCCGAATTTCTTGCTACGATTGTTAGTTAAACTCGCGGGATTAACTCGGAAGATTAGTTTATAACGGGTCCAACCCCCTCCTCTATAAATATAGAGGAATACGGCCAATTAAACATCAACAATTGAATCAATAATCAGTTCATCTCGTTTTTACCTTAGGCATTAGGAGTAGTTCTAGTTTAGTTCTATTTTAGCTTCTCAATCCCCAAATTCTTTGCTTCTCTTCGGCTCTACGTCGATTAGAGGTGTCTAGGTCGGTCTGCTGACCCTAGACAACACCTAGAATCTCTCCTCCCCGATGGGGTCCCTCCCGAGAGCGAGATTTAGGCGCTGTCAGCGAACTCCGCCACCCCTGCACACGCGCGGACCATCCGGCCCGTCAGACAGGGAACCTTAGCCCTGCTCCAGGTCACGAACCGTCCGGCCCCTGGCTGCGGACCGTCCGCGCCTGTGCAGACAACACCGCCGTCGGTTCTCAACGCAGTGATTGGCGCCCGGATCGGCGTCAACATAGATATATTGGTTTGCGATCTTGTAATGTGGAGATAAAGAGAGAAGGGGAACATCGTAGGTGTTCATACCTTTGGGGCTGAGGTGGAGGCGGCGCTAGGAGTCGTGGAGGTGTCCAGTCCTAGCACGCCAGCGTCCTGACCTCCCTCTGGTCCTTCTCCTTGTGGGTTATGCACTTAGGGTGGTGCATCATTGGCCAGTGAGGTTGAATCGTTACGGTTCACCGCTGCCATTGGGTTGGATGTTTCCGGTCACTCTAGCGTTAAGGAAATCAGGTCCTCTATGTATATAGAGGCTAGGGTTTCAAGAGTAGGGAGCGTTGGTGTCGGTGTTTGGACCGTGGGTCCTTAACCAACTAGTAATGTGCCGCGTGGCTAGCTCTAGATGGTGTGCGAGATGACACAAGCGATTATCCTGGTTTGGGCTTCTCGAGGCCCTACTTCCAGCAGAGGGGATGAGGCTTATATTACTCGCACCGTGGTGCCTGTAGTAGGGGTTTACAAGCACAGCGGGAGAGTTGAAGTCCCCAAGTCCCTAGAGATGATTGAGGCAAGTGCCAATATCTAAGACAGAATGAGAAAGCAAGAACTTGTCTACGTGTGTTGTGTGGTCATTGTTCCGTGTCCTTCAATGGAGGGACCACTGCCTATTTATACACCCAGGGGAGCATCCATGGCGAAGATGAGTCTTGTATTTTGAAGGAGGGATGCCCTGGCATTTGACAAGATGGCGAACCCTGCAGTAGATTTGCGCCTGTCGGCTTCCCGTGGAGAGCCAAGGCTGAGACCGAGGGGTCGTTCGTACGCCCGAGCTCCTGAGGGAGAGGCCACCCATTCCGTAGTGGTTGTAACAGCGTCGGGGTATGGGCCAAAGGTATCTTATAGGGTGCGTCATCGCCCTGGTGCATGATGACGTCGAGATTCTCTGTAGCACTCATTAAGATTAGAGCCCTTGCTTGGTTGATGCAGAAGTCTTCCCGAGGTGCCAGCTGAGCTATCCCTTGACGTGCGCTATAGTCAGGCGGAGTGGCTATTTGTGTGATTCGCGGCGTAGTCGGTGGCCGAGGACGAGCTCGGGCGAGGCGGAGAATTTGCCCAAGGGCTAAGCTTGGGTCGGCCGAGGCAGAGTGGTTGCGCCCGAAGACTTGTCCGCTCGGCTTGTCGTATAATGCGTCCCATCGGAGGTCATCAGGCGGCGTGCGTGCACTGTTTGGCACATGCGTAATCATACTGCTACGCTTAGACATGATCGCTGTCTAGTCCACCACTGTGCTCCACTGCTACAGCACGGGTTGGCACATGCATTAAATGCACCTGTCCCCTGCCTGTTTTCGAGTGCCCTTGTCTTGTCTGCTCGAGGCTGGGTCGGGCGGTACGGACTGGGCGGATGTGACCTTAGGCGAGGCGGAGTGAGTGGTGTCGACTTCGGGCGAGGCGGAGCCCCGCTTGAGGTGGGAGACCCTCGGGGGGACGCCTTGGCTTTTTATAGGTGGCTTCGGTGTCACCCCTTGGGAGTTTTGTCCTTATCTTTTCGAGTGCGTTTGTTAGGGGGTAATTCGGGTGTCCCTAATTATAGCCCCGATAGTAGCCCCCGAGTCTTCAAGGAAGTACCTTTGGTACTTGTTTGGAGGCTCTGCCACTTGCCCGCGAGCATGCTGCTTTTTAAGAGATATGACGTGCTAGTTTTCTAATGGGTGTGCGTGAGCGCACCCATCGGGTGTAGCCCCCGAGGCCCCGAGGGAGTGGTTGACTCCTTCGAGGGCTTTAATTCTTCGATCGGTCTCGTTTGATCTTTCGTCCAGTCTGGGCGACCTTTTTGTGAGGGCAGCCCCTAAGCCCTCGCATGGAGCAATAGGTCGATTGCGGGATGCCTCGTTGAAAGGCAAATGTGCTTAATCATTTCCTATAATCGATTTTGGTGTTTTGACGACCATCACAAACCACGTGGACTAACTAGTTTGCCTAGTTGTCATTTATCTCAGGTGCATAAAGTTCAACATAAACCAACAAAGAAAATAAGTTGGGGAACTCTACAAAGTTTGGAGCAAAGATAAGCATTGGCGCTGCTAGTGGCGCATAGGACACTGTTCGGTGCCCAGGCCGAGCACCTCGCGAACTGGCGCTCTCGGGTTTCTCTGGGAGTCGCTCCGCTATAATTCACCGGACTGTCCGGTGTGCACCGGACATGTCCAGTGAGCCAACGGAGCAACAGTCAACTGCACTCAATAGTCGACTACTGTGAATAGTGAATAGTGCACAGTGTAGAAGTTAGAAGTCAGAGCTGTGAAGTCAGAACACACCGGACTGTCCAGTGCCGCAAGAGGACAAAGGACTTCAATGGTCAACTGCTCCAAACCCCAACGGTCTGCTGGCGTGGCACGCACTGGACAATGAACAGTGCCATGTCCGGTGCACCACCGGACTGTCCGGTGTGCCATCAACAGCAATGGCTAGAATAGTGGTTTGGACTATAAATACCCCCAACCACCACCATTCAAGCTATCCAAGTTTTCTGAACTCCACATTCAATACAAGAGCAAAAGCATCCACTCCAAGATACACTCAAAAGATCAAATCCTCTCCAAGCCTCAAAATCAACTCAATTGCTTAGTGACTTGAGAGAGGGTGTTTTGTGTTTCTTTTGTTGCTCTTATTGCTTGGATTGCTTTCTCCTTCCTATTCTAATTCTTCGAAGTGCTTTGTAAAGCTAGCAATAGACACCTCAGTGTGTGGTGATCCTTACGGGGTCTTAGTGACCAAGTGATTAAGGAGAAGCACTTGACCGGTCTGTGTGACCGATTGAGAGAGAGGGAAAGGGTTGGAATAGACCCGGCCTTTGTGGCCTCCTCAATGGGGACTAGGTTCTTTAGAACCGAAACTCGGTAAACAAATCACCGTGTTCATTTGTGTTGATT
Source organism: Zea luxurians (assembly GCA_029449295.1). Classification (NCBI taxonomy): domain Eukaryota; kingdom Viridiplantae; phylum Streptophyta; class Magnoliopsida; order Poales; family Poaceae; genus Zea; species Zea luxurians. Next base: position 594,935 of record JAOPSE010000422.1, read on the forward strand.
TCCACTTGATTTGTTTCCCCTTCTTTCCTCTCTCTAAAGTTCCCTTGCTCATATTGATTTAAGTTGGCTCCCAAAATTATCCGCATTAATTGAGCAACTCTTAGCAAGGAGAACTATCTTCCGCACTCCAAATTATTTCTAACACTAACCCCGGGCATAGCACGTGTTCAAAGTTTATAAATTTTAGGTTTCGCCTATTCACCCCCCCTCTAGGCAACTTTCACTTGTCTTTTTGTTTTATATGCCCCTTTGTCGCCCCTCCGTGAGGAGAAAGGGGGGAATGCATGACACTGCCATCAGCGGGCGACGAGCGTGACGTTTCCATTGAGCTGCTAATGGGTGATCTGAGCAGGGGTCTGATATCCTTTTGATTGGAGTCGGCTTGTGGTCCGAAGACACACCCCAAAGGTTCCCACGGGTGATTCGCCTGGTCCTAGACCCGTTCGACGGGGTCCGAGGGCTCGATGCCTCCCTATGATGGGATACCATCACGAATCGCTCCCGGGGGCTCTCGGATATGTCTTAAGATACCTCGGGTCACACCCCGAGCTAAGGCCATGTACAGGTGTACCTATAGTCATCCCTGACTCTGTGCTCTGGTGTGGTTTTGGAGCCCTTTCGAGGGGCCAACCTTCGAACCCCTGATCAGTATTGGGCTTAGAGCCCTGAAGTCCTAAGGCGATTCGTCTAAACCCTGCTGAGGGCCGAGCCTTTGAACCCCTGAACAGTATCTTTCCATGCCCTTTTTCCTCCTGAAGCGACAGGCCGAGGTAGAAGACGACTTTTTCCGTTTCACTGCTCCTTTTCCGAGAGAGGTCGCCTGAGGCAGATGACGCTTCTTTCTAGTTCGGCTGCCGAGGGGAGTAGGAGGTGGTATAGTCGAGGGGAGAGGGCGTACCTTTTGAGGCGAGTGTGGAATGGTGCTCGGCGTGTTTTTTCCTCAAAGGGGACACGATCATTTAATGCGACGGGACGTTCTGCCTACCAACCGACCGTTCGCAGCACGCATGCTTGCGTAATTTGAAACGACCATCGTCCGACCGCTTTTCAAATCGTACCTTGGTGGCTCTATCCATCCTATAAAGCTGACCGAGAGGGAGGGCTTCGGACCGTTACCTTTGCAATTTCAATCCCTTGACTCCAAACGTTGTTTTCACCTTCTACCCAGAGAGCTCTTTGCCTTCTTCTCGCCTTCTATTTGTTTCGATGGCGGAAAAGATCACTGTCCTTCCTCCCCATGACCGTGGCCTGTGTCTTTCGTTACTGACACGGATCTGGAAGCGTTGGTTGACGCCGTCTGCTTCGGCACCGAACCACCGGGCCATAGCCCGAGTGGATCACGCCGCATGACAAGCAAGTGTCGAATCCACCCGTGGGCTACATCATTAGCCTTACCTCATTCCATGAACAGGGCTTCGGGGTTCTGGCAAGCCGCTTCATGTGAGCCTTGCCGCACTACTACAGGGTGGAGCTACAAAACTTCAACCCCAACTCCATCACGCAGGTGGCCATCTTCTCTATCGTCTGCGAGGGTTCTTGGGGATAGAGCTCCACTGGAATCTGTGGCTCCACCTCTTCCACGCGGAGCCCTTCTCCCTCCCTAGTGAGGTGAGGAAGGTGCACCACGCCGTCCGCGCTAGTGGCTGCATGCTCCAGCTACACTCGGATCAGGCGACGCTATACATCCCTGCCACCCTTACCTCGTCGAACAAGGGGCGGCAGAGCCGATGGTTTTATATCCATAATGACGATGGGCAACTGCCGGAGTTTACTCACCCTGTCTTCCTTGGAGCGAAGAAGAAGTGGAGGTGGGGCTGGCGCGGGATCTCTAGACCCACCTGAAGTCGCTGTTGGAGGTGCTGCGGAATCTCCAAGACCACGGTCTCACCGTGGCTAGAGTTGTCACGGCCTTCCACCACGCGGCGGGTGCTACCACTGGCCGACCGTTGACTCCACCTTGACGAGATGACCCCTGAGGCCTCCGTGGAAAGTTCCCAGATGGCCTCGGATGCCCTCTCCACCGACGAACTCCTCTGGTGGGTGAAGGGAACGGTGGGGAAGACAGATTATTCCGCTATAGTGCCGATGTGCCCCGAGGGGGGCTACATGTCCTTGGTGAGTCTTTTGTTTTTCAATTTTGATCTTCACATCTTTAGCTTCTTTTTCGTCCCAGTCTTACCTTCCTATCTCTCAGCACGGACTCTAGGGCTTCCGGACCGCCCGACCCTCGGTCCCAGAGGACGTGGTGGCCAGGCAGGTGTGCCAGCTGGCGATCGAAGAGCAGAAGCAGAAAAATGACGAGGCAAAGAGGCAGGCCCGCAAGAGGATGGTGGCCCACGACGTGCTAGAGAAGCGCCGTAGAGCACAAGCGAGGGAGGGGCTCCCGCTCGAGTCCTCTCCCAGCACTAAGGATGATGATGATGATGACGAGGGGATGGAGGTCCGTGCCAGCTTTAGCCCCGAGGCCGAGCTTGGCTCTGTGCTAGCCTCCGCAGGCCCTTCCGGCGGCACAGCCCTTCCCTTGTAGGGGCCGACAGCATCCCTGTCTGGGGCATAGGCATCCGCCGAGCCTGCTCCCATCTCTACCGAGGCAGAAGAGGTAGAGGTTGCGGAGGAGGAAGTCGCGCCCCTTCCCGTGGAAGTCGTCGTCGTCCGTGCGGGTGTGGCGGCGAGTCCCCTCAGCTGCCACCCGCTAGAGGTTACACAGAGGAGGGGCCTGTCACACCCCATCATGTTGCTGTCCCGGGGTCCGTGGTGGCCCCGGCTATCGCCCCGCCCTCAGGCCTTGTACTGAGGGTTGCAGAAGAGGTGACCGCTGCCTCGCCTTCATTGTTGGTGGGGCATTAGGGGCCAAGGATTTGGAGGATAAGGCGTCCATTTTTACTTGTCTCCAGGTACGTATCCATAATGCGGGAAAATCTACTTGCGTATCATCTGTTTTGACAATTGTCTCTGTTTTTTAGCACCAAGTGCCAGGCCGACGCGCTGGTCTTTACTACCACTAAGGCAGTGAAGTGAGGCATGGGGACATCCGCGGGGGCCTCGTCCCACCCCCTTCTATGTAAGAGCCATCTCAGCAGGGTGCTGAGGTGGCTGTGCCCATTCCTAGGGTGCCGGTCGAGCCCGACACAGCTGCGACTGAGGTAGCTCCCATGCGTCCCGCGTTGCCGGCTGGGGCCATCGTTGTCTCCTCCGAGGATGAGGCAGAGGCTGTGTCGCGTGCTACGACACCCATGGTTTTCGACCTCCTGTGCGATATTTCCGACACCCCCGAAGCTGCGCCGAGCTCGAGGGTGGGGCACACAGAGGAGGCCGACACCTTGGAGGGGTGGTGGAAGATACCCTTCAGACCGCTGCACAACGACACGATTATCACTGAGCCCTCCATCGAGGGGGTTACCAGTGATCTCGTCTGCTCTAGGCCAGATACCTCATTCCACTCAAAGGCGCCCTTGGCGTGGGTGTCTGCCAAGGGTGATTCATACTTCATTCTCGACGATGTCGACGAGCCAGATGCCTGGGCTGATTTCCGAGCACAGTGCCATGTAAGGGTGTTGGTCTCTTCTTTTCCGAGGTTGCTTGTCCCTTAGCATGTGGTGATGGGAGTTTTGTTTCTTTACAGGATCTCATGCTGTGGTTTATTGCTAAATCCATCTTCGTCCACCGCGAACGGGGGGTCTAGGAAGTGCTGTAGTGCCACCGGACCGTGCTGCTTTGGTCGAATGAGCAGCTGGCCCAGAGGAGCGCTAAAGTGGCCAACCTGGCGTCCCGGTGCGAGGGACTAAAGGAGGAGGGTGCAGCCGACCGCGAGGAGGCCCATCGACTAAGGGCTAAGGTCCTTGGTCTGAAGGCAGAGGCGGACCACCGTGAGGAGGTGCTACGGTGGGTGTAGGACATCGTAAGCACAAGAGTAAGAGTAGAACTATGAGACCAGAAAGTAAACAGAAAGAAAAGTGAGATAAAACTTTTGAGATAAGTAAACAACATAGAGTTGGTCAAGATGACCAACTTTTGAAAAGACACTGAGGTCAAGGTAAGAGTAGGGGTCTATAGTCCTTAGGGCGACCATTCTAGTCTAGGTTAGCGGTCCTACAGTCAGCAAGGCTTTGATACCACTTATGTCACACCCGATTTTGGAAGGCAAACCAAATGCGAACCATGTACGTGCCAGGATCAGAAACTCATGTACACAGTGATTACATAATTAGACATCATCACAAAATGCTCGAAATAAATAGCGGAAAGGTGCTTTATTACATCAAGATGTCCAAGACATCCACATAGTCTAATACATAACCATTGTTCAACATAACTATCAAAGTGCGGAGATACGAAATGTAGATGATAAGCCTACATAGGCAGCTGATTGGGGGTTTGCCACTAAGAAAGAACTAAAACTCGTCGTAGTCCTGAAACTCCTCGAAGTCATCCATGTTGCTAGCATCACCTCCTGAGCACTGAGTACAGTGGGGACAACCTAGGGTGGGGTGGTTTGTAAAGCAAGGGTGAGTACACATCAACGTACTCAGCAAATGTCCCGTTTGGCTAAAGTGGACTAGCTGTATGTGGAGTTGAGGTCAAGCAGTTGCTTTTAAGTTAGTCAAGTATTTAATATTATTAGTAGAGCCAACTTTTAGTAATAAACTCATTTATTACCCAAAATTACTTCCTCAAAAGAGGGAATACCAAAGATCAGATTTTATTATCAACATTCTTAGTCATCATCATAAAAAAATATCCAAAGTTCTTCTAATCAAAGAGGATCTCAAGGCTGCTCTTAATCGTAAGCTCGGCTGATATACCAATTTTTAACACTCTGCAGAGGTCGTACACTTTACCCACAAGTCGTGATCCCTTTCCAGCCTAGGTTGTACAGACCCGATCTTCACTACCAAGGTGAATGGCCAGGGATACACTATGTAGCCTTTACAAATACTCCCCTGGTGCATAGCTGCTCGTTAGGTTTTGCCAGTTGTACAAACGTAGTACACCTCCCCAAGGTGGGTGACTAACAAAACCAAATCGAAAGAACCTCTGCACCCCAACCTTGACAGAGCGAGCACTACGCCCCGGCCCCCATTGACGGCCCTCCGGCAAAGCCAACTACACCCCCAGGTTCATCTAATTAATCAGCTAAGGGCGTCCCATTCCACCCTCATGGTTGTACTGTTATCCCAGGTGGTCACTCCACGAACAGGTCCTTACGGAGAGGTACTCAGGAAAAAGGCCTGAGCCCCCTAAGGTATCACAATATCATCCACATAATCAGGATAATAGAATCATATCATAAAATGTTCACATCATGTTCATTGATTAAGTTAAAGCAATATTAACATGCTAACCATGATAACCCAAAAGGTAAACAAGGTTAAGGTAAATAGAAAAGCTAGTCAATCCTTAGGTTTCATAAAGTAATGCGGGACAGTGAATTATAAAGTAAGTAGGACATATTAGGTCAAAGGACACTTGCCTTCACCAGGTTGTTGCTCAGGGAGGTCTCCAACAACACTCTCGAGAACCTCGGACTGCTCATTGTCTAAATAAAGCGGGCATGCATTCAATACATTTGGAAAGTACAAAAGAACAACACACCAAACATGTACAAACATAGAAATGCATCTTAAAACACAACTAGGAATTACTGAGATCAGAGTATAACATGCACTATAACATAAACTACTTTCATTTGGACATAAATTATCATTTCCCTAAGTATTACTTACAAGTACATGATCATAGTTCAATTCATTTTATTGTGACCTAAAAATTAGAGCAGGGATGAATTCATGTAATACACATTATTAATCTTACAAGATTAAACATGATTAAATCTCTATGGTTCTCCTTTTATTTATTTTATTAAACAAATAAAACTACATCTACATTAGTTCATACTAAATCATAAAAATTAGAATGTGCAGACAGTAAATGAAACCATTTTATTTAGACAGAGAATAATTCTATAAACATTTTGTAATTTGAATCACTAAATTTGGAGTTCATATGCAAAAGTTATGAAATAAACAAGTTTGGGAATTCAAAATATGAAATTAGGGCTAAATCTGTGAATATTTAAAAGTCTAGGGCTAAATCTGCAAGATTACAGGGGCCTACGCGCGAAAACCAGGGACGGCGGGTTGATTTTCAATAAACCGAGGGTCTATTTAAGAAAACTACCGCGTGAAGGGGTATCAGGTGAATCTAACCGTCAGATCTAAAACCAACGGCTGAGAATAGATCTACGGCCGAGGGCGCGCGCGCGGGCGGGCGAGCGCTGACAAGCGGGCCAGGGGGTCAGCGACAGAGGGGGGGAACACACTAACCGAGCAGGCCCAACGCCAGGGGACTTGGGCGCTGACAGGCGGGCCAGAGAGTCAGGGCATGCATGCGCGAAGCGTTATCCGAGGTTCGAGCCGTTCGATCTGAATCGGACGGAGGGGATCAGACCGGGGGGAAACAGACGTATCCGTGGTCCGAGCTGTTTGATCTGGATCGGACAGAGGGGATCAGACCAGGGGGAAACAGACGTATCCATGGTCCAAGCCGTTTGATCTGAATCGAACGGAGGGGATCAGACTAGGGGGAAACAGACGTATCCGTGGTCCGAGCCGTTCGATCTGAATCGGACGGAGGGGATCAGACCAGGGGGAAACAGACGGTTGTGGGCGCCGCCGCTCCTCTCCGCGGCGGTAAGGTCATCGGAGTTGAGGCTGGCGCAAGCTTGGGTGGCTCTAGGGTCGCTAGAGTTGGGCAGAGAGGGAGAGAGTGCCATGGCAAACTCGATGGCGGGGAAGAGGCCATGAATCCACGGGCAGAGAGGGGAGAACAGCGGTGAGAAAACCTTGGGCGGGCCGGAGTAACTCCGGTGAGCGATTCCGGCCACGAGGAGGGGACTTAAGGCGCGCTAAGGCCTTGGCCAGCTTTAGCAGAGGCAGGGGTGACATAGGGACCTACGCCGGTGAACTAGACTGGGCTGAATCCGCTGGCCACCGCGCGAGCACGGCGGACCGCCATGGCCGAGCACCGGCAAAGGTGAAATTGGCCGAACACAGGGCTCAATAGGGGAAATTGTGCATGGGGACAGGTGTCTCACCTCGGGTCGGAGCTCGGGGAGGCTTAGGGCAGTCTCCAGCAAGCTGGATGGCTGGGAACGCGGGCGTGGGTCTCCAGCGGCAGCTGGCGGTGAGGACAAAGCGTGAGAGAGGGCGAGGGTGTGCGAACTGAGGCGAGGGGTGTGCGCGGGGCACTGGCGGGGCTCTAATAAGGGAGCTAGGTGCGTGGGCGGGTGTCGTGGCCGAGAAATCCGGTGCCGTGCGTGAGTGCGCACACGCCGGTCCATGGCGAGCATGGAGGGGGCGGAGCTGACAGGGCTGGCCCACGGTGCAGAGAGAGAGGAAAGGGGCGCGCGGGGCAACAGCTTGACGACTGGCAATCCGGTCCTGCGAGATAGAGAGAGAAAGAGAGCGCGTAGGCGAAGGAAACTGGCGCTGATAGATCAGCCCCAACGGGTAGAGAGCGAGAGAGTGAGCGCGCGCGAAAGACTGGCGCCGACAGGCGAGGTCCGTCTATCAGGGGCAGCAGGCGCGCGCGGGACTGGGCCTAGTGGGCTAGTTTGGGCCGAAATGGCCTTTTCTTTTTCCCTGGATTTTCTAATTCCTTTTCTATTTCTTTTCTCTAGGTTTTTAAATTCCAAATTCAAACTAGGTTTCAAATTCAAATAAATTCAAACATGTGCAACACTTCAAAGAATATTTTAAGCTCAGCATGATGCAACATGTCATGACCCATAATATTTTGGCAAAAATAAATAATTAACCTCCACTAGTTTAAGCTAGGGTGAAAGAATCTAGAGAGAGAAAACCTAGGGTGAGAGATAGAAGAGTAACACCTGATTTTGGGTGATCATTAGAAAGAAATTTTATACCCCCAAAATCAGGGTGTTACAGCCGTTCGTGGTAGCGCCGAAGGGATTGTTGATATTTTGCTGAGTGAAGGAGAGCGATGCCTCGAGCTTCATCCAGCTGATCTAGAGAGTCTTCATGGCTGGCTTGATTGTTACGTTCGTTGTACGCCTGTAGCCTTGGGGAACCATATTCTGGGTCGGTGGGTAGGATAGCCTCAGCCCCATAGACCAGGAAGAATGGTGTGAGCCCCATGGCTCGGCTCGGAATAGTCCTCAGGCTCCAGATTACTGAAGGGAGTTCGGCGAGCCATTGCCTGCAGAACTTGTTCAGGTCATTGAAGATCCTTGGCTTTAGGCCCTATAGGATCATGCTGTTGGCATGCTCTACTTGCCCAATGCACCTCGGGTGTGCTACTGCTGACCAATCTACATGGATATGATGGTCTCTACAAAAGCTAAGGAACTTCTTCCTTGTGAACTAGGTGCCGTTGTCGGTGATGATTGAGTTGGGGACCCCGAAGCGATGAATGATATCCGTGAAGAATGCGACTGCCTGCTCGGACTTAATGTTGTTGAGGGGGCAGACCTTGATCCACTTGGAGAATTTGTCGATGGCGACCATCAGGTGCACGAAGCCCCTGGGTGCTTTCTGCAGAGGACCGATGAGATCTAATCCCACAATGTGAATGGCCACGTTATTGGAATCATCTAAAGGGCCTGAGCTGGCATGTGCGTCTGCTTCGCGTAGAACTGGTAGCCTCGACAGGACCACACGATCTTGTTAGCATCCGCCACTGCAGTCGGCTAGTAGAACCCTAGCCTGAAGGCGTTGCCGATAAGGGTTTGGGGCGCCACGTGGTGCCCGCAAGCCCCCGAGTGGATTTATCCCAGCAACTCCTACCCTTGGCTGATTGGTATACACCGTTGAAGTATTCCCGAGGGCCTACGTTGGTACAACTCCTTTTCTTTTCCTATCAGCACAAAGGTCTTTGCTCGCCAGGCGAGGCACCGGGCCTCGGTCTTTCCTAGAGGGAGTTCTCCCCAGAGGAGATACTCCAGGTAAGGTGCCCTCCAGTCTGAAGCTAGAGTAGCTTGGTTTTCATCGCCGTCGATTTGCATAGCCTCGGGCCTGCCGGCTGGGGGCGCTTCTTCATGGGGGGCGAGCTCGGACGCCTCCTAGGGCATTACTGAGGGTTTGAAGATGTCCCTGGCGAAGACGTTTGGGGGGACCATGGTCCACCCCGAGGTGATTGTCACCAGTTCATCAGCTACCTCGTTGTACCGGTGTGCGACATGGTTGAGCTCTAGGCTGAAAAATTTGTCCTCGAGGCGTCGAACTTCCTCGCGATAAGCCTCCATCCTCGCGTCATGACAGCTCAAGTTTTTCATCACTTGGTCAATGACAAGCTGGGAATCCCCTCGAATGTCTAGGCTTCTGATTCCTAGCTCGATGGCGATGCACAAACCATTGGCCAAGGCTTCATACTCGGCGACATTGTTGGATGCAGCGAAGTGGAGACACACAACATATCACAAATGTACGCCGAGGGGTGAGATGAAGAGCAACCCAGCGTCCGCCCTAGTTTTCATTAGTGATCCATCAAAGTACATGGTCCATAACTCGGCTTGGATCAGAGCTGTTGGTAACTAGGTACCAGTCCATTTGGCTACAAAGTCGGCCAGGGCCTAGGATTTGACGGCCTTCTTGGGGGCGAACGAGAGTCTCTCCCATGAGTTCGATGGCCCACTTGGCTACCCTGCCCGAGGCTTCCCTATTCTGGACGATCTCTCCCAAAGGGAAGGACGATACCACTGTTACGTGATGGGACTCGAAATAATGATGTAGCTTTTTTCGAGTTAGGACTACCGTGTATAGAAGTTTCTAGACTTGTGGGTAGCGCACCTTTGTTTCTGACAGCACCTTGCTAACGAAGTACACCGGCCTTTGGACCAGCAAGGTGTGTCCTTCCTCCTTTCTTTCTACCACGATAGCGGCACTGACCACCTGGGTGGTTGCGGCTACATAGAGTAAAAGGGGCTCCCCTTCAGTGGGGGGGGGGGGGTGGGTACCAGGATGGGGGCGTTAGAGAGAAGTTTCTTGAGGTTCTCGAGGGCCTCCTCGGCTTCAGGCATCCAAGCGATGCGCTCGGTCTTCCTCAAGAGATGATACAGGGGTAGACCCTTCTCGGTGAGTCGTGAGATAAAGTGGCTTAGAGCCATGAGGCATCCCATGACCCACTGAACTCCCTTGATGTCTTTTATGGGCCCCATATTGGTGATGGCTAAGACCCTCTCTGGGTTGGCTTCAATTCCCCGCTCCGAGACTACGTACCCTAAGAGCATGCCGAAGACACACTTTTTGGGGTTAAGTCGGACGTTCTTGGCTCGGAGACAAGCAAATGTAGTTTCTAGGTCGGCGATAAGGCTGTCGGCCTTCGTAGTTTTAACCATATATTGTCAACATAGGCCTGAACCATGGAGCCTATGTGGTTGCCAAACACATGATTCATGCAACGTTGATACGTGGCTCCTGCGTTGCGCAGCCCGAAGGGCATGGTTGTGTAACAATACATGCCCTATGGGGTGATGAAAGAGGTCACGAGCTGGTCGGACTCTTTTATCCAGGTTTGGTGGTAGCCTGAGTACACATCAAGGAAGGAAAGCGTTTCGCACCCTGCAATAGAGTCTACGATCTGATCTATTCGAGGAAGAGGATAGGGAACTTTCGGACATGCTTTATTTAAACCAGTGTAGTCTACACACATCCTCCATTTCCCTCCCTTTTTCCTAACTAATACAGGGTTTGCTAACCATTCTGGATGGAACACTTCCTTGATGAACCCCGCCGCCAATAGCTTGTGGACCTCCTCCCCGATGACCCTGTGTTTCTCCTTGCCGAATCGGCGCAGGGGTTGCCTCACCGGTCTGGAGTTGGCTTGATGTCCAAGGAGTGCTCGGCGACTTCCCTCAGTATGCTCGGCATGTCCGAGGGCCTCCATGCGAATACTTCGGCGTTAGCATGGAGAAAGTCAACCAGCACTACTTCCTATTTGGGCTCAAGCTGAGAACTGATCCGCATCGCTTTCTCCCTAGAGCTGCTTAGGTTGAGGGGGACAGTCTTTGTGGCTTCGGCTGGCTTGAAGTTATCGACGTGCTTCTTGGCATCAGGCACCTCTCTAGAGAGGTTCTCCAGATCAGTGATGAGGGCCTCGGAGTTGACGAGTGCCTCGGCGTATTCAACACACTCGACATCGCACTCGTAGGCATGGCAATAGGTGGAGCTGACGGTGATGATGCCCGCGGGCCCAGGCATCTTCAGTTTCAGGAACGTGTAGTTTGGGACGGCCATGAACTTAGCGTGCCATGGCTGCCCGAGCACAACGTGGTATGTACCTCTAAACCCTATGACCTCAATCATGAGGGTTACCTTTCGAAAATTAGTGGGAGTCCCGAAGCAGACATGTAGATCAATCTACCTGAGGGGGTGCACCCTTTTGCATGGGGTGATTTCATGGAAAGGTGTGGCCCCAGGTCAAATCTGAGATCGTCCAACCCCTAGGAGATCTAGAGTGTCTGCATAGATGATGTTGAGGGTGCTGCCTCCATCCATGAGCACCTTTGTGAGGCATGTGTTGTTGATGATGGGATCGACAACGAGCGGATACTTCCTAGGGTTCGGAACATGGTCCGGGTGGTCATCCCGGTCGAAGGTGACGGCATGGACCAATCTAAGTTGACCAGGGTAGCCGCTTCAACCGAAAAGACTTCCCGACACTCCGGCGTTTCCTTGAGGACATGTTGACGGTGTCCCCCGCGAAGATCATGTAGCATTTATGTACATCGGGGAAGCCATCGCCCTGCTCATCGTCATCTCCGGCATCGGGGGCCTTCGTGTTTCCTCCCTCCGTGGAGGGGCCTAGCTTGTTGTAGAAGCGCCGGAGCATGTCGCATTTGTTGAGGGTGTGCTTGACCAGGCCCTTATGATAAGGGCACGATTCCTTCAGCATCTTGTTGAAGACCCCTAGCTCCCTTGGGGGGCTCCAGGGTTACGCTTCTCCACAGCGGTGACGAGCTCGGTGGCGAGGGCCTCGGGTGAGCCCTGCTGTGTCTTCTTCTTTTTGTCTTTCTTCGGGTTACATGGGGCGGACACCTCGGGGTGCCCTCCTTTCACTTCCCATCCCCTTTGTCCTTGTGGAAGAGGGCCTCGACTGCCTCCTGCCCTGAAGCGAACTTCATGGTGATGTCCACTAGCTCGTCGGCCTTAGTTGGGGTCTTACGACCCAACTTGCTAACCAGATATCGGTAGGAGGTGCCCGTGAGGAAAGGCCCTATGACATCGGCGTCAGTGACGTTGGGGAGCTTAGTACTCTGTTTTGAGAACCTGCGGATGTAATCATGAAGGCTTTCATCAAATTTCCATCGGTAGCTTTGAAGGTCCCAAGAGTTTCCCGGGCGAATGTACTGTCACACCCGGTTTTAGAAGGCAAACTGAATGCGAACCATGTACATGCCAGGATAAGCAATTCACGCACAAAACAGTTACATAATCGTACATCATCACACATTGCTCAAATTATAACATAAAAGAGGGTAATAGTTAATTACATCATGATGTCCAAGACATCCACATAGTCATTAATAATTATCAAAGTGCGAAAACAAAACGTAGATAAACATGACCTTCATAGGCAGCCGACTGGGGGTTTGCCGCTAACCCACGCCTAGAACTCATCGTACTCTTGGAACTCCTGGAAGTCCTCCTCCATGACTTTATCTTCTCCTGAGCAGTGGTTGCTACGTGGACAACCTGGGGGGGGTTTGGTGTGTAAAGCAAGGGTGAGTACACATCACATACTCAGCAATTGTCCAGTTTGGTTGTAGTGGACTAGCTTTATGTGGGGTTAAGGTCAAGCAGTTGCTTTTAGTTAGGCAGGTAGTAATTACTAGTAGAGAGCCATGTTTTAGCATTAACCCAAGTTGCTAACCCAAAAGTACCCTTTCCAAACGAAAAGAATACCAGATACCATAACCATAATAATAATCACGATAGAAACCAACATTATCATCATCATCATCTATAAACAAAACATCTCTGATCAATGTGTCTCTAATCAATGGAGCTCCCAAGGCCGCTCATAACCGCAAGGACGACTGATATTTCAGTTTCATAACACTCTGTTGAGGTTGCACACTTTACCCACAAGCCGTGATTCCCTTTTTGCCTCGGGCCGATCAAACCCTTAAACACTACCAAGGTGAATAGGTAGGGTTTCACTACGTAGCCTTTACAAAGATTCCCTGAGGCTGTAGCCACCCGTTAGGTTTTCTAAATGTATCGCACTCCTCCCCAAGGGGCAAACCACCCTCGGTAAAGCGAGCCGCATACACCGAGCCCCATTGACGGCACGACGGTGAAGCGAACTACACCTCAGTTCCTCTAATTATTCAGCTAAGGGCGTCCCATATCACCCTCATGGTTGCACTGTTTTCTCGGGTGGTCATCCAACGAACCGGTCCTTACGGAGAGGCACTCGAGAAACCGCTCGAGTCCCCTTAATGCCACAATATCATCATAATCAAAAGAAAAACAACGTATCATAAATAATCTCATCATGTTCATTGATTAGGGTGAATCACTAGCATAAAGCTAAACCAAAAGAGTCCAACCCACATAGGCAAACAAGGACATGATAAACAAAGCTAGTCAATCTTTAGTTATAAATTATGTAAATGCGGGGGGTGAATTATAAAATGAATAGGACATAGATGGGTCAAGGGGCACTTGCCTTCACTAACCGGCTGCTGCTCAGGGTCTTCACCTACAACTCCTTCGGACTCCGCCAACTGACCGTTTTCTGTATGAGTTTAAACATACATTACATGATTTTAATACAAAAGAACAATACACCACGCAGTAGAATATAACAAATAAGCAGACGCTTGGCACAGGGCTCGCACCTACGACTAAGCGAGAAAGAAAAAACAACGGTCGAGGCTACGGTCGAAAGGCGATTATGTTGAGCAGCTATGGATTAAAGTACTTGTCTAAATATATCCATATTAATTTGACAATCACGCTATGCATAAAATGAAGTTACGCTACACGTTTAATTATTATAAACAATTTGAGGTAAATTTAAAAGGATTGTCGTGCGGCGAAACGCACGATGGCACACGCAAACTAAACCAAAAACTGGAACGAGTTGCCGCGCGATGAAGCGCGCGACAGCACGCACAAACTAAGCTGAAAATAAAATGAGTCGTCACGCGACGAAACACACGACGCAACACTTAGACTGAACTGAAATTAAATGAATCGTCGCACGAAGAATCACGCAATGAAACACTTGAACTAAATATGAAAATGATGTAAAGCGTCGAGCGACGAAGCGCACAACGGCATACACTACTTAAACTGAATTTAGAATAAATCGTCGCACGATGCAACATATTAAATAATCTGAAATAAAATGAATCGTCGCGCGACGAAGCGCGCGATGCAGAACACTAAATAATCTAAAATTAAACTGAATCGTCGCGCGACGAAGCGCGTGACGTAGCACATAAATTAAACTAAAATTAAAACTAATCAAACTTAATTTTAAGCACTACACGCTAGGGCTACGAGCGTGGGAACGGGACTGCATGCATGGAGCGGGGGAGGGCGCCAGGGGCGCACGCGGCCAGGGAGCGGCACGACCAGGAATGATGCGGCCAGGGGGCGCAGTGAGGGGGCACGTGGCCAGGGGAGCAGTGCGGCCAGGGGCACGTAGCTGGGGGTGTTGCTAGGGGAGGCGTGCGGCCAAGAGACGGCGCATGGGCCGGGGACGGCACATGGCCGAGGGCACACGGCCAGGGGGCGCGCGGCCGGGGAAGGAAGAGGGAGAGGAGAGGGGAAGAGAGGGGGGGGAGTGGGAGCTCACCTCGGGGCTCGACGATCGCAGCAACCGTCCACCGGATCACACCTAGGGAAAAGGAGGTGGAAGAGAGGGAGAAGGAAGTTGCTGCGCGGGAAAAGACAATGAGATAGAGAGGGGGGCACATGGGGGAGGTGGGGGCGCCAGGGGCCGGGCCAGACCGCGGGCTGGGCCAAAAACCCACTGCACTCATGACCAATAATCGAAATAAAATCACGAATCGAAAACCGAAATGAGACGGACGTGCGATAAAACACAACATCAGACAAAAGAAATATGCTTCGGCATGATGCAACAACCATGTCAACTTAGGTTTTTGTTTACACATGATACGAACATTAGTCACTATATTGCTTTGAAAATTAGAAGAAGGAGCAAAACAGGAAGAGAAAAGAGAGTAATGCCTGAATTTGGTGAGTATCAGAGAATAAAAATTATACCCCTCAAATTTAGGGCGTTACATGTACGTGCCCTGGAAGTTCCCTCCGAAGACCCGTACCAGGTCCTCCTAATCGTGGATTTGCGCCAGCGGGAGGTGCTCGAGCCATGCTTGGGTAAAGTCAGAGAGGAAGAGAGGGAGGTTCTGAATAATGAGATTGTCATCACTCGTTCCCCCGAGCCGGCAGGCAAGCCGGTAATCCGCAAGCCATAGCTCCGGCTTCGTTGCTCCTGAGTACTTGGTGATAGTAGTAGGGGACTGGAACCGAGGCGGGAACGACACGCTGTGGATGGCCTTGGTGAAGACTTGAGGGCCTAGTGGCTTGGGAGAAGGACTTCGGTTCTCCCGGCTATCGTAGCGTCCGCCCCGCTGGGGGCGGTAGCCAAACGTTTCGCGCTACCGGGCATGTCCACTGAGAAAGTCATGGACCACCTAGGTTTGGCGATTGTCCTAGAGATGGTCGTGCACTGTGGGCGCTCTTTGCCTAGTATGCGTGGGATGCACTAAGGCTTCCCTCTCGAAGCGAGAGGGCCCTGGCTGGAGGCTCGAAGCGGGTCCTCGGAGTTGAGAGGCCAAACTCTTGGTCTACTGGACCGTCGCGCATTCTATAAGCCCCCGAAGTTTGCTGGGGATGTGGCGTCCCTCGGTGGTGGAAGGCTCGTCATGGCGTGGAGTAGGAGCGCAGCCGCTGCCAGGCTTTGGCTTGCCCAGTTGAGGGCAGGAGGTTCGGTGGCATTGGCGTCTTCCTTAATGTGACGTAGGACGTCGCGGGCCTTCGCCCACACACCTCCGTCGAGGGCTTTGCTCGCAGCTTCTCCCTCCAAAGCCTGTCATAGTTGCTGCAGGCATTGCTGTTCTTCCCCGAGCTTGTCGTGCAACTCCCGGAGCTGCTCGAGGTTAACCTCACAGCTTCCGAGGGGGTCTGGGCCCCATCTAGTTTGTGTGATGGAGGCTGGTCGTCCTCCTGTGGCATGCCGTGGTGATCTCCTTCCTCAGGGAGCCCTGAGTTGACGTGGAAGCACTCCCGAGTTAGATCATATCCTTCACCACCAGAGTTGTAACCCTTCGAGCTTTCGGACAGCATCTTGTCACATGCATACATGAACTGTAACATGGACTCGGGGCCTCTTAGCTTGGAGAAGTATAGGGCGAAGCTTGGGCCATCTTCCTCCTTGTAGTTCAAACACCTAGAGGGGAACGTCAGTCCATCGTACATCTGAGGGTCGTAGCCGGTGTCAAAATGCGGTTGGAAGGGGATGGGGTTGAACACAGATGGTTCTCCCCCGTCTCCTCCCATGTCTCTCTAGGGAGCATCTGGCTCCTCCCGACCCGTAGGTGGGAGGGCAGGTGCTGCATACGTCCCTTGCTCAATGCCATGGGAGAGTGGTGACCCCCACGTTGGAGCAGGCAGTGCCAGGAAGGTTGGCATAGGCACTTTGAGTGAAATGTTGATGCCGGCCAAGTCCCTTGAGAGAGACTCAATGCCGTCATCATTCCCGGCTGCATCTCCTTCGCACAAAAGTGCCCCGTGGGGCATGATTGCGATTTCTCCGTCTCTGCCTCCTACGATGAGAAGAGCAATGACGGGAGCATCAATCCTTAGGAGGGGCAAGCGGGAGGAGCACCATGTCGTACTCTATGCTGAGAGACATGAATTCAAGACTCCCGGACCTTATCGTTGTCCCGAGCCTGAGCCGGTGGTGAGAATCTACCATCTAGAGCGCTAGCGAGAACTGGGGATGTTGCACGCGACTAGCCCCTACCTAGCACGTCAACTGTCTGTGTTTAGACCGTGGGTCCTTAACCAACCAGTAATGTGTCGTGTGGCCAGCTCTAGATGGTGTGCGAGATGACACAAGCGATTATCCTAGTATGGGCTTCTCGAGGCCCTACTTCCAGCAGAGGGGATGAGGCTTATATTACTCGCACCGTGGTGCCTGTAGTAAGGTTTACAAGCACAGCGGGAGAGGAGAAGTCCCCAAGTCCCTAGAGATGATTGAGGCAAGTGCCAATATCTAAGACATAATGAGAAAGCAAGAACTCGTCTATGTGTGTTGTGTGGTCATTGTTCCTGCACCTCAATGGAGGGACCACTTCCCTATTTATACACCTAGGGGAGCATCCATGGCGAAGCTGAGTCTTGTATTTTGAAGGAGAGATGCCCTAGCATTTGATGTGATGGCGAACCGTGCAATAGATTTGCGCCTGCCGGCTTCCCGTGGAGAGCCGAGGCCGAGACCGAGGGGTCGTTCGTATGCCCGAGCTCCTGTGGGAAAGGCTACCCATGCCGTACTGGTTGTAACAGCGTCGGGGTATGGGCCAAAGGCTGCTTACGGGGTGCGTCATTGCCTTGGCGTGTGATGATGTCGAGATTCTCTGCAGCACTCATCGAGATCAAAGCCCTCGCTTGGTTGATGCAGATGTCTTCCTGAGGTGCCAGCTAATCCATCCCTTGACGTGCGCTATAGTCGGGTGGAGTGCCTGTCTGTGGGATCCATAGCGTAGTCGATGGTCGAGGCTGAGCTCGGGCGAGGCGGAGAATTTTCCCGAGGGCTAAGCTTGGGTCGGGCGAGGCAGAGAGGTTGCGCCCGAAGACTTGTTCGCTCGACTTGTCATATTAGGCGTCCCATCGGAGGTCGTTAGGCGGCATGCACACACTGTTTGGCACAGGCATAATCATAGCGCTGCGCTTAGATGTCATCGCTATCTTGTCCACCACTGTGCTCCGCTGCCACAGCGCAGGTTGGCACACGCATTTAATGCACCTGTCCCCTAACTGACTTCGAGTGCCCTTGTCCTATCCACTCGAGGCTAGCTCGGCCGAGACAGACTGGTCGGAGGTGACCTCGGGCGAGGCGGAGTGAGTGATGTCGACTTCGGGCGAGGCGGAGCCCCGCTCGAGGTGGGAGACCCTCGGGGGGACGCCTCGGCTTTTTATAGGTGGCTCCGCTATCACCCCCTCAGGAGTTTTGTCCTTATCTTTCTGAGTCCGTTTGTTAGGGGGTAATTCGGGTGTCCCTAATTATCGCACCCAACAGTTGGCTTCCATGTTGGTCTTAGCTACAGATAGATATAGAGCCTATAATCGTGGGTCTCAACTAAGGATAGGATCGCATCTTGATTAGGAACACGGATAGACAGAACAGTCTTAGTCTCAGTCATCTTGACCGAGCTAGAGAATACTCCCAACATTCTCTCCTTTGTTCCCAATTTTCTTATTCTTTTATCTTTCTATATTCCACCCTTTGACAGATTGTCACATCATGACCAATACATTACATAGTCCAATTATGTGCCACCAAACTCATTGACTATAACGTGCCCCTCTGCATTAAGGTAGAGTAACTTTCTTTATCGTTGTTCTATAGACCCTTTGATTTAGAATCATATGCTTTCCTTTAATCATGTGCCAGCTACGTGTTGTCTAAACACGTTGGGTGTAAGGTCTTTTGTGAGAAAATTTGCTAATATCTAATGGGTTCTAATATGCTCAACTTGGTTCTCAACTTCTACCTTAAATTGCTTGAACTTTTCTAATGCTTATAATCTTTTTTGATAGCCTACATGCAGCCATAGCAAGAGTAATCATCTATGAAGGTTATAAAAGAATTATAACCATTGATTGTCCTTATTGAAATAGGACCACATATGTCTATGTGTATAATTTCTAGTACTCTTGTATTATGTTTGGTTGTTTTCTTGATTTGCTTCGCAAATTTAACCTTGATGCAATCTATGTAAATATTATAAATCTATAAAATCTAAGGTGGAAAATCTCTTCTTTGATAATATGTTCTATTTTTGCCTTAAAATATGGCCTATACAATAATGCCATAATTTTGATGAGGTTTTGTCATCATTTTTTGTTATTTGCTACCTTTTCTAGTTGGTCATATCTGTGATTTTTCTGTCATGTTCACAATATCATAATGAGTGAGTAAATAAAGCATGTCATGTCAGATGGTGAGACCCACATTATTACTATTAACATGAATAATTCACTTGTTATCACTGAAGTGACAATGAATGTTCTAGTCATCTAATCTTGATGCTGAAATTAAGTTCCTCCTGAAGGATAGTATAAATAAGGCATCTCTCAATAGCCACATGAAGTCATCATCTAAAGAAATAGGTAAATTTCCAATGGCTTCAACTATGCTTCTACTCCGTTAGCCACTCATTGTTTCTGGCCCTTTAGAAGCCATTGGCTTGTACGAAATCCCTATAGAGAGTTTGCAACATTAATAGTTGCTTCAGAGTCAATCCACCAAGCATGACTAGAATTGACAGATCCCCAAGTACGGGGTACCCAAAGTGAGCCCATTACTGGTGGCGGTCCAACTAGGCGAATAGCCACACGAGTAAATTCGACCAACCCCTATTAAGCAACTCTATGAGACGGACGATGCGACCAAGTCCCACCAAGCAACTCTATGAGCTGGGGGACATGGATATCCACCAAGGGGGCTGGTACATCTATGGGCCCTAATTCCATGACCCGTCATCATGCGTCTGGCATGTGCACGCTTGTACCCACTTAGCCCGGAAACAATGCAGACACTATTGAGGGGCCTGCCATGATAAGGCACATCACCACCAAATACTGTCTTTGACTGACGCCACGACACGCCGGGGGAGTGACGAAGAGTCTCCATCAATAGGACAATGCATCATCATGTACGGCCATTAAAGCCCTAACCGTACGATATGGAACCACCCAAGTTCCATTACGAAGAGCTTTAGCACTAGAGTCTCTACAGTAAACCACAAATGGGACATGGTGGAGCAACCCGCCATATCGATCATGTGCTTATGCACGTGTCAGAAGACAATGTTAGAGGAACTATGTCAGAGGAATTCTCGTAGATAACTCCCATAGATAGCAGACCCCAGTCTACCTTAAACGTCCCCGAACGACCGGTGAGGCGACTAGAGAGGGTAAATGGGATCCACTGAAAGTTCTTGACTTATGAGAACAACACCATGACTGCAATCACAGGTTTCACACAAACCCTTAGAATTGAACAGAACTGCGTAGCACAGTGATATTCAGTCTAGTGTCGACTGAATACACCAAACTGCTACAAAGGAACCAACACAACTTCCTGTAAAAAATCAGAGCCAAAAAACACAAGAAAGGAAATACGGCAGTGCCAGGAATCAGTCCGACATTGCCGGGATGCGGCAGTGCTGGGCACCAAAATAGAGGTAGAATCACTTCAAATTTTGCAGACAGTTTACGCAGATGGAAAGAAGTCTACTCGTGAAAGATCAACTTGAGCAACACAGGAAACAAAGCGTAGATTGAAAATCCTGTTTTGGTCGGGATTTTGATGGAGTTTTCTAAAATGAGTTCAAACCAAGTTCTTCTCAAAACACGACCAAAAACTGCAACAACTGGGTGTATGCAGTGATCGGAGAAGTGCAACTCACCACCAATCAACTCCCAAAGCAAATCCTTACTCAAGAACTCGATGGTTCTTCACAAAATCTGAGAGGGATGAACACAAGAGCAAAGTGACTCAAAATTTCAGCAAGAATAAAAACTGAGATTGAGAGCCAACCAAAGTCGTGGGCGGAACTGGGCACCCTTCATCGAATTAATCATTGCAGATTATAAGACACATATGTGAAAGTTCAAAGCGTAGTGGATCTCCCGGCTAAATTGGTGAAAACCTAGAGGAAAACTAGGAGTTCTAAACAAGTGCCTAATGGAAACTAAGACAAAAGAGATAGCTGAACCATCAGCCCTACTCCTCTATATATAGAGGGTTATTTTTACTTCTTAAACTATCCCTATTTACGTAGAACCTATCCACTCCGCCAGGAGGAAAATGGACCAACTCCTAGAGTTTTGATCTGACGTCCACACACTTCACACGGAGTTGCTTTGCCTTGACACACCCTCTGTGATCACGCCACGTGCCGCCTCCAGTTCTCACTGGAACTACCACTGTCAAGATTTTAAGGCCAAACCCGGTCTAAAAACCCGTCGTCCGTAGCGTAGGGTGGTTTTGAGGCTCAACCACCAAAACCACTGTGAGTATCGCCCCGCATGCGTGTCCTCCATGTCCTAGACACGTGTCCCGCCAGTCCTCGACCATGCCAGCAACATGGCCCACTCCACCATGTCCTCGCGCGAGTGCGTGTCCCAGGTATCAGCCACCACTGCTAGTCACCCGGCGACTCCGATCCCTTGGTCAAGTCTCATCACCCGCCCTTCACCGCTCTAGGTCCATCGGCATGAACCCCCATGACCTTCACCTTCACCGTCAATAACCATACTTGCGCTCCACACCTACACACAACAAGTAGACCGACATGGTTGCACAAACATAATCTCATGCCATATCAGTCCACGAGTCGACCCGAGACGCTACCCATTGACAAATCACTCATCATCAACCCAAACCACAAGGGACAAGTCAACCTTGTGTTCACAATCTCTCCCTTGACGAGTGCATTGTCAACACCACCACATGAGCAGAAAAAGGAGGAAGAAGAAAAATTCACTAAAATGACCAAAAGCCAGATAAAAGCCAAAATAGGTCATTTTAAGTAAGCAAAGCTTGGTCCCCAAAGAAATGGGCGATGTCTCAACATGACCAAGAAAGAAAAGCTAGTCCTCAAGAAGAGGAAAGAGAAGGGCTCAACACCACTAGCCAGCAGTCAAAACCACATCGGAGCACAAAATTAGCACAAAAGCCGACATCCAAGCTAGTTCTTCCAGAAAGAGGCAAATGGCTCAACACAACTAGAGAAAGCTCCAAAAGACTCAAATATCTCCTCTTGTCAAAATTTCTCCGCCTCAAAGGAAGCATAGGAAAAATCCAGAAATCGGAAAAAAATCTAGAAACTCCCCGAAGTCTCCCCCTTGGACAAGCAGCTCCAAATAACTAGAATCCTCAAAAATTTAGGAAATTCTCCCCCTTGAGAGAAAACCTTGAAAATCTAAACATTTCTCCCCCTTGATAAGAAAGCCAGAAAATCTAAATTTTCTCCTCGTTGAGAGTGATCATCCGAGAAGAACACTCGTAAATTCTCCCCCTTGTTGACAAATGGACTCATCAAGCACAAAACAAGGGTAGAAACAAAAACTCCTGAGAAAATGCAGAAATGCAAAAGAGAGTAGAAAATAGAGAAAATGCAGGAGCTTCAGGATTATACCAGTCGGAGTGTAAAAATGCTCTAAGTGATGATGTGCAGCAACAAATGCATGTGCTAGCAGACGCTCAAACTGATCATATGCATAAGATATGTGAAGTGTAAGTATTTTGATTCAGTTTTAAGCATTCAAAAAGGAAGTTCACCATTATAGTAAGCATGAAATCAACAAGTGCCAATCAAAGTTAAACCAGGTGAACTACCCCCAACATCAGTCACTCATCATGCTAGAAACATATCTAAAATTGATACCAAATGAAAATTTCAAGATTTATCGGATTTTGCAGCGGATTACAAATTTCATTGAAAAGCATGTGAGTGCGAGAGGTTGTAAGCATTGTCTTTGTCTAACTTTTCAAGTGGGTGTAACCTATGCAAAAAAGCAATTAGAAGCTAAAGATACCATTTTCGATCATCCACTACACTGCTCAAGTTCATCCAAAAGTGCAAATGGAAGCAGTCTCGATATAGTGATGTGGTGACAGGTGCAAACCCTTCTCGATCTTTCTGAATTTCACTTATCTTGATTTTGAATTTTAGCATAGAATAATTGAATCAACACAGTGAATGACTCAAAGTATGAGACATAGCCACCTAGCATACTAGTGACAACAAAAAGGATTTCAACACATTCTACACATGCTAGGTGCCAATCTCAATGGTGAACAAGATTTGGATTTAGCAAGTAATGGACAAGTTCACATTTATGAAAATAGGCTTAGCTCAACAATATTGTATTAATATGAGCAAAAGAGCCTAAGCATGCCATAGCATCATCATGTACACAAAGAACATACTATTAGGAGCATAGTCACATTCTAGCAGTTATACTAGTGAAGCTCAAAAGCTACATGAGATGTAGATGTAGATATAATACACAAATCAAAAGCAAAAAGGTATAAACTACATGAAAAGCAGAAGAATGAATGAAAAACCAAAAAGGGAGCCCTCAGTCGAAAAGGGAAGCAAACACCCAATTCCCCTCACAAATGAGCAAATGTAGACTGATCAAAGGGTTTGGTCAAAATGTCAGCAAGATGGCGATGGGTATCAACATGGCGCAAATCAATGTCCCCTTTCTCATAATGATCACAAAGAAACTGAAAGCGAACATCAATGTGCTTGGTCTTCAGAAGCGGCACATGATTCTTGGCAACACTTATGGCACTCGTGATATAGCAGTAGAGACAAATGATGAAAATCCAAACCAAAATCATGTAAAGTGGTCATCATCAAAAGTAACTGCGAGCAATAGCTAGTGGTAGCAACA